>CM040750.1:18719693-19319693 GCA_022829145.1 Albula goreensis
TGAAAAGAATGAGGCAGAGGAACAGAGAGAGGGAGAGAGAGACAGAGAGGAACACAGACAGGGAAACAGAGAGAGGGAGAGAGAGACAGAGAGGAACACAGGCAGGGAAACAGAGAGAGGGAGAGAGAGACAGAGAGGAACACAGACAGGGAAACAGAGAGAGGGAGAGAGAGACAGAGAGGAACACAGACAGGGAAACAGAGAGAGAGGGAAACAGAGAGAGGGAGACAGAGAGAGGAACACAGACAGGGAAACAGAGAGAGGGGGAGAGAGAGACAGAGGAACACAGACAGGGAAACAGAGAGAGAGACAGAGAGAGACAGAGAGGAACACAGACAGGGAAACAGAGAGAGGGAGACAGAGACAGAGAGGAACACAGACAGGGAAACAGAGAGAGGGAGAGAGAGACAGAGAGGAACACAGACAGGGAAACAGAGAGAGGGAGAGAGAGACAGAGAGGAACACAGACAGGGAAACAGAGAGAGGGAGAGAGAGACAGAGAGGAACACAGACAGGGAAACAGAGAGAGGGAGAGAGAGACAGAGAGGAACACAGACAGGGAAACAGAGAGAGGGAGAGAGAGAGAGAGAGACAGAGGGAACACAGACAGGAAACAGAGAGAGGAGAGAGAGAGAGACAGAGAGGAACACAGACAGGGAAACAGAGAGAGGGAGAGAGAGACAGAGAGGAACACAGACAGGGAAACAGAGAGAGAGAGAGAGAGACAGAGAGGAACACAGACAGGGAAACAGAGAGAGGGAGAGAGAGACAGAGAGGAACACAGACAAATATCATTTTAATGGCAATGTTGAGAAAGGCAGACAGATAGAACATTTTAATCTGCAATCAAATTCCCAGTGAACTTTTCTTCTTTTTAATCTTTTTATTTTGTTCACTCCACTGACTAGCTGAGTGTTGTGCAAGAGATTAAAAATATAACACTTGATTACATTAAGCAAAGTTTCCAGGAAGAATTAAACTGCATTTAGTCCAGATGGTTTACATAATCTAGGGAAATAAGTGATGGCAACCTTATCATGGACACTCGCTGCAGAAATAGCAAGTGCCACCAATTATTTCTTAAGAGAGACACTGACAATGAAGAATTGTCTCGAATAAAAAAGTCCTTGAAGGAGAAATAAAAGGCTTTCTTCTTCTTTGTAATTTAGTTAAATTGATGCCTTCAACAGTCACATAGGACACACAAATTTCCCAGTGCATGGAACTTGTTTCTTAAAAAAAGAAAAAAATAATATTTTCATGAGGCAATTTGACTCAACATTTTGAACGAGTAGTGAAATTGTAAATCTAATTTACACTCCATGTGGAAAAAAATGTGGATAAGGTTGAATCTAATTTATGCTGTGACATTGTGAGCCTTCAGCTCTGAGCACATTCACACCCACACACTGACATGTACGCGAGTGAGCGCGTGTGCGTGTATGTGCGCGAGCGCGCTGGAAAATTGCTGCTTAGATAAGCGAATCGGCAGGGACGAGAGGAAGCGCAGAGCCAAAGCAACACACAGGACACACAGTGGGAGAGCAGGTCACCGCGTTCCATGCTCGGAGGCTCTGTTTTACACCGCACGGCAATGCGCGGTGCATGTCAGTGGAGAGATCAACTGCGAGCGTGCCACTGTGTAAAGGGTTTACACGACAAGTCAAGAAGCATGTCAAACGCGCCCCATAAGCCTAATGTAATGTGGGTACATGTAATATGCATGTACTTCCTGAGGTATAGGTGCGTGTCGGAGAGCATGCGATCATAACATAAGTGCACACAGTTGAAGGCCTATAATACATGTCTGTGCTCATGTGTTCTTGTTGTGTTTTTCTGGAAGTGGCAATGACATAAACACATACATTGTAGTTTTACATGTATTCATTTGGCTGACGCTTTCATTAATAACTTCTTCAAAAAGCTATTACAAACAAATCACATCAAATTTAAGTAACCAGGAAAATTAAAGGTATCAAAACAAATAAAAGACAAAAAGAACTACTGGTATTCAAAATTGATTAGTGAACATCTGAAATAAAAATAAGACATGAGCGAGGGTCTGTACCTGATCTCCCGTCCCTCTGGAAGTCCACATGGTACCACTCCCCGTCATTGACCTTCTTGTTCACAGCTCGAGTCTTGGTGGTGCCTGAGCCCATGTCCAGTAGCAGGTAGAGGTGTCCGTCCAGCATCTCGATGGCGAAGAAGTCCACCTTGACTGTCTGCGGACCCTTGGCGTCTTTCTGCGGCAGCTTGGGCTTGCCATGACTGAACAGGAGCAGGCCGTTGGGCTCGGTGGTGCGGAAGTCGAAAGAGATAGAACCCGTTTTCTTGGCATTCCACTTGCTGAGCGTAATGAAGGACTCGGGTGTCTCAAAGGCGATTGGCTCCAGGGTGGCCACATTCTCGCACTTGAAGGCCACCAAACCATGCACCTTCATCTTTACGTCCCCCTGCTTGGCCAGCCTGGACAGTTCCAGCCTTACGTCGTTGTTTTTATACACTACCTGTTTTTCAACAGCAGCAACAAAGTTAAAAGCTTCGCATTTTATATAAAGAAAGAATTAAATATTATGTATTGATCATTTACATCTTTGCATTTGTGTAAAACATACAGGTTCTTAAACATATATATTTATATATCCTACACTAATTAGACACATATTGATTGTATATATCATTACCAACAGAATTCTGTATGCAGAACACAGCTGTAAGTTTAAACTAGATTTACCAAAACATTCTAATCATTATAAGAACACATTTTGCTTAATGAAACAAGATAAGTGCACCTAACCATCACCTGGTATCCCATTATGGCTATCCTTGATTAATTGGCTTAAAAAATAGGGAGCTTAGGATGCAGCTTGAAGTGCCAGAAACAAAACGGCACATTTATTTTTACACTTTTTAAAAAAGTTATTTAAAAAGCTTTGTGTTTCTAATAGGAATTTGCATGGTTGGAATGTGTGTTCTCAAAGTGAAGGGGAGTGGGAAGAGGTGATAATGCCTAA
This sequence comes from Albula goreensis, assembly GCA_022829145.1. Taxonomy (NCBI): domain Eukaryota; kingdom Metazoa; phylum Chordata; class Actinopteri; order Albuliformes; family Albulidae; genus Albula; species Albula goreensis. The sequence continues at coordinate 18,722,711 of CM040750.1, forward strand.
TGGTGCCCTGTCTCTATTCTCTCAGGATGTCTGACACAGAGAGCTGCCTGTGTCTCAGAGATACTCTTCACATTCTCTTTCTGCCCGAGAAAGGCATCTTTTATTCAGGCACGCACACACACACACACACACACACACACACACACACACACACACACACACACACACACACACACACACACACACACACACACACACACACACACACACACACACACACACACACACATACTTTGCAGCAATATTCTCATTTTTGTAGTAAACACTTCTAACACAACGTGAGGAGACCTGGTACACATTTAAAGGCGACAAGACAAAGGTCACTAAATGTCTATAGCTAATGCATGGGTATAACCTACTGATGAATGTTTGACAAATGAAACTGTACTGTGGCTACATCTCGACTGGCGTCCACTTATGTATTGATTTTTGTACAGTATAACCTCCAGTACAGAAAAGAAAGGCAATATGTTGGTTTCCTTGTATGATCAAGCAAACGTGGCATAATCTTAGCAAAACTTGTATTCGAAACATCTGTCTTCCTGGTGAACTTGTTCCATTATAGCACTGCTCCATTTGTCAGTCTGAATGCATGCATCATTATTCTCCCAAGGCCTTCATCTGACTTGAGGAACTGAGAGCCAAGGGTGGGGACAGGGGCAGAGCTTTATCACTGCAGACCTGCAACTTCTGAACTGCATCTTAGCTGGTCAAGCCAAAATTGCAGCGATTGTGAATGCACACTGAAGCACACAGGTCAAATCTGCACCTTCGCAACGCCTTGCATTCTGTTACTGCAGCAGCTGACAAACTAAGCTGAGGACGTACCGGGAAAACCGCCTTTTTGTCTTTTGCATTGATGTCAGCATCTTTATGACAATAAATTAAAAGCCAGCAATTTCAACCGGGTGGCAAATTGCGAAATATTAAATAAAACCTTCCATTCTAATTCAATTCCCATTTGAACGTATGCCAGGATTGAGCTAATGACATGTAGATGAAATAAAAAAGGGATGATGCTTCACAAATTTCAATCAGAGGAGCCAGTCCTATGCTTATCTCAACAATTAATGTGCCTCAGGCATTTTTAATTATCACATTCCTTTCCGTTAAGAAATATGGCGGGGAAATGTCGCATACTGTATCTGTTCTGAAACAGACAGAAGCAGAATGGATTAGTGATATACATGTCTCCTGACCTGCCTCTCTTATTTAGTGCGTGCTGGTGGTTGGGGGAGGGAATGATGGGACCTAACAGCTGTCTGCATCACAGTTGTAGGGGTGGAAAAACGCTGACCAAGCCCCACACCGGCGCCAGGGATTAAAATAAACGCTTCGGATGATGGATGTCCTTTTCAAAAACCATTTCTAAACATCTAAATTAATCAACTGCACCCACACACGCAGACACACACACACACACACACACACACACACACACACACAGTTCACCTGGCCTGCTGGGTGTGCAGGCACAGGAAATGATTTTAAAAAGTGGTGGGGAGGATGGAGAGGAGACAAGAGGATGAATTCTGAATCCTCTTACAACAAGGATTACAGTTACAAAGGGAGGTGGTTGGGGGTGGGGGGTGGTGGTGATGGTGGGGGGGGGGGGATCTGCATGTGTCGACCCAGGGCTGTCATCCCAGCTAATGTGTAACATAATCACAGTGCTGCCATAGCCTTTTAGCAACATTATGATAATGCTGCCACGTTACAGAGAGCTGGTAAGTAAGTTATAGATGTTGTGTGCTGACAGACCCCAGACACGCTGTCTCCCCCGCCCCTCCCCCCTCCTCCAGTCCCATCAGGGGCACTTTCTCCATTTCCTGACCGTGATCTGGACAGACAGGTATTGACTCAATCGGTGCCATGCATGTAGCTATTCAAAGACTCCATCAGCTTCTGCCCACGAACCATAAAATACAGGGATGTCGGGAACATTAATGTAATGACAAAAAAAAAAAAAGAAAATCGCTTAAATATTTATGGGACACATTAGCAAGGTATTAATCATAGTTTATGAATAATTGATAGGACAATCTGTTTTACCTGATCAGTTTTATTTGTGCAGCCTCTCTTCACTTTAAGCCACGCCAAGCTGTGTAAGTGGACACTGTCATGTTTTATATACTGTACAGCACGGACAGCACAATTAAAACAAAGTTGGATGACTTCCAAACTGCTGTGCACTGAAAGGCTTCCTTGCCTACAGAATCCATTATTTTTTGAATTGCTACTGACTTTATTTACTTTTAACAGTGTATTTACAGAGGTAAAAGGAGGAGGGGGTAATTGTCTTTGAATTGCATTAGCAATCATTATCAGTCCATTCTACTAATGAATTAATCTATAAAGGTTTCTGTGGACAAACCTGCGGCTCAACTGAAAGCTGTGTCTGCATCCCATTTTCCCTGAACGTGTAGTGGGTTTCACTGCCATCCGCAGACTAAAGCTTTCCATGCAGCCCCAGTCAGCAGAAACTCCATACCTAACTCTCATAAGGGAAAATGAGGTGTGTGTGTCTACTACATTTTAAAGAATTTTAAAGGAAATTACAATGTCAGCCATAAATATACCCATCTAAACCTAACCCATCTATATCTATATCTATCTATATCTATATCTAAGGCATTACTACCAAAGACCATGTTTCATGCTTAATACCCATGCAATTTTAAGCTCATATAGGTTCCAAGAAAATCCTTGTAAAAACTGTAAAATGTAAAATTTGTAAAAATTACAGGTAAACCTTGTTGTGTATCCCTTCAGTCACAGTCCAGCAGCAGCCATTTCAAAACAAGTTAAACGTAGTTATGACATTAACCATTATCACTGTATTTATAAAAAAATGCTATGTATTTATAGCTATTAATTATCCAAATATGTCAAAATAAATAACATTTAAAAGCATTTAAATGAAAAAACTCAGACTGTAAATTCCAAAACATCTAAATTTCTAATGCAGTGTCAGTACCCTGCACAAATCACTAAAGCATGGCTGCCACTCCAGGATGTATTAGTGTGGCCCGGGCAGTTAAAATGCCTCAGAGTTACAGCATGAATTATTGAAAGTCTGATTGAGTAAACATGACACATTCACTGTTTCTCTTAAATCACCTTGAAGCACATCCTCTTATAAAGAGACTATTAGGCAACACTTAATTCATAAGAGGTGTCATGAATGCTTCCACATCAAAAACACAGGCGCTAACACCATCCTGTCTGAACTTTCTTGGATTCACAAATATTGGCTTCCAGAATGTTTGCTACCATGGCCATCATAACAATGGCCGCAATTGTCTAATTTTAATTTCATCAAGTGACTTCTATAATGAAAACTTGAAAGAGGCAAAATGGGCTACAGCATGCAATATGATCAAAGAGGAAGAGAAAAAAACAGGAAGAATACCTTTTTTCATGTACTGGTATTAAAATAGTCTATGTTTGATTCAATTGTGAGGGTGGAGTGAAACATGGGTAATAGGTTATTCCTGAATAGCCCTCACAGGGAGGGTGTTTTTCTGTTGTTGTCCATATATTGTTATACCATGGGTAATGAGGAAAAGCTACATTTCATATTCAGATTCTACATGTACAGTAATCTCTGAAAACTCAATACTGAAATTCCAACAGTATTTATGAATAATCCTATTCATTTTTATAAGGCCAGTTTTAGGAGCTCATATTACGTACGTTAACTTTGTCAGGGACATCATCTTAGTAAAATCAGCTAAATTACCGGCACCCTGCCCAGAGCAAAAACTTGTATGAGAGCCATGTAGCAGTATGAGAGTTAGAATGAGAGCCATGGCTCCTAATGGCATCTTTGAGACAGGTATGTTTTGTAGTCCTCTGGCTCTGATTAAGGTGTGGAGAAAAATCAATACACTCTCCACTGCATCTCAAAAAGGAATGTTAGCTCAGACATAATGCTCAAGCATTTCAATATTGAATGAGATGGAGAAAACTAATTATACTATGATAAAAATTTTTCATTTCTCTGTCATTCCTTTGTATTGAAAAGGCAAGTAAAATAGGCTTACCAATTGCCGACAAAGGGACATTTCCTCTGGGAACATATTAACACGAAGTAAACAACAGCAGAAACATTTTGATATTGGCAATCTAGGCATATTTAGCCGTGAAAGCAGCACATACGCTGTTTAAAAAAAATGAGCCTGCTCTCAATTACACAAATCCAATACCATAATGCAATATGTGTACTTGTTAGTATATTCATCTAATTGGTTATGCATATACTTTTGATTTTTTTTCTATATTCAGCTTGTGTACTTGTACCTGAAAATAGAGGGGTGCAAAAAATAAAATGTTTACGTTTATGAAATATTGTAGCACTTCCAAAATTGAACAAATAACGTCTAACAAGCCTAAAAAATCTTATTTGCTAGATGCCATGTGGCAATGGTGGCACAGTATTCTGCTGCAGAGCAAAAGAGGACGTTCTGATGACTGCAGTGTAACTTTGACCATGCTAGTTGGATGCAGCACAGACTCTGTGAGAGAAAGCCAATCGATGCAGACTGCCGACTGCCAAGACAAAGGACACCTGTTTTGGCCCACAGAGACTCTGAAGAGCTGTCAGTTGTTGGGTGACGTGTGAGCAGTTCAGCATAAAGCATGTGTCCTCAGCCAGGAACCAGTTTAAAAGAGGATTGTTCCTGCACTAACATTTTAAATGTTAGTACTAACAATGCCAATATCAACCAATCTTGCAAACGACAGCGCTCAAGTGCTGATCCAAGACCAGCATTTCTAAGACTCAACACTACATCTGTGAGTGGGACTGAAAGTGAATAACTTGATTCTGGATTGGTTGCTGGAGACAGACATTATACACAGCCAGGCCCACAACTGTTGAGTAATGTATCATCAACTGGGGTTCAGAGAATGAGGGTGTGACTGAGCTAATGGGTAATTAACTAGGGACAACAGTATGAATGAAGCGATATGTCATTAATACCATGAATAATGCTTTTACCAGCAAGGAAAACTGGCTTTACGCATATGACTGAAATAGTGATTTTTTGGAAAGATAATAAAATACAATGCAGTTTTCCCTGAGTAATGGAAAGGTGTTTCAGTTATGTCTTGCTACATGTCAAGCTAAATATTTACAATTTCTCAATATAACCTTGTGAAGGAATGAATTTAATGGGTCTGAGAAAAAATCAGCGTATGTCTGAATCTCATAGCTAAAATAAAATCTGAGCAAATAGCCAACATGTGCAAATCGGTGAAATATCAGTGATTAAAGATAAGTGTTAATTCCCACTCATATATATTATTTCAATGATTTTAATTTTAAAGAGGAAATGACTGTGTGATTTGTCACCTACTATGACAATGGGTTTTTGCTTTCATCTTGAAATAAATAACCGGTTACACCCACGAATGGAGGATATAGGAGTAAACTGTCCTCTCAGTGGTGAGATCTAAATCTATCAAGCTAGTTATGAGTAACAACCAAAGCAAGCTGAACCCAGGCTGGAGGAGCCATGCATTGAGTAGTTACTTATAAACAACCACCACCTCTGCAGAGGCAAAACAGAGTTTTTGAACCTGCTGGTGAGTCCCAACTGTTCAGCTTGGGTGGATACCAGCAGGCAGGAGGGGGAGCAGGATAGCAGTAAGTGTTTCTGCTTATGCCTGTGCTGGCTGCTCATTCTGACTGCGCTACTCTGCCAGAGAATGTCTTGTAATTAAGGCCGGCTCTGAAGAAGATGAGCAGGACAGGAGCAGAAGCGCTGACATTCAGTCTGCCCCCCGCTACTCGTCACGCTGAAAAGCCCAGAACTTTACATTACAGTGAGGACACATTGGCCTGAGGAGAGGGAGGAAATGTGGGACACAGTTTCGGGGAAAAAGAGGAACAGAAAAGAGGTTTTAGAGAAGAGAGAAAAAATAACTTAATGAAATTAAAGGATAAATGAACAAATACTTTCTCTTCCAAGATTTACTTCAGTGTCTCATGTGGTTCCAGATGTGAAGGGCTTTTTCAGGTCACAATCTTCATTGAATATCAAATTTAAAATTAATATTGCATATTTGCAAATATAAAAGTGAGTGGGGGTGAACACCAGGGTGTACCAGAATCATATGTTAACTGAGGCAATGTTAAAATGTATGTTATATGTCAGACACATACAATGTGTATGTAAAGGTTGATTATTAGCAGTTTCAGTGCAATCAGCACTGAATCTGTACTAAGAGACTGAAGATAAAACATGATCAATGGACAGTAAAAATAAAAAAAGATAAATTACTGACCAATTTCAAATCCCTAGAGTCTTAGAAACTCAAGTGTTCTGCAAACAGAATTTCCCATTGATAAAGTCCTACAGACATACAGAAACTCCTTTAGAATCCTATAACTTGCCTGTTCTGCAAGATACGTAATATGGTTGTTTCTTCAGGGCAGCAGACCCTGAAGGGTTTGCATTGAGTGCATCTGAAGAGGTGCACCTGGTAATCTGAAGAGAGAGTAATGGTGTTTACCTCTTTTAGGCAACCCATAAAGTTGTTGCTAACAGGTGATCCAGGCAAGTCGGCTGTGCTAGGACTGCCTCCGACATAGAAAAAGTCGTCGGACCCTAGCATGGTGTAGTCCTCTTGTGTATATCCTGTGGTGGTCAGAATTCCATCCACGGATATTGTTACCTAGGCAACAAAGCACAGGAAAAGGACACGCTATACTCGAATACCTATAGGCTGCAGTCCGGCTTGTTCCTCTTCAGGCCTAGGTATTTTTTCCTATACTTTAATCACTTATTATTTTTGTCTGAAACCCATTTTCATGTCTGTTTCATTTTTTTCTTGTTTTTCATTTTTTCCAGTTTGGTATTGCATTGTAGTCTGCAAGCCCCCGTGAGAAAGCTAAACTAGTTAGGGAGGTTACTGATTTTCCAGACTAATGTGTTAGTATTGCCCCTACTGCAACTCAAAAGTAATTTAGCAGACACAAAAATGGTGTTAGTAGAATGTATTCTAGGTTAGTCTTGCTAGGGTACATATTAGTATGTTTAGCAGTTTGTTTTCTACGTAAAATAAATTAAATAAAACCAAACAACAGCGTGCCACTGGGTTAGATTGACAGCTCAAGCCATTAGAAGCACAACCACAATTTGCATTTGTTAATAGAACCAAAATTGGAGAAAAAAACTGCTACAAAAAACATGCTGGTTTGTTTTCTTTTTGCATGCGTGCACGCAAAAGGAAAAACCTTTTTTGAATAAAAATTCGTCAAATCGTACAAAAGAAAACATGAAAAATAATCAAATCCATGTGATGGCACACAGACTTGTGTGCATGCAGTATCACAATGATGGTTCCAAAAATAAAAAAAAAAACAAAAATAAAACACGGACACAACGGCTTTCAAGTGAGTCTCATTAGGACACATGGGCAGCTGGCCAATCACAGCAGGCATTCAGAGCGCATGCCATGCAGAGTGAATGGTAATAGAACTGGCTGAGCCAATGAGCAACAGGCGAGCCAGCCAGGAGAGTCCTCCTTGTAAACCACTGCCTGATGCAAAAGGCTCGAAACGATGCACCTGAAGGGTGAATCAAACAGAATTGGACAGGAAACAGGTAAAATAAGGAAGGTAAACCAACAAATGACAAGGAAAAAAAAGGAAGTTGGAAAAAGTAAGCTGAAGAGTACCAACCGCAGTTCCCTTTCTGTTAATGACGTCTACAGTAAAAGAAAGGAAAGAAACACAAGGCAAACCCAAACTAAGAGACAATTAGAATGATATCTACCGAACAATGTAGTTTGTTTACCATAGCGTGTCCAATGCCTGAGTGCTTTGTGGAAAAGGGGGGAGAAAGGAAATTAAAAACTGTGAACAGAATAACGATTGTTACTCAAAAAAGATATGATGGTTACTATCAGGTTAGTACATTGTTTTTGAAAGTTAAAGGTTTCGGTTAGTAGAATGACACATTCCATGAATGACATGTTAGTTTCTTAAAAGCATGTTAGTAACACAGAAAAAGGGCAAAATAAGTTTAACAAGAAAAAAAGCAGACTAGCGAAAGTGCTCTTCGGTTGCACAGGAACCAGCCCTGAAATCTGTGACTCCCTGAGAACACACGTGGCCCTGTCCCACAACCCCCTCCCACCTCTTCCCCATCCCTGCCCTGTAACCCGCCCCACCCCGCCCTCATCACCCCCTCACCAGCCTGCCCCTCCCTCATTCGCCTGACACGGCATATGATTGACAGACATCGAATGGTTCATAAGAGAGAATGCCTAAAGCACATCAGCAGACCTTCTTTAACGAAAGTCTTTGTTTGTTTGTTTCTTTGTTTGTTTGATGTTTGTTTGTTCCATCATTTTGGTCAGTTTGGATTGCACCCAATCCTGCAGCCTGTAATTAACAGAGTATCAATATGGGATTCCTGACAACTCCCATACCTCCTTCGGTCATATTGATGGACTTTAGGATCACTTTACTGCAATGAGATAAAGCAAAGGAGATCTCAACACAGAATGAAGAGAATGGAGATCTGCCTCTTCCCACCCGCTAAGCATGCATCTACAGTATGCATTACTACCTCACTATTTCATTCTTATTTCTCTTTAAACAACAGTAGTTTTTTTTAGAAAGAGTTTCCCACAATCTGAGCAGGAACAGCTCTAGAAGGGGCGAGCAGAGGATGGGGGGGTTTGTTCCAAGTGAAACTTTTGTTATGTTGTTTTTTAGTTTCTTTCTTTCTCCCTGTGCCTGATTCTCAATGAGGGCCACACTCCCATCTGATATGTATTCTGAGAGGGAACTCAAGGAATTGATCTTCCTAACCTAGATAAATAACCACAATTAACAGAGTCGGAGAATTCTATTTCTTTTTCCTAATTGAACTTGCTGCACCACTAAAAATGCACATAAGGCCAATATGTGTCACAATACCTTTGTATCCTAATGCCTAAATCTGAATATCTGAATGCAACCTCACCCCTTTTCCTCATCTCTCTCTCTCTCTCTCGCTCTCTCTCGCTCTGTCTCTCTCTCTTGCTCTCTCTCTCTCTGCTGCATTTTAATGCAGGTGAATGCAGCTTCAGCATCACAAACAAAAAGGGGAGAGGGAGAAGTGGAGCGGACTCCCAAGCTAAAGACCCAGGGGTCACGTACAAAGGTCTGCTAATTAGAGGGAAGTCAAAGCGCAAAGATTGTGGTCTGTTAGTGGAAAGAGAGAATTATAAATGCCAGACAGAGCCTAGTGAAAAACACAGATGCCAACAAATTAGCAAGTAACGCATGGGGGACGGACACCCCTTCAGAGTGTCTTCCTCTCTCAGAGATTGTCTAGGGTAAGCACTAGTGTTCGTCACTGGAGCTGGGCCACTGGTTTTAATTAAAATTTTACAGCCCTCATTTTCCCTCAATAACCCTTCATCAGTAGGCTGACTGAGTAGTCTGTTGTCACCTGACAGGGCCACACCCACTTCCCTATCATTATGCAACACTCTCAGTGAAGGGGCCAGGCCCAAAGCCAAGGTTTACCTTTGTAGGGGTATGTTTTACCAAATTTGACTTGGTTTAAATTAAATTTCAGCCCCATAACATGTCTAGATATGTCCCTGCTCAAATGTAGTACTCCAAATTATAATTAATAGTTTCATTATTGTATTATTATTTTCCTTTTTATATTTGATCATAATTACATAAAAGAAATAACATATGCTAAATAAATTCAGGTTGAGAGTTTGAATACTTTACTGTTAATATTATTTTACTGTTGTTATTATTATTATTGTTATGGTTTTGCTGCCATCACCCTCTGTACTGTTACCTGACGTAGATTCCTTGTTACTTTGACATCATGCCAATCATTGTCATTAAATTTCCCATTGACAGGTTCCACCAGAGCTTCAAAGGCTCCGGACCCCAGATTAATGACGAGCGACACCGCCCCGTTTTTCAGCGCAAGGTTGACGTAGTCGGCGGATTTGCCCGTGTGCAGCATCAGTCCGTTTCTCTGCTGCGTTTTGAACGACAGTGTGATTTCATCGCTGCTGCTTTGGATCGGGTTCAAAGACAGGTCGTAGCAGAAGTACTCTGATCCTTTGAAGGTGGCAACATATTCTTCTTTTCCTGCATGGGGTAAAAGAAGACAAACAGAGAGAAGGTGTGTTGAGCTTTAGAATTCAGGTTTCAGTTACTTGGTTACTGCCTTGCATGGAAAAATAAATATTAAGATACTCCAGACGGTTCTACTGATTTGCCAGTTCCTGTTGACTCAGGGAAGAAAATCATTTTAAGATATGTGATGTCAGCTGAATCCATAAAGCATGATGGTTACTAGGTCAAGACCGACCAAAAAATCAGCAAACACTAGCTGATGTACTTACCGTGCACAGAAATTGTACGTCTCCCGTTCAGCTTATACTTGTAGTGTATCCAATACCCCACAATGAACCAGGGGACAGAAAAACAATGACTTTACCTTTAGGGCTGCTCAGTAACACAATAGCCATGACTCTTACCTTGCTCTTGAACAATCTGGACAATAATATTTCCCCAGAAGTCTTGACTGAGGCATCAGAGGCAAAAACTTGTCATTCTCACTTACCTGAGGAGGTTATGGCACAGAAACTATTCCTGCCATCCTAATGACCTTCCATCATTATCACAAATGTTATCGTAAAAAAGCAAAAATATTTCACTAAAGTGTATTTACAAATATAGATTTATATTATACTAACAAAGAAAAAATATAACTAATTCAGATGCCATTGCATGTAGTTACTAAAGCCTGCAATCCTGTTTTTATCAGATTTCTCATATTTTCTTACTTATTTGCTTCTAAATGCATAATCATCCACTTCTAAATAATCACTGGATGGAATTTTTGTCATGCTATTGTGAACCCAGTGAATGTCAACTACATTTCCAGTAAATTCCAATTAATTTGGTCTCACTCTGAAGTTAAATGTCTTTTCAAGTATGGCACAAAAGGCAAGGCAATATGTGTGTGTGCATGTGCACGCACACGAGTCAGAAGCTCCAGGATATCATAGGCAGCATTCAGGAGCCAACAAGCTGGAGGTCACAGAGAACCCATTTACACACACAAGCCAAGGTTCTTCATAATGACGACCATAAATAAATCTCCATTACACCCCACGCCTTAATTACTCACTCGGTCAAAGAAATCCATCATCATACATGTATTGGCAGGGTGCCATGCCACACACAGCCACACAGATGTGTGCATTCACACATGTGTTTTTATACACACACAAAAGCATGCAATTACAAACATACATGCATACATACACATACAGTATGGATTATCATGGTCAAAATCCCATCCTTGTGAGTTTAGTTTTTTTCATTGCATTGCAATGAAACCTTAGTACTAACCAAGTACAACCTAGTGCTATACTTTTATTGGAAGGTTTCTGAGGAAAAAAATGAAATGTGGTTTTAGAGGCTGCAAGGACTCTCCAGCCGACGTTCTGCAACACTGCACAATGGAAGGCACTTATCAATTACCACACATGCAAGCAACCGCTCCCAGTGCAAAGGGCAGCCATTTTCCTAAACCTTATCTCAATGAAAGCATGTTCATTCAGTTCAGAACTCTGCAGGGAGAGGACCGAGAACCGCGGCAGGAGACAGACACAATGCTCATAAAAATGTCCCTGCTACAAAAATCCAAACTTCTTTTCCTGATCGCTCTTTTGGGAAAGCTCAGAGCAGTGGTTCTAAACGGCGCCAGCTGCCTTCTTACTCTGTGACACTTGGTTCCGATGTAGGGACACACCCCATAGTCCAATGTTCAATCCTCACTGCCCCAGTGCACTCTTTGACCAGTAGTCCCAAGGGCAGTGCAAACCAAGGTGAAACAACAGCAGGTCAGTGCACTCACCCAGTGTCAAAACTATGGAAGTCACATGAAATGAACATAAACCGTATTACAAAGTGAACCAGAAATAACCACAACCCGATACGTACAGAAAATGCCTCCACAAGTATTTTTTAAATCTAAAAAGAAAAAAATCCTCACTTAGATAAGCCTCTTTCTGTCCTCTTTGTCAGTCACAAGACTCTTCCTCTTCTTTTCCAAGATCCATCTCCTCATCCATCACACGATCTAACATCTCTCACATGCCTATGGAAATCAATGACCTTTCGCAATGAAGAAATTGGAAGTTCAATTTTCTGAACTAGCTGCACCGTATTTGACAGCAACCCAATCACTCAAAAAAATATATGTTTTCATTTCCTCTTTGTACGAGATTCAATTTATTCATAAGAGAAGATAGGGGTATTCATGGCAAGGACACTGCATCAGGATCTGTTCTTTAAAGCATGTGCATGCTCTTCCTATTGGTTCATTGTTTTACCTCTCCTGAGACCATACTTTGTCATATCGATTAATTCTGATTGCTATTTAATAACACCTATAATTAAAGGTGACACTCTCTTTTCTCCTTATTAAATGGCTGGGCAGAGTTTGTACCTGTGGTTCAAGAGATGGGACAAATATTGATTGAGCAGAAGTTGTAAAATTACCTCCTATTCAAATCCAATTAGGAACAAAAAAATGTATTAAGTTAGCCAGTTCGTGGATGATGTGCATCTCATCAGTGTGAACAGTCAATTCGGTTTTTTGAGAACACTGGGAAATAAACTGGGATAAAATCGAACAAAGCAATCGACAATACAAAGTCAAAAGAATAAGAGTGCCCAAACAAAGGAGAGACATATAAACAAATATACCACAAGCTGGTGTGCTAGAAAACACAGCCAGAGTAATTTGAGAAACACACTGTGCTTGACAATGTGATCTATAAAGACAAATAAATACAAGACCATGAACTAAATACACAGAAACGCCCACCACCCACTCACCCACCCACCCCCCACAACACACACACACACACACACACACACACACACACACACACACACACACACACACACACACACACACACACACACACACACACACACTACATTGAAGCTTCCTTTACACACATTAACAAATTATTGGCTGAATATGAGCAATGTGTCGTAGCCAAAATCTTCAGATGAAATACCACATGAGCTGCAGGAAGCATGACATTCTGGCACACAGTCCAGGATACGTTTGCTCATTACGGCAGTGAAACAGGTCTCTACGTACCAGAGTCTTGTCAGCTGCCCCATCACTCATTTCAGTGTGACAGGAATATGACATTGCAGGTCTCTGTATGAATCATTGAATCCCTCACTGGGGGCTTATTGCTTGCCTCTGCACAAAGCTCAGCACAAGGAGTACTGAGCACATAATGTGACACACTTTCATTTTTTTTCGCTTTGGTTTTTAATCGCCAGTTGTATATTTTCCCTTTTCTTTAATAGAATGAAATATCAGCACCTAAGAATTTCTTTTTTTAAAACCGGTTATCACCGTGAAGTGTGACATAACATCATTAAGCACTACAGGAAAGCACGTGATAGCAACTTACAAAAGATGCCATTAATTATTCATGGCGACACATTTTCATTTACAGAGCAGCATCTCATTCAGTCACACACCGACTACCACATTCAGAGGTAAACCTTTTTGCAGTACATAGGAACTGTCAGCTTGTTCCTGCACGGTCAATTTCAATGGCGGTTTCCACTGTACGGAGAAGACCAACAGGCACTTTACACAATTCTGCTTTACCCAGACTGAATGCATAGCAGCACCAGCTATAGTTCTACTGTAGTATTAAGTCCAATGTAATGTTTTTAAAATGTCACAGTAAAGTGAAAACACGTACCAGCTGAGCTACTCCTTGCACAAGCACATTTGTTCCATGAAAGCTTGCGTGTGTTTATTTTGCACTTTCCAAATGCAGGCCTTTAAATGTTGCAAAAGCATGTGAATAATGAACAACTATACACTGCAGTGTGTGACTAGCAATGAATAATTTAGCAAGCTGTCTGAAAAAGCTATATAAATGGATGATAAGACAAATAAATCATCCTGTATGAGAGCAGTGTTGATAAATGTAAAAAATGGTTTTGGGCTAAAACTTAAAGCCACAAATAAGTTTTTTTTTTTTTTTTTTTTTTTTTTTTATAGAATAAACAGATGCAGCAAAACCTCAGACAATCTGTCTTTTTTGGAGGGGGGGGGTACCCCATATTGGCATAGTTACAGTATATTGACCTCAATATTAGTTTTATAGTGGGACAATCAAATAGAGCTCTCCTTGAATAGTAATGTCACCGTCCCCAATCAATCTCAATACAATTGTTATTACACCAGTATAGGCAGGGCTCACTGTGAACTCTGAAATTTTCATTAATGATACTGTGACTGAATGAATGGGCAAGACACCAGTTCCTGAGATGATTTCCTACTGCAGAGAAGATAAAGTGAAATTGTAGTGAAGGTTACACATCTCTGACAACGGTTGCACAAGCACTGCTACATAGCTATAGCTAGCCATACTTCACATTAGGATGAATAAGCATATGATTTGCATGACACAGCCTACAGTGTGTGATTGCTGTGGGGGAAGTCATCATGTGGCTAATAGGTCATCCTGCTGGCTGATAAAAATGTGCTTAGTTGGTGATAATTAATGACTTATTACATTACATTACATTACATTACTGTTAACAGTCTCTTTCCCCATTATGAAAAAGACATAACCTGCTTTATTCATAGGGGCAATGTTTGTCTCATTTCCATCTCCCAAAAACCAAAGTACTGCAAGCTTTTGTTGAAATGGAAAGACTCAGTACAGATTTGAAGTGTCTGGTATATGGTTTGGTCAATGTATTTTGCACAGATTGCCAGTTTCACAAAGTAAAGACACCAACTCTGATGTAAATATGTTTCATTTTATCATGCACATTTTAAGAAAGACAGAGAGTAGGCCTTAGCATGGCAACTTGGATGAGCCACTTATTCATTGCTACACCTATATATATACTGTGTCAAGTAAAGGTAGTGGTCTTAAAAGCCCTGATTTTTAATTGAATACGGTTTTAAAACAGATTATAAGATTTAAAAAAAAGATTATTTATTTTGCATACATTATTTATTCAAAATTATCAAAAGAGTGTGCTTTGTCTTACTTTAGGAAGAAAACCGCATGATTGTACTCTTCCCTGACCCTGGATCTGTACATTACAAATCTGCACCAGCTTAATAAGGTCTGTCTGTCTGTAGATCACATACTCCAGGACCTGTCAGTGATCCATTTGCAGTGCAAGAGCCGGAATACAATTTTGGCTTGTCACCCTCGGCAATGCAGAGCTGTCAGTCAAGGGCTTCTGAGAGGGGTCAATGTAGCGGGGTGTCTGGGGGGATGTCAATGGAACAAAATTCTATTATGGGATGGGTGATGGATCTTTTTGGCTTTCCATCAGAAGGGAGCCTAGCAGGCATGGTCAGTGATTAAGACACACTCCTGTATTACTGAGACAGATTAGAAGTGGATTAGGCTGTTCTCCTGCCTCCTGCCTAACAACTGGATATATATCCACTTCTTCTTATTATTATTATTATAATTAAATGTATGGTTCTATAACTATCTATAACTGTTTGTCCTGCAACCTTTCTCCCTTGAAAATTTTTTTTTATCTTAACAAGATTGACCAGGTAAGATGCATTTTTATAGCACTATTATTTTATTGTTATTTCTTCTAGCATCTCCAATCACTCCAGAGAAATTACTTAATGGCAAATGTGTGATGAACATTCTAACACAAAATGGCTGCCAAACCTCACTAAGGCGGGTGCTTCACATTGGCCTGGCAGAAGTGAACCTCTCTCTCCACTGCGGAGCGTGGCAATAGTGTAACACACTGCAACACATTACTGTAAATCTAAGTGCAGTCCTTGGGAATAAAACATGACCTCTGAAGAGGGACAGTCCCAGGAGAATATTAGGAATACCTGCAGTACTGTGCTTGTGCCTCCTACTACCTCTCACCCCTAGCTGCTCCTTAATCTCTCCTGCCTTCTCACTTTTAGAATCTCTTCTTCATGAAAACAGGAGGAGTTGAGTGTGGTGCTCATCATGCAACTGAAGTCCAGCTTCCTCAGATAGTGTACTGCTCTAGATGACCTTCTCTCAGCATTTAGGGCATGGGTTTAGGTAAATCCGACACTAAGGGCATTAATGCTTGCATTTACACTGGACATCATTTTCTGAATTTGCCAGCACTTCTGCCTTTATTTATGATGTTTTTTTCACTGTATCACATTGGTTTTCCCCACTCTATTCTTTTGATTGACAGACAATTAAAAAGATACGGAAGTCAGTGTCATAAAGTCTTGGTAAGCCTCTTACACTATTATGGAGAAGAGTCCTTCTGGAATGTAACACCCTTTAAAATGTCTTTTACCAAATGATGACCTTAGCATCGATGCAAGCACATCTCTAAAATGAAATTCTGCATGATATGCAGCATTTTATTATTTATTTTACAAAATATTTTTATTTTATTTGTTCATAAGAAGTGCTTCAAAAATGTCATTGAGATGGGGCAAAGGGCTATGTTGCAGTCTACATGTTCCTTATTGAAAATATCAATGGCTATTTATACCATAGCTTACATATCATAAATGGGGGATTCATTCTGAGGAGACAGAAGTGTGTGAAGGAGAGGTGGAGAGAATTGCAACATAAAGGTAACAGAGCAGGAGCAGGAAAGACATGAACAGGTGGAGAGGAGGAACAAAAGACTATCCTGTACACAGACAGCAGCACTCTGCACACCCTGTCTTTTATCTCTTCACCATCCAATGTTCAGTCAAGAGGTTGAGCTGTGAGACTTCAGTATGCCCCTGGCAAAAGCCAAGGTATACCAGCACTGGAGACATGTAATTACCCATATCACCATCTAACACACAAATACTCACAAACACACACAGACACCCATATTTACACACATATAAACAGACACATGCACCCGCGCATGCACGCACATGCACAGAGACCCACACATGCCATCATAAATTTATGCACATTAATATGCAGTTACGTGCACATGCATTCCATTTTCAATGTGCATAAGTGATTATGTGAAGTGAGAGCTGCCCTCTATGCCTGAATAAATGAACAAATCATTGAATGATGTGCCTATTTAAAGCTCATTTGCTCAGTGCTCAGGTCTGTATTGGTCAAGCTGAAACAGGTGAGGGGCAGAAGTCTTCTCCCAAGACCTATACCATATGCATACTCAGTTATCTGCCTCTCAAATCAAAGTACAACATAACCTTGCTGCAAAAACCATCAATCAAAATGTCCCCCATTCTATAATGGTAATCTTCTACTATATCTGAGATCTCTATAACGATGCCATAAACAAACTGAATCTGGACAACTGTATAAGCCCTGGCCATAGCAAAAACCAATGCCTTCCCATGCCACTGTGTGTGTGTTTGAGTGTGTGTGGCACATGCATGTATGCATGTGCATTGTGTTACACAGAAAACAAAAGGCAGTTCAGAGGCCAACAGAAAGCTCACTTCAGCAAAAAAAGACCACTCAGACGTGGATATTGTAACTTTTCTTTTGCATGGGTGACAGAATTCACATCCATACAGAATCACATTTTATCTATTGCGTCACAGGAGCTGCTTATGAATCGATGCATGCAATACTGTGTGTGATACATATTGTAAGGATGTGTACAGTGACAAGCATGTTATCTCACCCAGTCTTACATTTCACATACATCATAAATTACACTTATGCACTTTGTTATTAACCCTTTATGTAAACTGTCTGATGTATAAACAACCCAATTAGTAGTGTACTTATTGCATTAGCAGTGTACTTATCATCACTGACATTAAGATCGCACATTCACACTGGGGGAAAGAAGCTACATTGAATCCACTAAAACGAGGTGCCATAACATCTCCTCCACTTGTGTAGCTCCACACCTATGGCTAGGTGAGTGAGGGAGAACAAGAAAGGCAGAGATAAAGAGAAAGTCAGAGAGAGAAGAAAAAGGGTGAGAGGAAAAAGAGAAAAAGGCAGAGAACCCACACAGCAGTAGGAACTCTCTCTCTCGCTCTCTCTCTCTCTCTCTCTCTCTCACACACACACACACACACACACACACACACACACACAGAGACACACAACCCATGACATTCCTCCCTAATTGGCCGATTCTTGACAAGGTGCCTCAGTATTCCATATAAAAAATGAATCCACCCCCCTTCCTTCCAGGAGGATCACATCTTTCCCCCACCACCCGCATACTGGCATCTGTTATGGGGAGCAAGGATCTATTTGTGTCATAGCGAACACGTGTACTGGCATGCTCACTCACAGTCACACTCACACAATAACACTCTCCATTGTACTCACACACTCACACTTATACTCACACAAGGACTCAGACTACTAAATGCAAAAAGAATACATATATAAGTAAAAGAAGTCCCCTCCCCCACCCACCCACGGCCACAGAGTTAAAAAGGGTAGGAGAAGGCGGCTGCTGACATGGTATGATGCTTAAAATGTGCATAAATCCACAAAAGCCCTGTTATAAATGCACAGAATGGCTAAGTCAACTGTACAGCCTACTGAGAAAAAGCAGAGTTTCTTCAACTTTGTGAGGCTCTTCGGGTCAAATGTACTCTGGAGATTAAAAAAAGATGACATTTTTTAACCAATGGTGAGAGTATTTTAAGTGGCTTTGGTGGAGATCTCCAGGTGTGAACGGAGAGATTTTGTAAAAGGAGACGACAGTTCCACAAACAAAAAATAGAGCACGGCAGCTTCAGCTGGCTCGTCTGTCCACAATTGGTGTTCATCTCAGGGAGGAAGACCTCCTATCTCCAAACAGAGCGAAAAATGACGCAGCCCCCCCACCTGTCCGGATATAAATACACTTAGCAGGGCATGTGACTCACCACGTACACCTGTGGGTGAACATCACTTACTGTATGATACAAGGTGGAAGGGGGGGGGTGGGGGAGGAGTGGAGAGATGAGAGAGAAAGAGGGAAAGGGATACAGAGTGAAAGAGATGGAGGTGGAGAAGAAGGGGAGAGGGGGAAAGATGAAGGCAAAGAAAGATGAAGAAATGTGTTTCACACTGTGAGTTTTACACACTCCCTCCCTCCGCCAATCTGTCCCTGTGTCTTATAGACACCATGTTGCAGATCAAGGACATTAAGAGCTGCAGGGCTGTGGAGTGCTATAAAAGCAGGGCACTCCCCAGGTGAAGGAGCAGGCACACCCTGGGAGTCTGCCGCTGCGAGAGGACTCTCGCTAATTCCTCAGTATTTCTCGCACCACCTCAGGTAGGGCATTATGAGTGATTTGTGATGCAGTGGAAAAAAAGGGGCCCAGCTTACAGAAGCACTGCCTCTTACAGATAAGAAAGCTGTAGCACTATCTCCTCTGGTCCATAACTCTATGGTACCCCCTCCCTTCCACCTTTTTTTCAGAATTCATTTCATATCACACATATTCTTCTTATTCTTCCAGAATCTTCCAGAAGCACAGAGCAGTTTGCGTTTCTTTACTCAGTCATATTTATTTTCTGTTCTCCTCTACTGTCCTGGAAGAGGAAATGAAATCACGGGGTGTCTATTGTTGTGTGATTACTTTATTATTTGATGCAATATGCAGCCGGCTGCCTGCCATTGTATGTCAGGTTTATCAGATTCATCCAAGACTTGTATTTATTATGAGATCCACTGAAATGGCTTTTTTGGGTTGCAATTACACATACAGTCCCTCAGTCATCCGCTCTCTCAGTGGTCGGATGAGATCGCTCCCACAATGTTACAGCAGTATCCTGACGTTTTCAGGAGGTGGCAATAATGCAACAACAAGGAGGTTTACCACACTAGACTCTTGTATGGCATCAGAGGACAGTGCTGGGGTATGGCCTCCATCGCTACACAACTTCCTCTATCAGTATCTCTTGCATTAGGTGGAAGGAGCGGACAGAGATGGGTTTTAATGCCCATCCTGCTCTGCGTAAAGGGACTGACATTTCCTCTCCTGTGAGAGCAGGCATGCTTTTACTGGCCCCTCGTCGCAGTTGTTGACTCAGCTCACAGGTTGTCCTGGACAGCCTGTTACTGCAGTGGCCTGTGTAATGAGTGTGGGATTCGGATTAACTCCTCAGAGAGAATGGCCCAAATGTAATCCAAACGATCTGGAGTTGTGTGGGTCTGAATGACTGTGCCGAGCATTTGGAGGAGTCCAGGATCAATGCAGTGCGCATAGACACACACATAAGCCCCTTTCACACATGCACTGCAACCCTGAACTTTTACCTAGGGGAACTGTGTGTGTGAACGTAAATGTCTGATTCAGTAGCTCCTCACATTATACAGACTTTATCCTGCTAGCTCCCTAGTACAAAGTCCAGGTAATGTCTGGTTGAGCCCATGTGTGAATAGAGAAGGTAATTGTCCGGAGAATTCACGGCGAGCGAGTGGGTGTGTTGATGACGTTTCTACCATGAGCCTGGCGCAAAGAACAATAAACATCCAAGGATAGCTGCTTCATACTCTTTCCTGCTTGCCTCCATATTGCTTTCCACTCTTTCGTTCATATTGCGGATATGTCCAAATGCATGCTGTATTGATGTCAACACAAAACCAGTCATCATTACAGATGAGTCGGTAGCCTCGTCCGCCATCTTCAATGTGCTGTAAACAAAACACTGCAATATCTGCAGTGTACTTTTCAAATGGAGTATTTCCAGTAGGTGAGGACGCGTCTGACACTTACAATTTCCTGTTGTGTACAACATATATGAAAGGGCAACTCCAGATGATGTCCAGACCTGATTCTCCAGACATTTCCCAGAGTTCATATGTGAAACGGTTGAATCTCTTTTTGGTTATTTCTATGTACTGATGGTATGCCTGGTCTTTCCTTACTCAGTAACCACATTGCTTCCCCTCTATTTTCAATTGTAAGACTGTGGTCACTGAAAGTCACTTTTACGTTTGATATTATTTTTCTTCAGATTTTTTTTTTGTTTTGCTCCACTTATTTAGCCAATGCTTCTGTGCGGGCCTGATAACACTGAAGTTTGTCCTACAGTTTAAGTTTCTTTGTTAATTTGAAATGTATTTGTTTTTCAAATCAAGGTCTATTCTTTCAATTGTTCTTTTAGGAACTGATTATGCAAGGTTTGATTCTGAGGCCCTGTGGTTTTAGTGTGGATTTGTTCAGTGAGCCACAGAGCCAGATGACTCCCTTGCTTTGGGACAAATAGCTGCTCAGGCCTTTGAGTTTTATTATATTGAGTTCTGGTCTGACTGGTCTGAGATTCTGTTTAATTCCTTAGTTCAGTATACACAGGGAAGCACTTTGGTTCTGTATCATTAGGTGAGTTATTGTCGATCTGATAAATTGAAAGTTGAAAAATGTTGCCTGGCTTTCTATAAGCAGGCAGCTGTATAGACAAACATTTAACTATGAACAATCCAGAGCATTTAACATTGAACTGTGATAACAGGAGTAAGAATATGAAAAATAGCAGTAACGCAATAAACATACGAAACTCTCCCTCACTCTCAATCACGATCAGTGGGATTTTTCCCTAGCCCTCAGAAAGACAGGCGGTTCACCCTGCTTTAATTACATGGGTGACAAGCTCAGCTACATTTGAATTCTGAAATGAGCCAGATATGACTCTCTTATTTGGGTCCTTAATGTGCAGACATTCCCTCAGACATGAGTGGAGTCGAGAGGCAATAAAAGCATGGCGCTAGGAAGAAATAATTCATCAACAGTTAACAAGCCATAATTACAGAGATAGACCGTCTCAGTTTGCTCTCAGGTCTGAGGAAAGCCAGGTCTGCCTCTCAGTGCAGGGAGCCAGTTTATTTCTGTCTCTCCATCATATATATCAAGCAAACAACATTTAACACAGCAGACAAAAACCAGACTAGAGGGCATGTATAGATCCATATTGCAACATTAAAATACCCCTGAAATCCTCACAACACACAAACACACACACACATGTATGCATGCACGCACAAGCGTATACACCAAGTACAAGTGAAGTATTTTACTTATGATACAATGTATCATAAATCAAAAGGGGATCCTGCAAAATCCTCTTTTAAAAGTTGTAAGCACATAATTATCGATCACTAGCTCATCAGCTCCTGTAGTCAGAGAAGGGAACATTCCCTTGGTGCCTGACATGAAAGCTTCCCGTTAGCCCCGTAGCTCCTCAGTTGCCTGACCAGAGTTAATCTATCTCCATATTTCTAAGAACTTTCTGGTGTAGCATTAAAATTCCAGTCATATGATTCTAATCTAACCCCCTCCTCCGGGCGTCCTCACGTGTCAGATAAAACTCCAGTTCGAGATGACTTTGCGCTTGTTTGTTACGTTAACTACACGCAAGGTTAATTTGAAGAGAATGCAATTAAATTTGCAAGCAGTAATGAGTGGGGGGGGGGTGGTTGGGGTGGTGGTGGGAGAAGGAGCATGCGGCAGAGATATGGAGGTTTTTTTTTTGGGATCTGATCAGCCTGTTAGCCAACAGCTCGTTATTGAAACGCTCCTTCCCCCTCCTCTCAGACTGTGACCTTTGTGCAGTCACAAACGCTTGCACTTCGCCAGTGCACTGCCATTTCAAAATGATCTTCATCCCCTCCGTTAGGAATGAACAAAGTGGAACAGGAAGCAATTTGGGAGAATTTTATGAAGTATGGCGCAAGCAGCCATTACTGCACTGAAGTTTATTTATTTATTTTCCTGGGTGGAAGTCGGCAGAGAAATAATGGGACCAATGCAGGAACCTGTTAAAATGCAAAATGACCTCATCAATTTAGTGGCCGGTGACACTAATTGGTACATTGCGTACCAGATCACGGCTGGTGTTTAAAAAACAAAACAGTGATTGCTGAGTGATTATGGAGTACTGCAGTACTTACCTCCTCCATTCCAATGTTACAGAGATACTAGTACAAAATATATAGCATTCCAGCTACATTTTCAATCTAGAAAATGTATCTGAAACAGTCACATATGGTCTTCCTAAATATAGTCTATTTAATCCATCAACACCCATCAAATTATAAAATCCCTCACTGGACGGACATTGTCTACAGACCAACAACCATCTCGGCTTGCACCTGCTGCATCTACATTACATTACATTACATTACAGTCATTTTGCATTTACTCCTTTGATCTTTCAGTCAGAAGGCAGCACAAAGATAGGACTGCTTATCCCTGTTTGGATGCAGCTCTCTCTCTCTCTCATGTGTAAAGAAGCAGTCGCAAACTCTCTATGGAGAGATTTTGAGCCAGATGCATTGTTTTTTGACACATTCAATAGAACATTCCATTTCATTATTGTGTCAGAAACTGCAGTATAAAAAACTGAGCATGATAATATAAGAATCCTTCCATGAGTCACCTGTATAAAATTTAGATCATGCCAGCCAGCCAGCTATGTTCTGAAAGCCTCCTCTAAAGGAGCAGGAGGTGACTGCCATCGTATCTCTCACACTGCACTGTCACAATCTTTTAATTAAACGCTGCTTTGCTGAGCGCTTAAACGAAGGCCCGTTATGACGGTTTTCTTCTGTACCGCCAAATGCTTCTGTATGCTCTAATGAACACATTGCCTTGGAACAGCAAGCTCTGGCGTGATTCCAGCCCTGTCCTATACTTCTGCTCGGCAAGGTCAAACCTGCGCTAGCACTTGTGCTAGCACTAGTGTTAGCTCTGGCACTACCACTAGCACCACACATGTCTCTGACATCACACACACACATAATTGCATGTCTAATACATAGTGGGAATGTTTTTTTTTTTTTTTTTTTTAACAAATGTTAGAGCCTTCTGTGCATCACAAACTATGTACAAGTACAGGTTCTTACTTAATAGTGCACTGATTGAACACTTTTTCTTGTGCAGATTTACACTGACAAAGGACTCCCTTCTAGCATGCACTAAAATAAGGAAACAGCATGTGTGTATTGCGTACTGGAGTGTATCATGTTCTTCTCATTGACACACAGAGGAAGCGAGGGCTGAATATGACAGAGGAAACACAGGTATAACAGCATGCTTTAAACATGACGGGGGAGGTTCTGCTCATGTTGATTCACATAGACAGAGCCTGGGAGACATCTGAGCCGGTCACGTGGTGAATGCTTAACGCACGGCAGGGGAAATCAGCGTCTCTGCTGCCCGCTCTCGCAGCTGTCTGAGAGTGACACGTGACACGTGTGTGCCTGCTCACAACGCCTGCTCGATGGGGAAACCATCCTTCTACCCACCACAACCTCCCACCATCCTCCCACCACCCCAAAATATCGAGTATGACTTGTATGTTCGTTACCTCCTGAGCCAAGCTGAACATCAAAGCAGATTAACTCCATGTCATTTCACATTGAACACAATAAACAGTCTTCACCTGTTCTCCCCCAGCCTCAAACAGAAGTGTGTGGTCATGTGTCTGAGAAGATGCTGACCGAGGGACACTGAATTACTCACTTTGTCATGTTACTATTTCAGTGGGGGGTGGTCAGTATTGTGCTGACGTTAGACCAAGGTCACTGCGCTGTGTTGTATTTTGTCAGGGCATTATTAATGGCCAGGGTGTGATGTTTAGAGGGCTGAAAGAGGGATGTGGGGCTAAAGAACAGGTCAAAGGTCAAGGATCGGGGGTGCTGAGTATGAAGCAATCTGGTGAAGGGCTGTTTGATCAGGAGTGAAACAGTCAGGAAGAGAAATGCTTCATGGATCTGACTGTGGTGTTGCTGCTCTTATATTCAGACAGCAACACAGCACATACAACACATACAACACACCTCACCTTATTAAATGTGATATGTACAACATGGTCAGTGGACCACACCTCATTGATTATTGTATTGAAATATCATTAGACAAAACACTATGGTACCTCCTCCTGCATATCAAACCAAATTTGTAAAACTGAAAAGACAAAACAAGTCACTTTTAACCATATTTTGTTAATAAGGTGAGTGATGACAGCCCTGTACTACATTTACATTTGCCCCATTTCCATATTTTACACTTCGATCAGCATTAAGAATACAGTGCATTATTGCCCTGTGCAGAGATTGCATCACTGTCCCTGCTCTCCTAGTCCTCTCACATCTACCCACACTCCTCTAACAGGGAGCCCAGTAGCTGACAGAGACTGGATTAAATGAAAGTGTTGAATAAATGCACCGACAGGCAGCGCAAAGAGGAAATAGGGGGAACCGAATGTGTTTGAAGGCATTAATTAAACAGTCACAGACAACAAAGACAAAAATGATGACTAATAAAAATGATATAGGACAGAGACAGATGGGCCTGTCCGGGGGGGGTTTGCCGCCCCGCCTTTTATTATCCACTCCAAGGTGCCCCTTTTATTATCCACTGCAAGGATTGCATTTTGAGAGTGACTCCCTACCTGCAGCAACCCTAGTGAATAGCATACTGCAAAGGAGCACAGTAATGTGAAGAAGAAAAAAGCTGCCAATGGTTACCAGGTGACTC
Source organism: Albula goreensis (assembly GCA_022829145.1). Classification (NCBI taxonomy): domain Eukaryota; kingdom Metazoa; phylum Chordata; class Actinopteri; order Albuliformes; family Albulidae; genus Albula; species Albula goreensis. Next base: position 18,748,207 of record CM040750.1, read on the forward strand.
ATACAACAAGCCAGGGAGATATATACTATGGCTATAACATGCCCTTACGCTTACTGCCATAACAAAAAATCAAAAGTGAACTCAATACAAACCTTGGAAACCATTGGAATTGTGTGCTCAACACAGGAGGTGTAATTACCTTAAATAAAGGCTATTAATGATTTTCAAAGGCCTCATTACGCACTCTATAACTCTCTTCACCCCCTCATTGTTTCCCTCTTAACTCACAGGAATACGGTGGGAGAGCTGTAAAGGCTAGGTGCTCAGCCTCCAGAGCACACCATAAAACAGCAACCCTTTGCTTTTAATTCATTCTTAAGCACCAGGCTATTAGCATGCCTTACAGACAGCTTTCTGTCACCAGAGGCACATCTGAAAGCCTTGCGCTGGGAGGCCACAGGGCACAGAATGCATGCACATACACACACTGGTTCACATTGAACATACTTGTTCACACCTACACACTCACACACATTCTTGCAAAACCACACGCAGTCAAAAACCAAATAACATACAAACACTCACACAGATAACAGATAACCATATATTTACATATACACAGCAAGATCGGTCTGTCTATGATTCCACTCATCTTTAAAATCAGGATTGTAAGAGACATGTCATAAATTCAGGCACGGTCAGTCCATTTGTGTCTGTAAACCCCATGGAAGAGAGCCATCACTCACCATATATTGAGTTTCCTAACCAGACCCCATCACCTAGGGCAACTACAACAGATTTCACATATTACTCAGTCAGAGAGCTGGGTATTCACTGAACAAATTCAGCCTCCATTCCTTTGGCTCAAGGGTAGGACAGCAGTAGTGCCCGACCAAGAAATCAACCCTTTGATGCAGAAATCAGCTGCTTATCTACCACACTTTTTCAGGCCACCTCCATACCCGGCTAGGGTGAAAAAATGTTTCACCAGCACAACTTGCAAAGGTATTCTACAAAGATAAAGTGACAGTGATGCAAGTGCTTCGTTTTACAGTGTCTGCCCCCTCCCAGGTGCTCTCTGTGAGTTCTTCCCCTGCAATTTCCATCAAGACACTTTGCCTGAAGTGTCAAACGCATCTACCTTTCCTGGGCGTCAAACCACCTGCCATGGAAATCACAACTGTTTGGCCATATGTCTCAATGCACTGCCAAACCCCCGAGCCTGTTCCACTGTTCAGAAAATTTCATTAAGGGATGGCTGGGAGCGTGGGACATAGCTCATTAAGGCCATCGGTGCGAGGTGTCAGAGCCCTTAACGAGAGGCTGACAGGATCACCACAACCTCAGACTTGAGTGATTGTACAATTGTACCACTCTTTAATTGTCTGATTGTGTAACTGTGTTTTTTCCTGACACTGTGAAAGACTGATACATCCCTTTCTCCAGACAAATGACAGCCAGTGAAAAGTGGCAATTAGGGAGCATTTAGGACATGGAACTCAGTACCCTTATTTTTTAAACTGTGATACCAGAGAGCACAAAGTCAACTAACTATCTCTTCCCCCAGCTAAGGAATTCAAGCTTATGTTGAATACACATGTATACTCACATACACACACAAATGCATTCACACAAACATGCTGCCACATGTAAATAATCATGCACCTTCACACACTCACATATACACACAGACACACCGACATGAATCCGGACATGAAGCACACACTCAGTTCACACTCACATGCAGACAAAAGCACATTAACACAGAAAACAACTTCCATCTGTTTACACATGCTGAATTGCTTCCCATGAAAATAAGTATAAGTACAGAACAGCAGGTATATATTTTGGGCTGGCCCTCACCCCGGCATCCGCGGTTTGGTTCCACACCCCTGTCCCTCTCCACACGCCCAGGTGCTGCAGCGCACAGCATGTCACCTTGCAGTGGCTCTCCAACGGGCTACGTTTCCCCAGCAACATCAGATTACAGTTCTGTATTAATCAAGCACTGCAGCACTGAAGAGTCCTCGCCTCCTTCAACTCTCATTATCTCCATGTGAAGATTATCACACGCCACAAACAGCACTCCGGGTATAATTATTATACACAAAAGATATTTTTTTCCCCTTTCCTCCCTCAAAGAGCCATCATTATTTGTTTACGCTTGCAGAGGTAACGCTGAGAACTCCTACCTGGAATGTGAAAAGAGACCCTACAAAACCATGGACAAATAATCACCAGAAGTGTTTCTGGCAATAATTGTCAATTTTTCTACTCAAAGGAGATATTAAAAAAAGAGATTAAAATATCTCTTTCATCAAACAGAAGAGTACTTTGCTAATCTCGTATATGAGTGGAGTGTCAGTGGAAGACATTTCCCCATAATAGTTGTGGGACTTTGTGCTGGTCTTACCAGGTAAGAGAGAGACAGGTGCGTGCGCCTTCCTGCGGGTGGAGACAACTGCCCTTCCACTCACAGCTCCTGCCCTTGGCCGATGTACTAATTAAAGAGAACCAGAGCCAAGTTCATTGCCGAATCACTTTAAAAAGGAAAACATGGGCAGGAGCCAGCGCAGCAGTGAACAGCAAGCGGCAGACCTCTTCATCACTCATAATGTTGCTGCCATTAACTCCTGTTTCTGTCACTGCATCTGTGAGCTTGTTGCAAACTCGAGGGCTTTGTCTGATTACAGTCATTTCTCCTTTTGTCTTTGAGGGAGCTGAGTGACTCTGTTAAATACAGCATGATCTGTTTACACTGGCGAGCCAAACACATAATTGGTGAGAGGAGACAGAGGAGAGGCAGTGTGGGAGCTGAGATAAGACTCCCAATTACAAGAAAGATCCCAGGCACAATGGATAAATAAGAGGTTGATGGGCCCTTCACGAAGCTCTGTGCAGTTCCCATGATGCACTAGGGTCAGTGCAGTGCATGGCATTTTTGTGTGCACAAACATATGTATAAGCAGTGGTGGTGAACAAAAGAGCCATTTTGTGGAGCAAGACTCTACCAATGATAGACCCTGATAGCGGTCTGACAGGGTGCTTTACTGTCATCTGCTTTCCCTCTAAACTTTTAAACAAACGCTAAGACAAATGAGTTCATGTACTTTGTTCAATTTCCCCCGGGGCTGAGGAGCTGTTTTTGGCCTGTGGTGGGACGTGGTGACATGATGCCAGAGTGCTCCATCTCTCTCTCTCTCTCTCTCTCTCTCTGGTAACGGGATAATAAAGGAGAGCAGAGAGAGTCTGCCGTCGGCCTGAGCAGGGGATGTGATGGTATGGGGCACAGGCCAGACGGTGACACGGAGACTCCTCAGAGCATCCATCCTGATACACGATCGGCTCTGTGGATGGTGACTCAGACAGCCCTCCACCTGTCTCCTCATCTCCACACATCAATTCCTTCTCTCTTTTTTTCAACCCTACAGCTGCGTTGTATTTTTCGTTTAACTCAGTTTTCAAAGACAGTAAAATAATCACAGAATCAATGTGGAATCCTTCTGTCTGAGCGTTTTGAATGTGAGGAACACAGTACAGGCAGACTCATATAAACCAATCCGCAGTCTGAAATGGATCATTTTGCTCAACATTTATCCCAAAACCTGAGGAACAGAATCTATCAATAATCAATGATGGCAATTACACATCAAATTATTTTGGGCTGCCCCCACGAAGTAGCAAGCCGTGCTCTGGTTTCTAGAGCTGGTGAAGAATTTTGAACATGGTCGTATTTTGCAACATGACACTGGAAGCTACTGAAAGGTCTTCTCAGAAAAGGGACATGCCTAGACCTTATTGCAAGATGAAATGTGAGTATATAAATGGGCATGATGCATTTAAACCTGTCCATAGTATGCCCTGCCAAAACATGTCTCATCTCAACATCCAGCTGTGACCTGACACAGGCCTGAGTGCCCTTCACACAGTCACACACAGTCTTTCTCTCTCTCTCTCTCTCACACACACACACACACACACACACTCAGGTGCATATGTGTGTTTGTGTGCTGGGGGAAGGGTTGGATTTGGTGACTTTTTAGTAATTTCTGTCGGAATAATTTTCACTGATTCTTACCTCTTTGAATGTAGCCTGATATGTTCTCCTGAGTATTTGCTGCCAAAACTCCAATCTGAAAATCATGGGGTTTGTCACACACTCTCTTTTTGAATAATAATGACAGAACATGCAGTGCAGTTTTAAAGGGTCAGGAAACTATAGCAGTCTCTCTGCAAATGACATGCAAAAGCACAGCAGGGAGGTGCTTCATTGAATGAGAGAAAAGTTGGTATAGGTTCTAAGGGTGATACCAGAGACACGTTTCTCCCTCAAGAACATAATCTTGCTCTGAGCTCCCTGGCTCCCCCGTTACCCAGAATTCCCTGCTTCACCCAAGATGGAAGTCAGCACTCTACAATTCCATCATGTCAATATTTAATCATCTGTGACACTCAAATGAAATTCAAATGACGAAATGTAACTTTTTCTTCAAATTAACAGTATATCTTGCTTCACTTGTGAGGCAAGATGGGAGGGAGGTAATACTTTATTTAAGCATGGGTGGAGAGAAGAGAGGGATGAAGAGCAGTAGACAAAAAAAAGAAAAAAAAATTCAACGCTTTCAAACAGCCGGCGCCAGACAGTGTCTGTGTAGAAAGAAAGGCACATGAGGGATTTGGCTGACAAAAAAGAGACTAGTTACCGCAAGAAGGATTTAAGAGAAATTCCCCTTGATCGCTGTTTGCCATTTGTCAAGGCTTATCCCCCTGACAAGTTAAAAGCCTGTTCTTGCACCACCTTTAGAACACGGAGCACTGTAATTTCCCCCTCCTTCACAGTGCATAAGGAAATAAGAGACCTGCAAATATTGGTGCATTTTTAATGGAAAAATCATTATGGCTGAATACTATTGAGGCCATCCTTTCATAGAAGCGGTAAAGGGGGAGAGAGCACTAATAGCGTCCGGGCTGAATAACACCCAAAAAGCTTGACAGCTGCCGTCCTGCGTGAGCCGAAGGCAAACAGCGAGTGGAGGTAATCATAGGCATGCATGGTTTGCTGGGGAAGGGGCCAGCGGTGAGGGCAAGACATTTAATCAAATGCCGTGTCACCGGTGAGGACCGTTTCTTGAGAGCGAACAGTGAGAAAGAACAATCTTAGGAGAGGATCAGCCAGCTCCTTTATTTTTGGGCTTTAGCTGGAGCAGCTTACTGTGGCTGAAAAAAGGGAAAAAGAAAAAACGGTGAAATGAGTTCTGGTGTCCACATCCCCTGCGAGGCCTCTCAGCCCGTGTAACTCAGCCTTCGAGAATACATCATCCGGAGCACTCTTGTTTCTCTGGCCGTTAGGCCGTATCCTGACCCATCTCTCTGGTCCCTTCTGGACAACCCAAATGCAAATGCCTCCTCCAGTGTAAACAACACTACTAGTGCGGGCTGCCTGAGTGCTCTCTCACTCTCTAACATTGTACTACACTGTACAATTCCCATTAATATTGATTCATCTCACTGTGAAGAGAAGACTTATCCTTGCAATTTATTCTGCAAGGGACATGAATATATTGGTGCACAGTTCTACCAGTTCTACACATCTGACCAATCAGCAACTGTTTTGGGCAAATTAATATTCACAGGTCTACCCAATGAGGCCATTAGACATACAGGTAACTGGAGGCCTCCAACAAGAACCCCTTCTTCATGAGAAAGCCGGTGAATTCCCAACATATTCTGGAGATCCATGAAAGACTCATCATGCCTACCTTAAACCCAATTGTCCTGCTTTTGTGGCGCCTGCCCCTCAGATATACTTTCCTGGAGGCCACTAATTGAAACACAGAGCTGAAGCGGTACACTGCAGCAGTTGAGACGGCCAAATGAAGCTAATGCATCTAACGCGATATCACAGACATGTCACAGGCAGAGAGCTGCAGATGGATGAATATTTCACCGCTTCTCCCCTGACACTCGCTTAACTAACACACTTTCGCCATTACGCCAGTCCTCTGCTGCATTACCAGCCCTCTCTATAAGACCGTCCAACAGATCGACGGATGCAAAAAATACCCCAAATTAGATTTATTTCCCATTTCCATTTAAAGTGAATCAACAGCCTCCAACACCCAACAATACAGCGTTCTTTAAAGCAGGAGAAACACAAAAAACTATAATTTATATTCATTAGAACACCAACACAGGAAATGGACAAGAAGAGGAAATTATAGGCAATATTATTCTGCCAATCCTAGAGACACACAGAAAATGGATACCTAATGCATTATCACTCATCATGAAATAGTGCTGTATCCTGGGTTGTAAGCCTATTAAAATGTCTTGATACAACATAGCTGTAATTCAATATATAGTCTGTTGGTGACATCACTCATTAACTGGAGCATTTTCACCACCCTCACATGCTCCATAAAACAAGAAAAAAACACAAGCAGAGAGCACCATTGTTGGCCCATGGTCTAGATATTTGAGATTCAAATTGACTTCAAAGTCATAACAGATTTTTTTGTTTTTGAAGGAAAAAATGGACAGTCTTCCTTATTTAGTGCTGCTGTTGCTAGATGGCTGATGGAATTACTGGTCATAAATAGTACTAAAACATGTAAATAAAGGCAAATGTATACTGCATGCATGCCCACACAGTTTTAGTGAGTTGTGCTCTCTGTGTGATTCTGCTAGGCACATGCCCACATTTCAGCCACGGGTGATCCCCTACTAAAATGAGAACCATGAAATCAGACATTCATATTTTAAAAAGGCACATCTCTGAATTCCCACTTAACATGAACACCTGAGTTCAAGGCAGAACTTAGACCCAGATCTGTCTGAGCCATGGCACTCTAACACTCCTTCTCCATCCCTCTCCTTGCCCTGGCCTGAGGGTACAGAAGAGGGCAACACAGGCCTCACAGCAGCTGTGGGAAGGGCTCACACGGTAACCAGCAGGTGGCAGTGTTGTGAGAAGTGAGCGGTACCTGAGGCACAGAGGGTGTGACTCCTAATAGCAGTATTAATGGAGCAGAGTTAGAATACCAAATACACAATGTGAACAAATGTCCACTGCAATACGATTATTATTATTATTATTATTATTATTATTATTATTATTATTATAGGAAACACGCCTTCAGATATAGGTTAAATGTGTAATTAAAGAACAGATACAGCCAATAGCATTAGCGAAAGACATGATGCTACAACAAGAAACTTGAACAGGCACTCATATTCTAGCTGGGCTGAATGGGCTGAATGAATGATTGTACAGAAGAAAAGTAGGACACTCTGCTGTCCCAAAAGAAAAGATTGAAACACAGAAACATCTCAAATTGACATGAAAAGCAATAAAACAGACTATAAAGTAGCCAAGAATAACGATGCCATTTTTGACATCATATGTACATTTGTTCATATGTATCAATGTCGCAGCTGGCAGCTGAATCGAGGAGAGCACACACATTTTATTTGTCTATTTGTTTTTAAATGCATGTCACAGAGTGGAATTTGGGGTAAATAGTGTTATAATCCCACACTGTTTTTCTTTTATAATACATCAAGTAGCTAATTTTGAGCTCTCTGAAAGTATGCTTAAGGTCTGATTACAAACTGAGGACACAGCAGCATTAACACCACTTAAGAACTGTTATATGCACTATTCTGCATCACATAATTCTCAGATTGTGAAATACCGAGTATTGTATATTGTATATTGAATGTTCATTTTCTAATTATTTTATACATTTCCTTGAATTGTTTTTTTTTTTTTAATGATTATGTTATATTTCAGATTATACACTATGGTATATTGACCTGTAAAAATGTACTGAACCCCATGGTAGACAAGACGTTTTTTTGTGTGGTAATGTGGTAACAAAATCACTCAGATCAGCTCTCCAACAATCTGCTCTCCCAAACATTTGCACACATACACATGCACACACATTAGAAGGCATTCACGCACACGCCCAGAACACATCGCCAACAGGTCCGCACCTGCTGAAGATTCAGAACATCCTTCCTCCAAAATGGCTGATTCCAAACACCTCCATACCCACATATTGTAATTAGCAGACCAAAGATCTTGCTCTGAATCCTGTCACTGGCCATGTTCCCCAATAGCTTGTCACAGCTCTCATAAATGAAGCCATAAATTTGATAGAAACCTATAAACAGGACTTCCTTTAAATTGGCATTCAGATGTGTGGTTTTTTTATTTCTCTCGTCTTCTGAATAATGACTGTGTGCTACTTTTCTCCACCGGTTGCTGTGAGATCTTCTCTCCTATATTTACATCTCTATTTCCTGTCGGATCGGCGGTCCCTGGCATGGTCGATGGCTCTAAAGGACAGCTAGTGAGGGAGGCAATCTGACACTCAGGCTTTAAAGAAAAGAGGATACAGGTGAAATGGCTGCCATGAATAAAGAGTGACTGGAATTTATGAATAAATAAAGATGAGATAGATGGCTGGATAGAGAGATGGACAGATAGATGAACCCTCGGCAGAGGAGGAGAGCTGATTTGCACTTTGAATCTTTCCAATCCCTTGGCCTGTAAGATGAAGTGCTGTTTCAGCATGTTTCTGGCAGACGTCTGACAGGAAGGCAGACACACACTGCCTCCCCTGTCCCCCCCCCAGGCCTGTCTCTGGTCGTGACTGTAACGCTGGCTGTCACCCCACCCGTCCTCGCTGTTTGTGACACCATCATGCTGTCAGTCGCTCCATTCCCTCTTCTCCTCCATCACCTTATCCAATAATACTGCGCACCAGAGCCTTCTCTCCTAGCAGAATCTCACAGCCATCACTTTAGACCTTTTCATGAGATTCATGTGCATGACACACACACACACGTATGTGAACACGCACAAGGACTCAGACACATGCACAAATACATATACAAGAAGTATGTGTAAACACACGTTTACACACACACACACACACACACGCACACACACACACACATACACAATACACATCGATTTATCTCTTCTTTCATCAAGTGTTGGTGTCATCATTGGTGACACATATTGAAAACGACCATCCACAGCCAACTGTGTTAGTTATAAGCAGACAGAATATGTAACTATATTACAAATAACTACCCCACAATTACAATTATGTAAGTCATTATCAGATACTTGATGACACCACTGTACTTTCTGAGGTGGGGTTGGAAGAGGTTAATGGAAAAATTACCAACGCACAACACACAGTCAGAGAAGTCGTCCATTACTCCATAACGATATAAGAGCCCCCAAGCAATTAAAAATCAGGCGGTAATATTGTGCTTATTTTGATTAACCTAATGGGCTCTACTAATACACAGTTCATGAGCTCACCGACCTCATTTGTTTAAAATAGAAATGTGATTAGATTATTACAGGACTAATTACACACCTGCTCATTAACCACAACCATCTGAAGGTTAAATATTTGAAGATGTTGTTGAGTTTAAAATAATGCACAGATATAACCTAACATAAGCCCCCTCACAGCTGAGAAAAAAAGAAAGTGAATCAGCTTTTTCAGGAACCCAAGATAAGCAATAATATCACAGAATGGTCCTTTATTTCTAAAGAAATTGCTGTATTGGCAGCAGGAGAGGTATAATTCCCCTCATTGTCACAACACAGTTGAACAATATTGAGTCAGTCCCCGGTGGCTCAGGTAAAAGTATTCAACATGAGCGTAGGCTTCGTTACATAACTGTGGAATTGACCCTCAGCCGAAGCTGTATCATCATCTATGACTGGATGGCTAAAACGGCAGGATGCTACATTAGTTCCTCAGAAGGCTATCCCAGGTGCCCACAGGCTAGCAGTTGTATTCTGTGACACACATGCTGCTGCTCATACAACTGTTAGCTCTCCAGCTCTACTGTGTGCACTGCATGGAGCAAAACAACCACTGGCTTGTAGTCAGAAGTTATTTTGCATGGTATGAATCTGTAGAAGCCCAATGCAAAGTACAGTGGCTCGTTTCATATTTTCTCATTTGAAATACAGTTTAGCATCCATGATGTCTGAGTGGAGACACTGCATCAAGTAATTTATGTTAGTTTAATTGGTGTCAGCCGACTGCCAACATTTTGACAACTTTTGAGAACATTTTGACACGAGTGCCTTTGCAAGTAAAGTCAGACCTTACCATCTTTGCTTGTTATGTCAGGAATAAAAACAACGGAATTGAATTTACACCCAAATTACAGTCTTAAAAGGCATAATGGCAAGTCCAGCTACATTAGATAAAGAACTGAGCAAGCCCTGTCAATGTTTGCCCTGATGACTTTGCAGTCCTTTTGCCCGCCAGGGTTATAAAAAAAAACCAAAAACACAGGAGGAGCCCCTCAGTAAGAGAGTGACTCAGTCAGTTAGTGAGAGATACTGCTTTTTATAGGACTGCTTGCTGCAGTTGCTGCTAAACAAAAATCCAATTATAAAGCCAAATGCATCACTAAATGCCAGCTGAATTCAAATTCCATAAACTAATTTAAATTAGCCTCGATTGGGGTGATAACTGCAAACAGGCAGCCGTCATTGTGCAGTGCAGGCTTCTATGTGCATGAAACAGCAGTATCAAAGGAGTACGGTTACAGGCAGCAGTGATATAGAAATCCTTATGCAGATTAATATAGTAGAGCACGCAAATGAGACTGGAGGCCCACAGGTAAGCCTCTCTCTCTCTCTCTCTCTCTCTCTCTCTCTCTCTCTCTCTTCTTTTCTATCTCGTTCTCTGTCGCTCTGCTTGTGTGGGAGTCGACATTCATTCAGGCTCTATGCCTGTGAGGGCTTCGGGAAGACCAGCTGAATGTGCTAATGACACCAAGTTGCAGCAGGAAAGCTCAAATCACAAACGGCTAAATAAACAAATTAGAAAATATGGCCAGGAGCTTATTATGTTCAAGGGGAATCAGTTCGTATCTAATGAGGGGTTTAACATCAGTAAGCAGAGCACAGGAAGGAGAAACCCATTATTTTCCAATGCACCTGTGTTGTGTTGAGTGACATGTCAGTGGTGTTAGCTTTTAATCTATGCTGACTAGGTTTGTGTAAGTTCGATATGTTTCTGTATGTGTCTATACCTTTATGTCTGTGGGTGGATGTGAATAAATGTTTGTGTGTGAATGTTTCAGTGGACTATTTTACGATGGGATTAAGAACTAAATACGATTGAAGTCTTTTTCAGTGTGAGGCTAGGTCCACAGGCTGATGTGACTCGGTTCTCAATGAGAGGAGGCCCAGTCTTGTCGGTGCTGACCTGGTCATGTTTTGGGATGTCACTTTGCTAATAAGGTGTGGCTGTCGGAGGAAGAAAAGATGGTGCGGGAAGAAAAAGAAAAGACAGAGGAGAGGCCATTGGTTCTGCTCAGTAGGAGGTTGTTAGAGGGAGATTAATCCTGTGAATTTCCTCTGCAGTGAGGTGTTGTCGACATACTGGCGGTTATGGCAAGGTCAACATCTCCCCGTAGCACCCTGGGGTGTTTTCACAGCGCGGCTAACTAAGAGCTGCCATGCTTGGGGATGAATTCTCAGCTTACTCTGATTCTCTGAGAGAGGGAAACCTAGGGGATGACATCATATGCAACCACAGCTCTCAACCATGGCCAGCACCACCCCCATTTCCTTAATGTATACTTCATGTTACAGATATTTCAAGATTATTTATAAACCCCCACCTTGAATGTAATAGTGTATTTCATAGGCAAACATCTATAGTGCCGGTTTGAATGTGTCATCTCGAGTGTATTTTCTGTCTTTGAAAAGCACATAATGCATGGCATGAAGAGAAAAGCTAACAGTCTTTTATGCTTGTCCTGTCCCTCCACATGCAGCTTTCCATTGCATCTGGATACCTCCAGTGGAGCTCTGAGCCTCTCTGTCTCACAGTCCACAAGCCTTTATCTCTATTTGCTCACATTAGTTTTTTTCAGACCAATGCCTCTGTCCTCCCCAGTAAACAAACTCCAATGTTTCTGGCTGCTCCATTGATGCTCTGAAATTCCACTAAACAGCAAAGAAAAAAACATAACAGTTTTGAAATAGTTTATGTACTTATTGCCAATTTTTCATCCCGCATTATAAAGGATAAATGCCTCTGGTACACAAAGAGCGAGCCAGACAAAGCAATGGGAAGCAATGTTAGATACAAACCTGAGTGGTTTATATAATAAAAGCCTCCCCGCACAAACAGATGAGCTAATCGTATTGGTGTCCATCCCAAAGGACAGTGCTGCCACTGTATCTTGAAATGGAAACCTCAAAGGCAAGCCTTCCCTGCGTCTCAATGAGAGAAAATCGGATGTGGAAAAACATTATTACCTTTACGCAGATACAATCAAATGAAATTCTATGCTTACTGGTAAATATGGAATGTTCAGTCCATTACTTATGGATAGAACTTCAGGTTTGTAGACATAAGGTGTGAAAATGTAGGTTCATATTCTTGAATGTACAAATATGTGCTATGACATATCCACACACAAGTGAAATGAAAGGGTAGGCTAAAGGATATGAAATTATCAAAATAAGACTGATATTGTCAGTTTTAAACTGTGTTTTAGGAAACAGATCACATCAAAATGCTCTTGCTGTATGGTTGAATCTAGGCTGTAATTTCATGCCTAATCCCCATTTCTGAGAGGCTATTCTACAAAATTCAGAATATCTGCTATGCTGCAAAATATGTACATTACATATATAATGGCCTGCTCCGCTCATTATGGGCTGTAATCTTCACGCATTCTTATCCTGATCTTTTGTGTGTCTCAGCAGATCATAATGCAGCTGTTATACTAACAGGACACAGTCTGTTCCAATCACATTGACACTTCACCACTCCAGCAGCCCCATCTAAAACAAACCACTATCCATGTTTAACAGTTCACCTACACACCCACACAAACACACAGACAGGCCAGATTTTTTTAAGGCCAAATTTCCGTCAGTTCTCCATTCTTTGGCAGCTGTTGGCTTATGAATTGTCTTCCAAGTACTTACTGCAACGAGTATTATTTTGTCCAGCTCTTGACATTCCTGTCATTATTTGATTTTTCTCACACGTAATCCTGTAACCCTTAAACAGTGAGTTGTGAGTTCATAACAAGCTTACTTTTTTATTCTTTATCAATTATTTCTTTATATCATTACAACCAAATTTTAAAAAGACCTATCAAATATCAGACTGCTGATATTCACAGATCCCATTTCCTCTCATGCAAAGTAAAGTGTGTCATTTTTGCCTCTGCTCATTTTCACACCTCACACCCCCCAACCCTAAAAATTGAAATTCAAATCAAATTCAATGGCAGGGGTATTATGTCAGACCATCATCAATAATTTGTGTGTGTGTGTGTGTGTGTGTGTGTGTGTGTGTGTGTGTGTGTGTGTGTGTGTGTGTGTGTGTGTGTGTGTGTGTGTGTGTGTGTGTGTTTGGGGGGTTGGGGGGTTGGGGGAGAGGGTTGTCTGTAGCTAGCTAATTATGATTCAATATAAAATAACTTACAATCAATCTGTGCAGAATATGTATCTATGTGGCTAAGCATGCCATTCTAAATGCATATTTTAATGGGAACAACAAAATGATTACTTTTCATTTGTGATAATATTTGTCAAATTCTGCATGCAATCTTTAGTCTTTTTGCATTTACTGGAGCAGCACACCTCAGATTGATAAAACAAATAAATATGATCACAGGTGCATCAATTTGGAATGAAACCAATTTTACTCAAACTCAAAAGACTGTGCTCAGTGACAAAGATACAGGAGGAAGTGATCAGAATACAATAAAACTCCCCCACCCTGCCACTCCTCTCTCTCTCACACACACACACACACACACACACACACACACACACACACACACACACACACACACACACACACACACACACACACACACACACAGTGTCCTGCCGCACACTGAGTGTCTCTGCTGTGGCTATGATATGAATGGAGCTGATTCTTAATAGGGCAGATGGTGTCCCTCTGGCAGAGTATTTAAATAATGTTTAACCTTTTTCATTAACTTGAGAGCCTCATCTTGCCATCTTCTCAAATTCCTGCTGCACCTTTAAGGGAGGACAAAGGGAGGTCCTCTGTCTTTTCTCCTCATCTTCCTCCTCACAGTCTTCCCCTCACTTTTTCTGTCCTTGGTATTTTTCTTTCTCTCTTAATTCATTTCTGCTCTCCTGATCCCTTCCCTCCCACTCTAATCTCCACTTCTCATTCTGTCCTCTTTTTCTGGCCTTACTTTCTCCATTCTTGCATCTCTCCTTCTTCCTCTCCACTCCTCTGCAACTCACCTCACAGGTAGGGATCAGCTTATGGCACTCTGCTGCAGGGAAATCAATTTGGGTCACCCTGCTAAAGCAGTTCCATCACTATAGCAACTGCATGCAAATCTTAGCCATCGTGTGGGTAGTCTGCCTCTCTGTGTGGATGACAGAGCTCCCTGCAGGGGCTCTACATTCTGATCTCCCATTCCCCACAATGCCAGGCAACACCATCCACATGGACCAGAAAGGCTGCTATTTGCCATTACTGTTTTTATTTAATTTTATTTTGATTAACTGAATAGATAAACAGTAACCAGTAGGGGAATGTTTCTTGTCAGGTTACGTTAACTGGGGTGCACTGACAGCTCACCCATCAAGCCGCATCAAATGAAGGAACATGCCAGAAGACACGCCTGGGGAACAGAGCGAGGGTCATTACACAGCTCCACCTACAAGCAGACTGAACATTCCATGCTTGGAGGCATGCCTTCTTAAAATAGCGTGAAATAGCACGGGAAAATGAACAGAGATGGATCTCCTTTGCTCCCGCTCTTTCTTTGCGTGTTGGCTGTCACACCAGGAAACCTGGCTGCACTTCCTGTTCCCTCCACCAGGTGTTGGACTGTATGAGGCACAGATGAGTATCCCATGGGGATCAGTAATTCCACAAAGGAAAGGGCCGGCTTTATGCATAAGTCTGTGCATGGAGTCCTGATTTGTCGTTGGCTCTATGTGTGTGTGCGTGTGTGTGTGTGTGTGTGGGTGTGTGTGTGTGTGTTTAAGAAGAGAGAGAGACCTGGTGAACATATGGAGCTCAGAATAGAATGTGGTTCAGAACTCCTCGAAGACCTTGAGGTGGGGAATTGGGTCATTAACACGAAGGCTCTTTAATAAGAGCCCACGGGAAAATTAATATCCACTAAATACACTTCGCCAGGGGTTACACACCTAATAAAGACAGCACTGAGGACTCTCTCTCTCTCTCACTCTCACTCTCACTCTCTCATGTACACAAACACAAAGAAAATAGACAAACATGCACATTTATGTGCAGACACTCACATTTGGTGCCTAAGTACTCATGGAATCATCCATGCTCATATGCTAACAAATGCAGGTGGATCTAGCATGCATTATGTCTGAGGCATAACTACAATCGGAAATAATGTATGCATAATTTACTCATTTTTTCATTATCTTAAAATACAGCAATATTTTTATTGTACATTTAAAGGCATATAGTTGTGCCCAAAAGTCTCATTATTATAAGGCATTTGAAATAATGGGATTGTGCCTTACATTCTCAGTCACTCAAAATGGCCTCTGTCTAGATGGCAGCACAGCTGAGGTCAGAATTCAACGATGATAAGAACTAAATAAACAAACATGAATAAAAAGGAGAAACAAAATGTGTTGTTCTGCTTTTATAGTATCCGTTGACAATGGAAAAAGAACACTGCTTGATAAATGAGGCCAACTCTGTGCTTCACTGTTCTTGTTCATAATCTATGGTTCGCACCTGAGACAGAGGAGACATAAAATGCTCTCTAGAGAGATGCAGGATTAGCTAATACAAGGAGCGTCAGGGCAACGACCACCCTGACGACTCAAATCTTCTCTCAGGCTTATTTAATGGTCACCATGACAGCAATCCTTCAACATTCACTAAAATCTGTCTTTCATAATATTTACCAATTACCTACAGTTCTAATTGGTTAGCAATGAGTTACTGGGCTAGTTAATGATGATTCCTGACTAATCATAGATAAGGGTTTTAAAAAATGAGAAAAGAAAGTGCAAAGACAAGAGTGAAGGAGAAAAAGATCTAGACTCAGGGTGTGCCACAGAGATTCTTCAGGGAAGCTCTTCTTCATGACTAATGAATGCGCCTTTTTAAACACAATTGGGTTTTATGCATTCTTCCATGTCTATTTTTAGATTGGTTGAAATCCTGTCTGCGCACACAGTCGCCTGTGGGAAAGTGGACCACAGCCGGCAGCAACTGCCACCGTGTCGTCCGCCACAAACTTTCCACGTCTCCTACCGAAAACACCCATCCCCATGGGTTCTAATCACAATGCAAGGCCATATGGCTTACAGCGGCTCTGTGTCAATTTAAAATTAGTTTTAAATCCTGAGTTTTCAAACTGTGAGCAGCATTAGAAACCTGTCACTACCACACAGAGGAAAGATGATTTTTTTCTGTAAAATGGTCTTGGATTTCAATTTTTTTGTCAGCCTTGTGTTATCGCACACGTTGTTGTGCATTATCCCTGACTTGGTACTTCCACTATGTCACAAGATTCTGCTGAGTAACATTATTTACTTTTGCTGTTTTTCATGCCATACGTGTAAACTAAATGTATTTTCAAAATGTGTCACATTTTAGCTAGCTTATTAATACTTCCCATCTAACAAGCATTTGATGCTTCATCATTCATAAAGTTATCAATCATAATGGGGTATCTCAAGAAATTTGCTGTACATTAAAAGCAACAGAAATATTAAATGACATTATTTAAATTATGTGTATATTACTGAGTTCATACTGGGTCACATGACTTGTGCATTAGTCACTAATAAAAACCAGACAGTTATGAGGCCTCAGAGCAGTGACTTGCTCTTTTGACTCGTTCCTAATTATAGAACTACTAGAACCATTGCTTTTTCTTTTCAATTAAAAACTGTCACTTAATAAATTACATGGTGCGAAAATATGCTGGTGTGATCAGTGGCTGAAGTCAATGGTTAATATAAGGCTCTCAACTTTACCATTAACCTGTGAGTCAATCTCAGTGCACCACATACATATGCTCAAAGACACAGACAATAACTACACTCACATTGTAACATTTTTACCCCCAAAACAATTTAAACCCTTAATGAAATACTCTTATATTCCACTGTGGCAGTAAAAAAAATCACAGACTGAATTCAAATTTGAGGAATTAACGATATTTACAGGCATAAAAAAAGCTTAGATTTAGGGCGGTGTTAGAGTCACAAACCTGTACTTTGAAAAGGCAATGATCCTTTTTATTATCCAACTGTTTTAATCTTTATCCTCTCTCTTGGGAAAAATCACTTTATGATCTTTTGCAGAATTATGTCTGTAATGCTAATGGTTTAGATCAGTCATCTTGCTGTTTTCATCCTTATTGGTTGCAATAAATACACATAAACTATCCAAGCCCATTAAGTGCCTTCATTATTCATGAGCAGATTATTGCTTCCCTGCCTTAATCGGTTCAGGAGAGATGCAGGAATAAACAATTGCTGCTTTCAGCACACACACACACACACACACACACACACACACACACACACACACACACACACACACACACACACACACACACACACGCACACACATGCTCATACAGACATAAACATGCTCATTAACATTCACACACCCAATTGTCCAGCTGCACATTCTGGTCATTGGTTCAGCTAGTCTGACAAGACCAAACAGCCAGCACATTTCCCCATCAGCAGCTCATACTGTCCAAGGTTAACCTTCCATTTGTTACATTTTACAGTGAGTCCAAAGAGTTAACATACATTCTTCCTACATTAATATTTGATATCAGAGCGGAGGAAAGGAGCTTCAAGTTCTGATCAGCTCTGCACCCTCACAGTTCAGTACCACAGACCCGCTTTAATTTAATATGAGGATGGCCACCACAAACATCTCTCCATCAACGTCACAAAGAGCCAGCATGGACACAGTCCATATGCACCTCGAACGTGCATGTCCTGGGGTGGTACACTGTTTACAAACACACATGCTCATGTATTTATGCATTTTTTATAGCACCAACAGCCATGTGAGAGCACAGGGAGAGCACACACATGATGCACACACACTCTTGCCATCCTCCTAAGGCACCTTCTCAGTTTCCTCAATTGTTCTCTTGCATTAAGGTCAGCGGGCATTATCTGAGATCAATGCTCTCACAGACTCACAGGGATCTGGGCTAAAAGCCTGGCCCCCAGAGACCTCTGCTGTTTGTTAGCTGAGGAGGTAGATAGCACCGTGCTTAGTGTTTCAGGAGCCCGCTAAGGATCTCACTGGCTGCTCCTTGTGCACTAGGTCTTTATCCCAGACAAAGCCGGGGTGTGAATATTACCCTGTCCACACTCTAGGGAGGACGCTGGTCAGACTCAGATAAGAGCGGTGGAGGGTAAATGCGCTTACCCGTGACCTGGACATATCGCTCAAGTGGAAATAAACATGACTGTCACAGCCCAAGTCTGTCTCTTCCAAAAATAAAAATAAAAACAGCTGCCATGGAAGGGAATACATTCTCTGGGTAACAATGGTTTGATCTGGGCAACTACACTTGAAGTTACTATCAACCAGACTTGAAAAATCACAAATGCATAAATGTGAATGCTCGGTGGGAGATGAAAAGAGCTCCTTCTAATGGAAACAGAGGAAAGGGCGGAAGCAGGGAGAGGAAGGAAATGAGATTGAGACCCCATTAGAGAAAATAACATTAGCTGGTGCATAGATCCTTTGTGAGCAAGTGCTTTGCTGTAGGCTTGAAAAAGTGAGACAGACTATGTTACCTCTCTGTCCTCCAGTGGGTGTAGTTGAAAGGGTCTAGTGTAAAGAAAGTAACAATATCATAGGTTAGAGACATTGCTCCCCTGTCTAGAGAGCTACAGGTTTGAATTCTGAGAGTGTGCTTTGCCCAAAACACAGCCAGAGAGAAATGGCAGCAGGCCTTGCAGTATGCGGATTCAAGGCATGCTGGGATTGCTGAACCTCACCCCAGGGTCCATGTGAGCCACACAGATAAATAATGTATCGCAAGGTAATAACGCAAACTACACGAGGGACGCCGCTTGTTAGACTGCGGACCCCAGGGCCTGATGGGAAGGGATACACACTGCATCTGACTTCAGGGAGGGGAATGACAACAGGGACTGCAGGAAACAAGCATGCCAGCCAATGAGAGTGTCAGAATGGGGCACACTGCCACACAAGCAACTAAGCTGCACTTTGATCACACTGCTAATGACCTGGGGGTGTGTATGTGTTTGGGGGGGATGACTGTACTCTCTGTTTTCTACATTGTAAATCAGAAAAAAGAAAGGTAAAAACAAACATAATGAGTGTGAAATGTAATGCAACACAGAAAAGGGAAAGGGAGGTATTGAGCTCACCAGAATGCCAGAATTTCTCTGTCTCCACAAGGTACACAATTCATGTTTTCAGCCCCATCTTACGCTGAAGATTCCCAAATCTTTACAAAAATCATTTTTTCTCAAACTTCTCTTAGTTCCATCACATTCATGCAGCACACAGAGTGAGACAGAAACAGAGAGAAACACCATGATCCACTTTCCCCCAGCACAACCCTGATCAAATGCCCCTGCAGCTTCCTCAAATATTGTGGATTAATGGCCTGCAGTTGAAAAAATTGACGTGCTGAAATGCACTGATTGCGCTGCATTATTTATTTGCAGGGCAGACATTTGGAAACTGACCCGGATTTCATTTTATCCATTTTTATAGCTGGATATCAACTGAAGCCATTTAGACTCAGTAAATTGGCTGAGCTATACCCAAAATTTTAACCTGCAACCTCATCCTTTACTATTACCCCACAGTGATCCTCACTGCATCTGAAATGGTTCTCTTTACAAAAATCTGCAGTTTATAGTAGCCCTACAGCCAAGGCACTCGACATGAATTGCTTTGGTAAATAACTCACAGTGTAAATATAGTAGTTTAGGTGTACAATGTGAAATATGCAAGGAGCCCTGGGTAAGTGTATCACAGAGGAAAAGGTAGCACTGGGAAAAGAAAGAGAATAAAATAGAAGAGAATAACAGTATACTCAAGCGATTTGGGAAGGAAAGGACTGCATGCCCTCTGCAGCTGAGCGGATTGGAGGTCAGCCCACAAGACTGTGGACCTGAGGACTGGGAGACCTGAACACTCCAGAGGCAATCCAGACATACCGTCAGTGTGGCACACAGAGTCACACACTGTAAAAACTATAGGGCTTAAAGGTACCCTGGGAGAGAGAGAGAAAAGAGACAGAGAGAGAGAGAGAGAGAGAGAGAGAGAAAGAGAGAGAGAGAGAGAGAGAGAGAGAGAGAGTACGTATACATGTACGTGTACGTGTGTACGTTTAAACAAATCCACAGCGCATAAAATAACTCCCATTAGCTGCAGAGGGAATTTCTGCATATTTTGCTTTTGCTGCATATTATAATGTTGGCCCTTTTTATTTGAATGATTTTACTTATAGTAATGCGGATATTGTCATTGCTGATTCCAATCAACAACAAATACTATCAGCAAAATCAGATCCCTAAAAGCCAAGACAATATGACAAATATTAAATATCAAGTGTGTTTGGTTGACTCTAAACTTACATGAAAACAGCTCGAGGAAGATGACTGTTAATACTGTCCATAAAAAAGATTCTGAATTTGCTCCATTCCCAGATAAACAATAGCTTTCACAATTTCAGTGTTTTGTTTATCCAGCTGAATAAACAGGGTTACTTTTATTTTAAAATGTTACGTTCTTCTTGGAAAACATTTTGTAATACCCTGTTCTAAGGACATATTTAAAACCCCTCCATTGGTTTATTTATGAGCTATGTACTTTATTCAAAATTGCATATTCACAGAATTGATGTCTTTAGTCAGCCAGAGAATTGCTTTCAGTAAAACTGTGTTACAGGGCTGTCTAGAGTTTAATAAGCTCCTAATAGCATAAAAATGTTTCAAATCAATCTCAAATTTGATGCAGCTGTTTTGCTACAGTGCAAAATGTTACAAAAGGATAGTGTATGTGCTATAGCCAGAGAAGTATGTGAATATGCACTACTATTTTTAAGTAACAGCTTAGCAAAACTGAATTAATTCTTCAGTTGTGTGTATGGTAGTTACCCAAATGAAAGGGCTTGGTTTTTTGGCATCTTTATCTAACTATAATTACCTTGCCTTTAGTTTGCTTTAGTCTTACAGAGAAGGCATATTTTGGATGGCTTGGTGACAGCACATAAAATGATGTATTCACCGCACCATTTGAATGGCACTCTGCCCACAATTATCTGCACATTTCACACTTCTCTCACATGGCCCCTCGGATGGGACAGAATTAAGGGATTGATTAGCGATACGGATCAATATTCCCCTGGCTGATGGCTGCTGCAGAAGGCATGCTCCATTACAAGCGCAGAGCCTAATCACTAAAGCCATCTGTAAGCCTCTTCATCTTTTATGGATTATTGAATTCATTCAATAGATACATGGAGAGAGAAAAAATGCAAAGCACCCTATCAAATGAAAGGAAATCAAGAGTGCACCGTAACGCCACGCTTCAAATTGCACTGACCTGGCATTTAATGGCCATCTACAGCTCCCTGGGTCGCCATTCATTAAGGTTTCCCATCCATTCATTCTGTATAGAGAACTCACTACCAACGTCCTCAAATAGGCCGTAATTCAAGGAAACTGTCAGCTGAAACATGTCATTTGAAAGCAGAGGCTTTAAAGCAGTAAAACCCTGTCGCTAATGGAACCCAGGACCAGTTCTGAAGCAATCCAGGGCTCAACTGCCACACCGCACCAAGAAAAACTGGAAATAAATGCACTAAAATATTCACCACCAATAAGATTACCCTGAAATGTACATATAAAACATCCCAAAATACAGATAAAACCATAACAGATGAATGACATATATCTCTGCAGGATGATAGAGGGAAGCCCCATAACTTTCAATCCTGAAATTCATCTGAGTTTAATGTGGAAAATATGGGATTGTTGTTTCTGGTTAGATAGTTTCTTTAAGAATACAAAAGAAGACAAACCACTCGTTTAAATATTTTGTGAATATGCAACAGTTACATAATCCCTTTCGGTTTAATTTTTGTCCCATATGTTTACATACATACACACACACTCACACACACACACTGGTTGCCACATCTTAAAAACTGTGGTCTCAGGATTCCTCAGGAAAATACTAAGGTATTGTTTTTGTTGACAAAGGAAAAGGAAGGACTTTAAATAGCATTTTAAAGACCAGAAAGGGAAGTAGATGTTCAGCCCCACAAGCCCAGTTAACGAGCTGTGTCTCTTTTATTATGATTCTGTCTAAGAGTTCGGGGGGGCCAACACATGGATTTATGGAGAGGTGTGACCTCCCGATGCTCTCGTATGGATTTTATGGGTCACCAATAAAGGTCGCAGGTCATGAATTATAGCTAAACAAGCCCCCATCACAGAGTGTTATCCATCTCCAAAACTGAAACATAAAACAAAACAAGCTGATGTCCCCATGAAAAAAAGCCTCAATGTCTCAGCATGCCTCCCTTCAGAGGAGCCTCATTTATAATTTAGCCATATGGGTAGACTCCAAAAATGAAAGAATTGTGAAAATCATCTCCAACCCAGCACAGCTCAATGTCAAAACAGCAGCTGGCTCACATCGGCTAACTGCATGTCGAAAGCAGGATATCTTATTCAACCATCGAACCAATATAAACCTGGATCTTCACATAAAAAGATAGAGCAAGGAAGACATGGAAAGAGAGAGAGGGGCATGAATAAGAATGAGATACAAGAAGTTGTGCCCAAAGTCACCTCTGTGTGAGCAAAGGGTCGCTAACATCCACATGAATCACAGGCAACTTCTCGTCCAGCTGCGCTAACCGCTACTCTTGTTCTACCAAAGCAGCGAGCCTGTTTTCCCAAGCAGAGTGATCTTACCCATGATGCTCTACAAATGCAGCTCAGTCTTTTCAATGGCATTTAGCATCAAGCCAAAAGGTCAAAGGCCAGAAAAAGCTCCGCTTGTTTTCCTGTCTCCTCTCTGCGTGTCAGCCCGTGATACCTTGTGATCCAATCGAAAACATGACATTTACCAAAGAGCAGAGGAAAAATAATCACAAATCATGCTTGCTTTTTCTTTTTTTTTTGTTCTGTTATTTCGGCATCACAGGGTAGAAACCTGCTATTATCAGTCTGCCTGCTTTTAAAAGACATTCCACTCAGAGGCATCACATGACCCTGGGGTGTAAATAATCAGCTGGAGCGACTCAGCAAGGTTCATCATGAGAGTGTTCAGCACACTGCATTATCCAATCTCCTGACCTGTGACTTTTACTTCCTGTCAAAACTCAAAGGGCTCCAAATAGAGTGGATATATTTTCAGTTTACTGAAACAATAGTGCCAATAGAGCGATTGGCACCAGATTTATACTGTAGGGCATTAGGTGATTTGGAAGCACCCACAGTCATGAATCTGTAACGGTATAGTCACAAGCCCCTTTTCCAGATGATTGCATCACTGTGTTCCTGTGACTCTGCAGTACGACACGTACAGGAACCATGAGTAGCAACAGCGTTTCCGTGTTTCATAAAACAGCTATTGCACCATGGTCCTAAGGCTTGGTCATACCGATAACAAAAATGATATCTAAAAACCCTGAAAAACACTCCATCCTTCATTAGAAATAACAATGAACAGCTCACTCTTTCCTTCAACATACCTGTCCTTAGAGCTACTCTATCTCTGTCATGACCTCACTTACATTTTTTTGGCTCACTGCTATGAAATGGCCCCACCACCTCTGCTGTGCTCGCTCCCTGTCCCACCCTTCCTGCCAGACCCCAATCTCCTCTTTGAGCTCTTCTTCCTTCTCTCCTCTCCACACTGCCCCCCCCCCATACTGGCTCCTTCACATGAAAGCACTGTCACTCCGTGGAGCGGCCGTTGATTTATTTATACAGCGCGGCTCTCCAGAGAGCGAGCTGTTATTTTCCACCCCTATCAGTAAATGCAATCTTAGGACTACATTGGCTGGGTTATTTATCATTATTTAAGCCTACATTTACCATCAGATCCTCTGTTGCATGGGCAATTTTCTGCCTTCCTGGACAGAAATGGCCTGTTGGTATTTCAATATCTCATTAGTCATGTTTTGCATTAAATAATAGCTTAAAAACAAAAAAAAAAAAAAAAAATCAATAAATATCAAGACCTTTCATGTTCTCTTTCTGTGTTGTATTTTTGTATATTTTCTCATTTAATTTAATTGGATATACATTTGATTTGCTAAACTGCACAGAAGCAGAAAGAAAAACAGAGTTAAATGAATTCTCATTCCATATCATGAGCAAAATAACAAATAAAAACACTTTTTTGAAAGACTCGAGTACATGCATGCAACGGAATACTGACTGAATAGTGACTTCCAAGTATTAACCTGGTCCCAGCCTGGAACAGGAAAATGTCCCTCTTCAGCACCCACATGAGGACTAGTGCTACTAAGGCAAAAGTAATCCCAAAATAACCTCTGCCGAAAACCAGTTACTATTGTACTGTCCACAGGGCACATGGTTCTACAGCTGATTTTGTGTCAATCAGGGGAGAGACGTGACTCTCATGACCAGCAGCCTGTGGGCACAGACATCCCGAGGAGAAGAGGGCCTGAGTATCACTGGAGAAGCTAATGTTGTGCCTCGCCCCTCCAGAGTCCTGCTCAGTGAGCCAATGGCATAGCCCAGGTTATAAACAAAGATGGTGACGCTGCAGGTGCCAGCCTGGAGTCACAGTGAGAGCATACACCAGCTGTGCATCTAAGGATTCAGTCACAATGTAATTTTTATCATTTAAACTATGGTGACATATTATAAAGCTTTATTTTTCTCAGAGGGCTTGAAAACTCTCATATAGCCCAATCCCGTATCTGCTATGTATACAGACCCTCCTCCTCCTCTCTCCTATGCACCATGCTTCTGTTCTTCATCCATTCTCGCTCTCTCAAGAATGCATTTTCTAGCCACTCTCCTGTAATGCCGGTGTCCCCTCCCATCGGCATCCTTCCTAAGTTAACCAACTCCTGGAGGGACAGGGCTGGCAGCGAGCTTGAAAAGCAATATTCTGCAGTGGTGTGCCATAGCTCCTTTTCCCACAACAACCTTGCAGCCCAGCAAGCGCAAGGTAATCGCTTTCCCCGCGATATGCTCCGGGGGTACGTCCATGATTGCCAGGCAACAGGAGTGTTCAGGGACTCTGCGGGAAGGGGGCGGTTGCCTGGGATGCAGGGCGACCCTTGGTCCCGAACGATAATTCCCCCTTCAGTCCAACAGCCCACCACACTCTCGCTACCTGGAGGGGGTTCTAATGCACAGCTCATGCAGTTAGGGAGACCTGATGTCATCAAATATGCAAATGCATGCAAATTTATACAAGTACTGGTATTAACCTTGAGCAAATACACACAGATCATAAATTAGCATCATTTAAAAATTTACATATACAGTACACACAGAGTGCATGTTGTGTGTTAGCATCTTGAATCTTTGGTCATTTCCGTGTTTTGAATTGGGGTGTTTGTCATGCCCAACCCACACAGATACACCACCGTGTCAAATTTTCAAGACAACAGAAATCACAACAGCAGCAACTGCAGTAACCTGGAAAAACACAACACAACAACACTGTGCCAGTTTTATTACCAAATCATTGTGAGAATAAGTAAACAAATAGATTGCATGTAGGACTCCTAACAGAGCGAACCCTCTCTCTGCGGCATGCGCTGATAAATTACCATCAGTCTACTGACATTCTCCCAATAAAGCCACAGCACTTCGGCTAAAATGAAATTCATAGAAAATCTTCAGAAGACTGGTTTACATATTCCCTTGGAGACCAGCAGCTAATTATATGCCATGAGACCCACAGGGGGGGGGTGCTCTTCTGAGCTGCTATTGGAGGTGAAGACAGCAGGTCCAGGGCCTATTTTGCTCAAACATCTCTGACACAAACCAAACACGATTTTGTGTTAGTTCAGAGCTGAGGAAAAACCGCAACCTGAAGCCACTGAAAACAGATCTCCAAATTCTTCTCTTCTCCTCCTGTCGTTGCATAGTCGCCCCGAGCAACCAGAACTCCACAAAGCAGAACACACGATGTGCGGAGACAGCTGCTGACAGCCGCCACACAGATAGTCCAAAGTGACATAAAAGAACTTTGACTACAGCAGCATTTAGGCTTTTTCCATTTAGAACACAATACTGAACAATTAAAATCTACCATCCACTTCTGTTGATCACTGGAATGAAGTGACGCTACATATAAAAGATGGAACTAAATAACAGTAATAATAATTCATTTAGAATTAACATGGAGAGAATGAGGCTAGGCGCTAAAGGTTTCACTTCAGAAAAAAGTGCATTTTTACTTTTTATCCAATAGCACTGTGCTCTCTGACTACTTCTCTGTTGCCCTAAACCACCCTGGGCAATGTCAGTAGCATGGGTTTAGTATTGGAGTAT
Source organism: Albula goreensis (assembly GCA_022829145.1). Classification (NCBI taxonomy): domain Eukaryota; kingdom Metazoa; phylum Chordata; class Actinopteri; order Albuliformes; family Albulidae; genus Albula; species Albula goreensis. Next base: position 18,774,740 of record CM040750.1, read on the forward strand.
TGGAAGGATCAGTAGCCTCCAGCTAGATATCAACTGTGGGCCTTGACTAAAGGCTAATGCTCACATAACCAATGCTAATGCTGACATAACCAATGCTAATGCTCACATAACCTATGGTGATGCTCACATAACCAATGCTAATGCTGACATAACCTATGCAATCACACTTTATCTTTATGTCCACACTCAGTCCAGTCTCTGAACACTAACCCTTGAATGCACACTTTTCTCTCCCATCAGATGATCCTCCTCTCAGCTGTGATCCTCACCCACAGCCTGTGACTTAGGGCCCCTGAATAAAGACCCCAAGGTCCACCCTGCAGGCAGACATGTCGGTCAGAAGGACTGATGCGCAGACGTTTACTGAGAGACAAGGAAGAGGAGAAGAGAAGGCTCCATCCACTGATCAATATGCAGGCCTTAGTGCTGTTTCACAGCCTCTCCCAGTTTTGTATGACAGGCTATTTATCATAATATATCAGTGCTCATCATAAAACAGACAGCTACTTCTTATGTTACCGGAATGAGCCATCTTAAAAACCTAATTTGCAACACAATATTTCCACTTTTTTTCCAAAACACTGCCTTCCTGATGACACTAATTGCTATCCACACACAGAGTATTTATATATTTATATATGCCTTTTCTTAATGAAAAAAGTGAAATAATATCATATATTAAAACACATATAAGAAATAATAATGAGGGTGATATTTTCCTAGTTAAATGATGCTCTGTTTTCTGTTTTTTTTAAACCCATACAAAGTTTGTAAAAAAACATTTATGAAACACTGTGACACTGAACACTCGCAAGGACCAATCAAAAGGGACTGTCACCAAGGTACATTTTCATTTGAGGTTTTTCGCCTCATCTCCTCCCCATCCTCGCTTGAGTTCAGCTGTCTCCTTCCTCTGTAATTACCTTGTTGCTGCTTGGTCCTGTGACAGCAAGGCCCCACCCAACACATGTTTTTATTTTTTTGCCCCCCAACCCCCTCCCTCTTCCTTCCCTGCTAATGATGGAGGAGACGATTGTTTTATTCCACATTGAGTAATGCCCCTGCTAGAGACACAGACTCGTTTCCCCAGGTCCCTCCGCGGTAATTACTGCGGCGTTTGTATCATAAGGGACAAGGCACCACTAATTACGCAGGAATAATCGCATGTTTGTGGAGGCCCCCGATAATGTAACATGGATGGGCTATGGGTCCCCTACCTGACAGACACTCTGTCTCTCCTGCGCGAATCAATTTCTGTGAAGCATTGTATTTTTGTGGAGCATGGGACAGTTACAGAAATCAGAGTGTAACAAATGTACAGTATTATAGTGTACAGTATTACAGTTTACAAAAAAAAAAAATAATACAAATGATGATGTAAGGGTCAGCTTCATATGATAATATAAATAGGTGCTGAGCAAAACACTGTTCTTATCTGTCTATCATAACATTTTAAAGGGGGATGTTTTCCCCTTTAGATGTTGAATCCTTGTATAAAATGCATCAGTAATAAAATTAGAAGTCATTCACAATACATGCGTAAGATATTTGGTATTACATTCAAAACAGCTAGTATTAATCACAACAGAACATAATGAGACGCCTTATGCTTGATGGCTTTTCAAATCATCTGCTTTAGATTCGCCCACTGAGTTCAACAGCGCTAAACGGTGAAGGCACCCCATAACCTTTTTGCCATAGTTTCCATTCATTTTTTCGGACTACAGTTGTGCTGTAAAAGAAGGAAAAGGAGTGAGGGAATCTGACTATTCAAACAATTAAGGTGTTGTAAAAAGTTGCCCACTCATAATGTGGTAGGAATAGAGAATTTATCCACAGAGTGGTGGATAAAAGAAATTAGCCTGAAACATGGCCCAGACATGCCTTTCATTGTTCCAGGAGGAAAGCTAACTGCCATGCAAAAGCAACTACACCACCTCTGAACACAAACTCAGCTCCGGCTTCCAATTGGTCCGATAGTGACGCAAACTCTGCTGAAATCAATTTGGATACCACCGTGCCCGCGCCTGTGCCAGTGTGAGCGTATCCATTTCTATACCTCAGCCCTGTTTATTGTCACACACCGCAGAGGGGAGTGAGAGTGGGAGCAGGAGCAGGCTAGCAGACACCAAGAGACGGAGCGGAGGGGGGTGGGGTGGGGGAGGCTGAGTCTGAGAACTGCAGAATGGGATAAAATTTAAGCCAATGTGGAGAGACGGAGGGGAAGAGCGAGAGGAAAAGAAAGAGGGAGAGGGAAAGGTTTTTGTGCAGCTCTTTTAAGGACACTCAATGTCACACAGTGATGGAGAAAGATTGCTTCCAGGCCACAGACTTCAGCTTTTGCTGCCGGATCCATGCTCCTAAGGTGGGGCACGGTAGTGGAATGTGCTCTCTCATTTGTGCAGGCTGATTCACCATCACTGCTCTCGCTTTGACACACACACACACACACGCTTGGTAGCACAAGCACACAAGCACAAACACACACAGACACATGCATGAACACACACACAAGCAAGCGCGCACAAACATGCACGCAAGCGTGTATACACCCACATGAACACATGCTCACACCTACATACAAGCGTACATGGACATACGGCGACATGTATACACTTACGTATAGACATAGATATGGGTCATCAGAAGACAGCAACAGAATGCCAATTAAAATGTAAAAGCTCAAAAAGCATCATCTTCTCTCTCTCTCTCTCTTTTGTACCCATGAAAAAAAACAATAAATATGTAACTCAGAAGCTTAATTTTGATGACAAACAATAAAGGCAGGAAATTAGAGTTAATGAAGAGGTTTGGTCATTGGGACATTAATGGAAGGAGCTTTGTTAACAGGCAGTGGTGGGCGGGAACCAGACTTCCCGCTGTTGCCACGGTCATTTTGAAATTACCCAGAGAACAGCAGACACTCACCACCTTGACTCTCCCTCCTGTTATGAGTGACACTGTGCCAGCTCCTCGAGCCCACGTCCTCCTTTAGTTACAGTTAAGCACACTCAGCTAAACCGCAATGCCCTGACAGCATGATGCTGTACTGACATGATAACATGGCCACGGTGGTACGGACAAACTCTGATGATGTTAGCTGCTGGCTGGGCGCTTTGAGACAGCCTGAATTGTATGGTTGTCCCAGGCCGCTCACGCAGTGAATCATGGGGGACATATTGATGTGGTGAGCAGAAATGACCGCCTACCACATCTTGTCATCAATAATGACAAGGGCAGATGTGATGTGACTTGTTCAGCTGTCTTCACACCCCTCCTTTAACTCCTATCAAAATCATACTGGGAAATGTTGCTCAGACTGAACCTGTGTATACATACAATATATACATTGACATAATATGAATTCACAAAATGGTCACCATCCTTATTTCTGTAAACAATCTGACTTTGCTATATGTTGAAACCATTAGCGCTGATCTAGGAACAGTAAAAGATGGGAATTGTATTGTGGACTGTTTCAACCCCATGACAAGGACACAGACAATGGAGAGAATACATGACTGAGCAATGTGAGCTACTTTTCCAAAAATAAATATAATGTATAAGAAACTCTTGTGAAATAGATACAAAGCTAAGCACCGATCACTTTTTTTTTTTTTTGGTGCCTGGAGAGGAGATCGATGAAAGACTAACGCCTTAGTGGAAAGGCTTAACTGCTGTCACTCAATTTCTCATCCTGGTTTTTCAGGGCCTAAATCAGGTGTCTCTTTCCCACCACTCTGTTCACAGAGATATTGAGCCCTCGCTCTCTGTTTTTAGGGCTTTATAATAGGTGTGTGGGAGGGAGGAGCATGAGGGGATTGGGGGGGAGCTAAAGTGGATAGCCTTTCAGTGATAATTACTTCTGAGGAAAGAGCAGATCTCATACCATACACAGTGAATATAGTGGAAAGCCAAAGAAGTTTGGGTCCAGTTTCTGTTTTTTTTCCTTATTTGATCTTTTCCTCTCTCCTCTGCTTCTTCTTCCCTGCATGTGTCTTTCTACCACTTCTTTTTCTGTTTTTGCTTCACCTTGAAACCCTCGTCCTCCTTTCTGTCTCATCTCCCTCCTCTTCTCCCTTCAGATTATTTCCTCTCTTCCATTTCTCATCCATCTGTATCTACCTGACTTTTCTCTCTTCTCTCTTCCTTCTTCTTATTTCTACAACACATCCCTCCGCCCCTCTCTCCTGACCTCACTTTGAGAGACAGTGGTCCTTGCAGTTCACCATGTGGGACATTAATAATGGTCTGCACTTCGTTACAGCGCCTCTAAGCCTTGCTGTCACCCACCAACAAATTAATTCCACTTATTTATCTCACACACCAAGGCCAGCCTGGCTGGAATAACTGTTTATGGTACAAAAGGACGAGGAATTATGGACGCCGTGGTCCGAGTGACAGGCCCATTTGTTTTTCGGGTACCGTGCAGATAAAGTTCATAGCAATCACTTAGATAACAAAAACTCCACCACTCTTTTTTGCCCATCATTTTTCCTCTGGCCTCTTACTGGTCAAATGAGTCTGTGTTGACCAGTTCCATGAATAAAACCATAGTATAGGTCCCCTTTCTAAACAAGACACTTGCATGTGATCTGACAGGGAGAAACAGGTAGCACATGCAACACTACCTCCACCAACAGTGTTTTAATATATTCAGCCTGTGCCACAGCACATCAGACAAGATAACCTAAAGAGAAAAATGCTTTATAACTAAAGTACAAAACATAACAACAAAATGATAGTACTCATTTACATAAATAAGCCCTTGATTTAATGTAAACTGCTGTTGAAAACCTGTGCATTTTTGAAAATTGACTTTGAACGATATTGCATTCATTTAAAAAGAATGAACTTGGTAAAAATCACAAAACAGAAAAATCATACAGGATCAAATGCTTTTAACTTGACCTATCTACTACCTGTTATGCTCCTGTTGTTAGGTTAAATGTCCTTCAAGTAACATGTACTGCAAGTTACAAGTAGGCAGGATTCTGAGGATTCTTACAAACAGCCATACAAATACTCTTAGAGGCTTTTTAATAGAAATATTGCATTGATTTTAGTGTTCACTTGCAGAAATATTTTCAGTACTGGCTCACTAAAACATTCATTTCAATGCATCACATTTTTTCAAAAACAAAGAACTTCAGTTTTTAACACAGAAGTGCAACATTAACATTCACTCTATCCCATAAATGAAATGGAGTATACATGGAGAACTTGATCCAAAAACAATATTCCAAAAACTTCAAGGCTGTTATTTTGAAAACAAATTCTTTGATATAACATATTAGGAAACTCTTACAACTGGTACTTAATATAGTCCTATTTCATCTAATTTCTGTGTTCACAGAAATGCTGGAAGCTGGCAGTGTTACCATACCATGTTACCATGAATAAAATGTGCTTACCCACATATTAACAGACTGTTGATAAGGAAATATTTTACAGCTAAAATTGCTAAAATAGATACATGTCCTTCAAGGCTCCAGTGAAGGTGAGGGTACATCTGATACTTCAAACACTGACCTGATTGATGTGACTATAGATACAATTACTGCAATTATTTTTTCTCACTCTTTCTAAAATACACACACACACACGCACACACGCACATGCGCACACACAAACACATGCACATACAAACACACATACACACACAAACACACCAGAAATATACCTCAAAAGAGCATTTAACTTTACATCTAGCCTTGCAGCCTTTGTTATAGCTACCCCTTTGTGTTTAAATTCATGTGCTTCTCTTACACGCGCTGTCATCTTGTGGATTTGAGGAATAAATGCTACGTCTGACAGAGTTCACAGTCCCTCAGTCCTTTCACAGAGTGCACTGTTCCTCTGTCAGTAACCTGCGGGGCCTATGTGGCTGTTTGGGAGAGGAGGAGGGAGGGTCAAGTTCTGGGGTGAGGAACAGGTGTTGATTGTGGAGCTGTTCAGAGATAACATCATGTGCTTTTTTAGTGATTTTATGGGTTTTTGAAATATGTTATTGTGCATAAATAAGCAGCAAATAAAATCTTTAAACTGGAGTGTTACCATTTCAAACAACTGGTGAAGCTCCACCTTGGGGTTATAACGGTAAAAGTGACTGCAGTTTTAAGAAAATGTGTGCATCAGTCAGTTTCCACACACAACGTAAATGAAAAAGCTACAAAAGGACTTTTTTATTTTACATATTGTTGTTTACTATTGCTATATTGCAGTGTGCTGCTCTTATCTACACCTGGCCGGATTTCTGCACAGACTGACTGATAAATACACAGAAAAAATTTGTTAAAGGACATCACAGAAATCTGATATAGTGTAATTATACACTCTATCTATCTCTCTCTCTCTCTCTCTCTCTCTGTCACACACACACACACACACACACTCACACTCACACGCACATTCCATTTGGAAGACCTCCAGTTCCCTGATTACTGAGGAACACTGCCGTCTCTCAACTTGTATTCAGCCTCTCTCGGCAACGGTGACAAAGAGAAATGGATTTAATAGCCACAGAATGGGCATGTCAGCAATCTGAAACCACAATCTCAGAAGATTCCACTATTTTTTCCCCTCCCAGCTCCCCTGGGTCCTGGTGAGAAGTGCTATCACATCCAAGAATGCCACATATATATTTCGCTTGTGACGTCTCTCGTCATTCACAAAAGCACCATATTGTCCTTGTGAAGATTGTGAAGCATCTTGACATGCACCGTTTACGAGTCTAAGAATGAGAATTGCAGGATGGTTTGGCAATTGTACACATTCAGAAAAGACTGGAAATGAGGCCATTCTACTCCATAGCTTTTTGAATCCTGGCAACTTCCACAGTGATTCCATTGCTACTGTATGACCATAAGGTACATATCTCTGGGCTCACACTTACACAGAAACTAATTACATTCTACATGTAATGCAATTCAACCAAGCCAGTCACACAAAGTGGCATTTAATTATGTTACGAGTCATCGTACCAACAAAAACATGTATTTCCCAAAAGCTCAGGCTGTAGACAGTCATAAAGTAGCCATTTATCTACACAGACAAAAGCTATTAGGACTGTTTAAGATAACAATAGAAACGGGTATTAACTACTGAAGAGACGACAGAGCAAATCAACACAGGGCTCGTCACATGGACATACATGCAGACCAGAGTACTGACCTCAGAACACTCTGTTCTGACCCACAAAGGAAGCATTATATTTTCTAAAATATCCTTGGCCTAACTTGATCTAATCAAAATAGATTATACGAACATTGGCTCATGAATGTTGAGAGATAAGTGAATGTTCATGACTTTGGCGATGCCTTGTCTATCATGACCTTCTCCCTGCTGGACAAGCCAAATTCTGAGTCTATTTCTCCTCCACTTTTCCTTTCCTTCAGCTTCCTTCTTGCTAATGGCTTGTTTATTTCATTTCGGAGGTTCTGTTGAGAGTGTTTTCTACATGCCTATTTGATGTTCTGAGGGAATGAGACCTGGGGCCTTTTCATCTGTGTGATTCATCCAAAACAGTTTTTTGCCTTTTTTAAAGATGCTACAGGAAGACCTGACTTAACCTTCCTGAACACCCCCCTCCCACCCCTCCTCCATTCCACATCCCCCGGCCACACACCCGCTCCTGTACACCCAATTACACAACACGAGGTGACATACAAGAACAACAACACTGCTGCACAAGCCTACTTTCAAGACAGGGAAAAAATGACCTAACATCAATAACACAACGTTCAGTAATTCAAGCGACATTACTGTGAGGCAACCACATTTTAAAATGGTGGGTCTGTATGATTAAAAACAACAGCATCTTTCCGCTCTCAGACCCCTCTGCATGTACAGGAGTAAGCTGTAGTGTTAACACTCATGTCAGATCTGTTTTTATCACAGACTCTACCTCTGTCAGTGATAATAACACACAGTTCTTCCCAGCCCTCATCTCTCCAGGGAGGACGGTAGCTTTGGGATGGGTCGTTATATTTCACACTTAATGATGTGCAAGGGCTCTGCCACTCCTTTCGGTAGGCTTATTTTAGACACCGATCCACAGTCGCAATTATGCAACAACAAGGGATGCTGCCATGGTGGTGCTGAATGATAAATACAATGGAGCCTTGTGACAACATCCTCCCCAATGAGTGAACATCCATCTAACCTCAGCTGCGATATGGCATGTAATTCCCATTAAGACACAGGATTACTATCATAACCACCTCTGTTATGATACTTTCATTGCAATGTTCCTTTTTCCGAGCGAAAACTAAATGTTACAGTATACAGTAACAGGGTTTCACCTTAACTAAATGCTTGGTTGAAATCAAAGCGTATGCTCACCTGCCCACCATGAGTCTCACGACTGAATAGAGGCATTTTATGTGCCTGGGGATGTTAGTCAGTGGACCCCTGCCATCATCTGTTGTTTTGGCAGGCTCTCCCGTTCTGGTACTGGTACTGGCTCAGATTTCTCACAGCCTGTTTGTTCAGCCGGATTCTCTCTGTTAACTAGGCCTCATTTGGTACAGAGCCTCAGTCACAGGCTTAAACATGGGCATTGATCCTAGCAATATATGTGCCTAAGTTAGATTTTCATAAAATAAGTGTTTCATTTTTTGTCTCCGCGAACCAAGTATGATGGATACAATTCCGTTTTGGTGAATTTTTAACTCAGGTAACTTGCATCATTTTAAGTCAGTTACATACCTTGGATCCAGGCCTCATATTCTCTGGTGAAAGATGTAAAAATCCAAATAGTAAGACAGTCAAGAATAGCACAGGAAAGCACATACACACACACACACACACACACATACGCATACACACACACATACACACACACACAAACACACACACACATACGCATACACACACACACACACGCATACGCATACACACACACATACACACACACACACACACACACAAACACACACACATACGCATACACACACACACACAGTCTTGGACGTGATCCATTAGGTTAAATTTCATTCCTGTGGATGTACAGTGTATGAGACTGGTTTCCCATACATAGATAATAAAAAGAAATAATAACACTCTTTTTTGCCCTTTTAGTGTTTATGTCTACTCAGAGGTCAGTTTTATCAACACTAATGGTGATATGAAGAATTACAGCAAGAAATATTGACAGTCAAGAGTCACTTGGAAATAATTTTGCTGGACGAAAAGATAGCATGGTCACTTTTGGAATAAATGAGAGTAGTTCTGAATTCTTCAGTAAATGATACTTACCACAAGGATAGAGTGCTTTTACTTCTAAGGCACTTGAGAACCCATTCACTTAAGCAGCATTTATAACCTGCCTGTTAAAAGGTTGGGCGGACCTCATATTTGGAAGACTTTGCCATTTTTTATCATGCCATTGCATACAAGGAAAGAACTGGTACATTTGGTGAAATGGATGCAAGAATCCGAAAGTCAGTACCGTTCTCAAACACATCCAATCATTTCCCGGCTAGAAATATGAGTGGTGACAGGTGAATTAATTCCATTACCCACTGTGGATGGAGTAATTTTCCTCTCTTGGGGACAGAGGAAGAACAGTGAGCCTAACGGGGCATGAGGACAGCGAGGCTTTTGATCCCTCTATGGGGACAGCTGGGACAGCCAGTTTAAGCCACAGTGCTGCCATTACAGTCACAGCTCAAATGCATGGCAGCCATGTTGGCACGCGGACATGGGGCCCAAGCCTGTGTTACATTGCTAAGCCTCTTGTCTTAATATTGAGAGAGGCAATCAAAGAGGCAACGGGTGCCCATTTCCTGCGATGGTGTTCCTCCCTGAGGATTAAACCCCGAACATTGCATTGGCCATGTTGAAGCTTCAGTGTTCTCCAGCACCCACTTGGGTTTAAATAGTTGTAAATCCAAGTGGGTGCTTACACATACTCACACACACACATACACACACGCACGCGTGTGCACACACACACATACACACACAACTCTTAATCCAATCCTCTATACTCCCAAGCCTTCAGCGCCTGCATTAAGAGAGTAGGATCTAACAGCGCTGGCTTTGGGAGCTGGACTTGGCAGCCTCCAGCTCTACAGAGGGAGAGGGGCACTTGTGAGAGGCTCTGGCTTGGCGCTGGGCCACCTCCTCGCTGGATCAGGTGTGGAGGTCTGGCTGGGTATCTGCCAGGGGATCTCCTGTAGCTCCAGCAGAGGACAGGCACAAGGCGGCAGAGCCAGGGCTGAGAATCTCATCTCCTGTGTTCATCTGCCTGCACAGAGCGCTCATCCTTTTTCTGTTTCAGGGATCACTGCTCTCTACTCTTCTGTTGGCCTGCGCTGCTGCCACCTTATCTTTCTCTTATCAGCACTGATGTTTAATCAAGAGATCTTTTTTTAACTGTAAGCAGCTAAACACATTCCATTTTCTGTGGGCTAATCCCCGTGCTAAGGAAGCAGTACCTTAACACTCAAAGACCACACAGGGAATCACCAGCACTTCCTGCTCGAAGAGAGGTCGAAAACATCTCCCTGCTGCTTGTAACAACACATAAAAATCAATGTTTTTGACCTTTTTTCTCTCTCTCTCTCATATATTTCACTATGACATGGCTTTTCATTCAAACTTGATGCATTCTCCTTCACTGCACTTTACAAAAAGGAGTGGTCGGGCACTTCAATTTATTTTAAAAATGCAGCAAACTTCATGACTAAAATACAAAAATTCAGTTTCCACTGTCTCCAATGCAACTACAAAAATATTTCTTGCCTTCTTACTGTCACTGAGTATAGTGGATATACAACTGTGCCCAAAAAATCATGAAAAACTCAACCCAGAAATATAGGTATTTCCATATTTAAAATATACATATGATAAGTGACAGTCTCAACGATTGCAGCCATGAACCTTATAAGGAACAAATCATGACTGGTGGTGCAGTTCTATGAAAATAAACCACGACAGGGAGGTGTGATGTGGCCCCGAGGTGAAGCCAAGGGGCCGTTAACCACCATGAAGTGGTTTATTTCCATAGAACAGCACCACCAGGAGTGGTTTATTCCGCTTATACCATGGCTATTTACCAAAGAAATAATTCAGCACTCATACTAAATTAGGCTATTATTTTATTATTTTTGAACAAAATAATATGTGTGCATCTGCAGAATATAGTCTATTCATATAGTATAGCTTGACATATCCAAACTTTAAAATGTAATTATTTTAAAAAGTAGCCTACTATATTAGCCTACATTAAAAATACTATACAGTACACATTTAGGCTTTGGCTACTTAAAATATATTAACTCAGCACACTGATTTTGCCAGCTACACAGTGTCCACTTAGCTGGTGAAGTGGATAATGTTACTTTCATGTCCACCATATTAAACGTACCTATGTGGAAACAGTGGACACGAACGTAAGGTTATCCACTTTACCAGCTAAGCAGACACTGTGTAGCTGGCTATATCAGTAAGCTATATCATACTTATCTATTGAAATTAAATTGAATATTTCCATTTATTGTAAAATTTGTCAATGAAAATGATTGATCAAATGAGGTACATGGAAAACTTGACATTTGAAATTCTAATCTCGCTGTGATGTTATGTTCGGTGGGTATGTTATTTTGCTGTTATGTTCCGTTGTAAATGGAATCTTCGGTGAAGTTGAATGAGCTTGCGTATTAATTTCAAACGGTGATAAGGCCACTTTCACTGGAACTACTTCATAGCCATGCATTATTGCTGTGCATTCACTGAGAAATAATGCACACCCCTCCAGCCAATCAGAAATGGGTATTTAACCAAGCTGTGGTATAATGCATTATAGAATATGTCAAATACATTTCAATGAAAGGTTCAAGCTTAGCTGATGATGACAACAGGCCATACAGCCCAACTGGACTCACCATTAGCGATGAGTATGTCCACTGCCTGGCAGCCATAATACATATGGCAAATATTCCTTAATAGCTGAGAGGCATTATTATTGCTGTCGAACTGTCACTTAGATAACCTAATAATCTTGCAAAGAGGTCACTAAAGTGACATCCCTTTGTGTGTACTACAACATGTTGGGAGAATCAAATGATATTTAAAACCCACAAATAAAAATAAACTACTACTACTACTACTAATAATAATAATAATAATGATAATAATAATAATAATAATAATAGTACTGCATTATATGGGTGGAAAAGAGCCCGAAAACTGAGGGTCAGTGGTGCTTGGCGGAAGGGTTTGTATTGACCTTTGCGGACACTTTTAAGATGGAGCAGCAGTGTCACAGGAGAAATAGCCCCTCAGGAGATAAATACAGGTGCCAGACTCAGGAAGAAATATGGCCCTTAAAGGTTGTGAACAAATTTCAAAGGTTGTGTATATTTAGAGCTCAGACTGTCCCCACAGGCAATGCAATCTCACTTTCAGGTATGCATGGTTTCTAAGGCCTGTGATTCACTTTCGTCTTTGTTTGCTTTTTCACAGTGACCACACATCACACACACACACACACACACACACACACACACCACACAGGCGAGGCAATATCTCAAACCTGAAATAAAACAAAGCACCACGACAAGACACAAAAACTTGTGTTACAGGCTGCTAGGAATGGCATACATAGGTATATCATGGGTACATAAGTAAGACAATGAAGCTGGTCGCGACCAAGACTGGGCCCTACAACCTTGACATACAGTAGCTGGTTGGGGCCTTACATACATCACTGGCTAATTATGGAAAAGTGTCCAGACTGGAGGAAGACATTTTCTGTTGTCCAGGATCATACATCCCATGTTTTATCAGGTATACCCACAATCTGGAGACATTCATGCATCGTGTGTATGCTTCAGCTGCAATAACCCTGGCACATATAATATATGAGTGGCAGGCTTGAGAGCTATGATCAAATTGCAGAGAGAAAAGTGAGACTTGTTAAGAAAACTAACTATACTCGCAGGCTGCTTCCATTGGTCTTCATCAGAAATGTATTTCACTGAATCCAAGCTTGTTACAGCACCATCAGGCATACGCAAAAAATTCTTCCATCTTGCAAATGGTAAGATAATCATTTCACTGCCATTTCATTACAGGTACCAAAAACAAAAAATGAAATGATATTATATTACTATAGAACAGATTAGAGGCATTTTAATGATAATAAAGCCATGAAATGTATCACCAGCATTTCTAGTCTCTGGTGACATTTTTGTTCTCTGTGAATTAATACAGTGAGATAATTGTCTCTTTCCTGTTTATTCCCCGCAGCTTTTTAACCCATTATAATTTTCCTCTTTTTTGATCTCCTTCTATTAAACAGGTATAATTCTTCATCTGCTGCACTGGATTCTCCCAAAACAATTAGGTTGTGTGCGGAGCTTCAATTTATTGAGGGATTTCTACATTACTGTTTCCAATAAAACCACCGTAATCCACTGTTCATCTGTGACTTACGACTGAGAGAGATGATTAGATGATCGCCGGGAAAAACTTTTGCGGGAATCAAATAAAAACTTCCACCCAACCAATAAAGCACTCCAAACCTTTTGACCGCTGGCATTTTTTTCCTCTCTCAATATTTCCAGTTTCTGTCATGAAGTTACCCCACACACGAGAAGTTTCAATTGGTAAAATTTATTAAAGTGGGTTCAATAACAGCACTCTGATCATAATTTCTTTATCTTGCAGGTTTAGCAGGTGGACCAGAGTTGTCATTTAATCTGGTCCCAAGTTGTACAGGGTTTGAGGCAAAACCATGTCCTTCAGCTACAGTTGTAATGTTAGGCTATTACCACATTTGATGAGAATGTATACTATGTATAATGTATAATACTGAAATACTTTTTCATATTGAAGCTGATGCAGATGATGGATTAGTTATTTTTATTAGAAATAGGGCTTACAAGCAGAATGCAGTTTTTCAAGAACCCCATTTGACTGCTGTGGAAGTCTTTCAAATCATTCATCATTCTGTTGTGCACAGTCAATGACATTTTTAGATGACAGTTCTGTTTTGTTTTTTCCAGGTATTTTACTATTTTATGAGGGCTTCTGCTGTTTCAAGAACAATTGCACTTGGAATTCATCTCAGACAATATCTCGTGTTCAGCCAGACAGAACACCAAATCATGTCAGCTGTTTGAGCCAGGGATTATTCAATTATTTGAACAATAAACCATGAGACTGTTAATCAATTGCTTGCATCAGTATTCCAATGTTTGCTCGTTTACATAAAACATCAGAAAATCCAAAGTTTTATTCTTTCTCATAAGAAGTCATGAAAGACAGCGTGCATAAGATAACAGATAAATAATTGATATCATTAATTTTCCTCACTTAAGTGAATGCATATCACTATACAGTGTGTAATTATTTACAAAAGAAAGAATTGCAATTTGAGAAGTGCTTGGTGAAGAGAAAAAGAGGGTTTGATTACTATATTCAAATATTCAATTATTGGATTCAAATATCTAATTAACAATATAACAGCCAGGTTTGAACATATTTCCTTAAAGAGCCAGAGAATTTCAAAAAGATGAGTCATGACACCTGAAGAGCATGATAAATTCATGATCTTACAAAAAATACTGATCTTCGAAAAATCAACTATAATGTAAGGTTTACACAATTTGAAACACTTGAATAAAATTAATGATCACACCTGATTCAGATCATTTATACATTAATAAACAAATCCTTGGTAAATCAAAGTATTAATTGTTGCAAAAGGTAGCCTGAAAATGTAAATATGCCTGTGCATGTTTATGTTGATATTTCACAACTCCAAAGATATCCAAAGGACAATCGCTCAATTACATTACACAACATACACTAGGTTATGTGCATGAATCTGCTAGGAAATATTCTGCTGTTTTTCAGCTTCGCAAACTGTAAATGACCCCAGGTTAAGGAGGAAGGGTGGTATCATCTGTCTGAGTGATTTCCTGTCTACATGCATAGACTCTGTCAGGGTTGAAGTTGATTACATTTTAATTCATTCAGTTCAAGAAATTCATTGTAATTTTGTTCATAATTTAGAAAATGCCTATCATGTTAAACACGTGGTTGTGGCATGTTATAATTACCCCCACGTTTGTCACAGAAGCTACATGAGATTTTCTGCCCTTGGACTTGGGCCATGAGGCTGGAGTGAAACTTATAATTACTGTGAAGCCATTGGTTGGAACAGAGGTTATCTCCTTGTGTGCCAGCCATCCTGGATTTTATTCCTATCTTTGGGAGAGCTAATGAGAGGTCTGCGATGCCCAGAGCAGCTCCCGGCCTGACCTATGAGCTCACTCTGGGCCCAACGCACAGCCCAGTGCCCGTCAAGTTGACCTTCCCGCTTTGTGCCCGTCCGGGTGGAGGATTATTCACTCTCCTCATTACCGCTGAGGGGAACGTCTTCCCGCGCTCTGCCCTGATAGGGTCATACCAGCCAGCAGGAGCTCTCCTTCCCCAGGATCTAAGCACCGGTGACTGACCTACATCTCTGAGAGCCGCTGTGCCGCGCACTACATCTCGGAGAGGGCAACTGCCGTTCGTTGTATTTTCAAAACGAGAGTCTGTCATATAGTACATGTCCCCTTCTGGGCATGCATTCACCTCCACACAGCACATGACACACAAGACACTGAAATCAATGCTACGAAATTCAGAGCATCACAACGTGCCAAAACACAGCACTGCACAAGGAATCAAAACATGACAATATACAGGAAAAATGGTGCCAGCATTTCACAACACAATCGATGGCTCTGATCGAATTCAACCAAAATCCATTACCATTTCTTTGCCTCCTTTTATTCATAGTTTTACTGTTGCATTATTGTGTTGGCTATGAGATCACAATTTTTTGCTACATTGTTTTGTCTGAACTGATGAAGTCGAGCAGAGACAAGCTCTGGTTGTGAAAGCATTGTTCTGGACACATTCTTAATATCACTGCAGCAGACAGGAACTTTCTTGTGCTTCACACCAGTGCTTCACACTTTAATTACACTTCTAGAAATAAAACCCTGAAAATCAAAGATCAATGCATAGAAATAGGTGTATTAGAGGTTATTTCTGTGATCCTACAAAGACCTACAGTTACTTTAATAAATGACCATTCGTGTGGTGGAACTTTGATGCAAGAAGAAGATTCATTTCACACAAATCACTCATCTGTTTGGACCCCACCAGTAGTACTATGCTATTGTGCTACATTTATTCAAAATGGCTACGATATTACAGTTGTCTGTTTGCACAACTCAAATTTCTATTCTTTTTTCATTTCTATTGTCCTGTGTGCAGTCGTTGACTTTTAGAACCTTTAAGCTGTTGCACTATATAGAAATACGTTATTCATGCCTACAAAGAAATCTGAATTGAACTGAGAGGGGATAAAAAGAGAAGGAGAGAAAGAGAAGAGAGCAACAGAGAGAGAGGGAGAGAGAGAGAGAGAGAGAGAGAGAGAGAGAGAGAGAGAGAGAGAGAGATACTGCAGAGGATGAAAAGCAGCTCATTCCCTGAGGACTCAACAGATGCACTGAAAAAAAAAGACACGCTTCAAAAGCGAGGTGGCTTTAACAGATAATCCGTCGCATTTTATTCAAATTTATTTTTTTTGCCATTCTCCTTTTTATCCAAATGGGTAAATATTGTATAACATTAAATCTTTTCTGCAGGGCAATCTCCACACACGACACCCACATGGCCTCTCAGAGAGTCCTCAGCTCTTTCAGTACCACGCAGCCGAGCGGAATCTGTGTCACATTCGCCGTGCAGGCCACAGGTTCCCATTCCATCACCACATTCACTTTTCAAATTTGCTCTGAAATACCAGCTTCATTTTGTTAAGTATATATCTGAACAGGACCAACATCATGCTATAGGGCAATAGAGGGATGACTCTATCTACAATGGAAAAACCACAAATGCAAATAATAGCTTTACACTGATACTCATGAGTACTGTTGCTAATATGCTGTTTGTGTGTGTTAATGCATGTGTGTGTGTGTGCGTGTGTGTGTGTCCTTCTGCGTGAGTGCATGGGTGTTATCAGTGGTTCCGAAGCTCAAATTTAAAACCAAAACTGCATTAGAATTATTAATTTATTTAGATGTGTTTATAATTTGTTTGGTCAGTTTGGCCAGTGGAACCTTTTCAGAATGATTTATGAACTTAGGATCTTGGTCTGTGTCTTAGATTGCAAAATGAGTGTGAATTACTGCGATCGATAGTGTCACGGTCCACGCCCCGTGATTCATGGCACTTTTAACCTGAGACGGAGCGTTATTCGTCTCCTCACGGCTGCCGCAGTAAACAGATACTGTGTTCGTGATTAAAGACGTGAGGCAAGCTATTTATATAACAGAATAGCAATCTACACAAAACCCAGAGGTTAATAAGGCCTTTCCTTATTATGACAGGGGCAAGTGCTTAATTGTCCATGTGGGAATTTTCATCAAAGAGGCCCTTGCAATTAAGTGCCAGAGTCAATGACAATGCTAACACACACATCAATACATGGGACAGTTTGTGTTGATGACCATGACAAGAAAAACAAAAAGTATTTGAAAAGTATCAGACAAACTTCAAATAGTGAGCTAAATTAAAAAAAAAGACTTTTTTCATTTCATTTCATTTTATATGTGAAAAGGATCAACATATGTATAATCAATGTCAAAAGAGAACTATCCATACTATCGGCACTTCCTTTAAATTTATATAATAACCACTTATAGCTTGGTTACTACCTGCCTTGTTTTCATGCTTGCAAACCATAGAAGAGAAAGTCTGTTGGAGTTGGAGTCCAATGGTAAGTAATTCCCAGGGAGGGTACTGACATCATGCCCTTGGGCAAGTTTCTTGACTTAAATCGATTCAGTAAAATACCAAACTACAAAAATATTTTGTTCATCCATGGTAGGAACATAAAATCTTACATTTCAGGAGATCATAAAATGTCAAAATGTCACCGATATTGCCTAACAACAAAATCTACAAAGCCTGGTCCCCAAGACCACAGCAATGAGAGAACATGCCTCAGTATGATAAACTCGAGCTGCACCACACACCACCACAAAGCATGGGAATTCCTTTTCAAACTGCGTCTGGATGTAAGAATAAGCACATACATACAAGAATAAGAGATGCGATGGACTCAGAATATTTATATGTAAAATTTTTGGCATTCTGAAGACATTGCATTTTGACATAACAGTTTTTTAGCTACAATAAGCGTGGTAGATAATGCAGAAGGTACTTGAATGTGTACATCCACAATGTCTTTATTCTCCTGATACAAGCAGAAGCCGTAAGAACGAGACAGGCCCACGGATATAATTAGGCAGTCTGAATGGGCTAAACAACCGAAGTTAAAAAAATGATTAAATATAAAACCAGGTTACACAAGTGACCCTTTTGAATTAAAGGATTATTATTTATTTATCACCCTGTTACGTCTTGCACTGCTGAACCTCCCATGTGGCATGCAGAACAGGCAGAGTGCGGCAAGTCAGAAGAGCACAGTATGAATATGTATCAATTCATGAGTCACACAGTATGAAATGAAATGCACTATATCCATCTTTCTTTAAAACCATGAGTCAGACTCTGAGGGAGAAGTCAGTGCATATTTACATAATATCTAAAGTCACAGGCTCTCGTTTTTCAGGTTAAAGATTACACACACCTTACACATACAACATGCACCACTTTCAAAACAAAAGCACCGTCCCATTCCACTATGCTAATTCATTCAGTGGACTGCTACAAGTCAGGAAATTAATGCAAGTTGCACACTCTCCACTACATAATTACATTTGCCCGGCAGCAATGTAAGTGTTTTGGTAAAACAAAATCCAGTGACCAGAGAGTGTTCTATTTATCAATTAGCACACTGTACTAATGGTGATAGAGAATTGTGTGTTGATTATCTATTGTCTGTGATCCTTAGTCATTCTGATAAAGTAAAAAAAAAAACATCAGTGCTTTGATTCCAATGAAGAAACAAACACATTGAGAAATGTAGGCGCACAGACACATGCGCGCACGTTCACGCACGCACAAACACGCGCATGCACAAACACGCGCACACGGATGCTGTAGCTTTCAAATCTCCTGTATTTTTTCACAGATTCTCCACAGCAGAAGGAGAAAAGCTTTTCATCACCGCAGTCTCCCAGCATTGATCAGAGCCATTGATTGGAGGCAGGTCTCCTTCCACTCCACCAGGGGAGAGGGCCATGCCGAGTCACTATCGATCCACCCTTTTTTTATTTCTTTCATTTTTCGCTCATTTTTAGAGAATTTATATGCTTGTCAATGCCTTCCATAAATATATGTAGAAGAAGGTATTGAGAAATTTTCTTTCTTTTTGTCTTCATTTCCTGTAAGGAACACGCAAAGATGACTGAGGGTATAGATTTTGCACTTTTACCCTCGGAATAACAGTGGCTTCAGTGACGGACTGGAAGCACTGAAGGTGCAGCCATAGCTGTTTATCAAACAAAGAGGTCTTACCATGAGGCTAACTGATCCTGTGGGAAGCCGGACCCAGTTAAATGCTTCAATCATCCAGTTATCTGATTCGCCCCAAAAATAGATGGGATACTGTGGAACAGCCACCTTGGCTTCGAACAAAGAGTATTGATGCAGTTTTAAGAAAGCACTGTTTACACGCACGCCGCAAACCACATTTACCCCACAGGCATGAGATGGAGGAATATGATGTTCAGATCACCACTCAAATCACCACAGAGCCGTTCTGTCTGAAACTAAGAAATCGGGCTACATAATTATCTTTGGCATCCTGTTTCTTTTGTGTTTTCTGCCCCCCTTTCTCTACCTCACCCATCTCTCTATTTTCATCATTCATCATCCATCTCTCTCAGTTTCTCTTCCTCCCTCATCCTGTCTCTTCTCCCATTGCATTCATCCTTCTTTTCCCCTCTCTCTTTGGTTTATTGTTTTGTCTTCTTTTACAATCCCTTTGTCTGTCACTCACTCCCTCTCTCTACTTGTTCTTGCACTTGTCTCCAAACCTCACTTTCCTCTCATCCTTACTTTTAATCTATCCCTTCCTGTTTTTCTCCATCTCTTGTACTTCCCTCTCCTCCACTTTCTTCCCCATTTCTCTGTCTTCTCCCTCTTTTCCTTTCTTCTCCTCTCACCCTCTCTTCCCTCACTTTTCAATCCCCTTCTTTCCTTCTTGACTCTCCTATCACATCCTTCTCTCTTTTGCTTCCCCCTCCCCTTGTCCTCCCTCCCGTCTCTCTCTTCTTTGCTCCCAGCAACAACAGCAGCAGCTGTGGTAATTTACTGATCTCTGGAGCTTGAATGCAGCATTGTCAATCGGCAGTGTCAAACACACAAATCTCATGCCAGGTAATTACTGCCTCTGCTCTCCACACTCTAAGACAGTTCCTCCCTTTCAGTCGCGTTTAACACCTCCTCGTGTTTGGCTGCCATTACAGAAAACTCATCTCTGAGCCTCACTTCTGTGTGTCTGCCGCCAAGGGCAGCGAGGGCCTAATCTGGCTCTACAGAGCAAAGGAGGGGTTGGGGGAGCGGTTTGGGTAAGGGCCACGGGGAGGGAAGGGGGTGGATGATTATTTTATATCAATTGCCTACCAGGCATCTTTATACAGAGCTTACATTTTCTTGGGCATATTTCTGGAACTCATTTACAGAGGAGCTGGGCTTTATCACAGAACATTCTCTTTCAAGGGCACTGGGGGTCCTTGCCTAAAACTCTTGACACTGACAGGAGTAAAGGGTATTTACCAGTGATTCTTACGAGGGTCTCGAAACCTGACTGTGATTATATGCAAATTTATTCACCCTGGGTCCATTTTAGACAGATGCAAACTCAAAAGACAGCTAACAATGACATTCAAAAACCCTATCGGGTATGCATGTTTAATAATATTGTAATAATATCATTACAGTTGAACAAAAAGTCTAAATACTGACACTTTCATTTTGGTTAAAAGGTACCAGTTTCTCCTTGAAAAGCATTCCCTCAGAACAACACATTCACTATGACAAACATGTTTTCCCCTCCCACAGAACCTCTGTGATACTCCACCCCTTTAGAAATACACGACTGAATTTATTTTGACGGCAGGTCGCAGAGGATGGGGGAGCAGGTTGAGAGAGAGGAAAAGAGAAAAGGGAGTGAGAAGGAGTAAAAGACAGACAGAGGGAGAGAGAGAGAAATGATGAGTAAGCTAAATGAAACTGGTGACTCACAGCAAAAGGCTTTCTGGAGCAGGATTTGCAGGGCTCGGGCTCTGCTGACTTGTTTCTCATGGAGGAATAAATATTAAAAGGAAGCTCTATCTCCAGCTTCTTATTGAGATTAAGTGGCCTTTTCTGCTTTGCTGCCTCCCTTAGCTTCTCTTTAATGTTGGAATAAATATGAGTCTCTTCGAAAGCTCCAGATAGCTACCCTTCTACAGACTAGCTGGGCTGACGGGGAGAAATTTAACATATAAAGGCCCGCCTTTCAGTAAACGAACCCTGGCATATAGACCCCTGTATGTCAGCTATGCAGGGTCAGGTACTATATGACAGCTGGTTAAAGGAATATAAGGCAAACAAAACTATTAAGATACCATCATCAAATGTAATGCAAATTATCAGATTTGAAACAAAACAGATCAGATACAATTGATGAGAACCAGACTTGTGACATGTGGAGCACAGAACCTGCAGTACTCCATATCATTCTGAATTGTACCTCCAAGCCCATTCAGTTCAGGTACGGTAATCTGATGCCCTATAAATTTACTAATCGATGCATACAATCAATATCTATTAATCTGCTTTGTGAATACAGCGTCTTTCCTGGAAAGATGGCAGAACGATCAATGTGAGACTTCCATTATGGTCATTTAAAGCAAGCGTTTTCTCATTCTTTTAGAAATGATGACCAAAATTAGCATGCACATCCAGTGCTGATCTATGAGGGTTTGGTTGGCTGTGGACCTGTTTGTTTGCATGCCGCTGGTCTACTCAATGTCAATATTTCATCGACGATGGTTATTGACTAGGAAGAGGTTCCTGCGACTTGCACAGTCTGGGCCCATAGCCTATATGGGTCATTCTGTCATACAATAACTAGTGTCCTGACATGCACTATGTCTGTGATGAAAAATATCACCTAATTTTGAAGGTATTTTGATCCCTTTTTAATGGGAATGAAATGTAGAGCCGTTTTTTTTTAAAACATGTAACACTCCTGACTCACTGATAGTCATAAATGGTGAAGTTTTCACCGCTGAAACAATGGTTCGCATAGTTTTACACAATACAAATAAATAAACACATTATACAGCCACCCTCTCAATATGTGAGGCCAAATTCATGAATCATATTTTTTACTCAATTACGTTTAGCAAGATATATCATAGCTATCATGAAATTGAGAACATTGAAATGCCCTACTTTTTTATGGGGTTTCTTATCTCCATTGGGGGTCTCAATTGTCAAGGGATATTAATGGGGTAATTTGAAGAGAAACTCATAAACTGATATGTAGAAACAGTCTGTTGCTAAAACTGCTCTAGAGAGGATATGTGTCCATGATCAGACTACCAAGCTCTGATGCACATCAGTGGAGTCCAGCTAGTTTCACTGCTTTCAGTAGCAGCAACAATTAGTAATTTCTGCTCTGTGCAGTTTTACCCACAATCCACCATTCCTTTAGTATTTCTTGGGCATTTTTTTCAAAGAGGCCCTTTTTTTAAATGCACTACTCTTAGGCTGTTCTGTATCAGCTCATGGCAGCACAAACAGCACAGCTCTTAAAGCTGCATTCACAGCTAAATGAAGCCATCTCTAAGCATTAAAGGTGTTAATACACAACAAGATTACAAACATTTATAGCACTCTAAAACTCCACCAGAAATGAAACACCAACTCACTGAGGCCTAATTTAGAGATGTTCACAGATATATGTGTACAAGGACATACAAATGATCACTTTATGCCCAATGCATTTTTGCAGCTAATTGCAACTTCAGGGCAGGTGAGTGTATCAGCAATGCTGATAAACCCTGACAATATCCACAACAGGGGGTGACTGGTGATGAGGCATAAGGGTTAAAAAGAAGAAATGCAGACCCAGAAGGACTGAAAGAATGGTCTCTGGATTTCAAAGATAAAACTACAAAGCAAGAGTAATGAAGGATTCTGGGCACATGGTTGTCATGTAGCTACCAGTCAGATGAGGAACACACACACACACACACACACATACAGACACATCTGATGTGAAGAATGTTGACATATGAATCTATATTATTTGTCAGAGGAGGAAACAGACAATGCTCTCACTTGGGATTGGTGCTTTTTGTGCCTTTTTGTTTGCTCTTTTGCAAGCAAACAAGTGATCATCACCTTATTAAACACCGTACATCCTGTGGCACAGAGAGCAAGAGGGAATTAGGCCACAAAAGCAAATCTGACATTGGGATGGAGCCTTGGAATGTCTTCTCACATTTTACTTTTCACATTTGTGGTTGACATCATTGTGCTCACACTCAGTCAGATTAAAAGAATATCCCACAACATCCAATACCATCAAAACCGTCACAAGATGGCAAGGGATTTACCAACACACAAGAACAAGTGTTGGAACAGTATACAGGATTTAGCAGAATGACACAAACACACAAGCATTACAGTTGGTTTTTTCAAACATGTCCAGGTCTTGTATACTGATCTGTAGTTCAGATACTGTGAAAGGTAGGCACAAACAACCGGCACTTATCATAAGTCATACACCAGGGGTTTGCACAAAAGCACAAGATCTGTGCAAATATCAAGAATTCTTCCATCGTTTTCCATAATACCTTTTCTCAACACAAATGTAAGAGTAATTGAAGAACAGTTTTGAGAGTAAAGCCCAATGACAATGACTGGCTGAATGCAGACAGAGCCATTAGCTCCCATGCAAATGCCCACTCTTGTAAAATTTCCTTCCTTCACTGTTTTAAAGTGAAGGGAGAGAGCTCACCTCAGTCACCATTAATGTAGCACCCACATAAGTAAAAACCTTCAGACTAACCTGCACTGTTAAGCCCTTCCTGGAACTCAAATACAAAACAAAACATTTCATGACTTTGTTCTCCATGTCCTCAGGCATAAATGTATGTTTAACAGTGTGAATGGTACGGAATGGTTTAGGACTCCTCTGAGCCATAAAAAGGCCCTTGGGGAATAATTGGGGGATTTTAACATGTACTTAAGCAAAACCAAGCCATGGTTGTCCTTGACAACTGTAATCCTCATGAAGGAAGCTGGCTGAACGATATTGTCGGGGTAAAGCCTGCGCATGCTGCGTCTCTGCTGTACAGTTGCGCAGTTTAATCTTTTCAGTGGTTTGGACTCATTCGGACGAGCAGAATGAAACGTTACAAATGCAAAGCTTGTTTATGTGACAAAATAAAAGGTCATGCAGGCTATGTGAAATATTCAGCAACAAACCATGTGTGCTGTAATTCCATCTTCAGTTTCCCTGTAGAAATGTTTCAATGGGACAAGTAGAAGGGCAGCCAGTGACATTTAGTCAGATAAACAGCTTATCAATTTGACAGTGATGAGAAAATATTTGGGGCAGGGAAAGCAGTTTTTGCAAACTCATCTAAAACCTAAAATAACTTATTTGACTGATATGATTACAATGGGGAGCAGATGTAATGCCAATTCAATTAAACATGGCAAAGTGTATCCTTTTAAAATTGAATTTTAAGTGACAGGACCCATGCAAAAATCACTGCAAACTAGCTCAGCCTAAACAAATATTTAAGAAAACTAATTTGCTCTACTGTAATTATGCCAGATTGTCATCTTCAGAAGTGCAAGCAACTTAATTTACAACAATCAGAACTGGCTACATGGGGAAGGAAACCAGGGGACAAAATGATTGGAAGGCGTAGGGAAATCTGCTTCTCGAGCTTGCCTGCTTGTCAGCCAGAATTGCTGGTCTGTTACCATGCAGGAAGACGAGGCTTTTGATTTGCAGACAGAGAGGAAATCAGACATTTCCCCTAATGTGATGCATATTGGGGGTAAGTCGTGTTTCTGTTGTCTGAGCATTCCAGGTACACCCAGGTTCCACCTTATTCGGTCTACTCAACATGTAACAGAATTCATTTTCAAAACAGATGCAAGGCTCCACTTCAATTGCTGTGTTCCCCAGAACAATATAACTTCTCAATGTTACCATCAAATAAAACCACTGCACTCCACTGAGTAAAAAGACCATATTCAGTTTATATTAACAAAAAAAAAAAGCTAAAGTAATTCTGTTTGAGTGGATACAGGATTAAACTGGATACATCTTCTCTGAATATATAGGGATGGCCAATTTACCAAATACCATGTAAAACTGACCTAATTAAAAGATTAAACCCCACTGCGCCTTAAACACTTCATTCTCTGTTCTTACAACTTCTAATTCCAATATTAATATCTTTGCTTTCACAATATATTCCAAACACTCTAATATTGCTGTTAAAAACTTATTTTTCAAGAGAAGTGCAATCCTGATCCAGTCTGTTTGAAATCTATAATTGAATTCCACACCGTAAAATTATGCAAAATATAGTTGGGGGAAAATGTGTTTTGTGATAAGCAATCCCTCTGAGTTAGAGGGACTGGCGTGTTACAGATATGGACGCTGACGATTCTGGGTTCTGTTGCTTGACATGGAAAGCTTGCACACCCGAGCCAATTTCCATTCTTGTCTTCCTCTCCAAAGCAGCATTATAACAAGTGATGCTGGTTTCCATCAATAGTTAGCCTTTCCAAATAAACATATGCTGATTTTCTTCCATTAAAGGAGGAAAAAAGACCTGAGTCCGACATTCAAAATAAGTAGACTGTCCACCAATCGCCAATAACCAGAAAAAAGGCAGAAAAGTCTAAGAAGGCAGTCTCATATTTAAAAGTAGGCCACTGAGTGAGATAAAAAAAAAAAATTGTTTATGTTCTCTCGCTTCTCAAAATAAAATTAAATTACGCCAGCATCTCTGAAACACCAAAGAGCTCAGAACCTTCCCACGTCATTAACTAAGAACAAGACTAGAAAAGAGGAAGTTCAGACAGCATCAGCCATAAACAGCAAAGTGACCTCCCAAAGTATCTGCTACCTGTACTGGAGGTAAAAGGGCACCATGCTCCTTTGGGCTGCAAAGGCCAGAGACAATTGTCCATAATCTCAACCCTCAAGCCCAAATGTAACTGTGATCTACCGCAGGTCTGAGTCAGACCTAACCACTGAGGAGTACTCACAAAGCCCCCAACAGGTTAGCAAACTTTTTACTTTGTGATTGGTACTTTGGCCAAAATCCAGCCAGTTTAATGTATAGTATATTGCATTATAATTTATGGGTCCTGCTCTGTTACTAACACAAATTAAGTCATATCCTGTATTCCTATTTGGGTCACAAAAAGCAGCAATGCTTATCCAATGATAATACTAAAAAGAACACAAGTTTGTTACCATTTTTATTTTTAGAGTCCAACGACCTTGAAAAAAAGTATTGATGAAGAAGACTAGCAATTTCTTTGAATTCTGGCCCAGGATTCCCCCAGCCAATTGGTGGATGCTGGAATGTTTAAATAAAGATAGAATTGAAGAATATTGAATTGGCACATAAACTTCAATACACCTAAGCTTCTCCAGAGCAATCAAACAGAATATTCACAAAACAAAATAAACATTCACAGCAAATACTGACTTAATTTGGGTACACCTTGATTACTCTGAGTTGTACGATTACCTACTACTTTTTGGATGTAAATCAAGAAAGAGTTGAGGTTTCAGGAATTTGCAAGCTGGCTAGCTGAAAATAACTGTCAACTAGCTAGAGGTACTTGTAGTGGGCTGCACATGGGAATTATGTCTAGGGTGATGGCCAACAGAATACAAACCAAATAAAAAAGATGTAGATAAAAGGAAAATAAATGGGCAAACTAAATTACTTATAGACATCATCATTTAGTTAAGTCACACTGGAAAATTAGCACCATGGTTAACTAACAAAGTAACCCTTATCACAGTTTACAGAAGAGTTTGAGATACAGCCATCATCTCCACTCTGCAAGTTAACACATGCACATTCTAATGCAGTACATGAAAACAAAATCACCTTTATCTTCCATATTATTAATGCATCTTTATATTAACTCTGGGACTCAATCTTAGCATCAGCCCCATTACCACTGATGCTATTTTTAGTAGATGACTACGGATTTGCAATTACTACGGATACGTTATTGTGGGGAAAATGGTGAATCCAGACCAAATTGGTCTGTATTACGAATATACAATTGCTAAGGAAACATCAAATTTTGCAGCTGCAACTATTTTCTCAACTTTAGCCTTGTATGACACTTTATTTCTTGTTATAAAATGGATGCCAAAACTCACACTCCTGACTGGTATTCTGGAACTCAGAACCTGTTGTCATCACAATTTCAGAGTCACAACCTGGTTTATTTATCTTATCACAGCAAAAAGATCCAGTGAAGTTCACCCTATAATTGTCCTTTAAATACTTTATTGATTGACAAGGAACACAAGGCTTTTTTAACAAGGCAATTTATGACCAAGGACAACAAAAATCATCTTGGTGAATTCCCTGAGGGGATTTGTACAAACACAGAATTTTCTCAAACGCAAAACAATAAATATGGATCCAGACTCTAGACTAAAACGTCTCAAACTGGGATGACTAACAGCCTCAACCAGGGGCTCAGATGTCGGGGGGGACTGGGGGGATGGGCAGGATACATCACCCCCAGTTTCATAGGGATGCCAATCCGCCCCCAACTTTAGAGGAAAGTTGAGGCCTGCTTAAAATAAATAAATAAATAAATTAGCTCGATTTAAAATCTGTGTTGCTAGTATAGAGCAGCCATGAACCCCTCTTCCCTGTAAATCCCTGTGGATTTACTGAGAATAATTAAAGAGATGCCATTCCCACTCATAAAAGGACAGAAAAAGCAATTATTGTGAAAGGAAGTGTAATTTGGTGAAAGCAGAGCTCCACCTGTAAGCCCTGCTCTCTGCTGCCTGGGGGCACTTTTAAGCTTCACATGCCACTTGTCTGCAATAACAGCAATTAAATACAGCGGCCGTTTGTGCACTGATAATATTATGATTTATCCCCTGTAGTGTTCCGTATAATCCATAATGTAAATTCATACAAGACAGAAAACTGTATGCATGGACACCAAACACACACACACACACACACACACACACACACACGCACACACGTGCACACACACACACACACACGCACGCACGCACACACACACACACACACACTTTATAGTTTATTTGTAAATGGAAGATAAGCCCAGCTTTGTCAGGTCCGTCAAATCTGGGAACACTTGAGCCAATGGAGAGGGGGGACAGGGGTGACTGCAGTAACAATGTGACTAATAAGCTAGCTAATGACGACTAATTAATTGCTTCTGTTTGGCATCACCTCCCAAAGAGGCACAGACTATGGTGACATAGATTCAATGGCAGGCATATCCACCTCCCTAATGAATCCAGGCTTCACTAAGGCACTTACATCCTCATCAATGATCGTAATGCCAGTACTAAAAAACACTACTCCAAGGGGAACAGAGATAAGAGCTATGAATGATGACCCTTAGTGTATGTTATCTGTAAATTAAATGTAAGTATAAGGCAAATATGCACGTGATTCCATGACAAAACATTTGGCGCTTATGTTTTTATAATTAATCATAATGTTCTTTTTTGAAAATGCAATTTTCTAAATGGTATGATATATTCTATATGTAAAGGAAACTATATAATTAAACAAGCTGCTCTTCATATAAGATGTAATGTATTAAGTATTTTCCAGCGATATAAACATGTAACTGTTATTCGAGTCAGTGTATGTATACATTGAAGCATTATTGTAACATCACACTATCCATTGAACATATTTTATTCACTTATAATGTGTGCGTTTTATATTTTTTATATTTAATCCGTCCATACCTATGCAGAAAAGGAACACGAGCACAAATCAAACTGATCATAGATACTGGGAGAAATTTTGCTCAGAGGTAGATTTTTAGGATGGTCTCTAAGCATCTTGGCGATGGCACCATGGCCATTTCGGGCAACATGGGAGGTGGAGGACAGACGGAGCGTGCTCGGAATTAGATCAGCATGCTGTTTCACTGCTTTCGCCAAGTCAGCGCTCCGTCGCCCCTCCAGGCTTGCCTTCTGCTTCCCTTAGGGAGGACGGGGGAAACAAGGAGGGGTTTGGTTTGGGTTTAGAATGAGGGAACAGGAAACCTGTGTTATCTATGGAAGATTTATGTACATGCATTCAGATGTATAAATCTCATAATCTAAATGTGCTGGTAGGAGGACACTAAATAAACAGAAACTACTGTAGATGACACTTGCTCATTACACATTCTAATAGCTATTAGGGGAATGGTTCACAGCTGAACACTGACACTTTAACAGCGGAATGTTTGACCTTCATTCAGTATTCTTGGAATACATCCAACAAACAGCTTTTTAATACATTTGTTTTCTACAACACACTTTATATTTTCCCTAAATAAATCATAAAATAGATCTTGATGCAAGAGACAAGCCTTAACAGATGATATTGCTAGTTTTTCATATTTTAAGAATAGTTTCCATTAACTTTCATTTTTGATAGAAAGTAGGTAACTGGTAGAACTATTGCTTACTAATTACTGATACATAGTTTATTCAAAAAAACATTAGTTTGAAAATGAAATGAACTGCAGTTTCCTCTCTATCATAAAACAAACTTTAAGGTTGAATAACCTGTTCATTAGATAACTTCATTTTCTTCATTTCATATACACATTTACTCTTGTATTTCCGTAAGTGCAGTGTATCATGACTGGAATTTCTCTGTGGTTTTCCATTCATAGTAATAAGATTCTACATTGGTACATCACTGAAGTAATGAAAATGTCTCTCACATGGACTGCTTACAAACAGCACAGGTGGTGTAATGTGTAGCAAATTCACAGCTCCTACATGTTGAATGATCAGATTTCCCCCCCAGTAAATGACACAAACATATAACAGTGAAATTAAATGACAGTGGCTATGTCATTCAAGGAACACTCAAGAGATGGTTAATACATGGTTACACATCTGGGATGGGTTTCCCAAGGTATTCATAGTGCTGACAGCACCTTAAAAACATTTGTACAGACCATTGTTCATTTTAAATACGTTCACCAATTATCTATCACATATTCGAAAGCATCTGGGACCACTGTGCGTAGACAGGTGATAGAGGCTAGACCTTTCATTGCAGACTGTGGCCGCTGTGTTCATACCTGCAGTGCCCAGGCACATTTCACAGTTAATTAACTTGAGTACAGGTAGATTAAAGAATATGTCTCTTCCCACATGGAAAACTGCAGATTGGGAAATAAAGAATTGTTGTGCATGCCTCATTTCATTTGTTATCTGGTGCTGAAAATATGAAGTCCAAAGCAGATCTAAGATTAATGACTTGTTTATCTACCACTCAGCTATATGCCTAGTATTACTTTAATAGGACAAAATAATTATGAAATATTGTCTCGGATAGATATTTAAGTTTTCAAAAAAAAAAAGGTTAGAAGAAGCAGCTAATTTAGATTTAGAAACTCAGCATTGGTGTAACGCTCCAAATTTCCATCCATTTCAGTGGGGCCTTACATTTGGCAAATATTATTAAGTAACTAACCTGTCGTGGTAGGGATTCAAACCCAAAGTACAGTACGATCTAACTAGCTATGATATGACCCTCTATATGTTAAAATGGTCACCAATAGTGAACTAACATACATCCAATGTTCTATGCTGGATTTCACAAACTCACTGTTACAATACACATGAAAAGAAAGGTCAAAGACACATCTGTTTTTCTTACAGTTGTAGTACTGCATAATGTGAGTGTGTGTAATAGTATCACATTTATAAGATAAACATGATCAAGTATATATCGATTGATAGGCCATGATTTTGAATGAGGGACGAGTAGATTTTACAATGATCTGAAAGATCTTTGTGTGTCTAGTGAATGTCCTCCAGTTTTTGTGAAATACTCACAATCATTATTGGGAAACCCACCCTTGAACAACAGAGGAAACAATAAATGCAATCGGTACCCACTGGAATTCATGGTTTTTCAGTATAGTTTCCCATTTGATATTTACTCTTGTTGTACTTCAGTACAATGTATTTCAGTACCAACATATCAACATTTTGTTGGAATATACTCCAAAATCATAACTGCAATCCCCTATTTTAAAAACTGAATCTGCCATATAGCAGTTAAGGACAGGGATTACACAGTACCTGCATTACTGATTTGATGAGGCAGGGAGATAGAGGTGCAAAACCACTCAGGGTACAAATTTAATCTGTATGCCACTATGTTCCCTCATTAATGGCACTCACATTATAGCAAAAGAAAATTAATCAGGAAAGTTTCTGAGTAAAAACACCCACATTTCTTGTACAAGAAGTGTAATTTTTCAGAAAGCAGAGGGCAGAAAGCTGTTTCCCTAGATGATAGTAGTAACAGAGCTTCATTGAGTCATCAACACCTGCACCCTGCCAAAGCACATCTCCCATGAATCACTGCCTCTCCCATGGACCTGACAATGTCAGACCATGGCTTACTTCAGGGGTAGCAAGTACTGAGGTCCCGGTCTTCATGAAACCATAAATACACTGTATGTGCTATGTCTTTTGTTTTGTTATTTTATCTATGAGTTGCAAAAAGGTTATTTACAGAGCTAATTCTCAGCTGCAGAGCTGATCTAACTGGCTTTTACATGCAAAAAAAAAAAAAAACACTGATTAATTTTTTTTTTTTTTTAATTGGAGCCTGCACAACTTGAAGCCCCATCAACATTTCCCCCAGTGCAGAGTTATATCAGCCTCCACATACATCATATACAACATATTCTGGCCACAGTCAACGACCATCAAATTCAAAGGGGTTTCTAGCCACAGTTTGATCACTGTACAGAAGCAAAAACACCATAAAAATGAGAAAGGAAGAGCACCTACCTCCAATATAGGCATCTAGGTATGTGTTTCTTTTATTTACCCACATTCATGTGAATTAAAATCACTTTAATATATAAATCGGTGTGTGCAATACCTTATATAGTAAGATATAGTGTACAGGTACATATTTGAAAATAACAGCAATGTCAATAAAATGGCAAAGGTTGTTACCATCTTAAAATGTAGAAGATGCATGCACTGGCTTGTTAGTTGTATATTTAAAATATATAATCAATACAATGTAAAGATTAAGTGTTTTTTTCTTCTGTTTTAATGCCATTTTGCTAGTGCCTTACCTGTGATGGTCTTGATCCATCAGGTTGAGATAATCACTGAAAATCACATGGCAGCAAAATTTGCCCTTAAACATGACAATGGTGATTTTTGTGCAGAACATAAATGAGAGCCATGTTTAAAATGGTATCAGATTGTCAATAACAATATGGTGTGACACTCTTACCTTCATAACAAGATGTAAGCTGATTTAGACACCAAACCATATCAAGAATTAATACATCAGGGCTATATAGAAGCAAGTCATTCACAGCGTTTGCAAAATTAGCAGAAAATCAGCTGAAGCACTTTATTGCAGATGAAAATGGAAGACTTGAATTTCACAGGCAGGCTCACATCGGCATGTTTTAAATTGTTAATGTTTGAAGCTATCGTAACATTTGGTTCAGTAAACCACGAGACCACTGAATATAAACAGAAGTTAATAAGAATTCCGTCATTGCCTAAATATCATTAAAATACAATTCAAGTTTTCCAAAAAAATCAGGAAATGAAAAACTACATTTTCTATACATATATTAGTTTAATCACCGTATCATTTGACTCCTCCAAAACATCAAAGAGAAACACCTGTTTGTCAAAATTTTTGGCACATTGGTGATTTGTTATTTTGTTTGTTTTTCTTTTTTCTCAGGACAGTTCTTCAGATGCCACCCTGTTCCAATTAAAAAAGTAAGAAGAGTCAAATGAAGAGGTCTTGTGAACCACTTACCACCCCCCTCCCCACCCCCCGTGGTGTGGAGCAGGCCGGAACAGGATGAAAACCCAATATGGAGCTCAGAATCGGCTCCCTGCCACCATTCCCCTCACCCCCCCACCCCAAAACCCATCTGTGACGTTAAACAGATAAAAAAAAAAAAAAACAGTTACCAGTCGGTGGAGCAGTGTGGGGGTGCACGCCTGCCTCGGGAGAGACGATCCCCGTTTCAAGTGTCAATTATGATTTCATGCATCAAGCAAAAAACAATCCCACTCCATTTTTCAACAGTAAGAGGCTAAAGTAAAGCAGCACTTACCTCCCTCTTCTCAGAACACAGCCATTTTCAGCACACGCACGCACACACATCAATCATGCCCTGTGGCTTTATATATATTCAAAGACATACACATATAAGGCCACAGATATATGCCCACGCACATAAGCAGCTCTTACAGTTACATGTTTTTTTTTTTTTTTTGATTTAGATATAAAATGTGGAAGTACCTTTACTTTTACCTATGAAATTGATGAAATGATTCCATGAAGAAAGCGTTTTCCAGACAGAAGGAAAATAAAGGAGAGGAGAGAGACACCAATAAGAGTCATGGTCAGGTGTAAAACGCAGGAAACAGAACAGAAAGGCATGGTGAGTAAGACAACATATGGAGACATTACAGGGGGTATAGGCAGAGAGGGAGAGGGTGTGTGTGAGTGTGTGTCTTGGAGGGGAAGGGGTTGATTGGGTCAATGGATAAGATTGAAGAGAGTCAGTGGACATCCTGTCCTTGTGCATGCTGGATTACATGCTAGACCCACATGACATGATGATGATATGATGGCAGAATTGTGTTGAGGGTTTAGATTGTTAGGTACATCAGCCTGGTATGTCTCTGGAGGGCAGTGAAGCAGCCAAAATGCAATGTCATGCTAATGTTTTCTTATTCTCATTTCTAACAGGATAACAGTCATGCACAGCCATACCATTTAATAAACTGATAAAACTGAAAGAAAAGATGACGAAATGAGCACACCGGAAGCCAAACCAACAAAAGACCTAAGATGGTGCCTGAATGCCAGAGATGGAACCTGCTTTCAAACAAACCAAAAAGCAGGTGGACAGGTGGACAAATTGGTGGTGGGAAATAAATAGGTAAAACAGGAGGGCAGATAGAACACTAACAATTAAAACAGAAGAACAATGGTGAAAACCCACACAAACCACTGTAAATGCAAAACTCAAAAACAGCCCTGTTTCAGATCCTCAGGCCTGCGAATCCCAGCCATGAGAGAGTGTGAGAAGCAGATACTATCAGCATGTGGGGGGAGGGGGTGGAGTGGTGGGAGGAAAGTAGGGGAACAATGAAGGCAAAGAGTGGAAAAGGAGCAGAACCCATACCTTGGTCGCCCATCATCAGGTGCGCAAGACCTTAAAGGAAAACAAGAGCACAGTCAGCAAAGAACAAGGGATTATGGGAAGGCTGTCACACCAAGGCACAGACATCCCTTTGGCTGAAGATGCCTGTAGCACTGGGAAGAGGAGAGGAGGAGGAAGGGCAGGAGATGGGGTAGAATACGGGGGGTTGGGAACTTTCCAGAAAAAGCATTTTCTCAACCGAGTGGTTGTAATGCTTCCACTTACGTTAAGAGACAAAAAAATTCCAGAAATGGGAGCAGGGTAACCGGTTGGGCCCCACTTCCAGTTCCAGTCCTACCACCACCTCAAATGCCCTCGAAAACACCTCTCACCCCACCCACCACCACCAAAAATGGATGGACGCCATATTTACACTTCCAAAAAAATATATAAAAATATAAACGTAGCATAAACATTGGACTCCAAGAGTCGTCTTAATGACTTAATATGTACATATATATATATAGTTATACATATGGTTATGCCATTTTGAACATCACACAGATGGGCAGGGTCTGATCATTTTCCCCTCCTTAATGCACAAAATAAAAAATAGAAGTATTTAATAAAGAAATGTAGTTATTTCATAGAAGCTTTTTACTGGCAGTAAACATCTTTTCATATCACCAGGATGGGTTCCATTCATTTCAAATGAGGTGCTGACACTGATCTTAGAGCTTAAAGTCTTCTTTGAAACTGAGGATCAACAGTACTCACTTCCCTCTGCAGCAAACATTGCCCTAATACTTCATTTGTCCCATAATGCTTTGAACACCTCTCATAAAATAATGCTATAATTAGAGTCAATGAAAATACAGTGTTGCATATCTGGTGCACAACCTGCAGCAAACGGCCCATTTTTAAATCAGCAGGATCCCTGAAATGTTCTTTGTCAATTGTATTTATTTCCAGAACTAAGACAGCGATTGTGAAATAACTGTAATTTCTCTGAGCTCTGTATCCAGGTTATAAGCTGAATGCATTAACCTGCAGATGTTTTATTTAGGTTTACCACTACATGCAACTTTAAAATAGCTGCAAAAGGAAATTCTTACACTGCAGTGTATGGCTGTAAGAATTTGAAGCAACTATGGAATGGCTATGACTTACATATAGCAGTAAGTTCAAGCTTTACCAGTACTATAGGTGAGATACTGCGATATAAGCAACAGTCTCATCCTTTCTGTCTCTGCACCTTTGCAGGCTATTTTTCAATGTCAGGCAAATTTGTTTTATCTCAGCAGAACATGTCAATGCAATTCCTTGTGACATTTGTTTAAAAACAAACCCAGAATTTAAATTAAAAAGCAAAGAATCTCTCTGACAGTTTTGTTGTTTACCACATTCTTTGATGTCGTGTTCAGCACCAATGCCACATTATCCATAAAAAATGGCGTTATAGTAACATAATATTCACTTACCGTGTCAAGGGCATCAAGAATCAACACTTAAATAAACCAGCTTACTGAACATTTCACTCCATTCATTTTTATTAAGAAACATACAGAAGGAAAAAAGAAGAGAGAGAGTCATGAAGAGAATACCCACCTTGAACATACTTGTCTTCTGAAAGCACGGACGAGCAAGGAGAAAGAAAGGAAGACATTTATTAAGCCGCATGCAGACTGGAACAGGCCGTTGCATGTCGTTATCATGCAAGGCATCAAACATAACATGCAAGTGCCCTTTGTCTGCCCCCTGTAGGGGGAAGGAATACATTGCTGGTGGGGCAGAAATGATTTTCAAAGTCATCTCAACGTTTCCTCATTGTAGATATTTTCCCTTTACCTCAACCTCAAACTCACTCACTAAAAAGCAGCCTCCTTGTGTCTCTGTTACAGTACCCTGTTCTGTGGTTCGGTCCACTCCATCTATATGCCTTGTTTTCTGACTGCATTCAGCACTGACACATCTGACATGTGTAAGTGAGTAGATAGCAAATGTCACTCTAGATGTATGACAAACTTGTCTCCAAATTCAAAAGCCATATAAAAAATAAATAAATAAAGGGTGATTCTATTCATACAATGGAAACAACTACACAAAGACAATTATAAGAGTTGTACTAGAATGTCATGCAGGACAGGGAACAGAAGACAGTGAGAGGGATAATGTGATATGTAGGACTGGATGGATGGCAGTGTTTCCATCCTCAGAAACAGCTCTTATTCAAACAGCTCTTGAAGCATGACAAAATAAGAGCTATACAGACGTCAGACAATCTGTATTGTCAATGCTTTCACGGTTAAAATTAGAAGCGCAGCGGGACTGAGCCCTCTCAGACTACTGACATTTTCTTTAAATAAGATACATTTTTTTTCTTGTATATTATTCTTTTTAACAGCAGAATAAATGGGCCATAAGGCCATCTTAAGCAGATTTTATATTTCATGCTTTTTTGAAACATCAAAGTGGATTTTGCAAAAAAACAACGCTGCGAGGGGGAGAGTCGGGAGCTGAAGTGGCGTTGGAAAAAAGGGCCTTCTGTGCGGCCGGCGTTAAGGGCCCGGCACAGAGAGCATTCCAAAAGAACACAATCACCCATCGCGACAAGCCCCACAGTCATCTGAAATTAACGCTGAGCTATGACAGTGATGTCAGTGACATGTTCCAGCGAGTGTTTTGACGCCTTAACGGTTATGTGTCTGAGATTTAAAATGGGGTGGCAGGAAACCCTGCTGCTTTGGTGACAGTAAAATCATGCTTCCCTAAACAGGGATGGTGAGGGAGTGTGGTATACATGGCATGCAGAAAGGCATGAATGAACAACATTGATGCAACATAAACCTTCTTAAAGAAAGAACAAAATATCAGGTCAGTCAACAGTTTTCAACATTTTATTTTTATGAGTCTACAAGATGCTTGTACCTTGTCCATGTTGTTTTGTATTACAGAAATATTAAGACAGGTGTCCGCATTAATCTACATTTATTGAAATAACTCAGAAACAACTAATTTCAGAGGTATGACTAATGATATTTTAATTGCTGTGACAGTACTGCAATAGTTAATTTTATTTATTGATTAAATTATTTCAGCAACCATAAATTAATAGTTTGTGATCTTTGCTAAATATAAACATCTTTTATGACAATAGTCTACCTATATTATCATATATATTTTATAGTAACAAAATATAGAAGTATTATATTTATGTGCTTTAATTTTTTTTCCTGCAGCAGTAAACTAAAATTGTTCATGTTAACATTATAACAAATTCACTGTTAAATCACATCTACTGCCAGCTCCATTCCCTGGCAACAACACATCCAGTCCACACCCCTCTAGCCCCATACCCAACCTGAGCTCCACCCTCTCTCACCATGATGGACAGGTGACCAGATGGCCTACAGGGACTTCCTGTTACAAATACGGGTTTCCTACCTCTGGAGTTTTGTTTCTGGCCCGAATCGAGTGGTGTATTGACCAAAAACTTACCAGAACTCTCAGCTCGACCTCCAAATCAGACACCATGCACCACGACCATACTGTGATAGCAACATTTTGTGAACAAAATACAGTGTGGAGAAAAAAGATACTCAAGCCTGTGTAACCAATAAAAAACACAAGACTATGTATGCTTGTAAGTGTGGGTGTGTGTGTGTGTGTGCGTGTATGTGTGTGTGTGTTTTCGTGTAGACTATGCGTGTGTGTTTTTGTGGTGTAGTTGAGTATGTCTCTGTGTGTCCAATTCTTTGTTACGTGTTGCCAATATGGATGACGGTTTACATGAAGACATGCAATTAAAGGAACAGACCACATATCCAGATAAATTGGGCACTTTGTTCACAAAAGGATGGCATGATGATGAAAGCACTCTGTCCTTGAGCAGGCTGAGGTGACCAGCAGAGCATTCAGCTGTCAGCAGTGATGCGGGACTTAAAACAAGGGGAGAACAGGGCAAGTTTTCTGGCCTGAGCATACCATTAAGAGTAGACATAAGCCTACCCTCTAGCCTTACACCATCAAAACAAAGCTTCTTACATACTCTGCTTCCTAGAACCTATATTAATGCTTGTCATATTACTGTATTGATGACTATTAGTAGAATAAATAAGTAATTTAAATGCAGTCACTATACACATGATGGATTGTGTGTTATTGCTGTATGGTATGTAAATTATCGAGATTAAATAAAAATGAAAGAGGGTGATTTTTTTAGACTTAAAATGAAATTAAAGTAGAAAGAAAGAATTTAAAACAAATAGTCAGAGCAAATCCTCTCCCTGACACATTAATAAGATATTCAATACAAGGTTTTGCATGTTTATCTTCTTTTTTTATCACGACAGTTCTTTTCATTAATTTCCAGCTACCTCTCATTGTAATTCTGACTGTCCTTACAAGTTGTGCAGTTTACAAAGCTTTGAAAAAACCTGAACAATCCCAAAATGTGTCTTTAATCATATTAATAAGGAATCAACAACAAGAGAACTGCCACACAGACAACAGCTCCAGAGCAAATCTAAGGGATCCTATGACAGCTGGAGATGGTGCCCATCATCCACACACATGGATGAGAAATCTCCATGTGCTAGAACAAAGACAAAAATGATACCTAAAACTATCAAGAGGTTCTTCTGAAGATATAAGTCTATTTTCTTCTGAAAGGGGTGCAGGGAGTGAGGAGGCAGGCCTGGATGAATTTATTGCTCTTTGGGTGTACAGAACAGTGATGAGGACCAGGCATACCTACCATTTACAATCAGTTCTGCCCACCACTTCAAGAAGCCCAAAATTAAAGGGCTCATGAGTGAAAACAAATAAAACTTCATCCATCCAAACTGTGTTTGCCTGCGCAATCATTACAAGAAAATGCTTTCATAATGCAGCATATTTCATTTAGCCATAAAAACATCCCATAAACTTGCTTTCTCACTGGGATGTTAATGCAATGTGGATACAACATAATAAAAAATGTATAATACAAAAAAAGATTTGAGAATGCCAAATCTGACAATGTCATGTGAATGTCACATGCTTGCAGTGTGCGGCAGAGCCTGCACTGAAAATAAGATAGGTACATACCACTGGCTGGTGTACAGGACTCACCCTCACAGCTCCGTGCTATGTCACCAAGGTCCACTGACCACAAACAAGATAATCGATTTTAATCTACGGCCTATCATAAGATACTAGCTCACAGTTATTTACAGTACAGGTGGGCTATCTCTGCAATAAAAGTTCTTTTAAAAAAAACTACAGAGGCACAATTAAAAATCCACCAAAAGGGTTTAAATGGGAGCAAGGTAGTATAATACCAGTGTGTAATAAACTAGACTGCACTGACCCTGAAAAGTGAAGGCATACCAGTGCAGACTGGCCAGGATGGTCATTTGAGTGCTTTTGAAAATTGACATTTAAATTACTCACTAAAACACATCAGGTGCCTTTCCTCCATGAGTTAATCTAGATTAGTGGTTCCCAAATATGGTTCTGGGGACCCACTGCGAATGGTGGTTTTCATTGCAACCATAATAGCAACTTGTGAGTTGTAATGAACTGTTAATGGTTCTTAATCAAATACTTTTAAAATCTATTGAAGTTTGATTTATCCTCAAGGCCACATTATATTAGAAATAATTAGGCCGGTCATGATAGTCAAGAAATGTCTTCCATTCATATCTCAGAACTTTAAATCAATCGGCTCAACTAATACTCTCAATTTCTATAAGGTACTGTGATAAATGATTCCTTTAGAAAAAGGTTACATTTACTTGATTCAGTTATTGACTAGCAGACAACTACTTGGGTCCCTGTTGTTGAAAGTACGGGCACTTTCAACAATGTAACACATTTTGTATGACTAGCCAACGATATCAGAGAACTGGGCAAATTATTTACATGGGAAACTTTTTAGTAAGCTATGTAAATAAATTGCCCATTTCTTTGGTATCATTGGCTAGTTGTCACATCTGACAGCACAACTACGAAGCTGACACTGCACAGCAAATTTGTTTTGCCAATATGCTTAAAAAATATATATTTCTATTAGTTCATATTTCTTGGTCTCAATAGTATACTGTGTTAAGGAATTATATATAAAAAACCATAAATAGATAATATTATAGCTCACCCCAGCAAAATCATATCATTATTTGCTGGTTTTTCAGCTACCAGAACTAAAATCCTCTTCCCATAACACTACTGCTGATGGAGACACATCATACATGGTGAAAATGTAGGTGGCTTTTAAAGCCAAGGGAAGACAATACTAACTGGTTTATTGTGTGTTTACACCCATGATACACCTACAGGTAATTCTTCCATGAAATCAAACCTCTTTTACAACTGCTCCGCACTCGTGCTCACAAAATCCTGCCATGAAATTTGCAAAAATGGATTTGATCACACCCTACCAAGAGTTGCACTACACACCTTGAACCACAGCCTAATATTGTTTACATAGTGGTATATTCTTATGCACTTGCTATGTGCTGAAACATATAGCCTTACAAATTTCAGTTCAAGATGGATTTACATGTAACTAAAAAACATTGGTTTTTTGGAGCGTGTCTTTCCCCTGACTGGCTGTAATCTGAAGCCTGGACTGTGGCAGGGAGGGAGGGAGGACTGATTATCACTGAACTGACAGCCAGTATTGAGGAGATGTCCAGACCAGCACGACAGTGCACTGTACTTATCAGACGGAGCTACAAAGGGACACAACAACTCTCTCCTCTCTTTCTGAACCCTGTCTATGCCTGTGGGCAGTGGCTTGATGGAACGTCAGGTCTTTGAGGGCATTGTGGTGGAGGGAGGGGGTCAAAATGACATTTGTTTTTACACAGCTTGTGTCACTTTTACTAGTGTGGCCCCTGTTAAAAAGGGCTTTCGCTGCAGCTCTTTCATTTACTTGACTTTTCAGTTAGTCAGCCTGAGTTACTATCAAGTGGACTGAGTCTCAGCCCGATGCCTTTGTCCTTATGGCTCAGTCACTGCATGTCCTCTGCAGTACTGCTGTGTGCTAGTCTCTTTAGCAAGCTGTGAGGCTTTACTTTATAAGTACCCTTCCTCAGACAATCAATTAAAAAAGAATGTTAGGATGCAGGGAAAACTGTAAAACCTTTAGCCACCGTTCTACACAATAGAATAATCAGAAATTCCATTGCACATAATACTCAGTTTTCTCAATATGCTCAATATTTTATTTGTCAAAAGCTTAATACCCTCTCATTTTTCTCTACCATCTCATAACCTCTCATGCTTGTGGTGCCCAGTGTGTTCTTTCTTCACTTTTTGGAAAGCGAAGAAAGGTGACTCTGCAGATATACTGGATTAAGCCAATACAAATGCCACAAACTGTACATCATTCAATTGTTCCTTGACCTGTGAGATAGAGTAAAAGCCTAAAACTATTCTATTCTTTTACTTAAACTAAAAGTGACCACCAAGCTCTTTCCTCGCTCCTTCCTTGAGGTTAAGTGGTGTGTGCACTGTACTGCTCCAGTGACTCAAGAGACAATTATTAAAAGGATGCACATTAGAGGCCAGATTAAAGAAAATTTGTTAGAGGACAAATATCATAGAAAAGACATCTGTCCTAGTCACGTCACAGTGAGCACCGTTACTGAGTGACTGTTTCATTACTGAGTGCTAAATTCTCTGAAATTCTGTTTTTTACATCGTGTATGAGGTCTGCTTATATAAGCCACATAAACCCAGCGGTTTTCATGCTGATACCATGTTTTATCCTCTTCTGAATGATGATTTTTTATTACTTTATTTTTTAAATAACCATCTTGCTCAATATACATTATCCTGTTTATACCTGGGCTACCTACCAAAAGAATGAATATACCATGAGCAAAATATGGATAAATATGGATAAAAACTATTTATGAACAAAATACATAACATTAAATATATTCTATGTATGCAGCCAAAATAGCACCATTGTGTCAGCCAGCTGTTATGTAGGCCAATTGCAGGCTACAGCCATTTTTCACTAATTAATAAAAATCTGTGAATAAACACAGTGGTCTTACTTATGACAAGTTGCATCTAGCAAAACAATAATGTGGTTAGGGGAGCAGGTTCTACTGTATGCCAATATATGGGATATTTTCTTGTTGTGTTAATTAGCATTGGTTGCCATGTATCATCTCTTGTTCTTATATTCAGTGTAATTATTTGAAACGTTCATTTATATCACACCCAAGCTATGGCATGAATCTTCAGCAAGTAGTCATAAAGGCAGGAATAATGCACAATGAGGCAGTCTGTCCTCCTGAGGCCTGATATTAAGATATGAAGCTTATGAAGGCCTGAGGTAAAGCTCACTCAAGAGAGGCATACACACGGTTTGCAGAAATTATTCAGCATAAGCTCATAAGATATCCATATACTAAGATCAGGATATTCCGGGTACCTTATTCAGCATGTTCATATTTCAAATGTGGGCTCATTCAATATATTCCAAATGAAGTATAGTGTGTACATGAATTTTTTCATAACCCTAATACTTTTAATAGTCTGAATGCAATTAGAATACTGATGTGCATGCAAACAAGGTCCATTGCATTAATTTTTGATTGTATTGTTCTGTAACAAAACGTAAAAATGTTTTTTTTTTTTTTACCTGATTAACAAACCCTTCTATTACAAAAATGTAAACTAAAAGCCTCCAGCTGTTGCCTACTGATTTACTATTGTTGACATTGCTTGCTCACCAGATAACAATGG
This sequence comes from Albula goreensis, assembly GCA_022829145.1. Lineage (NCBI taxonomy): Eukaryota > Metazoa > Chordata > Actinopteri > Albuliformes > Albulidae > Albula > Albula goreensis. The sequence continues at coordinate 18,817,916 of CM040750.1, forward strand.
ATATCCATGGATGCAAATTAGCTTACATTCTTCCTTCCAAGCAATGTGATCATGCTCTCTAGCTAGCTAGATTTTCAGATAATTACTGCATGGTGGCTCTGACATAGCAACAACAGCAAATTACACCAGACGGGGCAACGCAAAAGCCGTAAAGCTAGTGCAGTCAGAAAACCATGTCACACGACAATCTTGTAAATTTCACTAATATTATTGCATCACATACAATTATGTCACCCTGTTGTTAAATATTTCTTATTTCTCAGATGAAATTATCTATTCTAGGTTGGTATCTGCATGAGTATCTGCTTACAACTGGACTCTAATATGCCCCAAAACTGCAAAGGCATGGTTCTCTCAACTGCTGACCCTCTCCAGGGTTTTGATAAGTACTTCTGGTCATTTAACAGGATATGATTTATTATGGAAACAATGCAATAAAACAGAAAAATATAATTATGTCATTATGGCTGAATGTATGGCTGATGCTTTGCTGGAGAGTGTGCAAAAAAATGATGTTTAAATCAAACTCCATTACAAAATCAAATTTACATTACAAGTTTGTATTTCAATTTACATTAGCTAACCACAAACATATCGGGCAATTAAGCAGATGTTGGTGTGGATGACAGAGCGAGTACCTTACATTCGAGAATTCAAGGATTTTTATGATTCAGACATGGTCACTATTCAGTATACCATACATTGAATAGTGGCAGATAATTGCCAAAATGAATAGGAAGTACAGTCAAATAAACAAATTACATCCATACACATGTCTAAATAATTTTTAGTTAATTTAAGAACTTGAACTTTAAGAACTTAAGAACTCTAAAAGTAGCACAAAGAGAAATTGCTGCAGTTTGATTATCTCAGTTGTAATAAATTACATTTTCAGTGCCTCATGTCTCAAAGTTCTAGAAGAAATAAAACTTTTTTATTACTATCGGATATACTTTTCAAATTAAAGCTCTTTCAAAGCTAATGCAACAGCATTATATTATTTCAGGGTCTTTTGGATAAATTTGCTTGAGACCTTTGTCCTTCCTTTAAACAGATATTTACAAAGATATTTAACAGATCTGAAGGAGGTTAATTATTTTTCCATCAGGTTCAGCGCATGCTGTCGAAATCCATGTGACTTTTCGGGCATGCAGTTAATTAGCAATAAGAGAAGTGCATTTGCATGGTTATTTCAACATGCAGTTAAAGTCATTTTCACAAATCACAGGCCTCCGTTCGACTACACAGTCCCGATGTCGATATAATGGAGGATCTGATCTCAATGCTTCCTCTCCCATGTGGCGTGAAGAAATTGGTATCATTTGTGAATCATTTTGACGCATGCTCCGAAGTGACACCGACTTAATTGTGTGTGTAATGTGCCAGCCGCTATAATTACGAAATCGATCGCCCCACATATCCGACAGCACTTCCGAAGATCAACTTTATTTTTCATCCTCCTTTGAAACATAGCTGGGATTTTGGTAAAGTTTGTGCAAGAAAAAGACTGAGTCAACAGAGGCAGAAACTGCAACAGCCAGCTAGGATATCTTAAAGAGAACTGAGGCCCTGAAATAAACATTCATCTGATACTGGAGAGTCACAACAAAAAGCAGCCCAAATCAGACTTTATGAATCAATTCATTTAATCATCAAGGGGAATTTACATGCGGAATCCAGTTGTAATTTGAATTTTGGATGAATATACTGATTAATCAACTAAAAGGAAAAAAAATAACAACCTTTTTCCTGACTAGCAGCCATAAAATGTTTAGCTTCCACTCTGTAATTAATCAGTAGACAGAAAACGGTGCCATGGTGATAGATTCACTGAATTTGGCTTCTGTTGTCGTTGCTTTTTTTGTTTACACCACATTGCTGACAGCCCTGCCACAGTGCTGTGTTAGAGTTTGGCCAATTACAAAATTCATCCCTGCTCACCAGCATTCCAGTGCCATCAGGATTAAGCACTGACTGGATGCACACACACACTGCTGTCACACACAGTCACGCTGTGGCCTAAAATGGATTCTGTAATGGAAAACCAGGGGCAAAAAAAAAGAAAAAAAGAGAAAGAAAGAAAAGGGAGATAAATATGTGCCGGACTAAGCGGCAAAGGTCAACCCTACAATACAAGGGACGGATCAATTTGTTGTTAAATTACAATTTAGGTGAAATCAAGAATAATGAGTGTAAGGGCCTGGCCCATCTCTCAGCTGGGCAATCTTGTGCTAATGTGATGAAGAGTGGAGGGGCTTGTGGCATCTCCAAGCTAGCCGTCTCCTTCATTATCCCCCAAAACGCAGGGAGTGCGGGGAGTAGAGGGGAGGCTAAGTGACAGGCCGCTGTGATGAAAATCGATAGTGCCGAGGCTGGTGTTGGGTTTCCATTCTTCTCCGGCGGAGTCTGCCGGGACGGTTGTGTGTTCGACCCATGGTGGGGCCCATTGTTCACTGCATGCTTTACTCAGCTTTTGTCAGAGTGGATTTAAATCCTGAATTTGACTGATACCGTCAATTTCAGCCATGGCCTGGTGTGCATGCTTCCTGTCTGACACATGGCTACCACTGTGATCACACTGACACTCAGCTCCCAGCCTGGCCAAGACTGAAGCAGCCTCATACAACAGATGCTTTTACCCAAGCTAAGCTGAGCATTTTTACGAGTGGCTCGTTTCATTCTTTTTTATTGTAATTTTATTTTTGCAGAAGGAGGGCGACAATGTCACTGTGCTTTACCCCAGAACTTAATATTAAGTCTACAACCTTTTACCTAAGAAACCATTCATATTTTTTCACAGGCAGAAAAAGTCTCTTCATAATGTGTCTGCATGTGTGTGTGTGTGTGTGTGTGTTTGTGTGTACATACAGGTGTTTGTGAGTATGCATGTGTTTGTGTTCATGTTTGCGTAAGACTGTGTGCATGTGCATATGTATGCACATCGTAAATCCATATGCACATGTCTCTATGCGTTTGTGTGTGTGTGTGTGCGCGCACACATATGCATGCCTCTGAATTCATGGATATATCTATACCTGTGTGTGCATGTTCGTGCATGTCTGTCCACTTGGATGTGTGTGTCTGTGTGAGTGCAAAAGTAGTGTAACCAATCAAAATATAATTTCTCAGGGTATCTTTGCCAGTGTAACTGATATGTGGTGTGTGAACAATGGCCCCTCCTCATCCCAGCGCCTGGTCCTGTGAAGACATGGCTTATCCGTGAACCGCCAGACAATGGGGATTGTGGGAGCAGATGTGCCACAGCCCTCTCCATTCTTTTACATCTTGCAGTTGGACTGATCCGGGAGGATAATCGCAGAGTAGCTTATAGTTCTAATAACCTTAATCCCTGGATTGACAATATCTGGGATAGTATTACAGATGTGTAGTAAATCTTCTTTTGGCATGCCGTATCTCCGATAAACATGAGGGATGCGAGTGGAGTATGGTGGGTCCCATGAAGCCATGGATTAGCACAAAAATAAGTAATGCAACAATATAAATAAATGAGATCTATAGTTATCCTGACTTGTCAGAGATACAGAGGGCTAAAAATATTTCTCAGTGCACTTGCTAATAGAAAGCTTTTGGGTTATTTTCTTCTTCTCCCTCTTTTTTATGTTACCTCACTGAAATGCGCACAGGGATGTTATTGTATTTCCTGTTTTGTTCTCTGTAAGCGCTGTATTGTCTTAATAAAAGTAAAAAATGTAAATGTAATACATTCATTAAACAATCACTTCCAGCATGATACACCAGCACACAATAACACCACAAACTGTAAACTAAAATTGCAGCAGGTAGGAACTTCTGCTTTTTATCATTTTGAACCATAAAATAATGACAGCTTGGCCCTAGATCTCAGCTGCCAAAATGTTTTTTTCATCTCATTTGAAGTTTTATCTGGAATAACTTCAGAGTAGTTTCAGGCAAAGCATGTCTTGTTAGCTTCACTTGTCAGGCTCAAAGACATACAACACTATAGCATGAGCTTAATCTAGTTAATGTGCAATAAGTCCATCCGGCTTCCAAGGATGTGCTTTACTAATAAAAAATGGTCAGTTGGTTCTCATGACAAATTATGATCTTGATTAGGCATGGGTCCAGTAGAAGCCAGGGCTTCCAGCCAGCTGAACGCTTGCTGAAATGTGCTGGAACCAATTATATTTTTAGCAGGAACCACTCTCACAATCTTCCCTGTCCCAGGGCATTAGACATAAAGCATCTGGAGTTGAAACTAGCTTCTTGCAAAGCCATGGGTTGATACCCTGTCCTCCCTCATACTAACTATGAATCTAAAGAACGCAAACTTGAAAATGTACAATTATATGAGCCTCAGCTTGCGTTCCCGTTAGTGCCAATCATGAAAGCCCTTCAACGTCTATGAACATGTGAGAGAATGCCAAAGACATTAAACAATCACATGTCCCAGAATGCAAAACCATTTAGTTAATCAGTATACACCTGGTCCTCCATACATTAAATATGCTTGGTTCCAGACCTGGCTTAAGTTCATTTTTGTGATTTCATAAGATTCCTAAATGTTATTGTGCAGAAAAATCCAAAGAGCTCCAGCACAACTGAAAGTCAATTGAGCACAATTGTGGTGGTTGAATCCATGATACACAGATACACAGCATTTGTTTCTCCTCAGCTAAAAGGTAAGGTGCAAAAAACCTGCAATAAAATGAACAGTAGGACTATAGTACTAGCCAGCTTATAAATGCCTTCCACAGCAGCCAGAGATATGAGTGGCACTGAAAGTGGACTATGAAGTATTATGCATTCTCTACCACTTATTTCCCCATCATTGTAGCCATCAAACTCTCCCTGTAGCACACTGAAAAACTGTTGATGGCACACAGGATGGGGCCTGGGAACAGACTAAGCCAAAACAAAGGCATTTTCTGTCAGAACAAACAGCTGTTTGCTGGCATTAGAGCACCCTGCTGGACCAGTCTCTCAAAGCTTGAATTCATGGACCACTGTCTTTGCAGGTCTTCATGGTCTGTTAGGTGAGAGGGGAGTGCTTACCCAAACTAAAGCACACAGCAGTGTACATTACAGAGCACAACTGGCTTTTTAACCACAGGGTCCAATGCAAAACAAAAACTGCTAGTCAGGGTGTCTGGGAAGCTTTCAGTTTGCCAGAGAAACAGAAAAATTCAGTCCGCATAATACTGGTGAGCATTTTTCTTAAAGACTGAATCCGTATAGAAACTGCTGTCTCATAAAGATTTAATTGACAAATATTTTGCTTAAGTCAATAAAGAGATAATAAGGATTCAAGATAAAGGCATGTCTCAACTACCCAGGTACATATGTCTTTTAATAATAAAATAGTTGTTTCCATTTTATATTCATTAGTTTGTATTTTTCAGCTCACCTATTATATCCCTACTTGAAAATGGCATCAACATATCATGAAAGAGTTTATTGAAAAGTGCTTCTAAATAAATACAGGTTGAAGAACAAAAAATGTTTGCTTTAGGCTGAAGTAAGCAGAAAATCTTAAATTGTTGCATTAAAATGTGTTCATATTTTGAGGCTTCCATGGACAGGAATTTATACCTGCAAATGGGATTAGCATTTCACTCACAATAAATAAAATACAACAGCTACAAAGATACAACAGTCTTGCATCTAAATATTTTAGGCTTTCGAAAAGTACTCTGCTCCAAAACAAAGCTTCAAAGACAGCCATATCTTGTTTGCTTGAACATTGGCTATTAAAGAATGCATCGAGTTTGCTGGCTGGCTCATATCTTATGATGATTGAACTATCCGGCTTGCTATCATTAGACAAAATACATTTTTTCTAAATTTGAAAGCTGAAAGCTTACTTACAAAATTCCAGACACTTTGTAACTGTGAAAAGTTTGCCAGTTGTTTGGTAGATGCTCTGAACAATGTCCAAGCTATTAATTGGCATCACCTGCGTACTTGCTGCAGCTATTTCGCCTCTTTACATGTAGCTAATATTGGCACCTGATCTCTACCAAAATAATAATATTGGGGATCTTTAGAATAGAAATAACCTCTTAAGAATAGCTATCTGTTCAGTTCTGATCCCATACTTTGCAAACATTTTCAACAATATGTTTACAATAAATTTTAGTTGGAAGGGTTTTCATAACGGCTAAACTACCTGGTAAATGCCAGCTAATAGAAACCCTACTTTTATCAGAACAACCTCTGCAGGGTTTTGCACATTCATGTATCAGTCACAGACTGCATTATTTAAATTATTTTATTTAAAAATGAATTGAAAGGACAACCAGTACTATATTGTGGAATAAGCATTTAAAAGTCTGAAACTGAAAAAGTCCCAACTCAAAAACTAAAATTTTCAGTAATACAGAATAATACATGTCCATGAGGATTATATAATCAATGCAGGGCAACTGCACTAAATTAGATTTTATGTCTAAAAAAATACCATATTAAAATCTATACATTGTAATAGAATGCTTCAGTAAAAAACATAAATCTATATCCCATCTGTTCATCCCATGTGTCCCTCCAAACAGTTTAAGTGTAAATGCTTTTAGTTCAAACTTTTTGCGATAATGGGCTACAGCTAGGGCACATTGGCCAGAATAAAACAGAAATCATAATTTAAACCTGACTAATTTCTATTTTTACATTCTATCAATTTAACCAAATACTATGAACATGCATTCTTTGAATTCTTCATCAGAGGATTTCCTTGACTAAGGAAAAATACAACAATTATATAAGTAGGCTAACTGTTAACAATGTTACATAAAAATATAAAGTGTTGATCCCAATGGTTAGATTGGATTTCAAATTGGAATCTCAATATGTTGAAAAATAAAATCATATTTTTTTCCACATCAATAAGCTGTGGTTGCACAGAGCAGGTTTGCGTGAGTAAGGTTGTCTGTGCGCATGCATATGCATGTGTGCTGAGTGTGCTCTGCACTCAGCGCTTCAGAGCTCCACACAGGGCATCGCACACCATCCTACTGATGGCCAAAGTTCAGCCATGTTTAAAAACAGGAGGATTTCATTCAAGGAATATCCGTCAAATCTACTGCACACAGTACTGGCCCATGCAGTCACAGAGAGAGCAGTACCCTGGTAATCTGCCTCATTGACCATTGAGACTTTTCCAAACTAGTGGACACTTTTTTTGGTCTGAAGACACACCATCTGTGGTGGGATTAGTCCTACATCTGAGACATATATCACCACAGCGCTGCTTGTAGTTTGACTTTAACTACAGCAGCATTGTAAGACAGAGCTCATTATTCTTTTTCCACAATTCACAAAATGTTTCCTTCATTTTAGCTTTCAGAAATAAAAATAGATGCTACAATGAATGTGCTGCCAATGACAGCTGAATCTTTTTTTTTTGTTGTTGTATTGATGGAATCACTGCTTGCTTCACTCCAGGATAATGACAGAGTGATTCTGTCTCTCTCATCCCTTGCACTCAACTGTTATATCTTCCTCCACATCTGGCTAGCAGTAACACTGTCCACCATATCAAACTAAAAATAGAATGGGGGCATTTTCAGCCTGAGGAAACAAATCCAACTTCCCGCTTACAGCTCAAGAGCCGGGTATGATGGTATTCCAGTTACGTTACAGCCCTTCCCTAAGCCAATCAGAGCGATTTTATCCTCTTGGCAGACTCTGGTAGTCAAACAACAATAAGACATTTTCTGAATGCTGTCAAAATATGCATTTCAAACTAAGTCTCAGATAACTGTGGCGTGTTGGAACACAAGACATTAACTCAATTCATATTCTTTATGTATGTGTGTGTGTGTATATATATATATATATCTATATATATATATATATATATATATATATATATATATATATATATATATATATATTAAATGCATGGGTGCCAATAATTGTGGCACATGTGATTTTGTTAGAAATAATTATTTCTTGATGAGGGACTTTCTTTTCTCAGAATACATTTACTTCAGTTAAAGATTGGATTTTTGTATTTTTTTCAGTGTGATATTCATGAGCTAATTCACCAAAACGTGACTTTCTTATAACCCTTTTTACTCATCTTTGCCAGGGGTGCCAATAATTGTGGATGGGACATTTGGATCATTTGGACATTTGAAGATTGTCCCATCATTCTTTTCAGAGATCACCATTGCCCAGTCCCATTAGGCAATGGGAAACCTTGTTTCTGGCTATAATATGCCGATTAGGCAATACAGAAAATATTATACTCTGTGCATACTTATAAGTGTACTGGCTATATAATTGGGCAAGATTGCCAATTGATAATCCCATCAATTGACACGCATGTTCTAAGAAGCAATACTAACTATAGCTGCATGCATTTTCTGCTTGCCGTTTGGGATTTCCATCCCATTGTTCTCTAATTGTACCGGTTGCCTTTTCATCAGGGAATAATGGCTCCTTCTCTGCATCGTATCCTCAACATGATGGGCCATGGGAACTCAGGTTTGACGCCTGAGAGCTGTGAGCGCAACATATTGAAAATCATCTACAACTGTCATCCATCTGACAGATATTTCTTGGAAATGATACAGAACATATTGGTTAAATTGCAGAAAATTATTTAATTTTTATAACCAAATATATGATACTAACTGAGTTCAGACAGCCATGCCAGGTTATTACTTTTTTAAACTGATACATTTTTATTTACTTTTCGGTTCATTTGGTTTCACGTTCTGTTGAGAATTCATGTATTCAGCTGCTTTTATTCTTTGTTTTGATCTATTGAGCACAAAAGAGCTCTGTAAAATAGTGCTCTTAAAAGGAAAGGTGACAGTGCTATGCTAATTATATTTTGAACAAAACACAGCCATTTTGTGTGTTATCAGTTCAAAGCAAAGTTGCCCTGGTTCACGTCACTGACATAACTAAATTGTAATGTAACCGTATTGGCATAGGCTACTGTGTCTTAACCGATGATCACTGCAATCCATCATGCATGCCCAACGTCATCAGTCATGGGCCAGTCCTGTATATGTAGCATGAGTGAGTGCATGTGTGTAAAGGCTAAGGACTTGCATGATGATGTAATGATGTGGCATGTAGAGTGATATAAACCCTTGTATAGATGCCACTGTTACATAAAAGAACAGTCTGGGGTATGGACACAGTACTGCCGTTGCCCTACTTCTCCCCATAGCGCCTAATCGTATGGAAAAGTAAAAGGTAAACTATTTCATTTCATTACGGGAGAATGGAAAATGCAGCAGGCCTCTGTGTGATTTCTAATGAGAGGCTAAAGCCATGAGTTTGACAGACACGGACTGGTGCATTTAAATAATTGTTCCAGCCAAACAAAGGGATTTGTGTGGGGAGGGAAGAAACCAAATCCTGTAATCCTTTCATCTGATCAAAGTAATAGAAAAAGCTTTTAAATTATTTAATGGAAAAATACAAATTCATGTACATTTTGTATTATTTGTAAAGAAAAAAATATGTGTATGTATTTATATAGACTGTAGCCACAGAATATGTTCTTACATATCTATAGAATGGATTCTTGTTGAGTAACTGTGTTCTAGCATAACATCCCATCTCAAACATCCTTTTTTTGGAATAAAAAAATAAGCAGATCATAAAACTAAACATGGATTTTTTTGTAGATCATAACATTATCACCAGCATAGTTTATGTGTAAATATTTGTGTCAGTCTGTCAGTCTGTCTCATTTAAATAACACTGACTGACTAAACATATAATACATGTAACTGCATTCACAAATAGCTTGTAAACAAATAGTTTAAAGACATTCTGAGCTTTGTAGTTTCACATTTCCCTGCAGGCTTACTTTGGTTCATACAGATGTAGAAGGCTGTTACGTATAAACAAGACTATGTGTACAATTCCAAAGAGCAGGACAGCCAGAAGCTGAGGGGACTGAAGTCACTGAAGACAATGAACTGAGCAAGATGGCTGAATGTCAATATCTCACCAGACAAATCAGAGCAGTACTTCCAACACATCATGACAAACAGAAGCCCCACCCCCACCCTAACAAATAGATTACAAAATCCTGAAGGATTTTTTTATCACTATCTGACATTTTACAGTAACAAATTATCCAAATAGCCGTTCTAATCCTGATTGCCTTATGTTGTGGTTTTCTACCGTTGTTGCTCCAACTGCATAAAATAGGTGGGTGGAGGGTTAAAATTAATTAAGAGGGGAAAACCACTGTGGGGGGAAAAGACACTAATGAACAGTGTAACCAACCAGGATAACAGATCTAGTGTACATGCTGTGCCAACACTGACATGGCATTGAGAGCCATTGTTTGGAAAATACAATCACATTAAGATTATCTTCCTGCCTGTATATGCACGCGTACACATTACTGTCCAGTGACAATACACTGAATCCTGCTATTATATCACAAGCCTTTTGCTAGAGCATCCTCAAAGAGCTAGCTGCTCCCCTGCAGCTCATTTTTAGTAAAGGAGTAAATGAGTGAGTGAGAGCAAAAGCTTCCGAGAGTGAATAAGTGAGTCACGTGTGCACTGATGGTGGTGATCCTGTGCCATTCAAGTAATATATAGCCATTAGTCATTATGTGCAAGACAAATTCACTTTTTGAAGGTAATAAAGTTCTGTTTTCTTTAGTCATATTCAATTGATTCATAAGAGTTACAGGACAGATTTCCTTACCACTGACCTAGGGCAAAATCACAACATCAGCAAAGAGTCCACTGGTGATAAGGCACCAGATCAAACAGAGACAAAAACAAAGACTTAATACACTACCACAAACAGCTCTAAGAAAAAAAGAAAAAAAACAGGTGATAATACTGAACGTGATTTAGTATATATTAATGAAAACTGTAAAACTTGTAAATTGGCCGACATACTAGTACAGATGGAGTACATAAGTGGGCCATGTCAAATGTTTCTTGGTGAGTCTGAAATGGCTTTTAGAAGATGAGAGAGGCAGGCCTAACAAAGCACACAAAATTAGGTTACAGCACAAGATGTGGTGGCTTTTCATCAGCATGTAGCCTGTATGTTAAGATCTGTGTGGTACATTGTCCTATTTTCCCTGCCAAACCCAACACATGTGCTCTAAAAATGGACCCAGACACTCAACTTGAAATGTGACTACACCTCCGCCTCCTCCTCTTTTCTCCCCTTTTCTCCAGGCTTCATATTCCAAAGTGTATCTCTCTAAGTCAGACAGAATTGGGTTACACACAGTTTAGAGCCACTCAGCACTTCAAAGAAATCCCACAATGCCACCATAGAGGGGTAACTACTAACTGATGGAGATTAAGTTTTAATTATGGCACTGTTATCCCAAAAGCTGTGTTACAGAAGATTGAAATAACGATACAACATAAAATATTATGACAGTCCAGGATTTCTTTATGAAGGATGGGTGGGAAGATATGGTAAGCTTGTGTAGTTCTTTTGAAGAGGTATATAGGCACTTCAGTCAGACAGACTCTGTAAGCGTAATGAATTTTTATTTAAAAAAAAAAGCTGGAGTATGTAATCCCAAACTTGAAAAAATGACAGATACTTTAGCAAACTGTTTAACTTGAAACAGGAAGAAACAAAAAAGCTGCAAACTCGTTACCTGAGAAGTAAATTTATCAGCCCATTCTACTAAATTAATGTCAGTTCATTGATAACAGCCTGAATTTGGTATAGTAAGAGTGGATGGACTCTTCTACCTTTACGTAGGTTAAATTATTTTGGACGGTGACTGTCCATGATGCAATATAGTGAAAAGGGACAGAGAAAATGCATAATCACACCACATGGGAAAATTCAGGCTTTAAACAGTAAAGATGGTAATTGGAATTGCCACCGATTTTTGTATGAAAAACCCCTTTTGAAGAGACAATCCTTTTTATGTGTGTGTTTACATGGTATCCCACAAACCATACAAAGCACTTGCTTTACACACAATGACAAAATTTCAGTACCTTCTTCAGGGTCTGCAGTTGTCAGGAGACCAAGTTAAGGTCACAGATTATATTACAGATCATTCCATTAATCATTCCATTACCTATCTGCAATGACTGCGGACTGATATGGGCCAGGTAAATATATGTATTGAAGGAAGGGCCTTTCTTCTACCTCATTCTGATTCATATAAAAAAAAGTCTGTCAATTGCCATCTCACAAGCCCTCAGGGCTTGTGAAAATTTTTCTATAGTGCCCTGAGGTGGACACAAACCTGCTATGTACATCAAATTATATGTCAGGAAATAAACCTGGAAACTCGTAACTCATCTAATAAGGATATGTCATGCTGATCCTGGCCCTCCAGCCCCTACCGCATCTGCCGTAATGCTGTGTTTCTCAACCCATGGGTTACAACCCATATTTGTGCTGTGGCAAGTTCGGTAAGGGTTGCGAGCCCATGTTGGCAATTTAAACATTTTAAAACCAGCCAACTCCTAAATGCTGAACCACGATAAGATTTCCCAGCCCCAATCCTAAAATGCTCCATATAAATGCTCCATATAAATGGATCCTGGTTCTGCAGTTGCTTAACGCAAAACTACTGAACACTCAAACAATCAAATAAGCCTACCCCCAGATGTTTCATTTCAAATGCACTGGAATATCCGTTCTGATTTGTTTGATATGTGTTGATTGGTGTACATTGCACAGTGAAACTGTGCGCTTGATCACTGTGCTAAACTCGCATGTAGGCCCCACTGACATTAGCTAGCATAACTAGGGAAATGCACAAATTCTTGAAATGTGCTGGCAAACCTTCTTTCAGACCAAGCAGCAGCAGCTCGGGGGAATGTTCCTCCGAACCTAAGAGACAATATAAAAGGACATATGACCTGGGGTTTCTCAAGTATGCATTTACCTACACTGATAAACATGGTGAGCACAAGCCATTGTGTGTCCTGTGCAATGAACTGCTTGCTAACGAAAGCATGAAGCCTTTGAAGTTACAGAGGCATTTAGAAACAAAACATGCCAGCTACAAAGATAAGCCTCTGGATTTTTTTAAACATTAGAGCCAAAATCTTGAGGCTTCCCAAAAGACTTTTATATGCACATATACAGTATAGGAGCAGGCACTCCTTCTGGTGCTTCCTATCTGATTTCAGATGGAATTGCTAAGTGTAAAAAGGTCCATACTGTTACAGAAGAACTTATCCTTCCTTGTGCGATCGACATGTGCATCAAACTCTTAGACATTATGCACCAGATAGCCGAGCGACTGTTTCGCTTTACCACTTGATGAATCCACTGACATGGCTAACCATTCAATGCTGCTGGTGTATGTGCAGCATGTCTGGAATGATGACTTTGAAGAGCAGTTTTTCTTAAATTCGGATTTGCTGAAATCCACCACAGCAGCAGAGATTTGTTTCCGCATTGGATACATACTTGAATTCAGTGGGGTTGAGCTGGACAGTGTATTGGCGTGACAATGGATGGAGCAGCCTTGATGACAGGCAAACATTCTGGGGTTGTGAAAAAAAATTCTGGATGTAGCTGCACCGAACACAATGTGGCACCACTATTTTTTTTACACAGAGAAGCGTTAGCTGCTGAAGACATGGTACCGGAGTTTCACGAATCACCGCAAGAAGTGGTGAAAGTGTTGATTAGATCAAGTATAGCGGCAAGAATGCAAGGTGTTTTCAAACTTTTTGTCAAGAGATGGGGAGTGGGCACGAACAACTGCTCTATCACACTGAGATCCGTTGGCTCTCCAGGGGTAAAGTGTAATCCCGAGTTTACGAGCTCAGAAGCAAGCTGGCAGCTTTTCTTGCAGCAAAGAAGTCAGATCTAGCAGAATATTATAACGATGACCTGTGGATTGCTCGTCTTTCTCATCTTGCGGCCATTTTTTATTATTTGAATACACTGAACATGAGTGGATAAGGAAGCCATTGGGAGTTGACATGGAGACGTTGGGTCTCCCTCAGTTCTGGTGCAACATTGCAAGCGGGTATCCTGCTCTTGCTAGCCATGCAGTCAGTAGTACATATTTATGCGAGGCTGGCTTCTTTGCTCTCACCCAACGAAAGACCAAAAGCAGAAACAAACTGAATGTTGAACATGACCTCCTGATTGCACTCTTTTCAGTTATCCCAAATTTTGACAGAGTTATTAAAAGGAGGAAGCCCCAGGTTTCTCATTAAGAAGAACTGGATCACAAAATGTAAGTTGACAATTATGTTTCATAATTAATATTAAATTATGTTAACCCATAACCCAGTATTTTGGGTTAAAGTGTCAAAGTGTAGTAGGCATGATGTTGAATTTGAGACCGCTGGCTAGTTTTACTACTTTATTACTACTTTACTATATAGGGTCATGACTGAGCTGGCATGTTAAAAATTAGGTCACGGTGCAAAATAGGTTGAGAATCACTGCCTTAATGCACTTCCTGCAGCAGATGGCTATGAGAAACTAAACAGCTAATCCTGAGGGACTTCAAAAGTCTACATCACCAAAAAAACTACACGTTCTCTGCAGTCACTTCTTGGCTGTTATTTCATTTACATCTACATGTATTCAGTACTTTGATGTATTTAACTGTCAATATATCAAAGGTTCTGCCTTTTCAGATTCTGCTAAACCCCCTTATGGGAGCATAAGAGAATTCTTCACTACAGAACTTCCCAGAAGATTCCCCATTTGGGTTTGATCCCCGTTGACTGTATAATCTCATGGAATTTTCCACTCTTTCTCCCCTCTCTCTGAAGTCAGTTCATTTCAGAAAGTGCAAGTGCATAAACACCCCAAATGAAATACATGCAAGACATGTTCCGAAAATCGAACACAGGCACTGTTAACTAATGTGGCATGAAATGAATGGTTCTTCACCAAATGAAAATAATAAACTAGAGGGACTGTTGGTATTTCATCCACTGCACTTCATCAGGGGCAAAAAAAAAATCTACATCTGGAAAACACGTTTCCAAATGGATGATTACAGAGATAGCACAAAAAATAAAAAGGGCAAACTAATTAAACTTTCATCTTCAAAGAGTGAATCGTCTACAAGGAGGAAGAAAAAACTTGCATTAACATCCAAACAAGATTTCTCACTTTGAAATTGAATAAGAGATGAATTATTGATCCTTCAGTATTACAGAATTCCCAGAAACTGATACATTTAAGATACTGCAGTGGAAGGAACTTGCATGCCAATGCCCCACAACCACTCCTCCCCCCAACAACTTTCTACAGGAGACAGCCATCCCTCACATCATAGACCAAGGGGAGATACACTTATTGCTTCCGCATAGTCCCATCAACAGGGAAGAGCCATAAACCACCAAGCTAACTACCTCCTGCAAGGCACATTCTGCCCAGTCACAGACATGGGTGTACTCACAAGTTTAAGTGTAATGTTCCTCCATAACACAAGAGAGATGAAACTGCTCTACATCAGGATACAACAAGCAAAAAAACTGAGACCTTCCCAGGTTCAAAATTCAAGTGAAATCCAAGCACAAACACAATAGGGATGTGGCAAATCTAATATCACTTTCTGATGTCCTTCAGAGTGCTACAGTTCAATTCCCTTAAAGAAGTCAAATTTTCTGCTGTAGTACTGAAGTACTGAACTGAGTCTTCTTAGCTTAAAAAGTGAAAATATTTTTAGATGATAAAAATATCAAAAAATAAAATTCTGATGCAGATCTATTACTCTGGAAGCAATGAACAGAATTCCTTTGAAGAAAAAAAAGCAAAGAAACTGCTCAAGATAGCACATAACACAGGAATCAGTTGCTAGATTAATTGTATTAATTGGAAGACTGTCCTTTGGAAGAATCCAAACCTGACGTAAGGCACCAATTATCGTGTTAATTCTGTTTTTGCTCGAGTCTGTGAGGTGTCAGCAATTTTTTCCTGACACTTAATAAAGATATACTGGTGGAAATTTTCAGAAGGTGAACCAATGGAGAGAAAACTTCATAGGTCAACAGATCCCTCATGACCGGAGCATGGGAAAAGGGTAGACACCTAGGAGAACGTGGAACACCTGTATATGCTTTTAATGAGGCCTTCTAGGAGCTGAGTAGTAATTAACCTTACAAACAACTATGACGACATATGCTTGGTATAAAATACTACCGTTCATAAGTGTTGGTATTATATTTTTCCTCTTTAACTGAGTTATGTTGTTTTGTCCACTGTAGTCTATTGGCAGTACTTTGTTATGAGTAAAATAAAGCATGCACTTGTTTAGTGTTGTAGGCCTATTCCTTAGCAACTACCAACATTACAAAGACAGGTTTCTCCAACCAGTATTGGTGTATAATTAAAACAAAATTAAAAGGAGTCAAAAAATATATGGGCTATACTGAAGAGTAATCCATATATCTTACCTTCACTGCAGTCTTTTCCCTGGTACCCAGTCTGCGAGCAGTCACACGTTGGTTCGTCGTTGATTACACTGCAGACTCCTCCATTTAAACACATATTGTCTGTGCCACAAAGATCATTTTTGACTCCTTCGCTGTCCACAAGCACGGGCTCCGAATTGTTAACTTTTAAGTCCTTTATCCATCCTTTAAAGGGAACCTGGTCCTTCACAGCTGCTGATGTAAGCCTCAGTGCAGCTGACCTCAGTTCCGGTGGTATACCCCCTAAAAATAAATGGCTGAAGACAGTCATGTCTCGCCTTTTTGATTTCACTTCAACCCATTGTATCTCTTTGTCCACAATTAGTGTCGTGGTTTTGAAGTTCCTCCTTATAGTAACCTCGTGCCATTGGCTGTCATTGACTGCTGTGTCAGACAGCACGGTGGCTGGATCGGCGCAAAAGATGGAGAACCGGAGGCTAAGTCTACCGTTGTGTATTAGCAACTCAAGGAAGTCACAGAAGCCTTCATCGTCAAAATATACTAGGAGTCCATGAGAGCTCTTCGTTTTCATGTTGAAGCTCATTTCACTCTCGCAACATGCATTCCACATTGGAAACCGGGCCCACTGTCCCTCTGCACCCGTGAACTCCAAACTGGCACCAAGGTCCAACATACAACATACCAGTAAACCTACCCAGATTAAGTGGACGCTGTGCCTCACTGCAAGCACCATGTTGGAAAGAAGTGGATGTTCCTCTTTTTAACTGGCCTCAAAGAAAAAATGCAGCTGCAAGATTTCTAAACTAATTCAAGATATAATTATATTCCCTGTAATAGACTGACTGTCTACGAAAAATGATTATTTTGAACGAAGGCATTTTAAACATTCTGAATTATGAACTTTATTGACATGCCTGCAGTCTAAGAGCCGGTGAGACTCCGAGGGCAAAAGACATTGCTACTGAAGACCATTTCCCGCCAGGCTGCTACAAAACATCAGGGCCCACCAGATATTGTTTGAAATGGAATGTATTCTCTGTCTTCACTCTCTTCTGTGGTTATTTTTTATAATCCAAGTATCCAAGTTTTTTTTTAAAAGCAACCTATGTTGACGAAGATATCCATCAGTTCCTTTCTTCTATTCTGGGACATTGTGAAATTCCCTTTCTGAACCAATTAAACTGCAACCGTTGGAGCTGGTGATGGATAGCCACAGCCTTTCATCAGATTCACGCTATCGTGCTGAAGCAGACGACAGGAGTCATTGCTTTCGGCTTCTCGCGCTGCCTCCTCCCCAGCGGTGCTGAAAAACACAAAACTGTCAAACAGCTCGGCAGCGATTGACAAGCACGGGCTGACAGGCCCTCTGTGTTTCAAGGCCGGCCTCTGATCCCAGCGCTTTATAACCGTTTCAACATAATGACCAGCAATCTGAAAAGAATGGAAAACAGCAGTGATTTCATACGTGTTGAATTTATGTAATAGCAAACCGATGAAAATACCAATCATACCTATCGATCCAGCCAATGCATATTACTTACAAGCGAACAACATTTTACATTATTGTTGGACACTTTGCAGAAAGAATCGGAACGAAGCCTATACGTTAGCTTGATAATCGTGTTATACTAGATTTTTTTTTTTTTAATATAAAGCAACCAAATGTTTGAATTTTTAGTTTTCTTTGCAAACCATGTAATTCAGTGCCCCGTATTCATGGGAACCAATCTTAGAGGGTGAATATAATTGTTTCCTTTACACAACTACCATTTAAATCAGTTTTATTTCATTATGCACTAGAAAACATGTTGTGAGTTCGTTAATAGTATTTGAAGGATATGAAACCTCGCAATGATTTGCTGCTACCGTGGTAGTTATATCAAGTCTAATATGCATTTTCAAAAGCAGATATTGCCAAGATCAAGCTTAATTACCTAGGAGAAAGTCGCCGCTATTAATTTTCGTTGTAAACAGGTCAAGGGTTATTTATTATCGTCCATTAATATGTCAGTAAATTAAGTGAGTTAATATTTCTACTACATGACAAAACCATTCAGCATCTAACAGCTGGTAACTTAAAGTATATAACATGTGTAGTACGTACGCGCCTACGATTCTTTCCTTCCTGTGAAATAGAATGTACTTCTGACTTCAGACAAACGGCAGATACTTTTTACTGTGTATTTTTCTGGATACCACTCGCGCCCTCCACCACTACTTGGGGACACTGGAGCCTACTCTTCATCAACCCCACACCATGGGCTGTCACCACAGGTGTCACAATGTTGCAGCCCACCGTCCCGCATGCAAACAGTACCAGGTGCTTACCACGCACGATAACAGCTCATCACTTTACATTTACCTTACATTGTGTTTAATGTGTTTGTATTTCTTTCAAGATTTCAGGTTCTACGCGTATATATTTGTATCCCGCTATCGACACTAGCTGGTTGATGAAAACGTTTAAAGCTGGATGGCGAGATATATAGGTGAAAAGACATTCCTGGTAAGGCTTAGCGACACAAATACAAGATATAACGACAAAATCTTGAGGATTTTCCATTTTTCCTTAGACGTAATGGAAATAAGTGGGACCATAACATACAAAGGCTGCCTTTTAAATATTATAAATGTTTTAGAATCACGCCAAGTCGAAAAATGAGAAACAGTGAAGCAATTTCATATCTAAAGCAGGAAATGGTATCTCTTTTCGTGCGTTAGTCTGTTTAGACTGTCAATAGAGCTGTTTTAACAGCATGTGCCCGAATCTCTCTATATAACTATAAAATCCATAAATTGCCAATGTATTGTTATTATGATTATTATTATTATTATTATTATTATTATTATTATTATTATTATTATTATTATTATCATCATCATTACTCAGTGTATGGATAGGCTGTATCACATAGCTTAAAGCAGTCTAATGCGTCTTAAATCAGCAACAAGAGCAATCGATGGATATAAGCAATATACAAAAAACAAGTATTGTTTCGGTTTTCTTTGAAATTTATTTGAAAACTGGCAATACATTCTCACCTGCTGAGGTGACAACTGGGATGACAATCCACAAGGGAATTTAAATATATCCTTAAAGATTTCTCAAAGAAGAGTGAGGAAGCGGGAGAGAGGGAAAGAGAGCGTGGCTAACGAAAGAGCCCTATCAAGCTATACATGATTTAAGCAAAAATAACTTTATTAAATAGTTTATAGAAATACATATATATATAAAAATATAAATACCAATGAAGAACTCAAAAGCGTCATGACCCTTCAACGCACCTATCTCCATTGGCAGCAGGAGAAAAATATCCCATATATATATATATATATATATATATATATATATATATATATATATATATATATATATATATATATATATATATATAAAATTCCGTCTGTATAACATTCATTACAACATAGCTCTTCTGAAACGCGCAGAACGTAGGAAGAGAATCACTGTACAAAAGAAGTAAAGCAGAAGTGCCACTTGAATAAAAATTAGGATTCGGAAAAGGATCAAAGTGGCTACATTTTCAACAATTCCGTGTCAGGTGTAATATTCGTTAGCGGAACGATTTATAATCCAACAACTCTCTAACTATCCCGAAACAATGTCTGTTTTACCTTGTCTTGTGTTCGGCTGAAATCCAGTCCTCTACAACCTAAATCCTCCCATGCAACACTCCTTATTAATGTTTCCAAATTAACATAGCACGCTGTTAGATTGAATTGGTAAAAAGGTAGCATACTAATATAAAAAACTTTCATTACCTCAGAAAATAATTTCTTTATTCCAGTCCCATCTACCTCTCTAAGGCTGCTCTGTGAAGCGCTCT
The DNA here is from genome assembly GCA_022829145.1 of Albula goreensis. NCBI lineage: Eukaryota > Metazoa > Chordata > Actinopteri > Albuliformes > Albulidae > Albula > Albula goreensis. The sequence continues at coordinate 18,838,077 of CM040750.1, forward strand.
TCGATTTTTTTGTACTAGAATCACTGCATCACTGATGGAGAAGAAAAAATTAGATCTCCAGCTTTCCCAAAAGCCTCAAACCTCAATAGTGACAAAAAAGTCTCAGCTTAAGATCCTTTACCTGAAACGATCTCCCCTCTGTCCTTTGGAAAGGTAGACACATTGGGTAAACGGGGAAGTGGGGGGAAATCCAGTATTATTCGAGGGAGAAAAAGGTGCAATCTGTTTCCCTGCTGAGCTCTACCAGCGACTGTCAGGAGCCAGAGACGGCGGATCACGTGTCTCCCTGTGCTGTCTGTGAGAGAGGGGAGGTGCCGAATGCTGCAGCACCGCTGCTAAATACATATTCATACACGTTCACAGACCGTCGTCAGTACTCATACGTAATATTAAAGTCGCTGAAAACAATTAATATTTTTTTAAATTAGCGAACATATAATCGAGAGCCAAAAAACATAAAAGAGAAAGAGCGTGGATCATTTGTATTCTGACTGTGAAGAGGGTAGCTAACAAGAGAGGCGAGGTAACGAGTCAGTCTTTCAGTACAGCTACTTTGAAGTATCCTTGTACGTTTCTGGCCGTCAAGGCATGTAGGGGAGAATTTTATTCAGGATTTATTCTCCTTTCACGAACGTTTCGTCTTAAAAGCTCCTGATATTGGTGATGTTAACAATTATTCTTGATACATTTTACAATACGCAGGTCCAACGTCTGCTAAATGAAAAATAGTTAAAATATCAAATATGCTAAAACTATTGTTGAACTCTCAGTCGACACTTAGTGATTGTGGCAGTTCCAATATTGTCATTTTAGCTTTAAACAGTTACTAGGAAGTTCTTAGAGGTGATGCGTTTTGTACATTATAAATATTTCGAAATGCAGTTTATGTAATGTCAGTACATCTAATAATTGTTTAATTACCGAACCCATACCTGCAGTTACACTTCGGGCCCAAAGGAAATTCTCCAGGAATGTTCATTGGTAATCTTGATGACACTGACAGCCTTGGACAGAAACCCTTTTGGTATCAGCTGAAGAGCAGTCGGGTCAGTTGTGCAGGGTCTTGGGATGAATAACAAAAATTGATTGTGGTACGATCAGATTACAGTCACTGTGCGACATCCACATCCACATGGAAAGACAGGAATCTTAAGCTGCTGAACGATCCCATCATCCGATCGAATCGTTACTGTCAGTGAACACGTCTGTAAATAACCAGAGTGCGGCCAGGGCCTGACTGCAGACTGGAAGTTAGGATTCTCCAGGTCTTAGTTTCTTTCTGCTGTTGACAACCTGTCTGGGGCGTGGAATAATTATATAACTGAATGTAATACTGGGCGTGAATGGCTCGATGACTGATTTCTTATGTCAAAGCATAGCCATACTCGTCCATACACAGTCTTTCCACATATAGACAGGCCGGATTTGTGTGAATAGTAGGCTACACCTGTTAGTTTTGGTGGCCTTAATGGCAGAGAGATGAGGAAGGGGGATCAATTTCAGTGTATATCATCACCTCTAATGGCTATCCAGGGGCCATTTGCACCAGCTGTGTGTAAGTAGGTGTGTATTAATTAGATAACACAGGCACATATCATTTCTCTCCAACTGAGTTATATTTGGGCTCAGCGTGGGTAAGATCACATAACTGTCCTGCTTGAGCTACACTGAAATTTGTGCATGAAAAGAAGAAAATTCCATGCCTTTATTGAAAATCAGTGCTGTTCTCCTTTTGGTCTCTGTCAGCAATGCCAGCTTTCTCCTAAAGCCTGGAAAAAACTTCAGGACTATGGACAGAGCAAACCATGGACCACTCATACATACAGTTAAAGTAACAAGGACAAATAAATTGGCCCCAAATTCATCAAACCTTTTATGATGGAAATCTGAGCTATGTTGTTTTGGACTGGTATTTCCTAGTGTAAGGAGTCTATACTGTGTATTTTATTTTTCTTGTCTTTTCTATTTTAGTTTATCACCAAAATATTAATAACAAATATCTTTGACAATTTCAAATTAGCTCTATGTCAGTCCAGTTTTTAATCCACTACTATCTGAGCCTTAAACAGAGGATGGTGTGAATAGTATCAATACATTAATATCCAGCCCAATCTCTATTGTAATCTAATGTTTTTATAAGATTGCTCATCAGCGAATCAGTGGCAAGAGACATTCTCCCTGCAGTACCACCATTCAGTCTTAAGGATATGTTCAGTGTTTAAAATAGTAAGTCTTAAGCATCTACCAAAGATAGAATCAAACCTGTTTTAATGTTTTATTTTTTGTAGTGAACACAGAACAAAGTGTGAACTTTTTGCAGCTTGTAAACTGTTACTAATCTATTAGCTAATGTCTCAAGGTTTTCACTTCTACCAGAGCTTCACACATAACGATATGCCCCTTTTTGTAACAATTTCTTCCCACTGAAGTTAAATGTATTTGGCTGATTACAATTACCTTATCAAGATTTGTGTAAATACTGGTAACAAGATGTTTTTTGAAATTGTGATTTGGGGCAATTCCAAAGTCACCTTTGAAGCTTTTCGGGTTAAAGGGAATGAAGGGAGAACCACAGATTACAATGTATCTTTAATCTTAATAAAAAAGTATAAATTAAATAATACATTTTTACAGGTGAAAGGTGTAACAACAGAAAACGTGTTTCAACATTCACAGATGTGGAGATATGGATATACCCATGTATTAATTTAGATACATGCTGTGCACCTACAATGATCATCCAGTATAGGCTCTATAGCTATCATTGTGTGGCCAGCAACATATGAAGGCTTTAACTAATACATTAAAATGGGCCATTTGTGAGCATAATTATATTGTGCAGTTTTATTCTCAACGCCTTTCTCATCAATATCATACTCAATAATATTGAATTAAATGAAACTTTGCTTTGTGCTAACTCGAGCTAATTCTTTGAAAGTCACGTAGAGGAATATGGAGGTGGAATGAAAGAGTAAACAAACTCATTGCCAGAAAAACATTGCATATGCTTTGCTACATTACTTCTGAAACTCATAACAGCTGGAAATGTATGTCTAAACAAAATAACTACTTTAAGATATTTTGGAATGCAGTTAGTTGTGTGAAACAGAGTTCAGAGTAGATTTCCACCTTTCATCTCTCCAAGAACTTTAGACTTTCCTTATTAACGGAAAGGAGAAACTATACTTCTCAAGTTGCTAGGCAGTCCTTTTGTGTTCAGAGCAGCTTTCACAAACATATGCGCGCACACACACACACAGACACACACACACACCCACACACAGACACACCCACCCACACACACACACACACAGACACACACAGTATACCTTGTTGACTGAGGATTAATTTGTGTAGTTTTCTCCATGCTGAACTTTGCTGGGTGATTTTTGTTTTGGTATAACTAACTTACACCAGCAAAGCCTGGTTTCCTCTTTGTAAATGATCAGTACTTTGTATTTTGTTTCCATTTTGTTGTTTGGCCATTTTTCGATTTGTCTCTTTTGCCAGCTTTCATCCAGCTGGCTGGTTTTTTGCATGATTCGACCTCATTAAAATCCATGGTTTTGTAATTGATCCTGACTCCTGCAGTTTTTGTTGAAGGCTTGCTCCTCTTCAGCCCACAGCTTCTCCACAACATGCAATGCTGCTTTTTTGAATCTTTTCGACACTGTATGCCCTTTAAAGTAAATTGTAAAACTTTATGTTTTCTGTACCATAGTTTTGTTTTTGTAACAGTAATGCTAGATGCCTGCTCTGTACCGTTTACTTGGAACCTGGACCTATGCATTATTCTGCCTGATCTGGACCCATTATCACTGTTTTTTTGCTGCCCTTAAATTTAACCCCAATTACCCAATGGCAACCAATCAGCATGTGCATATTTGTGAGTATCTCTGTGCTGCTTTGATTTGTTTCATTTTAGGTATACTTTAATCTTTCACTTTTTAGTGCCAGTTTTCTTTTGTGGTGATGTCCCAGCTCTATTTCCATGTCCTACCCCCACCTCAATGTTCATACGTGGTAACCAATACATGATCACGACTTGCCAATAGCCACAATAACAAATGCAAATCTAAGGTAGTCCACATTAGCCCGTTATAATGTTGTCTGATTTTAACTGCTGCCAACTCAACAATGTACTCCCAATATACCAGTAATATACATACCATGTGCCACCAGATGAGACAGGCCATTTATATCTGCATTGGCAATGTGAAAAAAATGCATATTGAACATACAAGGAACCCGTCCTAAGTACAGCTGCCCATAATGATATCCACTTAGTCCATGCCTATTGAGTACTACAAAGAGAGGGGATTGTTGGAAAGGGGGTTACACTGTGGAATAGGAATGCTGGCGAACCCTTGCAAGCCAGTTTTGAATGCACTGACTGGGAGGTGCCTACCTGTAGAACCCATCTGGGGGAATCTACTGAAACCATCACTGACTATAACCTTTCTGGGAAGATGAGTGTCGCCAAAAAACAAAAAATCAAACGCTAAACCCAGGATCTTGTTCTGTAGAACATATGTGCTTTGTGTGCTTTAATCAGCTCACATCTTTTCCATGTAAAGTAGGGATTATAAAAGATTTTTACATGTTTTTGAGCTATGTTTTTGAGCTACTTAAAACAAGTTGTGTTGAAACACAACTTGTTTTACTTTGGTAGCTTATACTACATGCCTACGCTTCACTTTATTTTATTTGGTAATACAATGTTTGATGATGATGATGGTGATGATTCTTCTTCTTCTTCTTCTTACTATTATTATTATTAGTATTAGTAGTCGTAGTAGTGGTGGTGGTGGTGGTAGGCGCATTATATTGTATGGTGTTATCCACGCAAGATATTTCCTTTAAGAAATCATACTCACTCACAACACAATTTGCTTTGGGTAAAGAGAAATGCTTTGGTTTCAGACTACTATCTCATACCTCAGGCTCTGAGGGAATGGTTTCAGTGCTGTCATAACTGTGGCTATACAAAATCCTTTTTCATCCAGTATTGAATAAACATTTGTTTCAGTCTTGTTTTTTGAATTAAGATTATAATGCCATAATTATTTTTATTGTGAATCCAGAAAGCAAGGATGTTTGGCTGTTGCAGAACAAGTCACATTAAGATGTTTATTTCATTATTTCTGTCAGTGTGTAGTGTTGTGTATGAGATCCATGCATTGTGTTAGCACAACTCTTTAGCTAGGTCATGGAGCTAATTAGTGGAATCTGCTAGTTTAAAACAAATACTTGGCAGTACTTCTACTTTCTGAAGCTGATTCTCCATCCCTGGTTAGATGGACACTGTACCATTGCATACTGTACCATGAGTTTCTCATTCATTCTAAATGGTTCTGAGGCCATTTATATACTGTACAGTGAACCAAAAGACTGGATTTTTGTACTTATTCAGATGATTTGACCCATAAAAACATTCAAATTGAGATTAAATTAGCATTACTCCCTAATCTTCTGCCTTTTAATGTACAGAATAACCACTAGACACCAGTTAGATTCACAATGGCCAGTTTAACTTACAGTCTAATTTAAACCTTAAAAATGTATTCTATACATATACTATATTTCTTTCTGAATGTACCTTATATACAAAATCAGTGTATATAACAAACAAAACAATAAAATATGGTGACTGAAACACTTTAGGTGGTAAAATTTTTATTAATTCATCTTATTCATTACATAACACTGGATATATCTAGAGCAGTTACATATATGCACTGCGACTGTGCAGGTGTCTAAAAAATCTCACTCATTGTGTGTGTGCGTGTTAAAAAGGGAGTTTTAAGCCTCTTGTTTTTTTTAACTGTTGTGCAACTGTTAACACTTTTTAACTGTTCTGCAGCTGGCTTGATTGGCAAGCTTGTGCTGCATTCAAAGGCACAGTCCTCCAGCACAGACCCTGGAGGCTGGCAAGCTGAAGCTTCATGCTATTTCTGTGTGTCTTTAAGGGCACTTCATGGGCTCAAGTGAGGGACAAGACAAGATTCTGTCCTGGGGATTTAACTGTGCACTTCACTGGTGAGAAATTTAGGGACCAATGAGAGCAAAGAAAAGACAGCTAATTCACACATTCAGATTCATATTCAATATACATTACTATTTGTAAATTAAATACATATACTTACCTCTTAGGAATATAATACAATACAGTTAATATTCCACAGAGCGTAATTACTTTGCTTGTTTTAGTATACTGGACAAAAGGATTGTTTTAATACTAATGAGCATAAAGGCCTGGTTTGCAGTGTAATTGCAAATATTTTTGTAATATCAAGCAATAAATAAAGTTGTACAGAAAATGTCTACCTCAAATTATATTTGCATATCTACTCATTCATATCTGCTCACAAATCATTAGTCATTGCTAACTGGTGATGTAGTGTTCCTAAGGAGACTGTAAGGCACTAGCAGGACTGTTCCTCCTCGCCCAGGGACATGCTTTCATTTTTGTTCATAATCATTTATGACTTGGAAAAAGTTAAAAACGTGAAAGTGGTAAATGTTTTTTCCCATGCCAAAGAGAATATAAAATAGCATATGTTGTGGTGTGCATATGTATTTTAGTCTCAGTCTTGTAGTGATCACACTATATGTGTGACATTCTTGTAATAGTTCTGTAGACAATTGGTGCTCAGGTGCTTCTAAATTCAAATAATTTCTATGAAAAGTTTATATATATATATATATATATATATATATATATATATATGACCAAACACATTTATAAATACTCCATAATTTCATTTTATAGCACAAACACATCTTTTACATTTACATCTCATTTACACCACATTACAAAACACGGCTTTTGATTTGTAGTCCTAGTCATGTAGACTTTATTAATGACACAACCACATAATCCCTCAATTCAGTATCCTGATTGCTTACTTTTCCTTTATGTCCAGGACATGATCTGGGTATCACAGTGTACTTCTATGTGCACCATGGTCTCGCAGATGAGAATGTAATCTGTTTTGTTATCTTAGTAATGACTTGGGGTTTTGTTGCATACAATAAAATTAGCCTATAAGGAATTTCCAACCAAGATGCTTACAAATTCATCTTGATTCTTTCTCCTCAGCCAAATATGTATTCTAAGCACAATGACAAATTTGTTTTAAAATACACATCATATGTTGTAAATGAGTTTGTAATCTGTCATCTGCTATGTCTTTAACTTTTGGCTTTCACTCTTAGATCTGTGTCACATATTGTAAAGGAGATTGAAGAACATGTCACCTAATTCAGCATTACCAAGACTCATGCCAAGACCCGATAAAATGGAGTTAGTGTCTATATAAGGTCATATGCAATCCAGTCAGACTTTATGCTACAGCATATGTTTCTTCAGCAATTGTATTGGAGAAAAGAAGGCATGTTCTTTCAAATGCATTTTTTCTTTTCATTGTAAAATAGAAAGAGACATGCCCAAAAAAGACTAGTCTTGAATGGATTCAATTTGCCTTTAAATAGACTACATTCATTTGACTGGACCTAAATAATAATAATAATAATAATAATAATAATAATAACAATAATGATGATGATAATAATAATAATAATAATAATAATAATAATAATAATAATAATAATAATAATAATTCTTTGATAGAAGATGTCTAATTCAAATGAAATACTGAAGTGCATTGACTCCATTTTGTGTTCTGACTGCAAAAGCAGCTGTATCTGAGTGCTTGGGGTGATAAGAAGGAACAGAGAAAACACAGACACAATGCAGGGCTCATATCAATATCACTGCACTTTCATGCATGGCTGAGGAAATAAAAAGCATGGATCTGGTGCACAGCGCTATATACTGACAGAAATAATGAAATAAACATCTTAATGTGTCCTGTTCTGCAGCAGCCATCCATCAATGCTCAGGCTTACAAGATTTCTTTGGCCAACATTGTGTGATTGCTTGCTAGATTCAAAGCAAACAAAATGACTAAATTACTGTACACATGGGTATTCAAACAATGAAGCCTGAAACAAACCCTTATTCAATATTGGTTGAAGCAGTTTTTCTTCCACAGCCACCAAGGGCTTGGTGGACAGAGGCTTCCGGGCTGATCTAACTGTGTACTTCTGTCAATCAAAAGGGATGATTATATTAATGTTAAGTTAATTGGAGCCTGTGGCATTTACATGCTATCATGCTGATGACTATGATAAAATTGTGTTTTCATGTCTGTGCTCTCAGTGGGGGTCTTCCTAGTAAAGGAAAAATAAAATGAATTAAAAATAAACATCCATTATGTGCTATATATGCGCACATACACAAACACAGCTCCAGTGTGTGCTGTAATTAAAGCAAAAGGGGGACACACCACAAACTAAGACATATATATATATATATATATATATATATATATATATATATATATATATAGTGTTTGACCAACTAGCAATGTGCAGTACTGCTTGTGTGACCTCAGTACCTGCCATTAGTAGCTGTTGTTGAACTGCAACAAAATATAGTCCCAAGATCTATAAATGGAAACTTTTTGCTGGTGATAAAACCTGTTCCACAAAGTAAATAGTACAACAACTGCAAAAAGGCAGGTAGACATGAACACAAAAGCAAAAAATCTTCAGTCATAATATATTGGCAATATTTAAAAATTCTAAAGCCCCATACATGAAGGAAAGTGACTTTCATTATGGCACAAAAGTCAGCTCAAATTTGATGCTACAGCAACTCTCATGAACAGTTTGAGGCCACTGATTTCTGGGACAACACCCAACAAGCGTTCTTGAATTGTGCTTTAGAAAAAAATGAATCAAGATTGAAAACTGTATATTTATTCAGCACCATCCATTAAAACATGCATCATAAGGAAACATCTGACTTTTCCAACGGTTTTTCAGTCTCCAGAGATTCTGAAAGCTTGCTTTTGGGTTTGCTTGGGAAAGTGGTGATCGAGGTGTTATCCAGCTACGTTCAAGACTGAGGGTTCTGAGTGGAGACATTTCAACCTCCCCCAAAGCCAGATAGTGAACCACCATTCCCATTTCAAACACCAACAACGTGATTAATAATATATTGAAATCAGCATGTTCTATCAAGCCCAGCTTTAAAGGGATTTTTTTTTTTGCTTTACTCCTTCTGGGTGCATACTGCTGAGCTCCAGCTTGTAGCTGGTGTCTGAAATACCACATGAAACAGCCCTGCCTCTCAAGCCTCAAGCCTTCAAAAACTCTTGTTTATCTACTTCACTTTTTTCTTTTTTTTCCAAATAAAACAGTCTGCACATCTTGACAGACGGGAATGGGAAAATGCAAATGATCCGCTGTTATTCATGTAATGTGACACACATGTTCAAAGCTTGGCTAAAACAGCAATTGCATGTATTGTCCTTGTGTCACTGGGGGATCAATGCAGCACCTAATCGACTCCACCATGTAGTTTATATGTTGTTTACAGCCATGCAGGCTGAGCTGTCAGGATGAGGGATGTGGTAATCACATGGGATTTAAGACCGTTGCTTGGTCTTGTCAGTTGCTTGTTCTTTTTTGTTTTCTTTTTCAATGTTAAGAGACAATCTGGGTTGCTTTGTAATTACATTAGTCAATCAACTAGTATAGCTTGCAAAGCACCTGAGATGTTGCACAACACTGACAAAGAGGTTAGACCTTAGCCTCTGAGTTTTCTCCTGCAAATGCAGGGCTAGATCATTTCCTCATCTCTACATTTCTAGTATGTGTGTGTGAATGTATGTTTGTGTGTCTGCTGTATAAGTGTGGGTTGAATGTATGTGCAGTTGTATGTTTGAATGTGTATATGAATGCGTGTGTGTTATTCCCTCATTCTGGAGACACCGGGCAGTGAGGACCAGACCCCTCCATCACTGCAGTAGTCTGAGCTTGAGTATGCAGGACTGGAGAGAGACCGTGGTGTGGAGACAGCGAGGAGGGAGAGTTACAGTACAACATTGACCTGTTCATCAGCTTGTGTCCTCAGCAGACAGATGGCAAAGAGAGAAGGAACAGGTGTGAAAGACCCTCCTGCCGTGTGTGCAGGACAGTTGGGTGTGCAGGCGCAAGCAGTTTTCACCTCTACTAATAAAATCTGATAACCGTGGGGGGTGCAGCGTGTGGGCGTGGTCTGACATATGTGGTGGGCGTGGTCTGACATATAAACCGTGCCACACAGCCAATGCACTGGGTCAGATTGTCAGCTTGTTAAATGAGGCCAAAGACCCAAACTGGTCTGATTACTTTGGTAACTTTCACAATAAGCTTATCTCATTGCCAGCTTTGAACATTGCTGGTGTGTGCTTCTGTGTCTCCCTGATGAATGAATCTTGAAATGTGCATCATTAGTCTTATTAGATTAGAGCAGAGAAGAGTGCAGTGTGGAGTTTCATTAAGGAAAAAAATAAATGATAAAATTTGTGGCATAGAATGGAATTTGAATTGCCATGTACGCATCTCTGAGCATTCGTGATTGTGCTGATTATATTGATTTTTGCATAATGACTACTGTGAAGATGTATAGAAAATGCATTAGCATGTAGTGGAATCCCATTAAAACAAGAATCCAAATCCCACCCAAATAGTCTGGAACAAATTGCTTTACCTCTTATTGACACTAGCTTCTGAGATTTATATATTGACAAAGTGGATTTTTCCTTTCCCTATTCCCCATTCATACTAACATTTTGTGTTATGCACAAAAGCCTGTCCCTGTGTATGAGACCAGCTTGTGAAATTCAGCACCACTGAAATATCAGCTATTTAAGAGGCTGTACAATGATGCATTCTGCTGAAAGCCTAGTTAGCTCTGCTGTGACTCATCCTGAGGTCCAGTATGGAAGCCAGTGCTGACTACAGCCCTGCAGGGTGGCACACACTTCACCTTACCACCATCCAAGGAAGGCTTCAGCTTGCAGAGTTGTCGTTATAACACCATGAAAGACCACATTCGGCAGGATGCACATCATATTCATGACAGATGGCGGATGACGTTTCAGTGATGTGAAGGGCCTACTATGATTGGACATGCTCAGTAAAAAACATCTCACAAAATATCATTATTCTGCATGCATGTATTAGACGAAACATATCAATACCAGGCACTATAGGCTTGCATATACTTATTCTCCTTTAGAAATGCTTCAAAAATGAATAGGCCTTGCCTCTCTCATTTGTTCTTTTCCTGCCTTCCTCCTCAATCCACTGTTGTTAAAATCCCTGCCCATTCAGGCATCACCCCACCCCCCACCACCACCAAAACACACACACCTCTCCAGAGCCCCTGCATCCCAGCAATGTAATTACAGCCACAGCCTACACTGGCCCTTCTTTAGACCAACACTATTAGTCCTGACTGGCCATCAGAATGGAAGAAATTCCTCTTAAAAGGCTAGGTCACTGGGTCAGAGGGAATAGTTGCAGGGAATACAATGAACACACTTTCAGAAACATTAAAGATTGATTTTGTCCATCCCCCTGCCCCCATTCTGCACTATTCATGAGGCCTTGGATGTGAGAGACCTTGGGGAGTCTCTTCAATGTGTGCTTGTATTGAACAGCAAACAAGCAAATGTGCATGCATACACCTGTCTATGTGTATGTGTCCTTCTGTTTGTCCATGCATGTGCGAGTATGTGTGTGTGTGTGTGTGTTAATATGATTTACTAAATCTGTTTGTGAGTGAATGTGCATGAGTTTTTTTGTTCGTGTTTGTGTTCATGTGTTCTTGTGCATGCATTTATTTTGGCATGTGTGCAGGTATTTATGTGTGTGTGCATGTGTGTGTTTGTGTGTGTGTGTGTTTGTGCAAATGTGTGTGCATGTACTCCTGGGTTTTTGGTGCTCATGATTAATTATTTATTCAGTCAGGAAGTCTCCTTGGATTTAAGGAAGACCTTGGGCCTGGGGGAGGCTGGTAAATGGACATTAATCCTCATTAAGCCCCACAGGATCTCAGCCCAGAAACTCCTATATCATCACCTGTTCCACCCAGCCTGGCCTCAGCAAGGACAGCTGTATGGCCACACAAGCCACTGCAGACCCAAATCCACATCATCTGTAGAGATTCTGCAAATTTCATAGAACCCTACCCCTGCTGAAACCCTCCACAATTACAAAAAGACGCAGGGGCTGCACTGTATTTCCATGAGTAAGGCCTGCATATGAAGCTTTCAAAGGTTCCATGCATGCTGTTTTATATAGCTGAGTGGAAAAGAGGTGGACAGTTTGGTTGCCATGTAACATGATATTTTAACTTTTCATATACTGCAAAACCACACAATCCACTTTCAAACTAATGAAATAATCAGGTCTCATAGTGAAACTCAGTCGGGGTTAAAGTATGAGGCCTGAAACTCCCATTAACCTGAGACTGCTAATTTAGCTGTATCAAACACAGCCTAGGATTACAAGCACTGCTGTGTAACGGGAATGAGAACACATTTTTAGCAAATAATTCTCTAAGCAGGTGACAGGGAAATGACTACCAGAAAGTGGCTCATCAAAGCTATTTTCCCTATGAACACTTAAAGTGTGCCAGAATTCCAGTTGGCAGCTGATATCTAACCAGTGCCGGTTTTTGAGAAGGATGTTTAAACACTGACTTTACAATGCTTTTCGACACATAACAATCTTACAAACAAACCAGCATGAGAAGTATAAGGTACCATCAGAGAGAAAGAATTCCCTTGGAACAGAAATCAAACAAGCTCCAAGGAAATTCAGCACCATGGCAAGCGGCAGCAGCAGTTCAAGAGGAGTGTAGATACTGTAGGCAGTGGTGTGAAGTCGTGGTTAGTGCATCGTGATTTTCTTTACAGTGTTTTTTTTTTTATTGTACCTTCAATGATTATTTGTGTGCTGTCTCTGAATCTGAGATACAAAGGGGTGTTTTACATTTAACCCAAAGCCATGTGCAAGCTGCCCTCAACTCAAACAATTTGATATCACCATGGACACTGTCCCTGCTGTCCTAAAATATAGCACAACTATGGAAGACAAAATTTATATCCCATGTTTCTCATACATAGATTCATTAAAATTGTCAAAATAATATCCTGATAAGGGTTGTTGAATCAAAGAAGAGAAAAAACTAGTCAAAAGCTCAATATTACAATGTGGTGGGCTGGATGCAGTCAACATTTGATTTAACTCACAATAAGATTAATAATTAAAATGCAATTGTTAAATTTGTCTGTACAAACATAGATTGGCATTGTTTTTTGATGATCACTGAACTCATCAAATGTTTACATGAATGTGACTGAGAAAACAAATCTATGCCAAAGATTAGGACACATGTTTACTAAATCCTGGCCAGAGTGACTTCTATTTTCTTTTCATGGCACAACAGCAATCAAATGGAAATGGAAATGATTGCAGAAAGCAACACATTTAACAATTAAAAAGGGAAAACCTTCAAATTACAGTAATTACAGCCATACTTGCAATTTAAAGATAACATGGACTGACTGATTTCCATTTATTTACATATAAATTCAGATAAGGTGATGTTTGGATACAAGGTAAGAGAGGATAGGTCAGGTCAGACAATAGGTAGGTGCTGAGGAATAAAGTAAAATTGAATTAGCCATCAACTGTTCTGAAATACTGTAACAACATTTAAGCAGATGCAAACAACTCTCTAATTGCAAAAACATAAAGCACATTTCTCTACTTATATGTTAGCTTAAAAATAGGTACATTTTTGAAGTGCACACAAAATATACAAAATATGTTCATAAAACGTTACATTTCAAAATAGATGACACTCAATTGCTCCAACATAGGCAAGGTGTGAACTGATTCATTTGTCATATATTGGAATGTTAGTGGAGGCAGGAAACAGCGATGTGTCATCGGTGAGGGCCACGTGTGGATGGAAGAAGCAGCGATGTGTCATCAGGCAGGCTGTGGGTGGCGGAGGACAGCAGGACTGTGTCAACAGTGTGTCACCGGCAAACTCCAATGCGCAAGGTGTAATGAAGCCTGTGTCTTTTGCCTACGGTTCAGTAATTAATGAGAAATGAGCTATCGCCTGCTTGGGTATGGATTCTCTCTCTTTCATCTTTAAGGATTAATCAAAGGTTCACTGGCAGAGAGGGGGGCTGGTAGGTTTTTTTTTCTCCAGGCAAGAGGAGGATGGGAGAGTGAGAGAAGGTCTGGGCTCATGGAAAAAAAAAAAAACACAACCTACAACAGTCTTTGATGAGGTTTGTGACAATGCTGGTGTCCAAAGATTACAAATCAATATTAAAGCATTTTTGTGCATTAGGATGGATTGCTATTCCAAGCTCTGATGTCATAGCAATGTCAATTATTGATAATCCCTGGAACCAAAAAGTGCAATCCAGTTTATTTTTAATGTTAAATGATGGATAATTTATGTGTATGCAGGAGCAATAGGAGTACAAGCAAAGTGTTGATCAGGATTGTCACCTACAGATAAAGTTGATAAAGTTTACACGTCAATGCCAAAGTCAGGGAAACCCCTGACTGGACTTTCATTTTACATTATATTATATTATATTATATTATACACATACTGTTAGTATACTATGCAAGGGAGTGCAATTAGTTTGCCAATGCACAATAAGAATAAACATGCTGTTTTTGCAGCACATTAAGTTGTTTTAAACTGCACTCATTTTCTTTAAAATGATTTCTCTTCCTGCTCACATCCAGGAAACTGCCATTGATGTGCTTATGTTTCACTATTGTTTTTACCTGCCTTTGTGGGAAAAATAAAATCTCTTAGGGATCAACAGGGCAGTGATCAAGGCGGTGTAGCTTGTCCGCTGTGAAGTTTAATTCATCTGTTGTGTGATTTTCAGAATGGCTCCTTTAAGACATGGGCAATCCCAGACCTGAGAAGGAAATTACTTTTTCCATTTTCTGAACCCGACAGAGACAGGGTTTCAAGTGCTCTCCATCGGTACACAGTGTCATGGACATTAAGGGTTATTTGTGTGTGTGTGTGTGTGTGTGTGTGTGTGTGTGTGTGTGTGTGTGTGTGTGTGTGTGTGTGTGTGTGTGTGTGTGTGTGTGTGTGTGTGTGTGTGTGTGTGTGTGTGTGTGTGTGTGTGTGTGTGTAAAGTGTTATAAAAATGTTGCAGCCAGCATTTTGATCATGAACACAATGTATTGTGTCTCAGCTTAGACTGTAAATAGATGTTGCCCTGAAATAATGAAAGCTTGAGTTACCTAATTGAATGACAATAATTTTATACACCAGCAAACATGCAGATGAGATGGGATTCCTGAAGCTCTGAAAGCAGAGCTGCCTCAGTCACTGTGTGTTTTAATCACAGCCATAAATGCAACCACAAAATCTCAGAGATAAACACTCTCAGCTCTGTGGCTTCTTCACTCGAGCTGAAGACACTGAAGAGAAACGTTCAGTCACACTGTAGCCCCACAGGGGTTAAAGAGACGACTTATAGGCAGAATTGACACAGTCATTCCCCTAGTATTAATAAAAAGGAAGACTGTTTCACTGTCTGTAAGAGTAAGCATAAGGTCCTTAAAGTCTAAATTTCAATGTTGTAAAGCATCCTTTTTCCTGTTTTTTCTCTGCTAAGTTTTTAATACCCAGTTTACAACTGTTGGCCTGTTATGCTGCTGTAGCACTGTGCCCCATTAAGGAGACAGCAGACTTGCTCATGCTTCCTCCAAGATGCATGTAGTAACAGTTGGCTTCTTTCCACTCCATCCTGTCTGTATTGTGAAACCTATTGATCAGATCCCTTGATACCCCATTTGTAGTGATTCAGGACAATATAAAATCTGTACAGGTGCTTTGAAAACACAAGAGTAATAAGTGATAAGTAGATCTTGTTGTGCTAGTTCTTCATTTCAGGTCACAGGAGGGTCCTTTTTTCTGTCCCATTTTTGAGAAACTGTCAATTGTTCAGGAACACATTGCATATTTTGAAGCCGTTGGTAACAAACATTACCATATAAACTCAATTTGCATTGCCATAATGTTTTTTTTTTAAATCTATAATTAGTGGCTCAATGTTCACATAATATGATTCAATTAATATTTTCATTCTCCAGTACTATGTCCACAAGTTTATTTTTGAAGGAAACAAATTCAAAAGGTAAGGAGCAATGTAGTCTGACATGAATATTAGTAGCAACAATGCTGTCATGTGTTTGGCTAAACTACTCCATGGCTCAGAGAGAAAAATAAACCTGTGAGCTGTTATCCTGTTTTGGTAGCAATTCCATGCCCACTCATCCCCCTTTTCCCACAATCTTGGCCATCCTGTAATGTAAGATCTATGCAATAATAGTCAATGACATATACTTAACTGAATAATTTAAAATATTTAATGCAAGGAAATAGTCATTGCTGTTAGACAAATCCTATATGTTTAATGGTAGTAACTGTGATTGATGGAAATGCTTCAGGTCTTTAATCCTTGCCCAGCAATAAAGAGCTTGTGGCAACCTAATATTACTACAAATCTAATTCATCGGCTCTGTCTTTGCTCCAGTGACACCATGGCTTGCTGTCTAACAAGTGAAGATTACTTAACAGAAGTTTAAATGTTGTTTTTTGGATGGTTTAATGATGGAGTGAACACAAAGACACAGACAAGAGGTCATAATCTCATTGGATGGTGCTTGACAAAAACAAACTACAATTCATGGTTTCAGTTATTTTTTAATCTGGGAAGTGGGCGGTCCGCTCTCCCTCTGCCTTACATATTTTTTCACCTCATTCAGTCAGAGGGAGAGTAGAGAGGGCTCAGGATGCAGGGGAGAATCAGAGCAGCTGGGAACTGAGCCTGGCCTCGCGGGGATCATTTCAGTAAAGACGAGGATCAGCGGCCCCGTGGACTGTGCCGCACAGTCTCACCCTCACCTCTCTCTCCGTGTCTTTATCTTCTCTCTGCTCCACTGATAAGGGCTAAACATCACATTCAGTTGCATTCAAATGCATGAGGCTATATTTGAGGTTTGAAATAAGTTATGGCTGTGGTTTCCTTCTTAAAAGTACTTGAATGTGGCATTAAAAGTAAATGCATCTCACAGCATAATGTCCCTAAAGCAAATGCTGAGAGGGGGCTGGAGTACTAAGAGGCACCCATGAGAAGAAACGATGTAACGCCAGTACTCAGGCATTCAGGTAGGTGACCTCAGCACCGCATTTCCATGGACACAGGCTTTCACAGAACGCCACTGTAAATGGCCCTCTTGTGTGCATGAATGCACACTTTTTCCTCCTCTGCTTGCCTTTTTAGGTCAGCTGCTTTCCCCTTTATTTGCTTGGAGTTTCTTCTTACTAAGACACAGCATTTATCATATTTGCTATTTTTATCCACATCTGTTGTTGTTTCTCTAAGCAAGAGAACTTTCTTGTACTTCCTGGTCCTTAAAGATCTGTCTAGGCTTGAGTAAAACATAAATTACCATTTGCACTGGAATGCTGCATTATTGCTCCTGGATTTAAAGAGTTATCATCCTCTGTCATCATCAGCTTCATTTGAATCTGGTGGTCATAAACCAAATAATACATTTAACATTCATTTAACTTATTGTTAGACTCATAAATTTGTACTGTACTCTCCTGTGTCATAGAGTGAGCAACATTAGACTTTTTAAGCATAGTAAATCAGCAATAACATCAGTAGCTTGTCTGCTTATGCTTTTTGTCTCTTAGGAAAATAGCCTTCCTGGTTTTTGGTAATGTTTTATTTAAGAGCTTTTGCTTTAAGCTTGTTTATTGTAATTCCGGCAGTTCTATACTTGTTATTGTTATTTTTGTCACTCCTGAGATCACATCCCTGGTGCACTTGCTTTATCCTCCCATATGGTAGCACTACAAAAACTCTTTCTGGTGCTCATTATTAGACATAGTTGGAACAAAATTAACAGAACTGTATTAGGCCAGAGAACTACATAAGGCTTTCAAATATTAATGCTGTTTTATGTTAACTACATGGTTATCCCTGTATTTCATTTTCAGCATTTTTCCCTCTGTAAAAGCATTTAAGTTGCAGGGATGGATTTTTCCCCAGAGCTCCCGCTGTGAATTCATGGGGTAGGGATCACATCAAGGCAGAGCTTACTTTAGAAACACGTATAATGGGAAATATTGTTACAACAGTTAATGAATGAAATGGTGATGGATGTAGATTTGATACTCAGTGTAATTGGCTTTGAATCTTGGGTGGATGCTCCTCAGCACTCAGGGCATACTATGTAACCTAAATACATACAAAAGGGGAAGGGGGGGGGTGTAGAAACTGTAGCACATAATTAAGAGTTTAGTCATTCCATTACATGCTAATGCTGATGAAATGGAGGCATGCTCCTTTCTCCCAGAGTTAAACATATTGAGCTTAACTGAAATAAAGGTTCCCTACTGAAAAAATAAGTCAAATAAGGTCTATCTGTAAAATAAGATCCTTATGATGAGAACAGTGATCAGTGATATTCTACCCATAAGGTACTCTGATGCATGCACACTGATATTCACACCCAATTCTGTGACAACAGATATCCCACTTTGTTAGAAGCAGGCATAGTCCCTCCCACATTGCACTTCTGAAAAAATGTAGGAAAGTTTTCAATGTGTTATGTTTAGTCATGTACTTGGGAATTACTGGTTACTGGTGGTATTGTATTTCTACACTCTTGCCACCAGGACCAAACTGTTGTCTCCAGGAAATGTTACTTGATTTGCTGGTTTGGAGGATAGGAGCAAGGTTTATTTTTCCTATCAGACTGTGGGGCCCAGGTAAGTCTCAAGGGAGGATCTGTTGGCTGTGACTGTAGTGTTTTCCAATACCTCTTTCACACTGAAGTCCTGGTTTTAACGCTAGATATTGAATATGAGTTTGACCCATGTTGACACCATTTATACCAATTCTAACTAATTGATGACCTGGACCAAATTTCAATGCTACCATTTAAGTTCACTTTTACTTGAACTCTTTTATTTAATTGGAAGTCAAAACTGAACAGGGGCCATTGTGTTTTCCTGCAGGGTACAAAGTATTCCATTTCTTCAAAGAAGTAGTGATGTTTATTGCTGTCCCAGCCATTACAGGATTCATGAAACCCAACCTCCTGCAACTATTACAGTCCTCTGGACAACTTAAGGTCAGCTATGCCTCTCTCTCCCATGTGATTTGAACACAATGGAGGGTTGGCCTCCCTCTTTCGATATTACTCTGTGAGAATGAAAATGTCACTGTCCAAAGGGGGACCAGTCTGTTCACTGCTCACCTGTGGAAAAGATTACACGAAGATTACTGGGCCAACTATCCACAGAGGACTGTCCAGTTCCCAGTTATCCGGATAGCTTTTTTCACATATAAACTCAGAGGAGACCCCATTGTAACCTTTCACACTGTGTGTCATATACATAAATATGTTACGCTTGCTGAATGAATTGTGCTAGAATATGATTCGTCATCTCTACAGGACTTGTGGGATGGCTCCAGGTTCTTCAAGAAGTGAAAGCAGACATACCAAAAAAAAGGCAGTAATGTAAAATGATAATAATCTCAATAATCTGTGGCACAAAATGTAATATAGTGCCTGTCTTGAAATCAAGGCAACCTCCTTGTAAAATGAATGATATCTATTGGGAAGACTAAACCATGCACTTGATGATTCCATAAACGTCTTCTCTGGGCTACACCTGGCCATGTTTGACATGAGGTATCTCCACTCTAAACTACTAAAGCAACTGATAACAAAAATACAGAATACATACTATAAATATTATATGAATACAAATGTAAATAACATCTTTCAATGAGTGGTGACTCTTTTGCTTGCTATCATATCCCACTCCTACTCTTTTTTCCTCTCTCAGTGCCTGTCTGTGCATCCCCCCACCGGGGTTATTTTGGATTCCAATCCTCACTACGCTGTGTTGCAGGTACACAAACAAACCTGGAGCACTTTATTTTCTTACAGTTCACTACAACAGAACACAGAGAAAAAGAGAAAATAACTAAACAGACCTTTCAACTCAGATAAAAATCATGCAGTGAAATATCACCACGCTGTTGCTCTCTCCAGAACATGAGAAGGGAACTACAAACCAAGTGGTAAGTGGGGCTAAATGTGAAACTCATATTTTCAAAAAGCAGGAGTCATGAACACAAACGCCCATCCCAGCGTGGAGTCCTCTCTCAGCCCTCACTCATTATCTGCCTCCATCTATATATTCCTCATCATATATTCTTAACATGAGAGACAGTCATCCATTGCTAATATGGGAGAGATAGGACGTGATACCTAGGCAGCACTTTCCTCTCACTCTTCTACTCCTCCTCCTCATCATCGACGAGAGGGAACAAAGGCACAATGCTCTGAATGCCGTCACCATTTGTCTCCGTCCCAGCATGACACATTCACCATTACCAGAGCATGGCTCCGCAGGAAACACATGCATCAGCGCCAAGAGGACCTGATGGAGACCAGCCGTCCCCTGACACTAATGCCTCTTAATGAGTGTTCATCAACTAAGCTGGCCCCTTCTTAATTACAGAGGGAGTGGTGGATGCAGGGCTTAGTCTGCAGAGGAAACCATCCCCCTCCCCATCACTTTCAGTTTATTTACAGATGTTGTGCAAGGGTGGCTTTGGAAGTCAATGGATTCTCTCAGTTAGAATAGAGCTTATTGATTTTCATGTGGTTTCACTGTGAGTTTTGGGCAAAATTACCTCCGAAGGCTAAAAAAGTTTTTAGAGCAAGCCACACCATTTTTCATTTTCATTTTCAGCAGGCTGATTACAGACTTTTCTTCCACAGGATTGATTAAGCGATGGCTTTGTTATTAGGCTTACCAAAAACAGAATGAGTGCACAGCCAGATAAACGTTATTCGGTTCATCACTCTGACCCTGATAAAGGCCAGCCACCAGTCGGCCTGGCTTCAGAGGGAAGTGATATCTTTCCACGGCATGATGCTGCGCTCAAGGTTTTATCTCTGAGGTCCATCTTCAAAACTGAGTGTGGAACAGCAAGCATAAAGGCACTACCCACACATGGATGCACATCCTGCACACAAATGAGAGCAGGGCTGTGCTGATCAGTCACATAAAGCATGCAAATACCTTTGGTGCTTTGTCTTGGGTTCTGATTACCTTGGTATCAAAGCAATCATACCTCAGTCTCAAATCAAATAGTGTACTTCTGTCCACCAAGCTCTCAGAGGCTATAGAAAGAATCATTTCATCCAATAGTAGATCAGGGTTTGTTTCAGTCTTCATTGTTTGAATACCCATGTGTACAGTAATTTAGTCATTTTGTTTGCTTTGAATCCAGCAAGTAATGACACAATGTTGGCCAAAGAAATCTTGTAAGCCTGAGCATTGATGGATGGCTGCTGCAGAACAGGACACATTAAGATGTTTATTTCATTATTTCTGTCAGTATATAGCGCTGTGCACCAGATCCATGCTTTTTATTTCCTCAGCCATGCATGAAAGTGCAGTGATATTGATATGAGCCCTGCATTGTGTCTGTGTTTTCTCTGCTCCTTCTTATCACTCCAAGCACTCAAATACAGCCGCTTTTGCAGTCAGAACACAAAATGGGGTCAATGCACCTCAGTATTCTATAATAATGAATTAAACATTTTGTGTTATTATTATTATTGTTGTTATTATTATAATTTCTTTCATACCAGATTTTTTCCCAACCCAAACACAATCAAACTAAGTGATCTCCCACTAAAACCCTCCCTGTTGGCTTGTATAGGAGAGCACCCAATGCATTTGACTCCTGCAATTCCCTTTCCATACTGTTAACACACCAATAATGACATACATATTGATGTGATAGGAAATAGAGTGATGAGACAAACAGAACTAGCTGGCTTACCCTCAATCATTTTCCATCGAAACAGGGCCAATTGTTGACCCACCAATAGGGACCTCTGGCCATAGCTGAAAATGTGGGACATATTTTGTTGCGTATATAAGCCTGTAAATACAACTTGTTAAACAAACACTATTGTATTGCATGGGATCAAACAGAATCTTAAATAACACATTTTTCCTGGCCTTTGTGCAGTACAAGTCAGACGTCATTTAAACTACGTCAATGTCCCTTTGGATGCACTTTATGCTTATATCTTTTCAGTAGAATAAATTTTCAGACAACACTGAATGTACTTAGAAGGAGTTTATTGCGATGTGGCAAGCTGTATAACCATACAGACATTTTATCTTGGGCTTGGAGTCCAAGGAGGCAGCGTCATGCCTCACTATTTTGAGTGAGGTGAACCCCCACCAGACTATGAGAACAGAAAGAGAAATACAGAAGAAAGGGAAGTAGACATGAAGATGGAGATTGGGAGGGGGAGGGATGCTGGAAGTAGTGTGCATGATGGAAGATAAGGTTTGGACGGATTGGATGAATAGAGGAATTTGAGTGAGGGATTGTCTGGAAAATACTTCACCCAAACTTTTAGTTTTACAAATTCAATGTTATTCAATTAAAATGGCAATTAGATGGGTCTTAAATGGAGCCACACACTTCAAATTATGGCGCCTGACATAATAAAAAGATAATTCTGTCATTAAAATTCCTTATTGTCATTAAGATGAGTTTTTAATTTAGTGGCATGCTGATGGGATTTCATCATTTGTGGATAGTAATCTCAAGCTAGAGCACAGGAATTTCCTGTCAAGATGTGTACACCTGCAGCTTACAGGAGTGGTAGACACACACACATACAAACACACTCACATGCCAGTGACACACCGTTTGGTTGGTCATCTCACTGTCAATCAGCCTGAAATGAAAATAAAAAACGTGTATGCTTTATCAAGATAAGTCTATTTGTGAATGTCAATGAGTACCTACATCTCCAATCACCTCCTCAACATATTAGTATTTATAAAACTGTCTAAAACAAAGGCTGTAGGATCCCATGTACCTAAAAACAAAACAAAATCTATTTGACTAGCTTTATTTCTTTAGCTAGGTCAACGGATATCTTGTTGATGAGCAAGCTAATCTTAATCTATAACTCCTCTTCTAAATTTCAGAGGCCTCACGTGAGACTTATAAGTTAAGGATCACTCTCACAATCATTTTTACAGTGTGTTAAGGTCAGCACATTAGTACAGAAAAGACAGAAATCATAGCATGACGATGTATGCCCAAGCCAGACATAATTAGAATTATAGTGACATCCTGTAAGAATCAAGTTATCATATAATATGTAGTGATATTTAATATTTAATACGGATGACAGATATAACTTCGAATTGTGGTATGCCCCCTCACCAGGTGAACTCCAAAGCTACCTCTAACCCAAAACCTGGTAACACTGCCCCAGTTTTACAGTGTTACTGTGTGCCACTTAGGATACAGTTTTTCACAGCTGAAGCAGACGAGTATAGCACCTGATTAAGAAGTAATATTTTAGTCACTGTTATTTTACCTTTTTTACATGCGAGAGCTTGCGGGCCTAATTAGCCAGCACTATTAAGTGAGCCCTTTTGGGCCACAGTGAGCGAGGACACCATGTCCCAAAGGAAAAACCCTCTGGGGAACCAGGGCTGTAAATAGTGTTCTAAAGGGAGCTGAGACAAGCATGGCCACAACCTCAGCTGTGTGTTTTGTTGTCAATCCCAAAAGCAACAAGTTGAATATGTCTGCCCCAGGGTTTTGCTTATGACCTCGACTCATGGTAGGATTTCATGCTGGATGCAGCTGAAATTTAACTGGACACAGAGCCTTGCTGTGTATATATACAACTTCTCAGACATATTTGAAAGAAACTTTCTCATATACTGCATGTGTGTCCCACAGAAGGCCTCATGACCAAACTGTAACATAGGATGGTTCTGAAAATGACAGAAGTCTGCTTCTAAGAAGGTAAGAGGATGTCTATTTCAAACTCTCATTTGAAATGGGCAGGGTAATTTATTTAAGCTTTGAATGACCGCTAATAAATGTAATAATATAAAAGTAAGGTTTGTGTGTGCGTGTATTATCATTTGAATGTTTTCCATTTGTCGACAAACAGGAAACACAGTTCCACAAAGAAGAAAAATGAAAAAAAATAACAAAAGGAAAAATAATATAATATGAAAAATAAAAAATAATATAAACTGATAATATATTTGAAGCTTATCTAGCTAGCACAACTTTCTTCTTCGTCCATGTAGCTGGATAGCATTTTTCATTACAAAAAAAAATCTGTTTTATACAGCCATTCATTTGGATAATAGCCTTGACTTGTTGTGCTTTCTTAACAACCTGTGCATTTTTCTAAACTGTATTATTTAGCAATAGTAGTAATATAAGACTTTTTTTATCTGATTATAATTTAATTATTCCATATCTGAGTTGAAATTGAAATCATACAAGTTTGGGTCAATACGTTATTCGGCCGACTGGTGTTTCTGTGACTCTGAATTCCATATCTGTGAGGGTCTGTTGTATTTCAAATATATCAGTAACAAGTGAAAGTGCTCAAGAAGTCCAAGGCATGAGGCAGAATGACTTTTTCATGTTATACGCATCTACAGAATAAAGCCTCACCTTGTGCGATTTGTGCACATTAGCACAAACACCTGAATAATTAGAGACAGATGGCTTCATGCATGAGTTAAAAAAGGTGGTGCTTATACTGGCATCACGGGCATATGTTACTTTATAACAAAACAAGCAAGCAAATCATTTGAGCTAGCTTTAACTGAGCCTTAACAGAGTAGTAATAAAGTGGTAATAACATTCTCAGAGTTAGGCACAGCTGTGATGTGTTCAATATAGTTACAGTGCTTACATCTTTGTAAATGCTGTGTGGGGCTGAGCTTGTTACTTAGGTCGATCCATGTTAAAAGCACTTGATGTGTTGATGTTTTGACTCATAGGTAAGTCTTCACCCCAGGTAAATTATAGAGCAGGCAAATTTATGTTGTATTCATTATGCCTTCTTTTCTTTTTTGTTCTTTCTCCATCTTTCTCTCTTTCTCCTTCTTTATATGTCAAGTTTATATCTGTCAGAGGCAAATGGGCTATTCTTGTGTCAGGGAATCATTTTACTCTTCAGTTTTGAAGTTTTTTTTTTTTTTTTTTTTTTTTTTACTTAGGCACACAAAACACCTTGAAAAACAGATCTGAGAGCTCAGTTACTTATCTCAAAGAGAATGTCAAGGGTCTCAGTCACCTTGTCAAATGTAAAAGGGTTTTAACACATTTAAAGTGACTGAATGTTGGCATTGCTTTTTTCCAAGAGCCTCAGGCTTCTGACGACTTTCACATGCGATGAGGGTGGGTTTGAGAGTTATTCCATTCCAATTTTCATGCTCAGACTAAAGCAGATATTTTAATATGTGGAGATTACTCTTTGTTATGGCAGGTGCTGTGGCAGACCCTAGAGCTTGCCATGTCATTGTTACTGGCATGCTCAAATCCACTCCTGTCATTTCAGCTACCATCTATGCTCACATATCAGATGATGGTGGGTTCTCTACCTTTTTTTTTTCCTTTTTTATCAGCTGTCTATCTTACTTTATCATACTGCTATAGGTGTTGATACTGTATACTTTCTCCCTTCCTAGTTCATGGATTAGCAGCATCTTTGTAATGTTTTAGTAGTTAAGCATATTATTTATGAAGTTAAAAAACAAAAAAAAAAAAAAAACATCAGATGGTTATGCATTCTGTCATATTATTGTATAGTCTCACTTCTTGCAGCAAGGGAGTCTTCATTCTTTTTCTATGTCCATAAGACTTTCCCTTGCATAGATCTTAGCTCTTACATCTTTCCAAATAATTACTAATCCTGCTTTTGAAAATTTGAAAGAAACTTCAGGTAATGTAATTAAGTGGTCCTGATGTGATATTTTCAAAAAATATAACATGGTGAGATACTTTATCTACACCTATAATTATTCACTACAGCACCCATTTGACTACAAATGAAATAAAAAATATAAACTGCTATAAACTGGAAAATTATTCACTTGTTGCAGATATGTCAATAACATGTAATTCCTCCCATTAGGTTTTCTCAGTATAACTACTATATTTTTGTGGGAGAATAGCTATTACACAGTGTGTTGTTACCAGTACTATTCTTCCATTCAATCAGGAATCCCAAGTTATGAAGTTGTATTGCTTCTATTATTTAAATGCACCTCCAACATCACAAATCAGAAAAGAATCAGAATCAGAATATGACTCAACAAGAGCAGAACCCCATATAAGACCTACAAAGACATGCTACAACATGGAAACAGAATTCAACCTGGACAGAGGAGAATCATTGCATTAGATCTTGAATAAATCCTAAAAGCAAGGAAAACAGACTGGTAATATTTTTGCTCATCGGCTTCAGCTGACAACCACAGGCTAACCAATCAGGAGTACACAACACTCCAAATCATATTCAGGCTGGCATCAGGAGTACAGGACATGCTAAAATCAACCCTTGAATAATACACATCTGTTATGCTTATCTGAATCTCAAGGTGAGGAATTTCTTTTTTTTCCTCCCCAAACTTTAACTCCTGTCAGCTCACCCTGATATTATCTCTGAGCTGCAAGAGCTATTCTCAGCAGATTAGATCTATGTAGGAATGCATATGTATGGGAAATGCCAAGGCCACATTGTTAATCAAATGATTCTTTTTACACAAATTTGCCTTTTCATTCAGCATTTATTGAATCATTTACTTCAAAATCCTTGCCTCTATAGCTATTCGCCAAGAAGCTCTTCCACTTATTTTGAAGAAGAAGAAAGATTCTCTTGTGTGCAGCTCAACCAACCCTATTGCTCTACTTGGTATAGATGCTAAAGTACTCATTGCTGTATATTTATTTTCAATCCTCAAAATTAGGGGAGTCTAATCAAATGGGATTTATTCAAACCACCACTCAAGGATAAACACCAAATAAAAGCTTAGCAACATTCCTGAGTGATTATGAACAGTCCAGAGTGCTTGTAAAAGGTTTTCACGCTTGTGAACAAATCAGTCATACATAAACTTTGACAAATTTTACATTGCTTATGTCAATGCTTTTTTGAACAGTTCATCACATGCACTTTGTTTCATGCTTGATAAATGAAGCCCTGTGTGTGTGTGTGTGTGTGTGTGTGTGTGTGTGTGTGTGTGTGTGTGTGTGTGTGTGTGTGTGTGTGTGTGTGTGTGTGTGTGTGTGTGTGTGTGTGCTTGGGAGCTGAAGTACTTGTAAAGCCTCAACAGTGCATTTGCTTTAGGAGCAATTAGCCCAGCAGGGAGCATGGTACAAGCATACCACAATTTAGTGTGTTCTTATCAGTGCTGAATTAATATGGAAGAGACTTAACATGCCTCAATAACCCAACACATTAAGAGAAAAGACTTATGAAAAATGTGCTTTTTGTCTGTTGACCGAGTCAAAGTCAGGCAATGACTGACTGAGGAGGGGGCTTTGTTTTTGTCAGTATAGTAAATATTTACGAGATAGAATACCTCCAGAGTGTGAACATTTGGAGGGCAGTCCGCAGTGGGGAAATAGGCGAGACTATTCAGTGAAGAAAAATCTAATGAAAAAATGAAAAAGTCTATGGAAGGGAGAAAAAAAAAACATTTGTAAGATAATTTATTCTGCCTATGAATTTTCTCTGAACCTCTACTCTTAAAATAAATTAAGGGAGCAAGCCACTTGCAAATTAAAGTCATGAAATTAAAATAGGATAACAATTTTACTGAAACATTAGAGTATGGTTTTAATGTGCAGCGAAGCTAACCAGATTTCAGAGGGCAGGAGATGGTTACAATTAAAACTCTGGGAAACAGCTGCGATTTTAAGGCTGGCTGACTCCTCAAGTCAGACTCTGTCAGCAAGAAAAAAAACCCTCTTTATGCGGAAATATTCCTCCATGTAGTCCTTTTTAGGAATGTTGAGGAGAGTTCCCTGCTCCTTAGCTGTGTCTAACTGTCAACCATGGCCACAAAGCACAGTTCATTAAACTCTCTGATGGTAAAGCACGTTGGTTTCCAGGCAGTGAGCACAAACCAGGCCCTTTTTTGTGACCGTTTTCTCAAAGCCAACATTAAATTATAAAAACATGCTTGTCACTTCGGTCCAGGTTCATTTCATCCAGTGTGCAGATGAGTCCATCAAAGTAATGAGCAGTGGAAAACCTGACCATTATACATTATATAGGTGTTATGTAGGTGCGTTTCAAATAAAATAATTACCTATTATTTTCATTTATACATTTATGAGTGTGTGTGTGTGTGTGTGTGTGTGTGTGTGTGTGTGCATGTGTGGTAGGTCATTATTTTATTACATAACTACATAACCCATAAGAAAACATAAATGTCTTTTTTCCTTTTTCACATATACACTGAGGTCAAAAACAAGAACACATAGAGATACAGAGAAACACACACATGCACAGACATGTACCAGATCCGATAATAAATTGAGGGGAATAAGGAGAGCAAGAGTCAGACTGACTGCTTAGCAACTGTGACTGAATAAGTAAGCACAGTCCAAGAAGTATCATCCCTCACAATACATAACAATTTACACCATAAAGTTTATTGTGAAGAACTTACATTCACCATAATTTACAGTTAAATTCATCAGAACCAACAGCTGTTAAGTGCACAGTGTCTGTGTGCATACGCATATGTGTTTCATTTGTGTGCATGTGTGTGCTAATCAATCTGACAGGTTATTCTTATCCTTTCCTCTCAACCTATCAGCAGGGATTGTGTACATCTGTGTATGTGTGTTTGTGGGGCACATAGGTTTTATGTACACACTGATGTGTATATTATGATTGTAATGTGGCGTTCCAAATTCTGAATGTATAAGTGTGTACATTTTAAGCTTGTGTCGACTTCTGTACACCCGCCTCTATTCATTTGCGTCTCTGAGTTTGCCTGCCTCTGTGTGTATATGCGGAAGAGTGTACGTATGTATTTCATTTCACGCTTACGCTGGAAGAAAATGAACAAATACAGACAAAATAAACCCAAGACTCAACCCATCGCATTGCATTTTATCACCTTAATAGCCTCTCATTTTGGTTGCATGGGCGACAAGTCCTTTGGAATTTTCTCTCTCCTTTTTGCTTCACAACTGGTGAGTTCTGAAATGGATAATTAGGTTTGCTCTGATGCCAGTGTGGTGAAAACCAACTACAAAGACCTAATTGCCTCTCTGCTAATGGCATGTCCTTACTGATTTCTCTAAACACTATAGCTTTTGATCTCTTTACCCTGTTAAGGCAAAGTTACAGCATGGAGATTCATGGCTAGGAATGGCCTTCCTCTGCAGGCAAACCCACCCCCTCCCTACCACACTGCTCCCACTCCTCCAATAAATAGGAAGAATGGTATATTATCCACATCTTCAGATAGGGCATCCTGCGATGTGCCATTTGAAGTTTCCACTTTGACCAGACAGCATATTTCCATATTTGCATTTTCCCAACATAATGGGACTCCATGCTTTTTTCTCCCTTTCTTCATGCCCCTTTTCTCTTTTTTTTTGTTTTGCTAATGGACTGATATAACTTCTTCAAAGCACAAGTTTAAAAACAGCATATTCTGCTCATAACATGATAGCTTGGGTCTCAAGGGTGTTGAGTCTGTTTTGCTAAATTTAATCCCCAAACTAAAGTTTCACTAAAATTTCCTGCAGTCTGTGTGATTCTGCAGAATGATTACATTATGAAACCAAGATAATATTTATTATCGATCTGATCCACAAATCACAGGGTAGAACATAGTCATTATGAGGAGTGGTGAGGAGGAAGTTTTAAACCTCTGATCTGATAAAAAGAGGCCAAGCTAAAGCTCAAATGTTAAGCAAATGAATCATTAAGAACAGGGAGAGAGAAGGAGAGAAGGATTTAATGTTTAGGTAGAATAAGCCCTGCTGTAAGGTACTAGCTAAAGCATCTCGAACACTGCCACTGTTGCCTTGAGCTACACACTCAACCTTGGCTCTTTCTGACTGAGAAAATCTGCGTAGAAACAGTTGTGCTGTAATATGTTAGATAGAACCTTCCATCCATTCTTATAAAGGTGGGAGGATAATAATCATTGTCAAACATCAATTACCTGTTGATGACAGTCAGGCTGTATTAATAAGTGCAAAATACTTATTCATTTTTGCTGGTGCTCTTCAATGCACATTACAAAATTTGGAAAGCATACAATTTATGAGGTGATATTATTGTTGCCCAGGCTTGGCTAAGTAATGATATGTGGTTACATTTTTTTCATGAAAACAATCAATTCCCAATGCCTATATCCATGTATTATATTTCTATACTTTATATACTTTCTTTTATTGAAAGTTTACAAGTAAATTTAAGTTCACCAAGTGATCACATCTGCTCACACACAAATGTGAGTGTGTTCATGCTCACGCACAGGGAAACACCTATGCCTACACACACATTCATATACATAAAGATACATCCAGTGCATACACACACACTGCCATTTTATATTGTTCTGGGCTCTTTGTTCAGTTCAGGTGAAGGCAGCAGTAAGGAAACAGAGCTCAAGATAGGGCTGATTAACATTTATTATCAGTCTCTGTTTCTTTTGACAAGATTCAGTAATTAGATTTCAGCTGCAGGACAGAAATAAGAGAAAAGAGCGGTGAAAGGAAGATAGAGTAGAAAACCTCTGATGGTAGAATGCTAAATTTAGCTCTTCTCTTCTGTTCATTTCTGTTTTCTCTTCCAGTGCCCTATAAAGACATTGGTCATCTCTCACCTTAAATTATTTAGCTTCTCATCATTACAATCAAGACTAACAGTGCTGTAATGAGGGTCTGTGTAAAAGAGCGGAGATAGATAACATGGATTAACGGTGGACATACTGGTAACAGGAAAGAAACTCTTACAGCACCATATCAGCAAAGTCAAGGCAATGGAGATAAATAGACTCACAAAAAGAAGAAAAATGGTGTATGAATGAACAAACTGAAAGTTGGACAGAGGTATCAAATGGTTCAGATAGGTAACGAATTGGAGACCAATGGATCCGTAAACAACTAGAACTGGAAAAAGATGAATGAGAACAGATAGAGAAAGAGACATTTTGATAAAAACTAGAGTCAGATGCATAGGGAGAAGAAAAAAATGTATGAAAGACAGATAAAAAAAGCAGAGATACAGAGAATGGTTCAGCAGATGGATTGACAGGTAAATTCAGCTGGCACAGAAACACCACACATCTGTCAACTAGTTCCATGGTATTTCAGCACGGAGTCTCAGAGTGCATTTATATAGCATTAGGTGAGGGAATAAGAGATGCCCCCCCTCCCTCCTTTGCCATGGTGTTTGTTAGAGCACAGGATGAATTCAGCAGGTATACGCACCAGTTTAAAACAGTCTGTGTTTGTTAAAGCACAGGATGAATTCAGCAGGTATACGCACCAGTTTAAAACAGTCTGTGTTTGTTAAAGCACAGGATGAATTCAGCAGGTATACGCACCAGTTTAAAACAGTCTGTGTTTGTTAGAGCACAGGATGAATTCAGCAGGTATACGCACCAGTTTAAAACAGTCTGTGTTTGTTAAAACAGGATGAATTCTACGCACCAGTTTAAAACAGTCTGTGTTTGTTAAAGCACAGGATGAATTCAGCAGGTATACGCACCAGTTTAAAACAGTCTGTGTTTGTTCTAGGCAAATCCGGACCTACGGGAATTACAAAAAGCCGACAGACTGGAACATGGCCACAGATCAGGACCTGGCTGTCAATGCTGGCCCCCTCACATGCGTCATTCTTTCATCTGTTCAACACCGGGAAAGATCCTCAATTAGCTAAATTAGCTGGGCGATACTGGGCTTTTATGTGCAAGGCGCTAATGAAATTCCAAGGTTAAAGTGAAGAGCCAAACATCGATTTGTGCTTTAATGTCTGTAATGAAAATGTGATTACGAGACACAAAAACAAGGCCGGACAAAAACGAGAGCATTAAATCTCTTAAATACGACAAACAGTGCGAACGGGTCAGCCTGATCCAAAAACTCCAGCGCCACTGCACAATGGACCGAATGGACCTTTCCAACTCCTAACCCTTGCTCATAAGTATTTTGAAAAACCTGATATTTAACATGGTGATTGAGCTGTAATTTCATTTTTCTTTCTCTCTTTTTCTCTCTTCTTTTTTCTCTCTTTTTTAGCAGAGACACAAACATAACACCGTTTGCCTTATAAATATGATCTGTATTGAATGTGGAAGAATAATACCAATAATACTATAGAAAAAAAAGAATGTATCCATATATTCATGTAAATGTGGAAGAGATGAGATTATGGGACAAGACGAAAAGCACACAGTTCTGTTCAAGACATCTCCTCAGTCTCTCTCTTTCTGTCTCACTCTGACGAAAGTGATGAGGCTCTCCTCACCTGTCATTCCACATAGGCAGGAGCACTCTGCAAACCGAATACATTGCTACTTTAGTTGGGGTGATGTTAAATGCTGCTTTTGAATGCCAATCACTGATTTAATTATTGAGGATCACATAATGAATAATGGGGCAGATCCCAGAACTTTAGAGTTTATGGGTCACATTGGCATTATTTTGCACTAAATTACATCCAGTGTTTGATTTCTGTAAACTGTTTGAGAATGTGGAAATGACAGAACCCACTAAAATTAGTAAAGAGATCATGATAGTGTCAATACATTCAGATTTCAATCAGCACACATTGTGATACTGTTCAAGCTATAAAATCATGTCATGACTGGTTATAACATATTGTGTCCTTGTTATGACAACATTATGTTGGCTGTGTGACACTTAGTTCAATAAACTGTTAACCATTCGCTCTGCACTGTCAGTAATTTCATCCTGACATGACAGTCATTGACCTGCTGCTCATGGGAAAGCAGAGCTTTGCTGCCCAGGTCAGCTCCCGTTTCGTTTCCTCTCTTTTCTGTCATTTCAATGCCACACGTTATCCTCTGTAATATCTTTATTATCTCTATACTTTTTAATATGAATATAAAAACGAGTCTTGACACTGCACCATCCCTCATCATACTGCAGATAAGAGTTAAAATGCCACAGATGGCTTGGGGAGGAGATATGAAAGGTTGGAAAAAATGCATTGTATATTCTGAGAGAAATATTCTGGTCACAACTCCTGGTCCTCTGAAGGTTAAATAGTTAGTTTTGACCATGTTCCAGGGTGAATCATGTTGTGGCACTCATTTATACATGTGCACATAGTCATTAAAAATGTGTGGATTC
The DNA here is from genome assembly GCA_022829145.1 of Albula goreensis. Classification (NCBI taxonomy): domain Eukaryota; kingdom Metazoa; phylum Chordata; class Actinopteri; order Albuliformes; family Albulidae; genus Albula; species Albula goreensis. The sequence continues at coordinate 18,871,292 of CM040750.1, forward strand.
ATTTTCAATTATTAATTACTTATTTCAAAATGACTTTCATTTGGTGTTCCAATCGTTTTGTCTCCTGTTGCAGTTTGGCTGGTTAACATTTCACACACATGCACACAGTTTTTGCTTTCTTTTGAATCTTTTGTGCACTTCCTGTACAAACATGATATAGGACTGATCTCACCTGGAAAGAATAGAAGGAAATGTGACACACAAAATTTGAGAGTTGAATCTGAAATTGTGAATACAGCTCCTTTTTGTGTAGAAAAACCAATTCATGAGCCCCATGATCTACAGCTCTACACTTGCATTATGTTTTGTTTTACAGTTGACTGAAGTGCATTAACAGACCAATCCACATCGATGTTGAGAGCAATAGCCCTAAACTCATGAAAGTGGCCAAAATCTGGGCTGGCAAGGGCATAAGCACAAGTCCCATGTCTGGGGTGAGTCCATTTCATTTTCCGCTTGGTTTCTGAAAGTTGCTGTGACCTTGTATTTGTTTCTTTTGTACAAACTCCACTGACACATAGTTGTTAGGCCTAGTCCCTTTGGTAGACAGACCATTAGTGAATTCTCCTTGGAGTCTTAGGGCTGGATCGCTGGGATGACAACTCTCACGTATGTGGTGAGACTCACACTTTCAGCCTGTTTCTCAAGCTTCTTCTCACGCTTACTTTTGAAATGGCACTACCCTGTGCTATGGGAGTATATGGTCCCCTCTTTCTAACCAATCAGTGTGTTTTCCTGATGTGGCATTATGTGGAGTATTTTTTCTTCATTTACATTTAAAAAACGTCAAAAACGAAGACATCTGAACAAGAAACAATTACGAATTTAACTTTGCAGACTCTGATAGTAAGCATTACTGTTTGTCAAGAATTAGGCAGGACACAAACGCAGATAGATTGAATAATAAATTTGAATTTATTAGGCAGCTGAAAAGACAAAAATCAAGGTCAGGGACAGGCAGGGTCGATAACCAGGAAGTCACAGCAACAGACAGGCAGATAACACAAAAAATAAAGCTGGTTGCGAAACATGTAAACTCACTGAGACAAACTAGCACTATGATGTGCAGTCTAATCATACATATACAGTATATTCACCAGAAACCTAGATTGTTAAGTTCATACACATCGCATAGGCTACAAAGTTCTGATGACTATATAACATATTTTGTAATTAATAGGGTTATTGACTGATTTAAAAAAAAAAGGTTATATGCATGAAATCACTGTTATATTTCTGTGTTTGCTATATAGGAGTACAGATTTCACACACAACCTACTTGCTCAAGGGTACATTGCACTCTCTCCTGTACCAAAGAGAGGTGTGCAACATCATTTTGCCTTATGGGGACCCTTTTGTGCTTTAGTGCTCATGAGAGGGCATTTTTGGGACAAGATAGGACATAAAATCTGAGAACAATGAAAACTATGAAAATGAAAATATATATTAAGTTACAATTGCCTTTATATCTAAGATGAGAGATGAAATGATGTTACTAATATTTTAATTTTCAAAAAAAAAGACAAGGATATCAAGTATCAATGATATAAGTGTGTGTCTGTTAGTGCACTGTTATCTGCAGTAGAGTACTTTAGACTCAAATTTTTCAATCTTTGACGGTTGATTACATCTAGAGTCATTTTGCAATTTACATTCAGATACAACAGCAATGTGTGGGTACTGTTCCCATGAGAATTATCTGTACCTTGCACCTGCAATTACTTTGGATGTCACTAGACTATTCTAGGTTCTATGTATAGGTTTGCCATGTTTGTATTTATTACCTGAATAGAAATGATTACATGTTTTATATAAAATGTAGTAAGTGAAATGATACATGAACATACTAGCGTTCATCTGATAGCCTAAATTTTTTGTATGATTTATGGCTTGCTTGCATCAGCCATTGTCCATAGGGAGGTGAGCAGCATATTTTCAGGACATTCCCCATAATGCATCTCACAGAGAGGTGCTATAAGATTTCACAACTGAAAGATTTCTTTCTTCTCAAGGGAATTAGAGGAAATGTCACAAAGATTGAGTCCACTATTATCTGGCTTTTGGTAATATGAGGTCTATTTTCTACCTAATCATAAAAATCGTCCAAAGACCAAAATATTCTCTGAGGTAAAAGTGCTTTTCACGTCCAATAAGTTATTTCAGAAAGTTGTCGTTTTTATTGACTCGCTCATCTTGCACGGAGGCTTGGTGACTGTACCCATGGGCCTGGGCATGACTGAAATCCCAGCAAGAAGGGGAAAAAAGTTAATGTCCCTGTTCCTTTCCCCATTATTTCATGTACACCCCTCATTAACTTCCCTTTCAGCAGGACCGCTTGTGAGAGAATTCACTAATGAAAAGAAACAGGAAAAAGAATCAAACTCAGCCCAAAATACTTTATGTGCCACTGCTTTTCCCAGTGTGTCACTGGAAAGCTGTGTCACACCCATCAAATTCACTCATTGACATTCTTCAACTGTACTCACCATACTAAGCAAATACTAATACCATTCAGGTCAGCTCAGAGATGCAAATGATTTGGAAATGTAGATCTGGAATGCTTAAAAATGTGTAATATGTGTACCTCAGAGAGTTAAAAAGCAGAAATGCTTTATGTAAATTGAAATATTGAGTATGGTGCCGTAATCTTCAGTGATAAAGTAGTTAACTGCATAGGAGCATTTCACATTTTAAAACGTTCATCAATTTCACATTTGCCCAGTTTTTCATTTAAGGAAGATGCCTAATTTCAGAATGAACAGAAACACAGTGTTACAGATGGTGACTCATTATCTACAAACTGTATAAATGACATACATCTACTTATCAACTGTAATACAAAGATGTACCTGCATATGATTCTAATTTTGTATATTCCTTGCATTCATATTCATTTTAACATACATTATTGTGCCGCAGTAATCCATGCATTAGCTACATCCAATCTAGGGTATGCAGAGGAGGTGGAGCCCATCCCAGCATACACTGGGCAGAAGGCTGGGATGGGCTCACAGGCTTTTTCAAACCCCCAACAACCCCCCCAGGTCCAGTCACTTGTATTTTCTCAATTCCTCGATTTTCTAGTGTGCAGCGTGTTTCGTGCAGGGAGGCATCTATTTAAAAAATTGTTTGGTCACCCTCCCACTGAGACCACCCACTTTCCCCCGGTGCCTCCTAGCACTGATGTGCTCATCTTTGTTCTCACGCCTTCTGCTGCTGGGGAAGTGATTGTCAAACTAAAGCTATTTCAAGCACTGAACTTTGCATCAGCCATACAAAAAAAATTGCAGATGGATTTGGTGGTGGTGGTGGAGGTGGGGGGAAGGGGGGTTTGGAGTCATATCGATCCTTGGTTACATTGATTTCTTCTCTCTTTTTTGGCACAGGATATGACTGGCAGGGAGCTGAGCTCTTTTGGAATGGGAGCAGCGATGGGCCCAATATGGAGGTGAGACGGTGAATGGATAATGACTGCAGCTGCTGGAGGTTTGTGTCTCTCTCCTGCCCTCTCTCTCTCTTGCTCTCCCGCATTCAGGATCCTAATTTCGGTCTGAGCCCATGGCTCTGTTCTATTCACTCATGCCACGGGGGGTAACTTGCCACTGCTGACAAGACTCTGGAGCTATTGAATTCCTGTCCGCTTGCTGTAAGACACACAGAGATCGACTGCAAGTGAAGGCTTACCTAAAAGCTTCCTTAATTCTCTGTTTTCTTTAAAATCAATATTTAATATGCGCTGCTCGCATAGCTACACAGAAGGAAGAGTCCTTGTGAAGATGATCTTGGAATTATAAAACTGACATTTTTTTTCCATCCATTTGAACTTTCAAAAATGTAAGGGATGTTTTCTGTCCTCACCAGTGCTTCAATTATAGAATATATTACATCAAAATTGTCAGATCTTCTGATTCTTTCTTGTCATCTTTAATTCTTTTTATACCCCCTTGCTTCCCATCCTAGTTGTACTACTGTTCAGTCAGTCCAGCTGAGGGACTCCCACAGACAGGAAGGAGGAAGCTGTACTCACGTGCAGATGTGAGAAACACGGTTAATTCAGGATCGGTTATCAACTCTTCCAGGAACCTGGCCGACATTTTAACAGCAAGACTGTCAATATAGGCTTATTTACTTATATATTTAAAAAAACAGTATTATTATGTTAATGGCTGTTGCAGGTTGTAGGTTATATATTTGAACAAGTCACACAATAATGGAATAGTGTTGAGTTTACACAGTCCATTTACTGATTGACTGTATGCCATTTACTGTATGTTCAAGCTTCACCCATCATGAGAAAACATTCCCTCATATGAGACAACATGCCCCAGAGCAAACTGTATGGAGATTATAAAACACCTAAGTGCTTAAAATAAATAGTTTGGAAATATATGCAGGAGCTGGTTATTCTTTCCAAGAGTAAAGAGGATGTTGATCTGATGTGTGCTGTACTATACAGACACCAAACTGAAGGCCTCACAAATCCCCCTACTCAAGTCCACTTGGGTCCAGCAGGTGTTTATTCATTTTGGGTGGTGAGTCTGTAGGCTGGGCACATCGCGGGCTCTTTGGCCCTGAGTCCTGAGCAGAGCAGAGTCCCTGAGCCTCTGTAGGCAGCCCACCACATTCCTCAAGGCCTGATCGATATGTGCAGCCCTGAATTAATACACTGGTGTCAAGAGGCTGGGGGACACAGAGGAAAGATAGCCGGGTCCTCTCTTCACTTTTTCAGAACTCTCCTGCACTCTTTCTCTCTGTCTGACGCCTCCTTCTCTTTGGCTCTTTGAAATATGGTTCATGAATAAAAAAGCTTGTTTGATTTTCTTTGCTCCATCCCTGTCGCATTTCATGTACTTTCTAAAGCTATGGTGAGCATTAAGTATATGTTTATTTTACTTTAACCCAATATTAAAAGCAAAAATTAGCATTTTTTTCAGTAAGTAGATGAGATGATACACAGTATTTTTGCAATTATACTCTCAAATAAATAAATATCCTAATTAGAATAAAACCAGCCATAAGATCATAAAAGGCTCAGCGAATCATAACCTACCATCTTGGAAACCATTCATTTCAGAACCTCTCCAAAATTTTCATTATACTGCATATGACATACACATACATATGTAGCATATGATTGCAAGCGACTACTACAAAACAGAACCCCATCAACACATTCTTACACTTTGTATTAATGCATTTTGTGTACATGTAATGTTATGGTAAGATAAAAGGAAAGATTTATGGCCTGAGGTTTATTTAAGGATGTAATTCTTTTGAACAGGAATAAGGTAATTTCTATAAAAACAACTACAAGTTTATAAATATTTACTATGCAGCATTGCTATTTCTCATGCAAAAATGTAATATAGTTTCATAAAAGTAGACAATTATCATGATAAAATAGGGAAAATAAAACTGAAATCATATTGTTTCACACCAATAAAATGTATCAGTTTATACCACAGCCAAAGAGATTGCATACCGCCAAACTAACTTGACTCACATCAGAGAATATGAGGATAGCTTTAGAAGGATGGCCCTGGGAGTGAAAAATGGAAAGCTATATCAGGAGAGGGGAATTAAGTCGGTAACCTTGAACTGGACAAAACAGGAACTTCCAGATAATGAATTGTATTTTGACCGGAGGTCAATGGAATGAAGCTGGGCCGTGTGGGTGGCTTGTGTACATATGGCAGCCACAGTCTGTTCTGTAAATATCTCATTTTGTAAACAATTATGTGAAAATTTGACAGGAATTCCATGCTGAGCAAAATGTTTGTGTCGTTCATTTTAAATGACATAACACTAAAGACTATCCTGCTTTCATAAAAACGTCTGTCCTCATTCATGTGCATTTATATGAGACTTTTTTCAAAAAATGCTGTTGCTCTGCTAACAGTCATAGTATTCCTAAGCCTGAATTGACTGCAGGTAGAAATGGTACATATTTTGACATGAAGATATAGCCAAGAGCATTGGGTTTTTCTATCATCTAAATAAAATAAGACTAGGTACATAAATAAATGCATGTACAGTATATTGTGCTGTCTCTTTCTCTCTTTCTCATGCCTTTTCCAACTGCCTACAACAGCAATAGTCTCTCTGAAATTGATGTGTGTCATTGAATGAATGGTTGAACTTTACATCATGGGTTCTGTGTTCATTTTTAGAACAGCATCTTAATGTGTAGTAGTTGTATAATAGTCAGTCAAACATTCCATTCATTATTCAGAGTTGGCAACAAATATGGACTCTGGGAGTTGGGAGTTGATAAGGAATCCTCAGTCCTTTGGATTTCCCCCCTTTAAACCAGTATTGGTATGGAATTATTATTGGGGGCAGCCTATAGCCTAGTGGCTAAGGTACATGACTGGGACCCCTGAGGTTGGCAGTTCAAGTCCTAGTCCAGCCACAGCAAGAACACCACTGCTGTTGGGCCCTTGAGCAAGGCCCTTAACCCCACATTGCTCCCAGGGGAGATTGGCCCTTGGTTAGTCTAATCAACTGTAAGTCACTTTGGATAAAAAAAGTGTCAGCTAAATGACTGTGTAATAATGTAATGAATTAGTTTTATTTAGAATAATCCTATTAACCTTTGTCAGCACTCCAATGGAAGTCCATTTTTAAACCTGTATTCAAGTATTGAACTATGGGGAAAGAGCTAAATTCAACTGAACTTCACCATACAACATGAATTTTTCCACAGCAAATTTCAGATTAGCATTATAATCTTTTTGTTGGCACAGTAACATCAAATTGTACAGATTCTTCAACTAAGCATACTGCAGGCAATCAACTGTAAAATGTTTAAGTACAAACATTGTAAAACAAATGAGATATAGACTCTGTATCACCAGTATAATTGCAGATACACTGAAATGTTTATGTTAGCTCCAGCTGCAATGTCCAAGTTGACTGATATGTCAGAACCATCTCAGCACTGAAGCAGAGGATGACTGGACTCAGATTCTTCATTCATGTGTGATGTACTTTAAGGACCAATGGCCTCATTCAAATGACCAGAACGCGTGTACACACATACACAACAAACAAACACCTTGATGTGCCACACAATACCCTGCTATAGATGAGCTTCAGCACCAGTTGGAAATGGATCAATTGCTCTCACTGGGAGATTATAGTAATCTGACTGATAGGTTACTGCTCCGCGCTCAAGAATTTTTCGTGCAACCCATGACACCGACAAACTGCATAATCTCCTGTCTTTTAAAGATGGTTGGAGGCCATTTTAATCCACTGTGAGGCTGCAATGGGGGAACAGGCCTGTCCATCTTCCATGTTAGAGGTCTCAGAGCATATTGATCCAAAAATCCCAGTCCACCGATCTACAACTGTGGTCATGTGATTTCTTGTAAGGGCGCAAATGGACTGCTTCCTCCACCTAGGTCTGAGGTAGAAGTCACAGCCATTTATGCCCATCTTTTACACATTCCCAATAAGTTTATCCAGCAAGATGAGTTGATAAGTTGCACAGACCCATTCCACATACTTCCTCTTCCACATAATTCTCCAAGTAATCAATGTTTAAGATCAAATGAGATCTTAGCTGTTTGAATTCTTTGAATCAAGGCATGGTTATTTGCCTATCAGGGTTTTTGGGGAACTCACAGCCAGCCCAGCCCAGGGAAGCCCAGAGCACAGAATATGAACAGTATGCACTGAGCTTTATTACTGCCAGTGGTAAATACCTTCTATACTGCAGATCACTGACTTTTTTTAAATAAGCAATGTGTTTGAAATGACTAGCAATCGCTGCTATTGAGCTGAAGATGATACATTGACTGTGTAAATTCCCAGGTAGGCAATGGTTGTCATACGGAAACATACATTTGTATGTTACCAGCAAAAACAAGAGATTGAACTATTAATATAGATCATATTTTGTTCTGTTTCGAAGGGGCTTTTAATGGTAATTGTTTTTAATATAATATGATAGTAATTAGCCCATCCTTAGGCAACTTGTTACTGAAATATTAATAAGTAATTAACATAGAGACTACAGTACAAAGGATCCCACAGGGAGGTGCACCCCATTGCCCTCGTGAGCAGTCATTGCTCATGTGCATCTTTTTCCATCATACCCAGTGGTCACCTCTAATATCACATGAGGATTTCAATGTCCTGCCAATGACAGCAGTGTTGGAAAATCCCAAGCAAGGGTACTGATATTGATTTTAATCATTTGACATGCTAGTTTCTCATCAAATAAGTACACTCACTATTTTCATGCAAAATTGTATCATGTTTATAGCATTGTACTATCTATACTGTTTATAGTATTATACTATCATATGTACAGCAGCCCCTTTTAAACCTCCTTTTCCCGGGACCACAAGTCCACTCTGCTGTTGAAAAAAGTGATTCGTCCCTAACAAGTCCCTAACAAGTTCAAGTTGTTTACTTGAACTTTGCATGTTTTGTCAAACAGAGGCGCAATTAATGGTCTTGTGCTGTTTTTCATCACATGTCATGCATGTGATTGGGAAAATCTTCAACAATCAAATCTTTATCTCCAGAATGTCATGTGCTTGGCTCCTGTACCAGGGGTCGTATCTGTGGCTGTCACTGTGATGTAAGTGTGTCGATCACTCAGGGGGATACCCTTCGCCTTTCCAGCACAACTGAGTGAACGCCAATTAAAATCAAGTGAATAACATCACGCTTGATGTCTTTTGCGCGCTCTAATTGGTCTTCCTCAACAGAGTGGCCTTATGTTTTCAAATGAATACATTAATTGAGTTGTGTTTGTATTAAAGCAACAATTTGAATTCATTAGTATCAGTTTTTAATCTTATTGCTGAACTGAGTTTTAACTTCCATGCCGTTCAATTTAAGCATGTTGTCTGTTTTTTTGTTTGTTTTTTTATTTTTTATTTTTTACTAACTATTGATTTACATAAAAAACACACACACAAGTGGGTAGGTTTTGGTTATTTAGTTGCTCCTACCTTTTATGTATTTATTTTTCAACCTTTTAACCTTTTTCTCACCCAGGACAAGGTTGTGAAGTAAGGGAGACAGGTGGCTTTGACATTGCTTCATTTTCATTTTCATGTTGGAATACTATTTATTTTTTTTGCGCCATACTTCACAAGTTCTTCAGCACCTGCCCACCTCCCCCCCAACCCCCCAACCTAAGCCATCCACAAACGGTCCCTATCCTGTCAGTCTGCATCTATCTTTCTTTCTCATCAGAGACGCATTGCACTGGTTGTAAGTGACATCTCTGCTAATCGTTAGCTGCAAGTTATCATCGGGGGAACAGGAGTCGATTAAGGCCATGTTCTCAAAAAAGGAGCATTTTCAAACATACAGCGTGCCCTGACAATACCCATGATCCCGTTCAAAGAAACATGATAAAAAATGAGTTCTCCCTCTCCCTCCTCTCGCCTCCCCCCTCTCTCTCTCTCTGTCTCTCCTTTCTTCTTTCTGTCTAGCAGGAATCACCCGTTCTCCCTGACGAACAGCCTCGGGAGGAATCCAAGCTGACCAGTCCTGACACCTAATCACTGACCAGAAGACAGATATTAAAGGTCAGCATGAAAGCCTGCAGGGTCTGCTGCAGTGTCATTTGCAAACAGCAGTGAAGCCAGGATTACATGTACCTCCACATTTTGAGATTAAAACAGACACAAAATGGACTGAACAAAAGAATTCACACACATGTGAAATGTGAAAAGTCTTCACTGGCCGTGCATCGGCCCTGTTGGTGAGATGAAAGAATTCCCTGGGGAGTTGCCTGATTGATTGGGAGCACACCAATGTTCAGGGCTTTATCCGAACAGGCCTCCTTATTGTGCATGCTTGTCACATCCTCTTTCAACATAAACGCTTCCCTGCTTTTTTCAGTCAAGGGCTTGCTGCTGAGACGTGTGTTTATCAGATATGCTACTATTGATTAATCTATTTCTTGTAGCATGGACATATATGTGAGAGTCCTTTGAAATACAATGCAAGCCACATTGTCACAACTGACAAATCAATCTATTGTGACAAAAAAACACAACACAGTATTATACAAATATGCACGATGGTATTATGTTTGTATTTTCATTGATATGAGATGTAAGCATTAAACCAAACAAATCACGTCATCAATTGATGGAAAATTTTAACTGTAGTAAAAATGTTTTGGCACTATTTCTTAAGAATATTTTGAGAGAAAATACTTTTGACATAAAGAAGGAACAGAGCAAAATTGATCAGGGGAAGCCTGCTAAAGACACCAGTAATAGCTACTCACTGACATGGACATACAGCATTTGAGAGCATGGAGAGCCATTACTGAAAAAAAAAAAAAAAAAAAAAACATTTCTCTTGAGGCTCAGATAACAAGCGTTTAGTCGGTTTGTTTGCACTAAGATTTATACCTTGATAATTAGAATAGTCAAAATTCCAATTATGATCAATAAATTATTAAAATTATGTGAACTTGTTGATTTTAGTTTTTGGTTCCATATGGTTTCCATTTCTGATACATATGTGTTTGAGTTTCCTCAGTTTTTTTTTCAGCAAGATTTGTCTTGTTCAAGTATATATTTCTTTTGTAGCTTGTCTACATTTAATAGATCGAACCATATCAACAAACACAGAACATTAGCACATATGTATGCCATAAAGGATTTTCATATTTAATAATGAAGAAACACATTGGGGAAAATGAATAAAATGGTCTGGTAACCGGTTTTTGTTACCACCATATTTCTGTCATTAATGAAAACACCCACTTCTTTGCCAGTTTCCCAACCTGGCTCTCTCAATCCGGCCATCTAATCATATTCTTTTGCAATGTTCTTTATAATCCCCCTCTCTGCACATTAACTGTTGTGTTTTGAGCATTCTGGCACAAAATGGATGCTGTTCATCACCCAAGCGAGTGCTTCACATTGGTGGGGGATGATGTGAGCTCCCCTCTCTTCACTCTAAATGACTTGGTGATTCTGTGATGAAAGGGTATATATGAATGCAATACATCATTAGGCCTTGGCAGAGATGAGAGTGTCACCAACATGATGGAGCTAGTGCCAATATCTGTAATCATTCAGCAATAATTGAATAACGCTGCCACATGCTAAGAGTAACACCCTGGAAAAAATGTAATATTAAAGGCTGAGCTGAAACACCTAAATTATTATACAAAGAGTTATGGGTGCTCTGCCAAAAAACCATAATTAAAACTGCTCTAATGACAGGGTAATGTAATATAATGCAGGAATGCATTACGTTATCTACAAAATGCATGCTGTACAATAATTGTTTCATAATACTTATTTTATTCAAATATTTAACATGCTATCTGAGAACCATGTGGCATAGTTATTTGTTACAAAAAAGATTTGTTCTCTCATTTTGTTACAATCCCTACTTGCTTCTTTGCAGATGTGGCAAGGTGCTCATTTTACTTGGTATAATGAACATGAAAGGAAAGTGTTAAGTAGGAGAGAGCCTGAGATGTGATACCTTAGTGGACCCAGCAGCTCCTCTGTTCTTTCCTGCCAACTTCCATGCCATTATTTTAAGCAATGAACATGGAGCCTCAAAAGGAATGGATTTGGTTTGTTAGCTACAGAACCCTTGGGGTCAAAGGCAAGGCAATTATTTGCCTAATCCATTTTAACATTCATCAGGGCCGTGAGCCATCAACCATTCATTTGTGTGGGTGTACAGTAGTAAGTAGTGCATGGAGAAGACAGAAATGAATGTGACTCCTGCATGCAGCACCGCCAGGGGACTCTTAAAACTACACATTCACACACGCTCAGAATACCTGTGCTGCAGCACTCAGACTGAATCAGCCCTTCAAAAAATGTCACATTCCACAACTATAGCAAACTGAGCCTTAACCTGAATGACCCGTGTTCCTGACAAATTGCAAGTTCTCAAGTAATTGACTGACTGGGTCTTTATAACACATTAATTTACCAGTGTTCAGCTTTCTGGAACCAGAGAACCTCTTGAGGCCTAATGAATGGCACCAATATCAGAGTAATTAAGAAATGCATGCCAAGGTTATTGTTTATTCTGTAAATTAGTTGCTTGTCTCACTGGATTTTTACACTCTTTGTAACATAACACAGTTTAACATAATTGAACATATTGTGCCAATGTTACAATACATATACCGTACAGATGGCAGAGAAAGCTTTATGAAGAGAAATGGGGAGAGGAGGAGGGAGAAAACATAAGAGAAAGATACAGAGGGGAACAAGAGGGGTGACAGTTGCTAAATTAATCTAACCTGTAGAGATATGACAATGTATACATTGTGGGTAATACCGTACCAGTAGACAAGAAGATGAGTTCTCTGAAGTAACCTTTTAGCACTATTCTCTGTCATCCCTCAAAAGCAATAAACATGTCCTCTGATTAAGATTATGCAATACCCCCTCACCTTGTATGTACAATGAGGAATATTAAAAGGGAAAGGTAAAGTGTATGGAGGTGGGAGCAGCAAACCACTGCGTAAGGAGGTTGGTTATGCCCATGGAGGAAAAGGGTTCAGATTGGTCTTTGATCCAGCATCTGAAACTCTTTGACCTCCTTTATGGACAGCATTTCCATCAGTCAGGCAGAGCAGAACAGCTCCTCAGTCAGAGCCAAAGGTCAGTGTGTCCACTGAAAGCTTCTTGTGAGGGACAGGAGCCCTTGGAGGACTGTTGCCATGGGGTTTGGTTGTAAGGATGAATTGACAGTAGGGTAAACAGTGTATGACATCATAATGTTACCATGGCAACATACGTCATTCTCCAATAAATTCACTGAATAGAATGACTAATTAAACTGAAAGAAAATGTAAACATAAATACAGAAACAAGGTACACGCATATAAACTAAAATCATAACTGAAGGTGCTGAGGCTGCATACCCACATACACACTTACACAAAGGCATACACAAAACACACTATAAGATGAAATATTTTCTATTTGATTATCAGAAGTAGGTGATTAGCCTTGATCTGCTTTCTACACCTTTTGCCCCTTATTTATATCATCCATTAAATATTTCTCTGCTTCTTGCTCTTGCTCTCACTCTCTCTTTCCATCTAGGAGTAGCTGCTACACCTCCTGCACCTGAAAGATTGAAGTTAGAAGTTGAGATGTTGTTGATATAAAAGACACAGTGGAGACTCCCCCAATTTTCACAATTTATCAAGATTTTGATTTTTTTTTTCTTTTCTGTCTGTTCCCTATTCACTGGTAAATGTTTTATGGAGGATTGAACTTGTTCATTCAGCAAGATTAGAAAAGCATATAAATGAAAACCAGAAAGAAAGAGAAGAAAAAAATGGAGAAGAGGAAAAAAAGTGCATAGCAAGGATTTTTAATTAATTTTCCCAAAAGGGTCAAAGTCTTTTCAAAGCCCGCCTGGAGATCTCATCTTAAGCCCAGATCTGGATTATGATAATGGAGATGGATGGTGGAAGGAGCAGTGATGAATTCAGACAGATGGACAGAGGCTTCATGCTAATTGGGTGTGGCTCCACCAGACAGGTGGGACAGTCTAGATGACTTCATTATGTTTCAAAATCTTCCCTGTTCTTAAAGGTATATGCCCATCACAACGTCCTTCTGATGGGAAATCCCAGGAGAACTGAATTTACCGGCGTGTTTTTGTCTGCGTTAAGAAGTGTGTAGATGTGAGCGGGTGAGTAAATGCAGATTTTTGGTTTATGAATGAGCAAAGAATTTTTCAAATGAATGAGGACAATGTGAACTCAAATGAAGAATTATGTCTGTTGGAGGAAAACAAAGTTCTGGTGCAGTGAGTATGTAAAAGACCACACAAGACTCAAATGGATAGTGAGTGAGAGCACTTGATTTCATTCCAAATTATCTGGGAAAATAGTTTTCTCAGGGAATGGGTAAATAAGTCAGATGAATTGGAACACACGTAGTGAGAGGAAGGGAGAGAGAGAAAGAGAAGAAAGAGAGTGTGTGGCTGGACATTCCATCAACATCCAAACTTCAGAGCCTCTATCCTGGTTCTGGATGTCTTTTAAGTTTGAACCTGAAGAGGTCTCCATTCAGTGTCCAGAAGATTAAAACCACACCTGGCATGTGCTGCGCTTGCCTGGGTGATTGGCTCTGGCATGGAAACAGATGCATACTCCACAGATGGGAGCATCAGACAAATGGCACTGAAACAGTTAATAGAAAGGACAGTGTTATCGTATGTTTATCTAAGAAACTTCTGCCTTTTATCTGACAGATAAAAAATGGTCATGGCTTTGTTCAGACATATGGATTGATTTCAAAGAGAATAAGCATATGTGTGCAAGTACTTGATGTGTGCACATTCACCAGCATACACAGATGAGACATTGTTTGAAATATATGATTGTACCTGTGGCCATATATAATATAATTGCATTATATGCATTTTATTTATATGCAGCTCAAGTATTCTAGTCATTTATGTTCATTAGAATCTTCAAAAGAACTCTGAAAAATCATACATTGACTGACAGAAATATTATCAATTGTAATGAGGTTGGGGTTAACAGCTTTATTCTTGTCGTTATTTAGCTCCTTCACATTATTCCTTACCTACATGTATTTCTTGCTCCTCCCATTAATATTTATGTCATTTATATATTATTCTAATTTCTTGTTTTTGTGGCACTGCTGTGTACCATTGCAGTAAAGCAACTTTAAATAAAACAAGAAATTGAAATTGGATTTTCAGAGACTCAGGGAGGCTGTATTGTGTATATGTGTTTGTATCTGCCCTTATCCACTCTTCCCAGCTGTACCCCTATCCTTATATTCTTCAGGCTAGGCCCATCTCAGGTGGCCCGGCATTGTTTATCAACACCAGATCACCATGGTGATATGGAGGCCTCAACACGCTGTAATGAGACTACGCGTGATTATCACTGCTCATGGGCGGCATCCAGGGGAATCCTCCCGTGTCTGTCTGGCTGGGGTGCCAGGGCGCTGATAAAGGTCAATGAAAATAAAAGGTGCTGGGGAAGTTTGTACAGGCTAATTAGCTCTCACCCCTTGCTCTTTGTTTGTGCCAATGGGTTTGAGGCTGAGACTCAGGGGGTATGACTTATCTAAGGTTTTCTTCTGCTGAAAACCTACTGCCTTAGCAGGAGGGAGACAGAAGAGGAAGATTTGGAAGACATGAGTATTTTCATATAAAAAATATATTGCACATAGATACTACACCATATTCAATTAAGGAATTGTGGACAGGAAGGAGGCTGGTGAAAATGGTAGCGATGACTGGCTTGACAGTGGTTGTTATAGAATTTGTCTGAAAACTATCTCCCATATGTAAAATAAAATGAATATGATGATAGCAATGAAGAAAAAGGGAAAGCTATTGCTATTGAGTGTTGGTGGTGAGAGTCAGTGCTCAGTGGAAATCAGGAAGATCAGTGTGATACATGTGTGTGGGTGACCACCTCCACAAAATCCATCTAACAAACATTTCAATTAGAATACAGGCCTAACTACCAAAAAATGGTACCTGACAGGTGACTAGACATTACAATGGGCAGCAATATGATTTTTTTATTTAGATAATCATGGATTCTTTCCTTTACACCCCAGGTAGTACTCATGGTTACAACACCTGCAGGAATCTCTGTTATTCTCTTTAATGTTTATTTTTATTATCACTGCCTCATTAAGCCATTTTCACATTACGCAATTAAACATGTCCACGTATTCCTAAAGGGGAAGCTAAAATGTTATTGTACAACATTTTCAATTTTATGTCATTGCCAGTTATTTTTTTCTTACCATTTGATGTGCATATATGTTTATTATTACAATGCTTCTTTTAAACTTATGAAAATGTTCTGACTTTATGTTGAGCTCTTTTCTGTATGAAATGTTTCATTTGAAGGGCAGAGAGCAGACTAGCTGAATGTGCTTAAGGTCATTCTCTTATTGGCTTTGTGGAAGAGCTGACCTTTAGCTGCTGTGAGCTGTAACTCCTGTACCACTGTGACAATCTGCACAAGTTGCATGTGTTTTAAGGGAAATTCACAGGTATACTTAGCATCATGAGTGTGCATTCTGAGACTGCAACTGCAAAACTGTATCTATTATTAATTTGTTGTTTCCCTGTTTGGGCTCACCTGACACTGTATATAAAGTCATGGACTCCTTCTTGCCTTCACTCGCACCTGTCAATAAAAGGCAACCTTAGCACCAGATTTTTAGTCTGGTGCACAGGCTTCTGTTGTTCTGCGGTGACCAAGGGTCTGCTTATGCTGACCCTGTCTGCGTATTCCCTACACTTCCACCTCGAATACACATTTTCTTTCATCTTCTCCCTCATGTCTTCAGGTTTTTAAAGACAGAAAAATGTATTCACTGCCCAGTCTTCAGTGTGCTTGCTTCTTGTTGAGCAAAAGCCTGTCATGATAATTACATTATCGACTTATCATACAATATATGGACAAGACCTTGATCATTTCTGCTGACCTCGATATTGCCCATTGTGTGTATATGCGTTTTTGTTTACACAAGAATGAATGTCTGCAACATTTTAGCCAATCGCGCTGCTTCTGTCCTCTCGTCTGCTCTCTGTCTCAGAGACAGGGGCCAATGGTTCTGCATTGAAGGCTCAGCATAGCTGTTTAACTTCTTAAGCAAACTATCTACTTTGTAGGTAGTTTGCTTGCTAATGAGATAACATTTGATTGTTTTCTGGCAGATTCATTGCGAATCATCTCAGATGTAGTTTTTGGTTACAATAACGGGGTTATCGGATTTTACCATGCCTATTTCTTGGTAACTTTTCAAAAAGCAAAGCGAAAAAAGCCAAACAAATTACATTTATATACAATATACAATGCATGACTGTCTGCACGGCTGCAAACTTTGTTTATTTTTGTACGCAGACCAGGCACAGGTAAAAATGCTCACAACGGTGTAGGCCACATGTGTAGGCTAAGGCATAGGCTCTGTGTAGATTTAACACAGAACCATAAATCAGCACAGCTCCTCCACACACATAGAGCGGACAGTGACAGGTGAAGATACTCGAGGCTAAGAGGTGTTTTGATAGGTGTTTTTTTTTTTTCCCTGACGAATGCATAATTCCAGCCATAAAGTTATAAAGTTAGAATAAGTACAAATGGACTTGGTTTCAAAGCCGCATTCCTCAGCTCCAGTGTGGGAACATTTTGGCTTTAATGGGAGAGGAGAGCCCTTTAACGTGAATGAGCCGGTATGTCGATTTTGTTTAAAAACAGTAGCAATGACAAGTGGCAATACAACCAACCTAAGCTCATCTAAAACACAACCGTCAATTTTTGTTAATGGAGCCCAAGAGTCTATCTTATTTATTGTTTGGTTGTGTGGTTTTATTTTATTTATGTTTCATTTATTTAGGATGTTTTAATGTTCTGACATTCCAATTCCAATGTTTGAATATTCTTAAGAATTAAAAGTTCATTGCTCTTTGAAAGGGTGTAATTGCTTTATTATGCTATTATATTATCATTATATCAGTGGCATAAAATGGTCTTAAAATGACAATAATGTAGTTTATCGCAATTATTTCTGGGACAATACATTGTCTAACAAAAATAGCTATCATGACAAGCCTAGTTGAGCGCACTACACAGTATATGTTTCAACACTGGATGGTATGTTGCCAGGATGCTTGCTAATGATGAAGGTCAGGTTCAGAGTTAATTAAATGTGTTCCCTTGAAAAAAATGTGTGCAAATAGGAAAAGTAAAACTGTAATATAATTTAATGAGCTCCTGTGCGACCCACATAACTCATAATCCCAGATGCCAATATCACATGGCAGTCTGTTAGAGACTGTGCCTCATTTATAATTTGTTTTCTATCAATATGAAACTACAAATGATAGTCAGAGGCTGTGTGTGTGTGTGTGTGTGTGTGTGTGTGTGTGTGTGCGTGCGTGTGTGTGTGTGTGTGTATGTGTGCATGCGTAGGGTTGGGTGAAGCCTCAACAAAGGAATGCAGTGGTATTTTTATGCAACATAGATACAGATGGGAAAATACATAAGATTGCATAACAAAGTATTGCATTAAACTCATCGATTATCCTAAATATTCACTGTGCATTTTAATTATCAATACATTTTATATTAAATCTTGTTTTGATTTTTTCACACATACACCTTGCATGCATACAAATGTAAACATACACACACATACACACACACAATGCCTACAGCATGTATTTGAGGCCTGATCAGAGATGGCAGGTGTTCTATTTCCCTTGCTACACGAACACTCCCTGGAAGAGACAATATTGACAGGTGTAAACAACTAACCACCTCTACGGGTTGATTTTTTGGGTGGTTTGCAAGGGATGCTGGTCTGTAAGGGGTCTGCAGTTCCTCACATGGTACACACTAGGGCTGCGTTCCAATACTTTTTTGCTCGTCTCCTCCTTTCCTCGCCTCCTTTCCTACCCCGGAAGTATGCCGGAAATATGTGGAGGAAAGGAGGGGAGGAAACGAGTGGAGGAAAGGAGGAAAGGAGGAGATGAATCGAAAGTTGCAACAGCTAATCCGATTCGCCCGTCATCAAAGTCGACGTCGGCTATTGATGAAGTAATAATTTCGAACGACTCCGAGGATAACAAAGCCAATCACGCTTCTCTAACACCACCAGCCCTGTTCCTGCATTAAAATATGAATGTCAGTTTCTCGCATTCTGCGCATGATGTAACGAAAGCATTTCTTAAAGGAATAAATAAATTTACTGCAACATGAACTCGCTCAATTTTACATCGGTAAAATGACCATTTGTATCTGAAAAACATGAATATATCGGATCAAAGTGGTTATGTTCGAAAACACAAAAGTTTTCTCTTTAATGTAAATTGCCTGATTACTGTTTACTGTTCTGGCACTAATATTCAGGTGTTGGTCAATCCCTTGTCAGGTTTTAGAATTTTTCGATGGTGAAATATTCTGTGGGATGGTCATTTAATCTGACTGGTCGTAAGCACAGTGATGTCACGCAGAAATGTGAAAAGACTTCCGCGGTAGGATACATCGATGTATCCTCCGTTTGGAGGAGACGAGAAAAGAGGAAAGGAGGAAAGGAGGAGGCAAGATTGTGCTTTGGAACAGTGGAGGAAAAAGGAAAGAGGAGGAAAGGAGGAAAGGAGGAGGCAAGATTGTGCTTTGGAACAGTGGAGGAAAGGAGGACACATAATCAGCTTCCGGGGCACGGAGGAAAGGAGGGGAGGAAAGGAGGAGACGAATTTGAGTATTGGAACGCAGCCTAGGTTCTCAGAATCAAGCTGTTTTTCCTCCACAACCGAGATCTTGTCCATATGGCTGAAGAGGGTTTCCCTATCAGGCCCGTTTAAAGTCCTGGACTCTGAGGAGCAGGGCTGCTGACTGGGCCCTGAAGTGCTCAGTAATGCATTTGAGCTGTTTTCAGAATTGCATTAGGGGGTGCTTTTGGTCAGACAGGAGCAAAGGGTTACTAATGCCTGCCACCCCCAGACCCCATGAGGCTAAGGGGGTAGGCACAAGGGGTTGAGATTTTTTGGGGGGGGTGGGGGCACTTACTGACTTCTTTGGACTTTCACTTTCTCCACTATTGATTATCCTGTCCAGCATGTAATTAGGCCTTACCACAAGGAGTTGGGGAGGTGGAAGTGGGGGGGTGTGGGGTTGAAAGGGATGTTACTCAAGTGGAAATGAGCTGGTCCTTCCCATGCTGTGTCAATATGAGAATAAAAAACACATAAAAAAAAAAAAACTGAAAAGAGATGCAGATTGTTTGTGGCCTCTGTTTATAAAACCTTGTCTTTTGTCTCTGTCATGAAAAGCAGGGATGTGGTGAGGAGGAAAATGAATGGAAGGAAAGGCAGATGAAAAAGAGTGAGGTATGGAGAGAGGTGGGTGGGTGACAAGCCGCAGCAGGAAATGTCACTTTAACTGTCTGTTCTGTTGTCCCAATTTGTCTCGTCAAACAAAGCGGTGGCGTTGCAGAGTAGTACTGGTTTGTAATTAGGTTGTAATTACCAAAGGACATAGTGGAAACACACACCAATCAGGGCTCTTCGTCAATGGCTGTAATGACATGAGCCTCGCTCTCTCTGCTGTTATGCCAGTGTTAAACTCTTTATAACCAATCTCTGAAATGCTGCCATACATAAAAGGACACCTTTAGCGAGCATTCAATCCAATCTACCCGCATGATTTGTACTATAGATACTGAAAACTGTGACAGATAGGGTAAAATAGACAGAACCGTTATACTATTAGTCATGGAAAGGGAAAACAGGCTATTCCTGTCCTTACAGTATTTACTCTATTTTTACAACTGAATGTCACTAAAATGCCACTGTCAGACTATAGCTGTTATCTTCACAGAAATGCACATGGTCTTTTTATGTATCTCCATATTGCCCCTTTATCTGTTCTTGTTAATGTTATATTTTTCTCCCCTCCCTCTCCCTCTCTACCCCCCCCCATTCCTACTGAAATGAATGTTGACTCAGCAGTGGCTTAGAGTACCCCCTGATCATTTGGGGTGATCTTTTACAGACCTTTGCTAGAGCTTCACCCCTCACACTCCCCTTCCCTCTCCCACTTCTAACAGCACATTCTGTCGTAGTCTAATCCCCAAGAAAACCAGGAGCGATAAAATAAAAAAAGAGACAGAAGGAAATGCTTTTCTTATCGGGCAAAACCCAGAGTTGCCTTTTAAATTCCTGTGCAAGAGGGCAAAATGAAGAAACACAGTTTATTTATCATAATCAAAAGTGTTGTCATCACACGAGCATGTTGTTTTGTTTAGCTGGAAAGCAGAGGGTCAGATAATTACATTTTTGTTTTCCTCGTTGATGGCCTCCACCTACCTTCAGTGCATTGTATGTTATTTCACATTTCCCTGATGCCTCTAAAACACTTATTTTCTTTCATGGCAGGGTTTGTAAAAATAATTTGCCACAGGTATAACAAAAATGTTCAGAGCAGGAATTAGACACCATAGATGTGTCACCAATTGTATACTTCCAATGCTGTCGGAGGAACACAAGCACACTAGGGAGTGATGAGCCTGATGCTTTTAACCAGTTAAAGCCAGGGTGAGTACTGACGATGTTGCCTCTCCCACACATATCTGCTCATGATCACAGTTTCACCCAGTCACTGATTTGGTGCTGGCTTTGTGTTGTCGAGATGGCCCACCTTGGTAAGGACTACTGTGGGAAACATTGAAATTCATCCAATTGTGGAAGCAGAATTAACATCGATACTTGGCACTCATGAAAATAAAATTAACAAAAGAAATGTAAGGAAACCATTCAATGAACAATGCACTCTGTAAGTCCCCCTCTGTCTATGGCTAACATCTTCCAATGACTGAATGTCAGTCATATCTGTAAGATATATAATATCCATGAAGCAGTGCTCATTTTGACACACTACTCTATCCACTGCTACTGAACACCTTAAAAAGACCTTGAAGCTAACAGTTATATTACATCCTTACACCTGAGTCAAGTTGCAGGAACATAGACTTCAAAGCCACACTGCACATCCATGATAACAACGCATCACTTCCCCTTGCTTGGACACTGGAGGCATAATCCAAGCGTGTCTTAAAGATAGCTGAAGGTCATTTTAAAATGCACTGCTCTGACCGTGAGTACACAGTGTAATCACTGTTCTCAGGGTTTAAGTCCCCACGACACACATCCTGTAATGTTAGCATCATGGAGATTTGCGTGCCAGTGTGTACCCTCCCACGTTCCAGCAATTAGTTAAACACATAATAATCATGTCACAGAGCTGCAGGCATGTTCATATTTAAAACATGCTGTAAGATCTTCCTCATAGAGCAGAATCCTATGGTTTATTCTGCCCTGCAGGGAGATGAAGAGGGCTGCCTGCAGAGCAAAGAGGACACTCCTTAATGGTATTCATTCATGGACATGAAGAAAGCCACCCATGTTCAGTTACAAGGTCACCACCCCTGAAATCCAAGCCTGTCCTCCTTAATTCATGATTTTTAAAATACTTTTTTACATGGATTTCACATTTTTCTCATTTTTTTTATCACTCACCACTACACTGCCCTCACTTGAATACCCAGAAAGCTGTAGCTAAAGCACTCCTTATAAGACTGGGAAACACAGCAGAAAACAACCCAGAGTAAACTACAGAAAACAACAAAATGGTGAGGGGGGCATTACATTTTTTTAAAATTCTCATCAGGTTTGCATTATTGCACTGTTCCTAAAGAAAACTGTCCTCCATCTGGGCAATTAAATCTCAGCAGAAGTGAACAGAGGTTTGCAGTTGTTTTTTGTGGTACACACAGAGCTAGGCAGCAGATGAGACGCAGATGCAGACAGACAGGGGGCCGGCCAGGAGCTCCGTCCAGTCCAACAGCACACGGTGTGCGATTCAATGGCAGGTCCTGCATCCTGGAGGGGGGAGTGAAGGGTGGTAAAAAACATGCAGTTTATGTATTTCAAAGGGAGCCACTGAGCCATACGTATCCTCATCCTTCACCATCCTCACATCTACATAACAACCTTCAACGCCCCAAAGCCCACAAGGCAAATGAAACAGAGTTGGACAAACTTAGCTCTGCACATTTGCTCTGAAATATCATTCTCTTCCACTATGCTGTGCAGTGGTGGATTAAGGTGGTCATTGGCCCCTAGGTTACTCTTTGTGTGCCCACCCCCTTATTCATCATGCTTTACCAGGAAAAAGTAATTTAGTGATTTACTGCCACCATCGCTTGACTAAAATCACAGAATGTTCATGAACGTTCTGATGTCTCCCGAAGTTGATGATTGTCGCTGTCGTTCGTGTGTCGAACACACTTCAGCAACATCGATAATGGAGGAAGAGGCTATACTAACCCAAAGTGTAAACCAAATATCATTGCAACCACAGCGGAGTATAAACCAGTGTTTATACACACACATCGAGACAGCTTTTACTATAAACAGCAATGCTACAGGAAAAGGCATTCAAAGTGCACCTGCAAGCTGGTAACAGCTTTTAGCTTGCTAAACCAACAGGTAAAATATCTGCAGCAGTGCAGGGCACCCTGTTTTACTGAGACAAAATCACAACATCCCTACAGAGACACAAATCAAACCGCAGAAATAGCTAAATGGATATACGCCATCAAACCATTGCCCTTGGGCGCTTGTTTGTTTTGTTTTGCCATCTTGTCAACGCAGCATTTCTAATAAACTGTAGGACATGAGTTAACAGGATGAATAGGATGACCCTGGTACTCTGGAAAGCATCCCTGCTTTTACCTCAGCGTGCTTCACCTGACACCTGGCAGCGCTACTGACCCACTGCGCGGTGGGAGGAAGATACAGTTCATCCCAGTATTCAAACCATTTTGTTCCTCCTGCTCCCCTTCGTCCAGACTCCCTCCTCTCGGCGAGATAACGAGACTTCATTGCCTTCCACTTGTTATGCAGGGCCTGCCACTGCTTGGCAACGCCCCGAGCAGCCATCCCACTGGAAATAAGAAAGCTGCATATGACAATGTTTGAATGTAGGATATCTATCAATATTGATCTTAACATTAGATGTAGCGATATCTAGCTTATGTTGCTATCTAACATTAATCAGTTGATCAATGCCTAGCCAGAGGCATTTTATTAGCGAAACAAGTGAACAGATGCATTTACTATGTCACCTTTCACTACAAACTGTATTGTGAACTGGTTAACTATGTATCACTATCGCTAGCAATACAGGCAAAAACAGAAGAACTAGCCTGCACTGTGCACTGTATGTGCCACCCCTTCTTCAACGTGAATACAAAGTGACAGTGATGAGCGTAGCGTTGTGAAGGAGAAGCCTTCACTGTTGAAATGGCTGTGGATATTTGCTTGTGAATATCCAGATGAATTTTTTGGTCAATTTCAGAACATGATTAGTTGTTTTGCCAGAAATTGATTAATTGAACAGAATGTTCATGTGTGAGTGACTGTGGGCCTACTTAATTACAGGTGTGCTGTCTCAGGGGGAAGGGTTTTTTTTGGCAACCATTTGTAAAATGGCATAGAAATGTTTGTAGCCTTCCTAAACACAATGCTTTTAGATGAGCGTGAAATGAAATCGTAACTGGTTATGAGAACTTAAATATGTAGGTATGTAGGTATTGTCAAGCTTAACATCAAATGAATCTTTTTTATATATTGGCTCAGATGATTTGAGAAAAACCCTGCGCTATTGTCTGAGGCAACGGCCAGCTTTGTGACAAGTGTATTTTCAGGTGAACATTTTTTAGATCTCGGCGACCGAAAAAAGGCGCTGGCTGCTGTGTTGTGTGTGCTGAAAGAAAATTATTAAAAGTATAGACTGACCAATCTGGGGCCCCTATGCTGCAGCCTATGCCAGCCTGTGCATATACGGAGCCTGATGCTGTGTACTTCTAAATGATAAAAGTAGCCCATTCAATTTACAGCTACAGTGCAAACCAGTTTAGCTGCAGAAAGTCTCTTACTAAAATTGTATGTATATAATCACTGATTACAATCACTCCATGGTTGTACTGAGTGTAATTGATTGTAACTGCATATGTCTGTGCTGTTTAGCTAGCTTTGTTTTTGTTTTAATTTTTTGCCATGTGCTTTTGTTTTCGTTTTGGTGTGTTCGTTTTCCCCGCCCACTGTTTCCCTACCTGTCAGTTTGATTGCCGATTTGTTTCCCCTGCCCCGCTTGCTCACCTGTGTCTCATTTGCTCATTAGTCCTGTGTATTTATACCCTGTTTGTTTGTTGTTCCTTGCCAGTTCTTCTCAGTATTTTCTACCTGTTTTGCAACCTGCCTTTTTCCTGTGTTCAGCCTTCCTGTTTATTGATACCTGCTCTGGGTTTTTGGATTGTTCTGCTGAGTTTTTCTGGTTTTGACCATTTGCCTGCGTGTTTATCTTTCTGCCTCTGGACTGTGTTTTTTTTTGTACTTTCGCTGTGTCTCCCTGGTTTGACCCTGCCTGTCCCCAACTTTGATTTTTGTTCTTTGTGGCTGCTTAATAAACACAAGTTTATTATTCATCTCTGTCTGCGATAGAGTCCCTGCCTGATTCATGACACTTTTAATGCTTAATCGATTCTTCCTTTTCTCTGGATGTAATGGGACATGGATGGATGGATTTCAGAGCATTTATAACTGAATACGGTGCTATGCATGCGTGATGTGCTTCTCTGTGTCTGACCTGTCCCAGCAGTGTCTGCTTCCTAACTGTACCCTGGCAGTGCACAGTGTATGTGTCAGGGTGGACTTTGATGTTGGGGTCTGTTAAGACTGCACTGCTAATGGAGAGAATTCTCCCTTCCTTTCATCCTTGATGCAAAGGTAGAACACAAGTTACTTTCACTGACTGTCATACAAGCTGTCAAGCAGAGAGCATCTTCTGTGTATTGGAAAGACGTGGAGGGAACTGTAACATTAATTTGTAATGCTGCAGGTTTTGGGAAGTTTGTTATTGCCAGCCCCTATCAATGCAATCTAATGAATCATACATGCAGCTTTTGCCTTCTGTTTAACATTTGTGTTTCTGCTTTGTTAAATTAGAATGGACAGAAGTGACTCAAAACTGAACTGACCATTTCTTTGATTTCATCATGTGTTTGGTTTGACAATTTGACTCCTGCTCTTCTGTAAAAGGAAACTTTTTTTCACGTACTGACTGCAAACAACTTATTCATTTCTCGTGTTACCTGCATATTGCCTCTGACACACAATGGCCACTGCATTTCTGAGCTATTAGTTTCTTCAGTCCTCTTCAGCAATAATGGGAGATTCTGAGAAAAAAAGCTAGTACAGATTCCCCACACAACAGCATAGAGTATCCATAACCTCATAAAGAGGCACTAGTAAATTAAAGAAAAATGACTGTGAATTCTTTTTGCTTTCATCAAAAGGAGTTGTTCCATGGCACCATTTAGCAATGACACATGAAGTCAAAACTGTATACAGAGGAAAACACAGGGCTGAGCTTCCCTCAAAGATAATATTGACAGAGCAGCAGGAATGCGTTTTCTGTGTAGTTAAATGCAGTCAGTGAATCCTTGGATCAGACTGACTTAAAAGAAACAAAAACCTGGGGCTCCAGCATAAGGACTCTAATTTAAAGTAAGGGTCTTTTTCCCTGTATTCATCCATTTGTTTTATTTATCAGGGACAATGCAACTCGACATTGTTACAGGCTAAAACCTTAGCTGATGCTAATTTGCAACCACCTTGTTTAATTTCATTTTAGTTAATTAGCTTCATTCATTTCTGCTTTGACACTCAGTTGGCACTGTTTGACAGAGAGACAATATTTGTGGTAATTGTAATTTTAGTGTTATTACCATTGTGTATTCTTGTTTGTGTATAATGTCATTGTGTGGTATCTGCTTTGTTCTTGTTTTCATGTTTTGTACACATTGATAATATTTACTGATTTTTAGAGAGAGAGAGAGAGAGAGAGAGAGAGAGAGAGATGTCTCCTGACAAAGTCAAGTTGTTATACAGCTTGCAGTCTGCAGACAGAAGCTAGTTGTAGGTGATTTTCTCCACAGGTTGCCTTGTCCTGCAGTTTCAAATGCTTTTCACACTACACAGCTTAGAGTGGCAGCTCAGACCAGC
This sequence comes from Albula goreensis, assembly GCA_022829145.1. Taxonomy (NCBI): domain Eukaryota; kingdom Metazoa; phylum Chordata; class Actinopteri; order Albuliformes; family Albulidae; genus Albula; species Albula goreensis. The sequence goes on from CM040750.1 coordinate 18,897,902, forward strand.
CGCATCAGTCGTGGGTCTTAAATCTGGTATGGATTTGGTACTGCAGTCCATCAGAGTGCTGGTGGGCTTAGAAAACAGTTTTTCTGACTGCCATGTGAGGGATAATTAGCACATTATGGCTACGCGTGATGTGATGAGTCTGTGATTTCATTTAATGCTGTCCCAAACATGACCATTGAAAACATCATGGCACCTCAGTTTTTTGAGGAAAGAACTGAGACGTGATTATGAATTTAGGGATAACTGGCCAAAATTGAGCGTGCTAAGGTCAGCTGTGCGCTCTGCTAAGTTTCCTCCACCCTTCCCCATCATAGCAGAGTGGATGAGATATTCTGCCTGTAATATTACAGGGTGGATTAATTTAGAACCTTCAACCAGTCACATTTCCTGCCAGAGAGCAAAATTAGCCCAAAATTGTGATATGTATAGTAAGCCTCAAAGATGTATAGTAAGCCTCATGAGATTCTCCATACCCTGATGTCCATACACTGGTGTCAACATACTGCACCGGCACTTGAGCTATGTTAAATGGTTGGATGCGATTTATTATTTCAATGTAAATGGACATGGAAAATTAAAGCACCTTCAATGGGATCTTATTTATGGACCAACAAAATAGAATTACATTAAAGGCATTTATTAGACACTAATTTTTATTTTTAAAATTAAAATTAGAGAAGAATTTAAACCAACAGCCTAGGTTAAAAACAAATATCAGTTAAAAATGAGCATAGATAAGTGCAGTGAACAAATTCAAAGAGCAAGGGAGGGGTGAGGAGAGGTGCTTCTTGAAGAAGTGAGTCTTCAGTCTGCGTTTGGAGGTGGCCAGTGTCTCTGCTGTTCTGACCTCCACAGGAAGGTCATCAACAAACTTCAAAGAAGCCTCTCAGAAGAAAAGAAGCACAATTTAATTTTACCTTGATGTTTAAGTTGGCACACTTGATAACATTTAAATTTGAACTTGTATTTTTAATTAAGGTCTGTGACTCTACTGAGGGGGGCGGGGTGGGAGGGAATGAGGGGGACATCACTGTAGTTGTAAGACGTGAGGTCTGTCACCATGGCAATCCTCTCCTCAACAGATCATTTGACATGCAACTCAGAGATGGGAACAACATAAAACATGTCTGTCTTGCAGAATATTGAGTAAACATTGAATTCACAGTCCACTGCAATCACTACCAAATCCATTACCACAGAAGCTTATTTCTCACATTTCTGATGGGTTCCAGTACCTGAAAGAAAAGGTTCTTTTTGGAACCAGATTTCGTTTCTTTCCTTGTCTTCATTTTCAATTTTATTCAAAAATGCAGGTGAGACTTTCTTCTGCAGAGTTATTTTTTTAAACATTCTACAATGTGCAGTCACTTTTTTTCCAACAATTCTCTTTATTTGTTTATTTATTTATTCATTTATTCTTTCATTCTCAGATTTGGTGTTGAACAAGACTTTGTTGAATTCTTTTTTTCCCCATTGGTGATAAGATTCATACACGAAGAAACCAATCTGTGCCAGATTATTAAGTCCAATACCAAGGCAGTTTTGGAGATATCTAGTCTACAATTGTTTGCAATAGTCTTTTTTTCCTGACACAGTGGTACCTTGTTGTATGAAAGCATCAGGCCACATAAATGGTATACATACTAACTGAGATGCTTTTTAAAAGCATACACACTGGTGAAACCAATGTATGGGTTGAGCTGTACTTATATCCAGGTCACAGACAGGTAGGTCAGAGTTATTTCTGTCTCTGCCACATCTGTAGAGCAACTGCCAGGCTGCAAGCCTGTCCCCATCTGTAAAATCAGAACAGTGACACACAATGGCTAATTTACAGTAAGCACAATGCAAACACAGCAACACCTTGTCTTATATTATTCAGTTCAGCACTTGATATTTTTTGCCAGGAGGTCAGCTGTCTATTTATGTGTATATTCATGATGTTATTTTAACATTAATTCTGTTTGTCTGTATGTATTTGTGTAAGTTCCTATTTATCTATCAGCATGTTTTACATTCAATTTAAATATTTGCACATTCATTGTGACAGAACATGACCACTTCTCACAAAATGCAATACCACAGAGTAGAATATTATTATTATTATTATTATTATTATTATTATTATTATTATTATTATTATTATTTTAAGAGCCCAGTATTTGCTCTGATTTGCAGCAGGACAGGTGGCACAGATACAGGCCAGATATGATCTCAGCCATAGGGCAACTGAAATAATCACTAAGGCCTCAGCCAGGTCAGCCACCTCATAACCCAACAAGTTGTATGTGATAGCTGCCCATCCATGGTACTACAGATGCGTGTTATCATAGTTATAAATTGCATTATGAATTGTTTATTATTCATTTATTTCATAGAAATATTCATAATTTGTTTTTACAATATTGCAACAAAAGTTATAAAGATAAGACAAATACAATTAAGATAAGTTCAATTATCTTGCCAAAAGTAAATCACTCACCCTCACTTTCCAACCCAAATGAATCCAATGCAATTTGAGTTTGTGTAGATGTGCCTGTGTGACACTTATTCCAAAACAAGCACAGGAAACTGAGTCACAAATTCCCCTGCCTCGGTGACAAATTAGCAAGAAGATTTAATTTATCTAATCGCTGACCTGCAAGTCGAGCGCCGGTCAGATGTTGCTTGATAATTACAGACAAATGTGATTTATTCTGGATTATCGACTGCAAGCACAGAAAAGGGACTGAGCGAGAATAAATCATCAGGTCCCAGAGAGAGGCCATCTCTGCACCCTGGGTAGAGTCAGGGGACGGAATGGTGAGTAAAATGAATGGCGTGGATGGTGGGAGTGCAGATGGGAGGGAGGGGAGGAGCCAAACGGACAGCAGGGAGAGGCGTTAGTCATGGTGAGCAGGCTATGGAAGCTCAAACCCATGCTATAATCTTTCTGTGTCTTCTCTTGCCACCCAAACAGAAGCAGCATGATTGCTTAAAAATGTGCATGGATATTTCAGACCATATAGAAACATCCGTTACTGGAGGGTACGTATCTAGGGTTACACACATACACACGTACACACACACCCTCACACACACACACACACACACACACACACAGAGGGAGAGAGAGAGGATAGTAACCTCTTTAGGTTCAACCATAATTAACCAGGTTGTGGATCCAAAGTCTGGCACAGGGATGCTGGCCCTTGCCAGCTTTTTTTTTCCTTTAGTTCTCACTGCAGAAAAGTAGCTGGTGGTGGATCTCTGCTCTGAATATCTTTGTCCATCTTATCTCACAGCTGCTCAGTTGGATCGAGATATTCTGAATGGGGAGGTTTGCAGTGAGCTGAATTCACTGTAATGTTCCCAGAATCATTTTTGGACAATCCTTGTCTTGTGGCATAACTCCGCTCATTGCCTCATGGCATGGAGCTTTATCCATGGTGATGAATAGTAGATACAGTTTGGTGATGTTGTTTGGCTGCTTCGCTGTCCCTTATACTCAATGCCATCTGCTAAGTTAGTCAATCATGTTAGTCATGCAATGTCTAAATAAAAAAATCTATATTGTAAACAGCTAAGAATGGCGCAGCTGATATAAACATATTTGATTCAACAACACATTTTTAGATTACAACATTTAGAACATTACTAAGTTTTTATTTTTAGGTTTTTTCTTTTTTCAATCTAGCACAGCCTATTAGATTATCTTCATCAGAATGTCAAATAATTAAGGCTGTATGTGTTTAGTGTATGCATATAATTTACATGTAATACTTAAGGACTGCTTTTCCTCTCTGTGATTATCCATATAGATTGAAAAATGTATGCTTTGCTGAAGGTCCTTTTGCCATGTAAATCCCATTAAAGAATCATTAATGTGAACACAAACACACATGCTGTTTGATGTGTCACTTTAAACCAAGACCTGGTAATCTATGAATCTTAGGAAAACTGTGTTGTTTGTATCATTAAACACCTTTGACATCTCCATCAAAACAGCTCTCCTGAATCACAAGAAGCCCCTGATTTTAATTAAACATGCAGCCATCTATGGAGAATTATTGGCAACAATGACTAATGCCATGAAATGTGTCAAAATGTGTCTGAGGACCTTGTCAGGCATCAGAAACCAAACTCATCTGTAATTCATTCAATGTGAAAGGCAAATACAAATGAGCAACTGCATCTTCTGAGAGCAACTGTGTGTTGAAGGTCTGATAAAACATCAAGGCTACACTATAGCTAAAGGGGACATGCACAGGGCTTGATGCACTATAATTCAAATATGTGTAGCTGATTCCATAATGTGATGTATTCATAAACACATACACAGAACACATATCGAAAGACCTTGACCTTCAAATATCTTAGCATGGTGGAATTATTAATTTAACATATGGATTATAGAATATGCATGCAAATTCATATAAAATATACGCATATGTATGGAAACATATTTATAAATTAGATATTCACATGTATAACATATTTATTTGCTCATATGCACATCATTCATTACTGACATTTCATGACCTAAGCTATCCAAATGACATTCTTTGGCACCTCTTTCCTTCATTAAACTTACTTACATGCATCTATTTCTGCTTGCTTCAAGATGATTCATTTCTATCGAGGAGCATGTTCTAAAAGGGAACTGACGTGGGCTGTCCTGGCAGCCTTTGATTAATTTCCATCTCTTTTCAGACACTCTGACAAAATCTTCATGACTCACCCGTCCAGCAGAAATCTGGACAAAAGGCTATAGCTGCTGATGCAAGAGGGATCTGCCAAAAAGAGTCAATCACCCTTGCTCAGTGTTATCTCTATTAAAGAGATGGACGGATGGATGGATGGATGGATGGATGGACGGATAGATAGATAGATAGATAGATAGATAGATAGATAGATAGATAGATAGATAGATAGATAGATAGATAGATAGATAGATAGATAGATTGATTGATTGATTGATTGATTGATTGATTGATTGATTGATTGATTGATTGATTGATTGATTGATTGATTGATTGATTGATTGATGGGTTGGTTGGTTGGTTGGTTGGTTGGTTGGTTGATACATATATTTAAGGGTTTGCCAGGTGTGTCCTTCTGAAGAAATTTTGCACAGTCTAGCCCTATGGTATGGTCAATGGAATATGTCAGATAATAATTGTATTTTTGCCCTAGGAGGGAAAGTTTCAGTCAGCAGGATCCTCCTCTCCTCATTGTTATACAGCAACCTCTCTTGTCTATCAAGCATTTGCAGTATACCTCTGCCAGCTGTGAATATAGTTTTACACTAAATGCCATGGACTCACAGCTGTGGAAAGTTGGGTAGAAATAAGTGGTTGTAGGCAGAGAACTTTTCTCTTAAATTTGCATTATCCACAAATGAGAGAGCCTGAAAACACAATTGAGTGAGAACAACAAGTATACACACTGGTACAAATAAAAGAATTCTTTTTAAAAAATCAAGGCTTTTAAAAATGTCCATTGGTGATTTTTCTTGGCAGCACCCTTTTTGTAATTAATTTCATCTTTTGCCTTGGTCTCCAAAATCACATTTAAACAGGTTAAATGCTATTTTGAAGCTTATAGTGTAGTCGAGTATGGTGTCTCATTTGAGTTTTAAACTTCTTTAAACTTCAATCTTCAGAATGATGTGTATTCCCTCAGCACTAGAGAGGCTCACACCCTGTGTATGTTTTTACAGTTAATTATTTATGATGTTCTTTATTGGTTATACGTATGTTTCATTGTTCAAAAATCAAAAAGATTTATAAATGAACAAATTCATACTTCTTTGTCCCAATTAATCCTGAAAAATCAAAAAGAGGCAACTATCAATTCATTATGAATGAACGTTTTGCTGAAAAACTTCTGTAAAAAAAAGAAAGAAAACCTGGAAAAAATGCATGGCAGAAGCAAATAAGACTCAGTGTATTATTTATTACACAGATGGATTAAATCATGAGCGTAGAGATTGCATATGGGGGGCATAGTGGGGCCCCTGTGCATCCCTGGAGCCAAAATGTGTCCTGATGGTGCAATGGGCTTCATTAAACAGGAAATGTGGTCATGCGGTCTCTGTATTCTATGACATACCTGGATTATGTCCAGAAACAAACCATCAAAAGCTATGTTTATGTGTTCATTCCACATTATACTGGAAAAGGATGATAGCAACATGAGACAAAGCATATTAAAATATTGTACAAACCTGGCTAAAATACTGGTAAATGCTATTATTTATATAGTTCATACTGTAATAGCATCAGTAATTGCGACTAAACACATTGGCCTAAACAAAAACACAAAACATTTGTTATCAAATTTAATTGGGAAACATACTAGGGTCATCACTACTGTATTAAACATGATTCCAGGGTCAGCACTTTGTTCTGAAACATTCATACATTCTGTTCAGCCATTTTTACCATCACAGATTCTCATTCAGACAGATTACCTGCTCAGCCTAAAGCATGGCTATAATATTATAAAGATCCCTGCCCCTAATTGCACAGTAGGTGGTACACATCAAAATGTGACCACTACTAGGGACCTACAAACATAGGCGGTTTTACCATGAGGCACAGACAGGCAATTGCTTGGCCTCATCCACCAAAGGGCCTTGTGAATTTTTGTTTCCTTTTTTTTTGTTAAATTCATGAAACATTTTACTTGTCTACATGTAAATGTGGGCCTATCCAATTAAATATCTATATTTGTCAATATTTATTATCACTCACATTTCACATTTAATGGACTATTCCACCTTGACCTTTCACCTTTACATGCTGCATTGCACCAAATCAAATGATGCAGCAGTCCGAGTTACCATCAGAGACAGAGAGTCACTATCTTTGTGACGTGATGAAGCGTTTTCAAAGCGGATTTCAGTAGAGAAAGAAGAGGAAGGAAGATGACCAGTTTAAGGAAAGTTTGGCTAAACTGATGAAATTCTTCAAAAAAACAGCCAGAGACTCCATGTCTGAGGAACAACAAGTAGCTGACATTACAACAGGTGTAACATTAGTTGAAGAAGCTGAACTAGCTAATATTAGCAGCCTAGCTGCTGCCTCAACCTGTTGTGCACTCACTGCAACTAAAACTTCTTACATTAGTGCCCTTGTTGGTTGCGGTGAACCAGCAACCGTGTAGGAGGAAAGTGTCCGAGGCCACACCAACAGACAGACATTATATCAATAGAGCAAAAAGTCAGAAGAACACTGGACATGGAGGACCTGATATCGGCAATCGCAAATGCTAATGCCTCGGAGGTGAAAATGAACATCTAAACACCAGCACACACACAATAAGTATACAGTTGTTCACTAACCTTTCCTTCATATAAACAAGATAGTTTTAAATTTCAAATATTTCTAATTATTCAATCAGATATTTTCTGCAGAATGTGATCCCACTCCTCCTTAAGTTGTTTACCTGCCTCTTTCTCTATGTCTCTGTCTCCCTCTTCCAATTTCTCTCTCCAGATTGTTCCAACATGGAATGATGTCAGCATCCAGACCTCCATGACCCTCCAGCCACCCCACTGACCTGCTGCCTGTGATCTATGACCTGGGTGAGTACTTACAGTACCATCCCTTCACCCTGTCTTTAAATCCTCACCCCTCCTCCATTTTCCATCTCTGAAGATCAATGATTTTGACCATAAATAGTTTTAACAGATGAGATAAGGCAATAGCTAAGAGCAATGTGTGTGCAGGTTTGATGCTTATAAGTAGAGGGAACATTCGTGATGTATAGGCATGCCTTTTGTCTCTCCCCTCTCTTCAGATCTGCACTGGGTTGTCAAAGTAAGCCTGACACAGATCACCAGTCAAGCAACAAAGCTGGAAAGAGCCTAAATCAGAAGGTTTCTCACACACACACACACACACACACACACACACACACACACACACACACACACACACACACACACACACACACACACACACAGTCCTACACACACACACAGTTGTGGACTTCAGACTTTTACCCCTAGAGAATAGTGGATGTTCAAATGCTTTATCAAAAAGCAAAAAGCATGTACCATACTTTTGTCTTGAAAGAATTTTATATCTATGATCTTTTTCTTGCCAAGTTCTTCAGTTAGAGCAGTTGGAATTCTCATCAGTCCTTTAGTTCTGTGGCTTTGTTAACTGAAAAGAGCTGCCTCCAAATAGATTTTGTTCACAAGCTATGATTGCGTTAAGCAAGATGGAGAAGGGCCACACATTGGTCTTTGCCTCGGGCCTCCAAATCACTAAAACCGCCCCTGCCTACACAGTCCTGGCATAATCAGAACCTGTCTCTTACTCACTTAATGCCAAAGGACAAAGGTCTTTCACAGCCATGAGAAATGTTTTTACCTTATCAAAAATGAAAATGAGAAGACGGTGACTAATAATAGAGCAAGTTATTTTCAAACAATGTGGAAAAATGAACCCAACAGACAGGATTTCAATATGCATATGAACAGCAATAAAGGCAGTGTAGAAGTAATCATTTCACAGCCTGAAGGTTTATAGTGAACTGTACTTTAACCAGAATCTCATAAAATTATAAACAATGAGGATAACCCAACTGAGCCCCTCCACAGCAAGATGCCTTTCATAAGCGCAAGAGTGCTTTGGGGCTTCTGCACTTTTATGTAAGTATGTAAAAATGGAAAGCTGGGGAGCTAAAACAGACATTTGTGGTTTGTCAGAAGACACGATGTGCTTGCGTGTTGAAATAATGATGACTGCAATGGGCTTACAAAATCTAAACAGGAGTTGAGGTTTAGGTATATAGTGAAATAATACATATGGATTATTCCGTGAGATATACACCAATGCCCCTGCCTGCTTTTTCAAATTTACCAAAAATGTATGGTTACAACTACATGTATAATGATAAAAATGGTAAAAGTTCACAGCATTAATATATTTTGTGTGATGTCCTGTTGAGCCAATGAGAGTTCTGACCCTTTTTGGACAGTGGAACTTATAGCCATTTTTTAACATTAACCACTTCATCCGTAGACATCCAGCACAAAAACATATCAACATTTCTTCTTCAATAATAAGACAAGAAGAACTGTCTCATCAAGCATTTTCCCAGAAATCTGGAAGCAAATGTGTGTTTGGGGTCTGTATTGACATGTATGTGAAACGTCTACACAATAAAACATTTCACATGAAAGTGCTACGTGTTATCTTCAGTTTGATAATTCAGTTATCTTCAAGACATCACATACAGCCATGATTTTTTTATCTGGAACAAGACTGCTAAATGCATGAATAATGATTTAAGATGACAAAATGGATTCTTTGTGCTCTTTGTAGGTTCATATTTGTAAATGGGATGGATATTTTTTCCGGTATCTTAAGTTAATGGGTTTTTTGACCTCTCGAAGATGGCATCTGACACAATACAACTATGCTTGTACCTGGTCACCTAAAATGCTTTTTATTCATTGGCCTTAATCCTAACATGCAGAATAATAATCACACTCACTGACTCCCAAAAGATGGCTGTCCATAATATTGCAGATCCTGTGTGTTTAACAATGTTTTTTTTCTAAATATAAAACTATTCAGATGTAAAAGATGAATCATCTGACAATTACTTTCTTCCATTGTTCAGAAGTCAAGATTTTGTGCTCATTACACCAGACTATGCATTGTTGTGAATTTCTCAAAGGCTACAAGAGGTTCAAGGTTCGAGACCAAGTGTCCCTAATTTAGCTCACAATGTATTGTTGAGACTCAGTCACTGACTCAGTATAGTTGCAGGTCTTTGGTAATTTTTAGGTAGATGTGTTGTGGTTGCAACCATCTTGTTATAAACATTTAGAGAATAATCAAACTTCTGAAGGATACAGAGCCAAAACAAAACAGGACATTTTTTGTCATTGGTGCTGTCGCTGGTGCAGAGCACTCATCCATGCACACACAGACACGCATCTGAACAAACACCACACACTCAAAAAACAACTAACACACCAAGCATTCCAAGCTTTATGCAAGGCTGTCAAACCCGTGGCCCAGGTACTCGATTATCTTGAAAGATCATCTGCTTACACCTCAGCTGAATGGGGACATGCAATTGACTTCTGGCAGCCTTGCAGCAGTTATAAAAAGAGAAAAGGGAAAAAAGATAAACATTAAAACCGTCGTGGTGTTTTATGCTTTCTTGAGAGTCTCCATATTTCTTCCTCTGCTGGTTGGCCGAGACTCAAGAGGTGAAATTTAAAAGCTCCTCAATCCTTGTCTTTGTAAATTACACACATTGACGTGTGTAGCAATGGCATGAAAGAGCAGAGCAATGGTGGCCCACTCCAGGCATCCTAGACCAGGATATTTATGACAGTGGGGGTGGCGAGGGGACTGTTTTTATAGATCCAAATCTGTACCTAATGTGTTTAGTGGAAGGAGACTCTGACATGCTCTCTGTCCACCTCTCTGATAGTCATACTGAGCTGTAAATGCATGCCCATGGTTTTATTTCAGTTAAGATAGCAACTACAAAACAAATGTTTTGACAGTTAAAAAATGTGCTTTTACCAAACAGCTTCTGGTCTTGTTCAAGAATAATGGAATGCTTATTAACTGTAAAACATGAAAATATTTATTCTCTCATTTTAACTGTTAATTAGGTAATGATATGGTAACAGTGTGATAAAAGTGTATCAGAACTATAGAGGGTATGACCAATCGTAAAATGTATCCAAATATTTTTTCACAAGCTAGTCAAGAGCCAATTACAACTAATGCAAATGTATTCTTTATTTAAGTGTATGAAGTTAGAATGGCTGCTGTGCGCTTGATATAATATGCTGACAAAAACATTCTTTAATTGCACATGCAATTTGACTCCAAAGAGCTTCATTATGCATTCTTGCATGAATTCATGGTCATAACAGATAATGGCCACTCTTTCAACAGAGGACTATGCAGTGGGTCCAGCAATTTCAAAAAATAATTAATGGACATGGGATATGAGAACTGGAGGAGAAATATTTGTAATTTGTGGAATTCAGATCCATGTCAGTACATTCATATGGCTACCAGTCCCCAGTGCTCCAGAGTCTGAAGTATTGTATATCAATTTGGCAGTAAAGTTATTTCTCAGACTGTGTAGTCTGAAAGCTAGAATGTGTGGGGTCCTCAAACCATAAAGAATCATCTATGCACAGATTATGTTTTACATTGCTATGAACCGTGATAAAAGCTTGCCACTTTTACATATATTTTAAATGGACACACAATAGTCAGGGTCTGTGCTCTGTGAGAACATTTCTAAAGAGTATTTGTTTCACTGACATGCCATAATCATTGTGCTCAATTTATGAATTTAACATGAATATTGGCCAACAATAGTCAGGGGAGCAGCAGAAGAACAATGGATTCATCAGTACATTAGTCTACCAAAACATAGTCTTATTACAGTACAAATGAAATATTACATAGAAATATACAGCACATTTATGATATGAATCCATGCATAGATTGTGATCCAATTAAAACTCATTTGGTGTTGTGGTATATGTATGTTGTGTTTTTAAATCATGTTTTTTTTAATGTTTTGAATAGAACTTACCATAAAAGAGAAACAATGCCTTTGAAAGAAACCTAGCCATACACATTTCAGAACTTTTCACCAGAAATAATGCACCAAATGATTGCCATGGTAATAAGATTATATTGAGACATTTCATAACATATTACATTATAATAATAGTAGGTTAGTAAAAGTATTACTATACCCTTAAGAGTGTTAATTTCATATAATTCATTAGAGCATTTAGTTGTATTGTTGCTTTTAAAGCAACACATACAACTAAACATGCAGACTGTATTAATAGGACTGCACTGTTTAATCATATTATTCCTATTAACAAAAATGTCTTACATTAAGTATTTACATAATTTGAGTCCACTCAGACAAGCTTGAGGTTTCATTCCATTCCAGAAACAATTATAATTGTAAAAGCAGAATGGATTGAATATTTCAAAATGTATTTTTGCCACTGTGCTATTACTTTGTGCTCCCAGCCCAGTGTTTCATAACTTAAATGGGGGAAATTAAAGTAATTATTTATTAAAATCATAACTATTACAAAAAGGTAAAAAAGTATAATTAGATCCACAGAAGCCTGTGGCCCGACAGTAGTACTACATTCTTGGCAACAACAGAGTAATGGCTAATGACTGTCCGATGCATCCACCAGTTCATCTTCTGGTTGACAGTGAATGAAGTGAGTAGTCCCCATTTAGGGATTAGCGAAGATCAGCTTTTGTCTTAAGTGTGTCCAGTCAATGGATTTTTTTTTTTGCTTGAAAAATATTTTCACATCTAAAGACAGGTTAATTGAGATGTAGCAATAATACCTTCCTGAACACACACACACACACACACACACACACACACACACACACACACACATACACACACAAACACACACACACACACACACACACACACACACACACACACACACACACACACACACACACACACACACACACACACACACACACACACACACACACACATTTTATAGTAAATACCAGACACTATGAGACTATTTGTAACTTGTTGTAATATATACGGGACATGGCTCCTTAACCTGCACACCAGTTTCCCACATTGTTTCATTGGTATGAACTCATTTGAGGACCTCTTGACACAGAATGAATCATCACTAGATATCATGTCGGGTGCCACCTTTCAGAGAAAATAGTCCTTTTTTCTCTCTGATACTTAATGCCAGCAAATCATCCATTTCATCCCATTCGTCAATATGAACCTGCAAACATCAGAGACATGTTTCATGTTTCATCAGTATTCACAAATGTAGCATGTTTGCGGCTGCATGTGAAATTTAAAATCGACATGACGATAAAACGCATCACTTTCATGTGATGTATCTTATTGTGTCGACACACCACCTATCATACATGTCAATACAGACCCCAAAACATGGTATTTTTTCTAGATTTCTGGGAAAGTGATTGATGAAAAAGTTGGGCAAGAGTGTCTCTACTAGGTGCAGAGAGAACTAATAAAAAGTAGGGCAAAAATATCTTTTTACAATCAAACCTTGCCAACCTGCCAATATGGTGCCCCAGACGCAACAACAAAGGGTCAGGAGGGGCCATTGGTTGAAATCTGATGGAATGACTCATATGAAATGAAATATATGATTATGCTACCACAAATAGGACATTTCACATAAAAGGGAAATTGCGCAAGCACTCTGACATTCTCAGCCACTGCCTGCCCCTGTGCGCAAGGCTATTCACCACATGCTTTCATTCCCAAAATGAGTACAATTCCAGGCAACTTGAACTTCTTCAAAGTTTTTCTGAAGCTACATTCCAAGATATTTTTTTTTTTTTCATGGCAGGAGGAATCTGGCAAAAACTGAAAGACAGAAATTATGAAAATGCATGGTCAATAAGCTCACACTGCCACATTACAGAACACCACTTTGAATTATGTAAGGCATAACACCCATTGAGATGTCCGTTGTCCATTGAACAGTGTAGCACTTCTATCACGGTAACTTGCAAGGTGTGGTCATTGCAATATATGGTCACTGGTCGGCTCAAAATATTATTATTTTAAGACATATCCTATCACTATAAATGATAAGCACTACTTTACGCTTGAGTAGGCATCCATTTTCTGAACTCAAAGACAGATGTTAGATGTTCTAGAACTGTCAAGATCTGTTCTAGAACTGTCCAAAGCACCCTAGCTCACAGCTAGTCACAGAAAATATTCCCACAGATACATGCTACAAGTTCAGAGAACTGCTCTGACATTTTGCTATCCAAGCAAGGTAGGTTTACTGGCTAAAAAAATCATTATCTCTAGGTTTTTTCAGTGAATTAAGGGTGCATATTAAAGCCAGCTAGCCCATTTAGATAGCTATATTTCTTAATAGTCTTCTAAAAGGAAAAATAAGTCAAAAGCAAGCTTTTATTGAAGCATCTTGCTGACATTGGCAAGGCATGCTATGATTAGCTATGCATGAGAATGACAATGAAATTCTATGTTTCCATTAATGGAAAAGTTGGACTATGAGACAGGGAGGTGATATTTATTTTATTTTTTATTTTTTGTAATTTTTGCCTATGGACCGTCCTGCTGAGATTTGCAGCAAGTGGAGGGTACATTGTGAGCAGTGAGGATGTTGCTCCAAAATGTGAAAATGTTGACAATAACGATTGCATGAAATAGCTGACCGTTATTGGCAAGGCTACATTTGGCATGGTTACCTTTGTATCGCTGCAGCGTATAGATTAAGGACGGTGATAAAACTTTTGTCCGGGCCTTCGTTCAAGGTGTCCATGATATACAAATTTAATTGACACCAGCCAATCAGAAATGCAGATTTTTCGTATCCGTGATATAAAAAGATTGAAAGTAAAGCATGAGGTGACCATATGGATAGTCGATAGAATCCCTCCTAGTTTTGTTTTGTACCTGTATATTGCATTGCATATCTGATTCTTTAGCAGTGATAATGCTGAAAGCATTTGCATGGTTGAGATGTAGTCTGAGCTCAGGGTTAATGGCCAAAGGGTTTCAGGCTTTTCTATCTCCAGTAGCAGGGTACCTCCCATCAAATTACCAGTGAAGGTGGGTAACCTGCTATATAAATCCATTATCATATGTGGCAAAATTGTCAGCCTCAATCAGAGTCTTCTAGACAAACAGATTATAATCACAGTAACGGATGCTTTCAAACCTTTCAGGAGGGCCACGTTAGTGACAGCATTGCAGAACCACATGGGGGACAACTGCATTTGAACAACGATATGGCCATTTGAGCTTTGTTAAGATCAAAACAAACACAGAGACAAACAAATGAAAAACACATGTCAATCTTAAAATCTCAAAAAACAAGCACAGAGAAACAACAGATACCTATGACAGCTGAGAGAGGGAAGAAAAAGAAAACATTACAGGAGTCATACAGGGGGTGTGAATTTTCTTCACAGAAGCTTGGAGAGATCTATTTCATCTTTATTTCAAGTGTGAAAACATCTTCAGGATGATTCAGTTGATTTTATTTATAATTGCACTTTGTTAGATAACAGTAACAGTAGAATGGCTCGACAGGGGGTAAATTGTGTAAATGGCACTAATAAAATGATGAAATTTGGTAATTGTGATGGGAATATAAGCATTATCACAACCCAAGCAACACGAGTGTTAGAGAAATCAGAATGAAAGCATGAAATGGCAGTCTCTGGGAAAAAAGTTAACCCCCTAAATGATAGGAAATGGAGGTAAGAGGACTTTCTCCTTTTGGGGGTGATGTACGAGTTAAACTTAGAGTGCTTTATGTAGTTATAATTATTGTACAAAAAATTCGTTTTCATGTGTGATTCACTTCTCAATCATAATCACCTTTGCAATGACCTGAAAAGGTAACAATTCAAGAAGAAAATTCCTCAATTTTTAATTACAAAGAAATGCGACTGTCAGTTTAAACATATAGTCCCACACTGTCATAACTGACTGGCCTCTGATTCCAGAAAGCTCCTTCCTACTGTTTCGAGCACACACACACACACACACACACACACACACACACACACACACACACACACACACACACACACACACACACACACACACACACACACACACACACACACACACACACACACACACATACACACACACACACACACACACACACACACACACACACACACCACATCACATCACACACACACACACACCATCAACATCAACATCAAAATGGGCCACCAACACACATCACTATGTTTTTTCTGATCTATATGTTTATAGATCAGAAACATACATTTATATGTTCTGATCTATTTCAGATCTGATTAGATCAGGGCAATCGTATGTATCTGATCATTCTACATGAGATTCAGAAGCGAGTGCTTGGTCTTAGGGAACTGAAACATGCTGAAGGGAAAGACACACCTGTTATAAAAGAATACCCCAAATTTGTTTGAGAGGGATCCCAACTGAGAAACACAGACAGCTTCATGTGTG
Organism: Albula goreensis; assembly: GCA_022829145.1. Classification (NCBI taxonomy): domain Eukaryota; kingdom Metazoa; phylum Chordata; class Actinopteri; order Albuliformes; family Albulidae; genus Albula; species Albula goreensis. The sequence goes on from CM040750.1 coordinate 18,913,928, forward strand.
TTTGTCAACAATTCACAGCTAGGAATACAGCAGTGGTGTGCAGCCATCCTCATCCTGTTCCTGTCCAGAGATGCAGGTTCCAGAATGCTAAAGCATGCGTCATCATTTCTACTGAGACCCCTTTCTGAGAATTCTCCTTTTCGACTGGCTCTTCAGGGTCAGATTTATGTGTTTATAATGCTGTTGGTCTCCTTCCCCTCAGAACACAGCCATAAAAGCTTGAGTGGAAATAGTGCGTGTCCATTCTAAAGGGCAGCTTTCTAATCTGGCTAAGGGCTTCCAACCAGGGATCTGAAATTCTTCATCCCAATCTTTGAGCTCATTTGCTATTTGCAGAGAGAAATGAACAGATCATTTGTGCCCATAGCACCAGATTGATATTGAACTGAAAGCAAATAAAGTGATCGAATGGTAAGATAAACAGTAGAAGAAAAACTGTGAGGCAGATGGGTAGGGGGAAAAAGAGGAGGGGAACTGGGGGACTGGCTTGTCTCCAAATGAGAAGTGTGAGTTTCAGAGGAAGAATTGATCAAGGCTAACCAACTGAACAAATGAGGGGACAACAGCTCCACTGGCACTCTAGAGAGAAGGGAAATAGAGAAATGAGTATGAAGAATCAAAAGATTGCCATGAAATGGATGTGTACCACTCTCTCCCTGGACATTCTGAAGTTGATCAGAGGCCAGAGTAACGGAACATGTAATTAGGGTGTGAAGGGAAAGAACGTATTCTCACATGGGTAACTGCCCGCCCTCTCATACAGTATACAGTATACACTAGAGCTAAAGCATGCACAGATTCACCACACACACACACACGCACCCACACACATACACACACATACACATACACACACACACATACTCCCATACACACCCACACACACACACACACACACGCACCCACACACATACACACACACACTCCCATACATACCCATACACACACACACACACACAAACACACACACACACACACACACACCCACCCATACACACACACACACACACACACACACACACACACCCATACACACACACACACACATGCTCACTCTATCTCTCCAGCCTCTCTCGTTTTCACAGGGGAAATCTGTCTGGCTAATGATGTCACATGAGAATGTACAGGATGTGACTGAAGCCGCAGGGTTTACACAAACAAGCTACTATGATGGAGTAAAGAGCAGAAAATGTCTAAGAAACCAATCAATGTCACAATGGATTTTTGTGTCTGATATACATCTGTGTGTGTGTGGGTCTGATATACATCTATCCGAAATGTTCCATAAATATAATGAAGCTAAAATAAAATGTTAGAAATGGAATCACTTTCCTGTGGAAGAGACCAGTACAATTTTCTGTTGGTCATGCCATGGAAGAGGTCACATGGCACTAGGTGTGACAGAGAATACAATATAACTCATTTATGTCACATTTAACATTAAACTGAGTAATTAAACCCAAAACATATGGATACTCTCTGTAAATACTTCCAGATGTTGGCAGCATGTACTCTTTGTAAATAAAGCTCTAGACAATTCAAAAGATGGCATGAGTTATATTAGGGCCTTTTAGTTGAAACAGATCATACCATACAATGTTTAATTATGGCAAATGCACGCAATTAAAAACCTGGGCAGTCTTTGGATCTTAACTGAGGTGAGTCCTGTGGAGGGTGACACAATGGAGAGGAGGGGGAGGGGGGGAAGGGGGTCTGGGGTGAAGAGGGAATGGAAGCAGTCCAAAAAAATGAAGGATATCCAGCAATGTGCAGTCAGGGTAGGCAGGGTAGGCAGAGCCTCACCAAAGCTGAAAAGAAATGTTAAGATCACATGATAGTTATATCTATTGATCATATCTTCATATTCATAATTCATGAATTTATTTATTTGTTTTTATTTTACATTTTCGTTATTCAAAATTTGTCGCAGGATTACACATACTCCAGGAAAACTAGTCAGAATAGTTGTTTTAAAAGTATACTATGCTTCTTCTACCACAGCGTGCTCCTAAAAACTGCCATTCCTGAATACTGAGGCAGAGGCTATCTGTGGCTCTGTTTGCACTAAGGCCACCGTTTTCATGGATTTGCACATGTTTAGTCAGTTCTCACACTGTGTTGAATGATCAACGTTGAGGCAGACCGACAGAGCCTTACAGTCTATGGGTCTTCGCCTTCTCGCTCTGAACCGCCCCCCTCCCCGCCTAGCAGTGCACCTGTTACAGATGTGAGTGTGTGTGACCTTAAGGCACACTGAAAGCTTTTCCTCTGTAATCTTGTGTGCCACAATCTTTCAACACGGTCTACAAAGATTCTTCATTTCCAAATCTCTTTGCTTGAATTGAATTGAAAAATAAAATTACCATGTTCAATAAATGATTCACTCAACAAAATAAAATTAGGCAGTGCTGAGGAAGTAATAACTTTGTCTGTAGCAGAGTTATTGCTTTATGTATTGTTTTATTCAGTGACAGTTAATGCTTAGTAATGAACAAGATTTACAGTATATTTTATCATTTTAATTTTATATAAGACACTTTTACTTCCAACAAAAGACAACACAAATGAAAACAAAAATGATTTCCCATGTACATCCTGTATCAAACTGTATCAATGTTCTGTTGGCACCTGTATGATTCAGCTGATGTCCATGTAGGGACATGAAGATCTCTCGCCATAAATTTCATCATAAATTTGCACAAAACAATGATTTCATCTGTAAATGAAGTGGTTTATTTGTGACAATGAGAAAAGATATGCAAAATCTGAATTTTAGTTGAGTATTTTTAAGAAAAAAAAGGCAATAAATTAAAGTCAGTTGTATTAATTTAGCATGATTTGGTTATCGTCCAAACCTTGGGAACCCTTTGGGTCAGGACACCCATCCAGAGGCCAGCCCTACATAGAAATTTCCATTGATAATGAATAGAAGTATTTTCATGAAAATGCACAGCTTTTGGATTTTACATAATAAGCTTTAATAAATACTCCTCTTAACCTGAGAGTAGGGGTGAATGCAAAATAGCAAAGGTGCAGAGAGAGAGAGAGAGAGAGAGAGAGAGAGAGAGAGAGAGACAGAGAGAGACAGAGAAAGAGAGCAGGAGAAAGAGAGAGAGAGAGAGAGAAAGACAGAGAGAGAGAGAGAGAGAGAGAAAAAGAGAGAGAGAGAGAGACCCTGGATCTTACTAACTTAAAAAAAATACTCTTTTTTTCCTTATACATATTCACACAGGCTGAAAATGCCCACAGTTAAATAAAGGCAGATTTTTGCATGAAAGTATATCCTTGGAAGAAGGAGAGGCAAATTAAATGAGGTCTATATTCAAGGAGTCCTGTATTGCTACCTTTTTCCCATTTAATGCTGCTCCAAAACAACTCTTTGAGTGCGTTTTTAAAACATGCAAATCAGGGTAAGCAAGCAGGTAGCTTGATACTGAATCATTTGATTTCCCAGGAAAAAATGTGTGAACAATAAGAATGCCAAAAATTATATAAAGTTAATTGACAATACCATTTTCTGAAAAATGCAGTCATGTGGAATACACACACCTTCCATACTAATCCATACATATCAAATAAAGAAAAGCAGTTTCTGTGTTACCTGCATATTGATTAGGAAAAACAAATGCAAACAGATCAATTGCAGGATGACAGTCCATCAATTAGACCTATAGCACTTGCCAATAAATTCCCAAGCCAGGGGGCGCTCTCACAGCGATGCCTATGATTCCTTTAGTAACTGCATTAGTGGCACATCATTGTCTCAGCTGGGAGATGTGAAGAGCTTTTGAAAATGACACAGCCACTTGTATCTAAAATCAAGCATCCTCACAACTAATGAACTTTCCTCTTTGGAGGAAAATGAATTGGTGAATGCCCTAGCAGGGCTCCAGTTTCAAATTTTGTGCTTGTTAGTAATTAAAGTCACAAAAGCACAAATCAGGCCAACAGCAAGAGAAACAACCAGTGGGGGAGGGAGAGTTCTATGCTCCTGGTTAATACATGCGTAACATATCACTTTAAAAGTGCGTGTGTTTAGGTGAATGAATATCTGTGAGTGAGTTTGCGCATGTGTTTGCATCAGTATGTATGTGTTTGTGTGTTTATGTGGGTGAGTGCCTACGTGTGTGTGCATTAGTGTTCATGTTGTGGTATATGTGTATTTGCATATGTATTTTTATGTGTGTTAGTGTCTGTTTTTGTGTATGCATGTGTTTCTTTGGTTCATATGTGTGTCGACTTGTATACATGAAGACTAGAACATGGTCAGGAAAGCATTCATATTGAGGCCCTGAACTGAGGATCACTCTTGATGTAAAGTTAATCTCACTTGCTCTTTTAAAAGACGGCTGTGCTGAAATTGCTGTCTTAATTACCCATAAAAACAACCTCCTAAGCTCTTCCCGCAGAGCACAGCGAGACCCATGGGGGATCGACAAATGAGAAAGTAATGAAAATACACTCTTCTGTTTTCAAAACTTCAGATAAAGGCACTGGGGCTAGGAGCCTTACCAGAGATGCCACCCATGCAACACACTGAGATAAAACGTTGCATATTTATCGCACATGCTTAATTAAGACCAAACTGTTGCTGAAACATCACTGTGTTATCATCGGGGGAATTGCAGAATGCCACCAGTATTCCTCAGAACAGTGGGACATCCTTTATCTAATAAAGTGGGATTTGTAGCATTTTCTGTCCCATCTAAATGGTCATGCTACAATAGCATCAGCAGACATAATGAAAATCCCACAATTAAGGTGACCTGCCTTGATGGCTGCTAAATGACAGTACAGTGACTAGCATGAGTCATAAAATGAATGTAAACATCTGCTCAATTCAGAAAATGGAACAATAATGTTTGTACAGCTGTATGTTTCCAAGGCAGTGCTGATTTTAGCACTCTAATGCTATGAAAATTATCTACAAAAACACCCAATAAAGTTCGCAAGGGTTTATTTTACCCATGAAGTAATGTCAAGTATGTAGTATGGAGTGCCTATTACTCTGATAATAAGTGGTTAGTTTTGCTCCCGAGGACAGCTTAAGCCAACCTCAAAATAAAACAAAAGCTGCAAAAGCACATTTGTGAAGGGGACTAGCATATTTAGCAATGTATAAGCATGTCTTTCTGTGAGAGTCAGTTCTCTGGCACTGAAAAAGGGGGTGTCCAACCATAGCCTGTCAGGGTTAGAGCTGGACAACATGTGCAGGCGCAGGCACGTGTGTGAGTGTGGGCAGAACAGAACCAACGTCTGACCAAGGGGCCTGTCCAGCTCGGGCAAGAGCCCACTCGTCACGGGACACTGAGTCACCTGAGGACCTGAACCATAGCAAGGCACACCTGTTTTTGAAGTCCATCTGTCTGCCACATGGTTGAGTCCCTGACACACCCCCAGCTGCACCTGCACACACACACACACACACACACACACACACACACACACACACACACACACACACACACACACACACACACACACACACACACACACACACACACACACACACACACACACACACACACACACACAGGCAGACACGGTGTCAGCACTCTTTCATGCCCTGGAGCTTGCTTGGCAGAACACAAAGTCCTTCTCCACCAAACCATTTAGGCACAGCACTTCCTCCAGTGGGACTGGGGAGGGCCGTGGCCACTGCCAGATCTTGAGGAGGTACAATCTTGGCTACATCTGTCAGCTTGGCAGGTCTTCTCTCAGAGAGTGGCATCTGCATGAAAAATGCCAGTTTGTTGCAAGATCCAGCCACATTGGCATTTTGAAATGCATTAAGCCTGTGAGATAAGGGAAATGCATTTAGCCAAGATGTGTCGCTACTTTTATGCACTCTTTTCTTCTGTTTCACTACTGGAGAAATTGTTTGTCCGCCATGGTTGATCATGCAAGCCGAAAACTTTGCATACCTCGTTCTATAGTATTCCCAACTATCCTGACTTGCCCTTTGGCTGTGGAGTTTAACAAATTTAAACCCAAATTTAAGGACACATGCAGTGAGTCTATACATCATTTAGCCTTTTTCAATGATAGGAAGTGATTTTTCATAGTCTTTAACAATATTTATCTCAAAAAATTTATCTATTATATCCTTAACCATCTTAACCTCATCATTACCCAGCATTGTCACTAATGCAGACCAATGCAGACCAATGCAGACATAGCCAATGAAGGCGGGGCTGGGTTGTCGGGCTCATACCTGCTTCCTGAACCAGCTAATTGACCATATGACTTACTCTGAGACATGTACAATTATTTTTTTAAATAATATATGTAAATCAAATAAAATAATCAAATTAAAAAAAAAAAGATTTAACCTAGTCATAAATGAAAAATGGTATACAAATTATGGGCTGTTTGAAGTGGAATATTGGGCCATTTTTCAGGAAGGAAAGTCCAGTTTGTTGAGAGACAAAGGAGCTAAATATCTATACCACACTCTATGTTCAGACCTTCTGTTAAGGTTCAATGATCTTTATATTTTGTGATTAGGGAGGTCATTAAAGGAGCCTAGCTTCCTGGTATTCATGAAACCACTAAAGCATCTGTTTCACTATGTGTAGGGAAAATTATCATCCAGCAGTACAAGAATATCTTGAGGAAACAATATTAACACCTACCATGAATTCGAACTGTAGAGTTTGGTTAGATCTTGGGGATACCAAGGGCCAAATGCAGGTAGCCAACAGAATTCATATTCAGGCCAGTCCAATCAACCAACACCACCAGAGTTTTTTTGTGGTTCAGGACTTATTAAATTGCTTTTCTCAGTGCATTTAGCTCCTTTTACATATTAATAAAATTACGTTCACCCCCAAACTCTATAATTCCAGTGAGGAATTCCTCCAGGATAACGAATAGCTGATATTGGAATGCCTGTGGTGCAGTTGCAAGCTTGAGGCTTTGCAATAATCACCACATAATGTGACCTCTATGACTTTGTTTTTATACAAGTTCTACATTCAGCTAAAAGAGCAACCTTAGCAACAATTGTTTTTATTTAGGTAAACATACAAATATTCACTGCACATGTGTTTCAGCAAAGTTATACATAGTTTAAGCTACATGGTAAACAAATATCACAATTTTGGTATCAGAACTCATTAGACTAAAGTAATGAACATGCTACAGACATTCATATAAACAGACACTTGATTTCTGCCTCACAATTTTCCAACAGCATTTCCCAGAACCTGTATTCCATGCATAAACTGGAAAATAAAGTATAATTACAGCTTATCAAAAGAAGTGAGAAAGAAAGATTAGATAGAGAAGGGGAAGAGAGGCCGGAGAGGTCATATGAGCTCAAGGTATGGCTGATCAACATTCAGAAATGTCAGAAGTCATGAATACCACTCAGAGGAAATGGAAAACATCAAACGATTGCCATTATCATTCCAGTGACTCTCCCTCATGACTACACGTATAATAAGCCCACACATTGGGGTTATTTTGGAAACCTGATGAAATTGGAAATGAAGGAGAAAATAAATGAAATGTGTTTTTGGCATCAGAGTAGATCAGGTGTTGACTCTCTCCAGAGGTGTAGGGCCATATGCCATTCTACCACTGCATTCCTCCCCTCCATCTCTCTCACTCTCCAGCACACAAAAATGACGCTCCCCCATTTCTTTCACACACATACTGTAACATAATTAATATTCATTTTTTTGTCTGGACAAAGGAGGTGCAATTATTTCCTTTTTGAAGACTTAAATAAACTCCTTTTGGTGAACTGCCGACTTGTAAAATATGTCATTGTTCTGGCTTTCAGGAAGACAACCAAAGAGGATTTTAACCTTTATACATTTTTTAATATTTAATTCCCCAGGACCCTATGCATTACATAGTATATAAAAATGCTTTAAATGTTCAAATTGGACCTTAAGCGGCTGCAATGACGGCAGACACCCAGAGACTGCCACAGCCAGCATTTATTCAAATGAGTTGCTTTTCTCAGGAGATTCCTGTCATCTTTCCGGCCTCTGTCATCCCAACTGTCACCATGGCTCTTCTCACTTTCCCTCATTCGCTCTTTCAATATAACTCATTTCCATCCAATCCTGAGCATGCAGATACAGCATAGAGGAATGTGGGCTCGCTCCGCGTCACAGTTAAGCTTCCTGTCCCCGGTGAACTCGTCTCATGTCATCTGACACCTGTCTCAGTATGACGGACCTTTTCTCCCACAAACAGGTTGATGTGCTTTACCTCAAAGCAACTCTGAGGTGTCGCAGCAAAATATACTCTGTGACAAAGGACCCATGTTACTGCAGAGCAGCATTTCTGTATGAAAGTGCAGGGTGAATTTTTTGAAAAACAGATGGCATTTGAAAGAGAGATGAACCTAGATGATACGACCTATGTTTCCCTTATATGCTTCCTCATTTCCATTAGGATTACTGAAGCAGAATTTGCACCAAATAGACTTTAATGTTAACATAACAGTGCAGCGATACAAATAAAACTGCAATAATGACTATTTACAGTAAACTAAATAATTAGTCATGCATTTCTGTCTCTATTTATTTTGGTATCCGTGTTTTTTGAATAGGTAGTTAAACCATGGTGGAGAACTGATCATATGCATAGGCCATGTGGGGGCAGGGAGGGCATGTGAGTGAAAAATAATGAATGAGAAAGTTAGAAAGAAAATTAAAGTAAAAAAGATAAACATTATTATTATTATTATTATTATTATTATTATTATTATTATTATTATTGTTGTTGTTGTTGTTCTTATCCATGTAACACAGCTGACATGAACTCTTTTTAAAGGAATTGCAGATAGGATATTCATGGGCCAGTATTATCATGTAAATATGATCTATTGTCAAACACTGTCAGTTGATTGAATTAAAAAATAAAATAATGAAAAGTTGGTTGGTCACAATGATTATAAAACATTTTAAAGCATATCTGTGTATATAATGCCTTCATAAATAAGTTATATTCTAAACAGTGTATTTTAAGATTTTCACAAGGAGTGTTGAGTTTTAATTTCAGAGGGAAAGACAGGGGTGGAGGGGAGAGAGAGAGAGAGAGAGGGAGGGAGAAAGGGGGGGAGGAGAAAGATTGTACTACACCAATATCATGCATGCCTTCCAGGCCAAGTTCTCGTCGATCCATTTGCTCGGGGTGCACCAAATGAAGCGTGTCAAAATATTTGCTCATTGGCTCCACAAAGAGCTGGTTAAAATTGTCGATTAGCACAGCAAAATGGAGCTCATCTCTCGTTTTGCCCTGGAGGGAAACAGCTGCAATCCTGCTGCGGAGGGAGGAGGAAAATGGGAGAAAGCGAGAAAGAGAGAAAGAACGCCAATTTGTTAAGTCTCACATGAGAAAATGGGGTTGGGGGGTGGGGTAATTCCCCATTGAATAATAACACCTGTCACTTTGGATGGTAGTATCAACTAAATCTCTTGTGAGAGCTTGATATGGTTCCCCCTTCCTTTAACAAGGCGCCTTTCAAGCGATTGCAATGGAGATTTCAAGAAAAAATGAGTGAGGGTGAGAGAGAGAGAGAGCGAGAGAAAGAGAGAGAGAGAGAGAGACTGAGGGATAGAGGAAGTGAGAAGAGAGACTTGGGTTCCCTGGAACCTCTCAACTGTAATTTACTTGAAAGCCAACAGCTGCGACAGCAGTAGAAATCCCAGACTGATAGCTTCTGGTTATGAGGAAAATCGAACATCAGTTATCTGGTGGCTAAATGACAGGCCGCAGTGATAGTACACAGCGCAGCTGGGGCTCGTTGAAGGGGAACCCAGGGTTTTAAATCACCGAAAATTCCTGTAGTTCTCTTTCACTCCCTTTCTGTTCATATTTATTTATTTCTCTGTGTTTTTGTACACATTCTGTACATAAGTAGGGAACATGAATGACTCGTCTGAAATATTTTTTCTCTTAATTTTTATATCTCACTATGCCACTTCAATCTTTCAGCGGTGTATGAAAGAAAGTAGGTATGTAGGTAATGACGCTGCAGTGACCCTTGGGCTGACCCCAGCCTTGGCCCTTAAACCTTTCCCCAGTCCCAGCCTGGTCTGGGCATTAGAGACGCTGTGATGGAATACTGAGAGGCCCGGCAGCAATTATCCCAGCTGTGGCTCAAGGTGCCAATGCCAGCCACTAACCATACAGTGGCGTGACATTTTGTTTCTGTCCCCCTCCACCCCTCTCTCTCCTACCTCTCCCTCCTGCTTCAGCCTGTTTCCTCTCTCTGTCTCTCTCTCTCTCTCTCTCTCTCTCTCTCTCTCACTACACCCCCAGTACTTCTCCGTGCCGCCTCATTTACCAGTTCAATAATAATAATAATGAAAATAATAATAATGCCATAGGAAGGATAAACAATGTTAATAACAATACAGTGAATCTCACAGGCCCAAAGTTCTGGAGCAGAAAAAAAGGAACCTCTTTTACTTGTTTGCTTATTGTTTGGTTGATGTGTATAACTGATATTGTAAATAAATCAGATTTTGATATTGTGGCATATTGTTATACAATTACAATGATGGCCTTATGGCTTATGAAAGTAAACACTGTGATACAAAGATACATGTTATTTTGCAGTATCAGCTTAAATGTGTGCGCACTCACACACACACACACACGCGCACACACACACACACACACACACACACACACACACACACACACACACACACACACACACACACACACGCACACACACACACACATACACACAAACACACATAGTGCATGCCTTTATGTACTACAAATAGACCTGAGCCCCATTGATAATTCCTGCTGTGTAGTGTGTACATCCATTATGCTTGGTTATAAATAACCCTCGAAATACATTAATGCACCTTTTCCATTGGGTTATTTATGTATCGCAATCACCACAGACTACAAAATATGGAAATACAATAAATCAGGCTCATGTTATTTCCATGCAAATTCAGCTGCATGAAAATTAACATAGTTGGAAATTCACCATGAAGAAAATATCAGGGACAAAATGAAACATTTCTTGGGAAATTTGCCTGTTTCGCTTGCTAATCCATGCTGTGTAGTTTAAACCCATCTGCTCGTCATTAGCCAGTAGACCCAGAAAGCCACAAATTACAAAATACAAACTGTTTTGGGAAAACCTCAGACCACTGAAAATGTTTTAACTATAATAACAGGACAACTACTGCTAATTCACCTACATTATTATTATTATTATTATTATTATTATTATTATTATTATTATTATTAGTAGTAGTAGTATTAGTATTAGTATTATTATTATTATTATCTTATTGTTGGTATGATGTAAGGAGAAAAAAACCTTTACTAGTGATAAATATAGTTTTCTCTTCAAAAAACTAAAACGAATTATTAATAATACTTAATTTGCCAAAATAGTCTTTATAGATTTACTTAATATTGACACGTGTGTGGGTATGTGGATATAATTATTATTTTGTGGTCTGTCACACTCAAGGACAGTGTGCTCTTCCTTGGAACAGCTCACAGCTTCACTTTTCTCACTGCTGTGCTGGCAACACCTTAGTGTTGATGTTATTAAATGATCAATGGCATGTCAGAACCACTCACTGAATTAGCCAAAGAAGTATATTATGCTAATTTTCATCAAAAGGGCACATTTGATTACATTGCAAATATGCTCCTGGATTGCCGTTCAGGGTTTTAGAAGTGGAATCTCATTATAAATATATGAAAGCGTCGCAATATTTTAATTCCACTGTCTTGATGTAGCCCCAGCCCTGGCAGACTACGCGGCTTGGTTCTTAAAATGCCTGAAAATCCGGGCCGTAACATAAGCTGTCTTATATAGAAAATAGGAAATTCCTCTCCAGTATCTCATTATGGACATCATATATAAGCAATTTCAGCATCAGCAATTCACTCAGATGTGTATTTCGTTCACACTTACAGTTTTATTAGATAAATCCTCTATACTCTTTAGACAGTCAGAAGATGATGAGACTAGATAGACCAAATTCTTATGTTCTTACACGAACATAAGAACATATCATGGCAAGAAAAGGCCAGCCTTATTAAGAACACACCTTTCAAAAAATTCCATCTTAAGAGTACTAGGAGCAGTTATTAGATTCTAATGAAGAAGCTATCACTCTCCATTTTATTTCTATTTCTCTAGAGATAAACACATATATGTGCTGGCAAAGCATATGCAAATACACACAAATACATATTTACTGAGGAAATATTATACATCAGTCTCAGTCTCTCTCTCACACTCTTCTCTTCTTTATGGATAGCTTCTCCTGGCCCTGTTACCTGTTACTTTGTTGCCCTTCCAACCACAAAGCTGCCCTTCTCTGTACAGGGGAAACACCTGCAGACTGAGATCAGGATGGGGAGTTTGACCCTTTGCTGAGAAGGGTCCTCCTGTTTCAACTCGTGCCAGAGAGGTGAATTATGGCTAAAATATAGCTGGGTCTCCTCTCTATGTGGCACAGCTGAGAGACAATATCTGTTAAACACAAGGGCGTATTGTAGGGCATTGTCATTTCGCTTTCTGCTGCATTCAGATTCATATTCTTCACAACCTCATCATAAAACATTGCTTTGAGAGGTTCAAATGTACAATATCTCTGTGCAGTCAGTCTAGCAGCTTTATCAGAAAATCTATTTTGAAATCTGACATAAGTCTCTGGTGTAAACAAGTGTTAAAATAAATAGGAAAACCTATTGTTGGTTTACTGAATAATCAATTTATTACAATGAATTGTCTTGTGAATATGTTCCTCAGTGTGCATATGTATAATGTGTAGTTAGTATCTGTTGGTACGCTGTTTTATTTGCTGCTGAGAATAGACTGTGTGGATGTGCAGGAATTATTGCTAAGGACATTATTATTGCTGTATACTATGAAGTAAAGAGGAAGAAAAATTCTGAAATGTGTGAAAATCCAAGCCCCAAGTGCATTGCCTTGGACTGATATGTGGTACATACGGTCTGATGCAGTGAGAGAGAATACACTACATGGATTCAACTGATAAGAGAGTGTTACTTCATGTGCTAATCACAGGCATGACTTAGAGTTTGAGAATATTTTACTTGTGCATGACTATTCCAATTGGCTGTTAAAATTAATTCCAGTAATGCAGTGACCACATTGACTTTCATTTTTTTTACATTATGTTATTATCTAATTAGACTTTTGACCCTGTTTCCAACATGTACCTTCCATAGCATAAGTGTATATTAACATGCAAGGCAATAATGAGATCTTTTGTAGTAGTCATTAACATGAGTGACCCAGAGACCGGAAGAAGAGAAAGGGGTCTTTTGTCCTAATTTTTGCAGTGCTATGGTGTGATGACACAAATTTAAGAAGGAGTGTTATGCGATTAGAACCGAGAAATCCAAAGGGAGAATTGTTATACCCTACCCTGGTCCTTTAGAAGTAAAACATGGCATATTGGTGTGAGGTACTGCAGGGAACTCCTGCAGAAAGGGCTCCATCTCCCCTGTCCTCTTTTCAATCATTATTTCTTCCAGGCACTATATGACAATACAGTGTGAAGGAGAGAAGCATTGAAATTTTATCAATTAAATTAGAATGGAATTTATTACACAAATGGAAAAAAATTACATTATATTTGTGATTTGTTAAAAAATTGTTAAATATGTATAATACAAGAAGGCAGACATTATACTGAAATAACTATAATTACAGATGTTTGGCAGGAACATCAATGCAGGCGGGGATCTGTGGAGTTATACTGAAGATAATAAATTGTAGGGCTAGGACTGAGGAATGAAGGCAAAAACATTTATTCCACATTAAGTATTGTGCAATATTATGCAATTACATAAGCATTGCACTGTCATTATTATGTAATTACAGTATATATGTTTGTTGATTGTCAGTCACTTTGTGGCACTTTGTACCACCAGTCCCTGTTGTCTTGGGAGCAGGGACAGCAGTGTCCATTTGAAAGGGCAGAGATGCAGAGGGGCATGACCACCAAGGATTTCTGTAGGCAAAATATCATTTGTCCTTAACATGGCCTACTGTTTAATGTAATAGATTTTGTCACCGCAGACACAGTTTGGTGAGTTCAGCAGCCATAAGAAGTAACTCACTAAACTTTTCTTGTAGGGAAAAAGCATATCACTCCCATTTAGTTGTAAGTAGAAGTTAAGGTTAATTAAACCCTGGGCATAGACATATGCTTGTCTGTATTCTGCTTAACATTATTGCATGGCAAGACAGACATCTTGTCAATGTTTTGTTTTACTTCTATTGTAAAGGGTGCATTGATGTAAATGGACTTCCTGGTCTGCTAAGAACAAGAACATTTCCTGTGTTCTCTTAACTACCACTGAAGAAATGGGCAGGCTTTTTAAAGCACCATAAAAGACATGGACACAATCAAAGGATTTTGTTCATACAGTGCTGTTATTTTTGACTCCCCAAAGTCAGTTTGATTACATTTTTGTTCTCTCAGTTCTTGGGTCTCCTGCAGTCATGCATATTAATTTTAAGTTCAAAAGAAGAAATTATTGCTTCCAATATATTTTTGTGAGTAAACAGAAGTCCTTTTTAGTTTTATTGTTTTAGCAGTTTTATTGTTTCCGTACATAAAAACAATCTCTCATTTCATGAGTAAACATAGACTAACATCCTTCTCAAATTCCTGTGCACATAAGGTATCGCCAGTGAAGGTTAGCAATGTGAAATGCATCAGTGGATATGGTCTGGATATTGTTTCATCGATCAGACACGGATGCATCTGTGCTGGGAGGAGGCAGCTTTGCTTTTTGGGTACAAAAAACAGGTTTCAATACCATCTGGTTACAAATTGATTAAAGAAATAAAAGTAATGGATGAGTTTGTGTCCCTCCATTATACCCTCATTTTGTGGAAACATCTTGTGAATTTCTTGGCCGCTGCATCTGTCATTGTCTAATGATTAGAACAAAACATGAGGACAAAAACCATGAAAATTGCGATAATTTATACATTATACAAAAAGTATGTGTCTAGAATCAAAGTTAAATGTAATAAAAAACCCTGAATAACTATTATAGTTACTTTTTAAATTGTGAATATTGCAGGTTCATCACTGAGGTCAGGTTCAGCCATCTGTTATTACCATTGATAAGTGATTCATTTGTGATATAGATTGCTGTACACACTAACCACAAGCTGACTCATTGTTATGGGTGCAGACACATTTGTAATCATTGTTTTGATGTATACACAGTGTACATCAAGACATATGAACTGGTGTGTGTGTGTGTGTGTGTGTGTGTGTGTGTGTGTGTGTGTGTGTGTGTGTGTGTGTGTGTGTGTGTGTGTGTGTGTGTGTGTGTGTGTGTATGAAAATGCATGCATATGTGTACATTAGGTGGATGGTGTATGTCTTTTGTTCATCTGCCCTCCTCCTCCGCTCAGAATGTTGGTGTGAACCTCAAAGTCTGCACCGCAGCAGAACACATCACATCAGTAACCTGGTCTTGCACGCTCATCCTGAACCGCAAAAGAGGACTCAAGCCATTCCTCACCGCCTTTTCAGCACTATTGATTCTTCAAGCCCTGGAGTAGTACAGCTCTCTGCTGGCTGGTCTCCCTCCTCAGCACCACCGATCTGATCCAGCCCTTTCAAAACTCAGCTGCCCTCTTTTTTTTTTTTGTTCCAACATGCAGTATGCTCATGTTTCACCTCAATGCTCTCCACTGGTGACAATCAACACCATGGTGCTAAACTTCCAAGTGCCTACCAAGGGTACAGCTACTACCTATCTACACTGCACCAAATAAATGAACTTCTTTCCACCCCCCTAACAATAGAATTGTAGCTGATGTTCTGCCCTGGACTCAAAATCTGCCTTTTTTGCAACAACATATGAATTCAGAAAAACCTCACATATTTCATGCCATGACCCTAACACATTGATCCACCCTACTTGAACTGGATGTTTAAGCAGCTATCATCATCATTGTTATCATCCTCATTATAATTAAAATGCAGAGTTCTGCACTCGTATAGTATCTTAACAAGCATACACTGATAGCAGTACCATATCCCAATATTACTATGAAGATGTATGATCCATTTGCCAAATTGATGTGTTTGTGCACACTATCTGATTTTAGTTACCACAGTTCAACAAGTCTGAAAGGAGTACAATATGAAGTGGGGCTCGGGTGGGGGGGGACGGAGGCACAGAGTCAAAGCAAAAAATGTGTCAGGCTATTTTTTCCTTCTCAATTTAAATTCATTCATTTTTATGGTTGGTTAATTTATGTTCAGTATGAATATGTCAACTTTGATTGAATTTGGAACACATCCCAGACAGATCCCTGGGATGTACAAGGCTCATTCTCTGGGCAGGATATGGTCTGGGGAGGGTCTCTGGATGTAGCCCCCTCATTTCCCAACTCGTCCCACAAGAAAACATCACTCCTAATATGTCAGACCTCCTTTTTCAAAAGACTAATTCATGACCTTCTTCATAATTCTCAAACCAGCTGCCTTGTGTATTCTGTATGACTGAATGTGTTTATTGTGGTCCTTGACATTACTAGTATGTGGCATTTTCTCATAACATGGTGCTGTGTATTTAATCACAGGAAACAACAGGTTTCTCTTTGGATCCTTGAAATTACATTGTAACAGAACTTGACAAATTCCATGGAACTACAGTATATATGGAAAATGTCATTGGTTTTATTGTGCCAAGCTTGAACATGAGGGTTTTCTCCAGACCTGAGCTTAATTGTCAAGGGCACCGTATTAAGAAAGGATTGGGACAGGTGTATTTTTACAGTGTTGAATTTGGGAGTGCGAACATGCCATTTACTTGCAATGTCCTCTGACATGATATGCACATCAGCAGATGTAAGAGAATCAAACTGTATAACTGTCAATCAGGTCTGTGGTATATTGAGAAACAGCACAGATTGCCAGCATAAGTGTGTTATTTTCATGAGACAATGTCAATCTCCCCTCCTCTCATACAATACCCCCCACCCCCAAATTTATTTTCATTTTCAATTATTCATGGAGATGCGTGCTGCAGACACATACTGTGTGTCGAAAAAGGTCTGTTGTAAAATAAATTAAAAATGTAGGTAGGTAACTGGACGCGATCCATATTTTTCTCTTAACATTTTTACTAGACCATGTCCACACTGCTGACTGCCTTTCATTGCAGTCACACAAATTAAATACTGTTGCTCATGACCTCTCCTCTCACTTGTCCAGCGGCCTGATGGGTTACCTGCAAACTCCTGTTGGCTCCATTGAGGGCCATCCAAACCATATGGTCCGTTAATGGGAAATGGGCACCTGAATGGCACGGTCCATTAATGGTAAATGGCACATTCATGTGGCAGCTGTGGACTGATTGATGATGCCCGCTAAACCGTTTGTGACAGGGACAGAATTGGATGCTTGACAGTTTCCTGAAGGCAAAATGGAGATGAACTAGGCTGAGGAATGCTGGGCAATATACAGCATATCAACCTTTACCCTTTAAATCCTCCATGGCAATCTCCTGCCCCACCCAGGACACTATTACTCATTGACATTAACCTCATATGTCTTGAAATCTTTGTTTTTCTGTAAGTAATGAAATGTTTCCCATTTCACTTAAAATATCTGTCACATCACTTTGCTCTATAATTACAGCAGGTTTCACAATCACAGAACCATACTTCTAGAACATTTTCTTTGAGTTTCAGGGTCATCTCTTTTGTTTTATTGAGTCTTTTTTTTCTTCTTTAGCTGAGAAGAGATTTCAGCGATACCAGTTATAATGTCCAGGATGTACCGGTAATCCCCTCTCTCAGATAATGGAATCTCTGAAACCGGGAAGCAGACTTATTTTAAAAAAAATTGCTGACATCTTCTTCCAGCAGGGTTTAACTTAAATCCCTTACACATACGAAGTATTGCCACAAAAGCATAAAGAATGGCCATAAAAGAAAGTGTTATCGGGAATAAAAAGGCTGCACTTTGTTACTCAGTAGGATTCCATTGTTCTGCACAGCCATCACGTGGTTGTTAACTCTGTTGGCAACTTGAATTTAGCCTGGTGCACTTCACTATGGCTGTGGGGTGCCACCTCCCATGTGTCTTCACTGGTGACAGTGTTGATGAGCAAATTGTTCATTCATATGAAGCTATGACTTTGGACTCTTCCATAACAGTCAACAGTACAGCATACTCATAAACAAATATTAATATTATCCATTTCCACAATTAGAAGGTAGAATTTTATATTTCTGTGAGGAATAAAGCTCTCCACAAGAAACTACCTGACAAAAATATTGCAAAGGCCTTAGCCCCTTGTGTAATTACATCACACTGAATGCGCCATGTATGCAAGTATGCACATGCGTGTGTTTTTACATGTATGGGAGACGCAGAAAGAGAAGGAGAAAATAAGAGAGAAGGAGAATGTACATACAGAACGTGAGTGAATGTGTGAATGTGCAGATCAGAGGCAATACTGAAGATTACTCAGACCGTGCAGGTGAGCGCAGAACAGTTTAGTGTCGCTACTTTCTGAGTATGACTGCTGAAACCATCTAATAATACATGCACTTTAGGAACATATTTCAGTGTACTATGTGGGATAGTTTCTAGAATGCCTCATCAATATCCCATATCTTTAAGAGTTATATTTCACACATATTACATAAGACAAATACATCAGCAAGAATACATGTCTGTCACTCATTCGAAAAATATCTAGAAAGGTGTAAGTACTCTGTAACTTTCAAAATCTGAAAGTTACAGAGTATTGGTGAATAGGACAATTGAATAACATTCTAACAGTGAGGGAATTGCTTAGTTAAACTGGGGAATAAGGTACCAGATAGAATGCGCAACTTTTGAAATTTTGGCCAGGATGCTAGAAAGCTTCAACTCTTCGTGATAAGTTCTGTAGAGAGATTAATGACCACAGTCACAGGACCTCAGCATAATGTCTCATCTAAAAGACACATTATCTGGAGCAGAGGTTCCTCAACTTAGTCTTTTAGTACCCCAGTGTGTGCTGATATCTGTTCCAGCCAATTCCCTAATTAATTAAAGCTGTAAAAACATATTCACATTCCATAACTTTTCACTTAAACAGATTTTAACAAATCAGGTTTGGCTCTTCACTTTGGCTTTGAACTATTCATTCTCCACAAAAAAATTCATTTCAATAATATTCACTGCATATTAAAAATTAAAAATCTATCACTGCAATGACCCTTGGAATGTTGACTACAGCATGGCAGCATCAGCTGGTCTCCTGCAGCCGTTCTGCTGTTCTGGGGATAGTCAGGGTGTTTGCTAGCTGAAGAAGAAACTGCTGTAAGAGCTCTACTTACTGAGGGCTGAGATCAGGGTCATCTCCAAGCACTTTAAAAAGCTTTATGTTACATAATAGCACAGCTAACTTTGGTTGGTCATTTAATTGAAATGTTTGTGGTAGTATTGTATCTCATTACCATGGGCCAACAACCTTGTCATGCACAATGAACAACTGTTTCATTATTCAACAAATAAATTATGAAGAAATGGCAATGACTGGCAATTCAAATGTGTACTCAATATATCATCAGTTTGCAGAACAAAATGTTTTTCCTTTAGACCTAGCCTTGCAATGCTATTGTGACAAACTGCAAAGGATATGACTATGTCTTCTCTTGGTGTTCACATGGTAAGCCACATGTGCATACCAGGTGCATAGGAGAGTGGCTCCAAAAAAGGTACATCCTTTGTATACGTGAGATATATTCTAGGTCAAATGCTTTTATTGCAACAGTCATTAACTAAAGGACAAGTAAAAATAAAGATGGAAAAAGGACAACATCTATGGGTTTCTGAAAGAAAAAAAATATTGTAAGAAGACATGACAGTACATTCTGCAACATTTACTCCCACATTGACCACAATACAATTTGTACTCACCATCTGAAGAGGGCAAAAACATTGTGACAGAAGGCTTGCTTGCCTGTTTCTCCAGCAACGCTAATATTGCCCTCCTCTTAGCCATGGCTTCTTGTTGGTGACATTCTTGTTGCTCCCTTAGGGCTTCCAGTTCTTCCTTGATACCCCTCATTACTGAGCTCTTTTTCCTCTCAGACTTGAAAAGCTCGTCACTGCAGCTGCAAGCAGCTTTGCTTGTCTTTTGGTGACAGGTGTGAGAGTGCAATGGCTGGGGCTGGTATGGCAGTGAGATAGAAGGTTCTAGTGGGACAGATGGGAATCAGTTCAGGAGACTGTATATATGCCCAAAGGGATAGCTTCCAGTTCTACAGGGGTCATTCTTGCTGCCTCTCGTTTTCCTCATTTCTCTTTTGAGGTCATCAGCCTTCCTTTTTATGACACTTACCATTCAGCCATGGCCAACAGCATTTGCCTTGTTAGTAATGTCCAGCCACATTATATTTAACAGCGCTGGTAATGGTATTTTTAAAGTTGGAAAAACAGTATATTATGGCTCTCTCCTACCTCCAAATTTGCCTCTAACACTAGCACAACGCACTTGTTTTTGTCCTAGTTCAAGACAGTATAATGTATGGGCTACTTAATGCCTGTAGGATGGTGTTCATGTGAGTGTAACATATGCCACAGTGCATTTCAACTTTTAATTTTTGTCCTCTTCAAACAATAGTTAATGAAATATAAAATGCTTTAATTAGAAGAAAGTTACAAAGACTATATCTGCGAAACTCCTTAAATTTCATTCCTGTACTGAATATACAGAATACCACCAAATCTAAAAATATGAATGAATTCAGCAAATGCCCATACATTTAAAATTTGAAACAAAAACTTACTTGAGAAGCTGAAATTTCTTCACACTGGAAAATGTACTTTGATGATGCAATGTTTTAAAACATTTTTAAAAATATATAGAGACCAATGTGGATAAGAACAAACATGACTTTTGGATTGTGTTGTTGTCTTTTTTAAATGAAAATAATATTAATAAAAAGCAAAAAAAAAATTTTTTTCTTTAATGGCCAGGATTTTTCTTTTTTTTGACCCTGTTAGTGCTGGAATCTGTGCCCACAGAGAGAGGACAACTTACTGTTGCACTCTTTTTCCCCCCACTGTTATACCCTAACTGAAGGGAGGTGCTGAGAGCAGGCGATAAAGCGTGCTCTCCCATCTTCATTAAAACTAAGTCAGTGCCTTCCCAGGAAAAGAGAGCCAAACTCGAATTAATTACGCCAAATGTCAGGTGCCTGAAGATGGCGAAGAGGGGGACCTATCTCACTAGGGATAATGAGAAAAATCTAAATAATTGGTCCCAGAGGAAATAATCAGAAGGAAAAAAAGGATGCACTGAACATATTTTTTTAATCAAATTCCCACTGTTATTCACAAAAAAATGTTCATCTTTTATACTGTACAAAATTGGGTCACTAAGGTGTTTAAACGATAATGCTTCATCCTGAGTTCTTCACCCAGTTTTATTTTTATGTCCTAAAAAACCCGCCCCCACAATCCAGCCCACAAAAACAAACATTGTATGTTCCAACAAGGACCATTGTATAATAAAATTCCAGGGAATCTGGGAAGCAAAAAGCCCCCATGTCTTGTATCTGTGTTTTGCTTTTGAGTTCAGCTTTGGTTCCATAAGGAACCATAAGGAAATCTATTATCTTTCTATGACAACCCACAGAGATGCCAATAGGCTTCATTTTGATTTTTATGACCCCGCCTCAGTAGAAGGCGTAATGGATTGAAGTATAATCATTCTCTTTCTGATAGCAATTCCTGCTGTGGGCAACATCAGCCCAAAGTACAAGGTTAATGAACAAAATCTATTTCAACCACAGGTTCTTAACTATCTTCTGCCTCATTTGATGGAGCAATCTTGAGCCATAGATTCTTATTCCCAATAATATGAAAAAACAGGTCAACCCACTGATATCAGGTGAACAATGATCATTTGTCCTCATTTTGAGTGCAGATGGCAATATGTAAGTTAATATTGAGGAGCAGTTGATTGATTTTTTGATGGAAAAAACCTTGTTAGTGACAAGATATGAGTTGGGGAAAAAACTCCTTTGCAGGTGTTTTTACTGTCGGGGGAAAACAAAGGAAATTAAGATAAATTACGATACAAATACAAAGCTATTTGTGGAATTTAGATCACATACTTTTGAAACATTCAAGCCTTCCAACTGCAATCACATCAATGGGAGGGAAAGGATGGGGGTTAATAGATGTCAGATCATATCAGTGTATGCCATTTTTTTGATTCAGTAAGAAAGAGGATGGCACAGATGGCTAAACACTCTGATGGGATGAGGCGGGCTGGGGGGAAAGGGAACTGGAGCAGCAGGGACCAAAGATGGCACAAACTAGCCTTGACACCTTCAGCTGCGAAAGAGCTGTTTGTCTGAGATGAAGTCCTGACGCCACTGCCAGATCAGAGAGCAGTGTTATGGTAACACTAAAACACCAACAAAAGTAATCGCTCCACTCCAAAGAAAGCTAGGCCCAACTGTGCACAATTATATCATTTTATCTCACTTTCAAAGGGAGAGTAAACACACCTGTGGTTTCTTTGCTGTGATCGCAGCATTTCCAGCGACTGCAAGGAAGCGCAGCGGTTATGTGGTGGGTGTCCTCAGATGCCTTTATATCCAGCCAGGTATAAACGATTGGGAGCAGCACAGCTTTCTTTCAACAAATGCGGCCTGCTCATTTACGGAGCATCAAAGACCCTCCTTAACTTTCTCCCTCTCATGTTGGTTCCCCAGGAGGGTTTTCCTTCCTTTTGAATCCTAAGTAAACTGTCTTTGGTTGCACTACAGTTCTGACTTGAAGTGTCACACTTAAAAATAGAGCATTTAAACTGCAGGAAAACAAGGCTGGCTCAGCCCTTTGTTGTCATACGATGATGATGTCACAGGATCACAGAAGTTGGCTTTGGTACAAATTAGATACATACACGCACACAACACACACACACACACACACACACACACACACACGATCTTCACTCAAGAATAACTGAATAAATAAGTAATAAATGGCCACTACTCATGTCTTAGGACTTTAAGTGCCATGCAGTCACTCATTATAAGTTTTAAGGGCTTATCAGTGGTGAGAATCAGTAGAAGAGATAGAGACTTGTATTGATATTTGTTTGTCAGGATGCTAAATTTGGTGTACATAATGGACTAATCTCATGGGCACACATATTCAAGGTAATATAAGTGTTAAATAAGATTCCTTCCCCGTAATCTTACTAAACTTTATTCTCCATTTTACTTAGGGTGTTCTGCCCTCACTGTAGACAGAGTTGTATCCATTATTTGTGATAAAATTGATCAAACACTGGAATTATTCAAACATAACATTGAGAAAAACATTGAAAAAAGTAACTGTATACTACCTGAGCAAGATCTAGAGTGAGGTAAGAGCAAAAGGACGAGCAAAAGGGATGGGGTGGACAATGGGTGAAAAGACAAATGGATGAAGGGATAAAGATGGATGGATAATGGTAGAGACAGGGAAGTGATAGCTTTTTGCATGGTGTCTGTGAGCTGGTGTGGTGCCTGGTGCCTTGACACAAAACCTGTTGCTTTTTCATTGGCTTATAATGCACAGGTCATGGTCATGTCATAACAATGTACCCATTTGTACCTCCATTGTATGAAACAACACATGCTGAATGGAGCACATTAAACATATGGTAGATATGACATTGTGGAGGACACAAAGGGGAGGCATTGTACATTATTTACTCAGGCTGCCAACAGAGCTTTAGTGTGCTTGGGATAATTGTTCAGGCTGAATGGAACAAGTGTAAAGCTCTTCTCGTTTGAAATAAAAAAAAGAGTTCTGGCAATCATCTGTATCTACTCAGGTTTTTTATTGTATATTAGGTCTCTTTAAGCCTGGGAGTTTAAAGATGCAAGAGATATACGAGGCATTTTAGCTCAGATCTCTTAAAAACATGCTAGCATCAATCACGCAGTCCCTGTTTAAAATCTATTAACATACCCTCGGCAGTGCACGGTTCACCTCCATTTCCTGCTTTGTGAATAATGGCCATTTTACCGCTCCCTCTGCATCACCCTAGCGATAATGATCTTGATTAATATCCTGTATGTTGTGGGCTCTTTTGTAAAATGTGAAAAAGAGAACCAAAACCATCAATAATCGCTTTAGGTGAGGAAAAAGAAACTGTGTGAAAATCATATGTAAATACGGCCCACGTTCCGACCCCCCCCTCCCACCCGCTCCACAGTTTGTCCTTTTGTCCGCTGGTGCACTTCACTGCAGCCATGTCTGCATAAGGGATGGAGGGAGGGGGTGAGTGGGGGACGTTTGATGAGGTCATTAAAATCAGTAAATCTGGCGAAGGCCCGGGTGTCCCTGGGATACCGGATGGCGCTTGGCAGGAGGTTGGGTTCTGAAAATCTATCAGGTCACAACTCCCCTCGGTCCACTGCGGCCAGCTCCTCCAGCTGTGCCCTAGGGTTATTTTTGCTGTGTGCTCATGGCTGTTACCATTAGTTCCCAGATCATCTTAAAATTGTTTTGAATGGGCACATTAACACCGATGTGCTTGTCATTAGCATTTTGTTCGAACTAGCCCGGTAACGTCTCTCTCTGTAATAATAAGCTGTTTGAAGGGATGCGCACAGAACTGCCAAGTAATTGTTCCATGCTGATTTAGGATCATCTGCCTCTTCTGTTTACCATAACAACACATTCTTATGGTAACTTAACCCGTGTTGATTGGAAAGATTGCATATTTTTTGTTGCGTTCATCCTTACAATACGGTCCATATATTCCTTTTCCTTTGAATCCCTTTTTTCAAGGAATAAATTGAAGTGCTATAAAGAGAACATCCATTTTTCTCCCTGCCTGTCCCCCGACCCCATGTTCTGTGTGTCTACAAACCTGATAAATGATCAGGCCATTAATATTCAAGGAGGAAACCCTTTATCTTCGCTGTGATGTTTCCCCTTTTTCATTAAGGCAAGAAAACATTAAGCCACTGATTAAAAATATAAAAATACTGATTCCACAATTTATGATGAACTGTAGTGTAGCTCTGTATTGTTGCCCTATATATTGGACAGGACTGTATTTTCTCAGTCCAAACTTACAGCACACTGATAAAAAAAGATACAGTGTTATATTGAGCAAAGGGTGCATCAGTTATGTCAAAATACAGTTTTATGTGTTATCTGTGTCAGGATAAAGGTCTTTTTATAGCAGTTTGGAATGTATCTATTGCAGCCACCTAACTTTCTATTCTACATCTGTAAAACTGACACCACAATTACTCAAATTAATATTCCCCTTTTGACCATTGTGCAATGTGTTTGGAGTATTTGAATAGACTCCCCAATGTTATCTTCTCAAAAGAATAAACATGGATAACTATACATTTTTCACAATTTCAAAATCAAATTCTCTCACTAGAGCTGTCAGGGTAATAGGCATTTTAGAACACAGAAAAAACCCACCTCATTGTTTCAGTCCTCAAATGATCAATTAATGCATTAACTGGAAACACAGTCATTGATGGATACATAAATTAACAGCACAAGACTATCTACTTAATGAACTAGATTCGTCTGGATTTCCAGTCATTTTCTAATATACTTCAGGATGAGCTGTTAACCATATTTTCACTTTTGGGCTTCAGACGCTGAAAGTGGAAAGCAAATGTCCGCCAGGGTGCCCTCCTGCGCCCTGAGACTGAAGATGTGGCACTTTCCTTCAGAAAGTTCATGAGAAATGAAGACATTTTTCACAGCAGCCGAGTGCCATGTTAAATATTGGACTTTTTACACTTTGGTAAGAGTGCATTAGAGAAACCTGCTGCTACAAGAACAAGATGAACAAAAAGCCTGGAGCAGCAAGACTCCCACTGGAGACCTCAGAGTGCACTGTAGAGCAGCAAGTGTGAGTGTGTGTCAGTGTGTGCCTCTTTCTGTCAGTGTCAGAGTGTGTGTCAGTGTGTGCTTCTGTGTGTGAGAACATCAATGTGTGTGCTTCTATGTATCTGTTTGGAGTTTGTGTGCCTATTTGTGTGAGTGCAACCAATTTTTACAAGTATATATGCCTGTGTACGTGTGCATTTGTGTTCGTTTGTGTGTGTGCCTGGGTGTGTCTATGTGCCTGGGTATGAGTGAGTGTGCAGTGTGTCTATAGTGCATGCCAGGATCAGTGTATGTGTCATCCTATGTTTGTACGTGTGTGTGAGTGTTACAACTTAAGTCATTGATCCATATCATGTTTCCTTTTGGTATATGTATGCATGTGAGCATGTCATTTTGTCTTTCAGAACTTTCTTCCATTGGGCAATGACATTTTGTTTGTTGTTTTGTCCTGATCGATCCACAAGGTATTGCATTTGTGAATTATTACAATAAATGTAGAGACAGACATGAGTACTGCTCTCACCTTTTTCATTACTGTTGTTTCCCGACCCTAGACTGGGACATAACAGTGAGTGAATCAAAATGAATCTCTCATGCCATTCATTATGTTCACATAAAATATAAATTTCTGTATGCCTGTGGTGTGTTATGAGTTACTATGGGTGTCCATGTTTACCTATGAGTATGCATGTTCATTGCATCTTTATGAGTGTCTGAGCTTTTCTCCGTGTGAATCTTTGTGTGAACAAGTGTCTGCATGTGTTAAAATGAGGCCTGGATTCAGTACACAATAGTCTTACCTTTGTCAAAAAATTCAACTGTTCCTCTGTATGGGCTCCTATGTGAGTGAACAATGTGCTTGAGTATTTGTGTGGCTTCATCCGGGTCTGCTTGTGTCCCTGCATGCTATGATTGAATTTTACACTGATCTGTCATCCATCTTTCACATACTCTATTTTCCCACTATGTGGATGTTGTTCTGCTCACCGTATACCTGTAAGAGCCACTGGCCACTCAGATATGGCTTTTCTATTTCCCAGCGGAACAGTTGGAATAAATGACCACTAATGAGTGAGAGACCTGAACACGCCGCAGGCATGGCCACCATCTAACCAGCATCCCACATGCAGGGACGTATGAATGTATGTTCCCAGTCCTGACATGCACACTGTTGTCTTATGTGCCCACATCAGCAACATGCAACCCCAAGAGTGATTCTGTTCTCCGGCGTCCATACTCCCTTGCACTGCAAAGGACTCGATGGGATTTTTAACAAGCTTATCTCAGAAACTTGGGCCAATGTGTGTTAACGATGATGCTAGGTGTTGGTTGATGTGGAAACCCCAAGGTTGTGATTGCTCTTGGTGGGTGCCGCTGATTGTTTCATAACACATACATGAGTGATTGTTTCTTTTTTCCTTTCTTTTTTTTGTTTGGTGACCCCCTGGTACACTGCCTGCTTTTACACTGGATTGTGAAATGGCAGACTTTTTTACAGTAGCAGCAGAGTGCTCACTGTGTAGGCTTTCATGATTTTAATTAATAACTTGGGAATTCAAAATTCCTGAGGAAAGAAATAAATAAGTTTGCAGCTGCTACACACCGGTTAAACAAGAAAAGAGTCTGTTTGTGATGGAGTACAGAAAAAAAAAACAACAAAAAAATGAAGCAATGCACCGCTCTGCTTTGATTCATAAACCAGGAAAAGAAAACATGAACAGACCTTAGACTGCAATAATGTTCATATTTGCAAAACGTTTCATTGCCTCTTCTGTCTTCTCGTAGAACGGTGTAAAGTGGTTGGCACAGGAGCTGCAAGTTAGAGACAGGTGAGTGAGGCTTATTAATTTAATAATGGATGGAGTTACAAAATTGTGTCCATTACTTAATCATACACACCTATTCAAATTCACTTTTTACCTTCCTTCAAAAAACATTGTTAATAATTCAGATCAGTGAGTCATTGAAATCCCATGATTGATCCTCAGAATTTGAAGTTCATGAAGCCTCACTCTTGCAATGTGCAAGAGTTACATGAAACAGGGATAAGAAACACTGCCTATTGAGGTACTTTATCCTCTGGGCATCAATGGATCAGCTTGCATGCTTTGCAATACAATGAGTGATTTAATCCTATTCCATTACAGTCAATAGTGTCTTCTGCATTGGTTTCACAGAGGCAATACACATCCATAATTTTGTACAGGTGCTGAGGAAAAAAGAGAGTAATGAGGAATGGGGAAAGAATATCAGCACACAGCTATATGCTCCCAGGTGATTTATTTAATCTAATCTGTGAGCAGCGGCAATGTTTTAACCATTCCTTCTTTGTCACCTGATGTGTTGCCACTGTCACTGTTCATGGATTAAATAAAGCACTCTGGAACATAATAGCAATGTGATGGTACTCTGCACCGTCCCAAAAAACTGCACTCTTTACCCATCAGTGTGATTGGCTAGCTTATTTTAGGTATAAATCACCAGCAGGCTCTCAGACTAATGTAAAGATCTACCCAACAGTCATGGAAATGAATAATGATGAATATCCCCACCTGAACTGTGGAGTGAGGAAGGCTTGTCTGTGGTATGGAATTTCAAGGTCTTTCTACGAGGTAACTGGTAATAACGGTTAGACTGAGGCAGCACAGATATATCTTAGCCAAAACAAAGGATTACCATTCAAATGGATTGATTATTATAAAGTGATATTTGTTCAAGCATGTTTCTAAATAATGAGTCAGGTATGCCAGTCCACACTGCAATCGAAGCATAGAATAACATTCAGCATTCAAATTGCTTGAGGTTGTACAGAGAATGGATATCAGAGGAGTAAGTATGGACACATAAGACTCAAGGAGAGCTGGCAAAGCCAAGTGAATTTTTGATTGAAGCGACAGAATACTGTATTGCAGAGAGCGCGTGACTGGAATCCGCCGTGCATACTACCCACTCCTGTGGACTGTCAGTCAGATATCTGTGTGAGAGAATGCACAGCAGGTGCAGCCAAGTAATCCTATGGAGGCTGCAAACGAAGACACTAAACAGCATGCTTTTAAACCCATGTTGCTGCGCAATGCTGCTACGTTTGCCAGCATAGCTTAGTGTGAAAGGAAAGTAAACAAAACAAAAACAGTCAGGATATGGCAGCATTATAGCTTGAATGTTAGGGAGCTAAACTTATACCCAGGATTTTGTACGTTTAGATGCATTAGTTTGAACAGTATGATTATTATCCATAGGCAATGAACAGATTGATTTTACTTTTATGGATGATGCCAACATACATGCCAAAATATTATAGAAGTAAATCATCCAGGCATAGAACATGTGGGATGCAAAGAAGTAATGCATTGTGAAGTGTATTGAAATGTATTGATGTGTATTGAAATGTAGTGATGATGTGAAAAGCAGAGACATAAACCTGACAGTTTGCGGTTAAGTTGAGGGGGCTGATCTTAAGCTGAGGTGTGTTAAGACACAATGCTGGTGTATACAGCATACAGCTAAGACGTTGCCACCAACCAAAATCAAATGTCAAATGTGATGTTTAACAGTGATTTCATTGGCTCAATGGAGAGAAGTGTCTAGGTAGTTGGTATGTGATGATGGTCGGTAGCAGGGCAGACTGCAAAAAAAACTCAATTATGAATTAAAATGGGCAGAACTCACAATAGAAAAAATATATAATATTAAAGATATAACTTAAGATATAATAGTATAACTCAAAATTTATAAAAATGTGCGAACATTGCAATAGAAAAATAAAGTTGAAAGAATATAATTGAGGAAAAATACTATAAAAATATAGAGAAAAGAAAGACACTGGACAGAGTAAATGCTATACAGACAGGTAGGTCAGAATTATACCTCCCAGCAAGCTGCATTTACTGTTCTGATGGCCTGGGGGAAGAAGCTCTTACGGAGCCTCTCAGTGTTTGCCTTAAGGTTGTGGAGGCGTCTGCCTGACCGCAGCCACTGAAAAAGCCCTTGGTTTGGGTGATGGGGATCCTTCATGATCCTACCGGCTCTGGTGCTGCACCGCCTGGTAGACAAGTCCCGGAGGGGAGTCAGAACAGGCCCTGTGGTGCGCTCAGCTAGTCGCACCACCCTCTGCAGGGGTCCTGTACAGAGCAGTTCCCATACTGCTGATGGTGAAACTACATATATCAGGAACATGTACAGTATGTTAAAATCATTTGTGTGTACATGTGTCAAGCATCTGAATTGGCTGTGATGCATGTATACAGTTTTGTATGAATTCATGAATACATTACAGTATCACACCACAGCACAAATCCAGGTTTGGAGCTAAGGTTGCCTGGGATAGAAGTAATGGCAAAGTGAATTGGTAAACATCCCAATGCAACAGTTCAACAGCCATGATGACCTTACTGTAAAGAGGTTGGGCTGATAACCTTCATTTATATAACCTGCTCGTTATACAGAAGCCTAACATGCCTTCCCTACCCAGCAGCATTCTGCAGTCCATTTCAGGTATGGAGGAGCTGTGATGCATGACAGTGCAGCTGGAGGGAGGCTGGGGGGGTTTGGGAAGAGGGAATAAGGTGGATGAGGGAAATGTACAGCCTTAATTGTGGCATAAAAATTCTTCTACTAAAGGGAGGCACAATGAGTATTAAAAGATTGTCAGATTGCCATTGCAAAATTGGCAACATACACGTATAATGAAATTTCTGCATTGCTTTAAAGGAGTGCATAGAGATCTTATGGTCTTGATCATGGGTTACAATGTAGGAACACAGGAAAGCAGTACCCCATACTAAGCTTGGCCTTTTACCTGCATACATGTCATAATGTGTTACATGGGATATACTCAACAAAAAAACACACTCAGCAAATTAAGAATGCCATTGCTAATTTGCACTGATGTAAACTTGCTTTAATGTGTACATTTCAGAGTCCTGGCTGTCCATTTGGACACTGAACATTGTCTGTATAATGACCAGCAGTACCTTATATGGGTATCAAACCTTCAGATACTTTTATTTCAATGTGTCTCCTAAATCATAATATGACACAAGCTGTACTGTCATCTTGGAAATGGACAATATCAAGCAGATCAAGCAGAATATCACATACATTGGGTACAAAGATGGTATGAAAAAATTGAAATTCTTGGGTATCTGTACAGTACTCTATTCAATGCTCCCAAACCCATCTCAATAAATTATTTAACTACTTCATTATCAGTTTGATCATTTTCACAAACACATTACAGACACATAACAGATCAAGAGAGAATAGACATATTAATTTGATTTTTTTCCCTTTTTGGGAAAAAAGTGATCCATCTGTGTATCTGGTGAGAGAATCATTCTGCCCCACCTTAAAGATGACCCTCTGCACAGCCTGCATGCTTGCTCATTATTTTAAAGGGCAGAGGTGTCCTGCAGCCTAGGATTATTATTTATATAGCACCAGGAAAATAAAACATGCTAACCCCTTTCCCCATGAACGCCTCAGCACATACACAGGAAATCCCTCACAGAACAGTGTGGAGTCAACAAGGTCATGTGGCCCAGGTCATGTAATAGCGAGCACTAATTGCAGCTGTGTCACAGTGAATACAGAGACACATTGATATCAGTATACTAAATATTTCATCTGAAAGCAGAGGGTAGACATTAAAAAAGACTGTGTGCGATCAATACACACAATTGTTCTATCAAATGAACAAGGCACTTAAGGAAAAAAAACACTGACACCCATATTACATAAATTATTAAAAGGAATACTGCTTGTGACAATCGTAGCTGATGGATGTCTGTCATTGTACAAAAAAAAAATCCACGCAGATCACAGATACTGCAGAGCACAATGTGAAGACCAGAGAGTATGGAACAGTGACCAAAGACTTGTATTTGTTACAGTCATTTATTATATTTCAGCCTTGTTTTCCCAGTGTTATTATCAATAGCATAGGGACCTGCCACAGAGGAAAGGAGGCACTTCAATCTCAAGAGAGGGAATTAGATTAGAAACACTGTGAATGTGGAAGGAAAGCCTCACATGTGAGTCCGGAGATATGAGAGTCAGGCGTATCTCAGGAACGAAATGAGAGAAACTGAAGCTATTAACCCTCTGTCTCATAGGAT
This sequence comes from Albula goreensis, assembly GCA_022829145.1. Classification (NCBI taxonomy): domain Eukaryota; kingdom Metazoa; phylum Chordata; class Actinopteri; order Albuliformes; family Albulidae; genus Albula; species Albula goreensis. The sequence continues at coordinate 18,945,936 of CM040750.1, forward strand.
GGACTGTGAATATGTATTTTGTGAATATGTGTATAATGATTGATGCCCATCTTCTGTTATCTTATATTCCAAATAGACGATTTATGATTCACAGTCAATTAATTCTGCAATTAGGAATATCTTGTCATAGGACTTATGATTTAAATTGCATAAAAACTAAAAATTCTAAATTCAAACGATCTGATTGTAGGTAACAATTTACTGGACGTTGATATTTGCATATAAGAGCCAATCAAGACCTCAGTAATAACTCATTGACTGACTTATTAGTAATGATTTGCATTGCTAATAGTTTGTTAAAAACATGTGATGCAAGTTACAGACTTCCATAATGAGATAACTCTTCAAAATGAGGTTATTTCTCTTAATTTTTAAACATTCTCTTAGATTTGCAAATAGTAAGCAATGTAACACCTTTGGTAACAATAATTAGTAGACAGGAATTGGAAATTGTGAGGTTGCAAATTGTAAGGCTGTAACACTTTTATTAATTTAACAAAAGAGACCATTCATTAAATTAACTTTGCAATACACAAGCCTTTGTTAAAAGTACAGTTACAATACCCTGAAGCATGAAACTGGATATAGAAGGGGATGTATTGCTAATACATGCTTGTATATGGCATACATTAAGTACAACAGTCAATGCTTACTAATTCATGTGTGCTTACATGTTTCTTCACACATTTTTAAAAGTACCATATGATTTACATGCATCTAACTGGCTTTTATTCATGTTTCACTCAGATATGTACTATGTCTCAATTTGCACTGAAATATACTCATAAAATTCTTAACCTGTGGAAACAGGATTATGTTTTTTTTTTTTTTTTTTTTTGATGACGATGACGATCTTGCCACAAGCTCTTTTGATATTTGCTTTAAGTCAACAGAGAAATGACAGTTACCAAGAGAGCAAGTGCTGCTTTGCAAGTGAAAGGCACTTCCCCTGTGCACACAGGGAAGTGATAGTGTCAAATGAACTGGGTGCTGGACGTTGTATTTCCATAAACATCGTGAGCTGTCATGCCCATACTGTATATTATTTCAGGATGTGTTTTTTTTCACATTCTGATTAGGTCTGGCTCTGAAGCATCTGTCTGAGGTAGGATACTGTGGGAGGGGAATGGGTATTGTCCAAGGAAGGAGCTAGCCACTTGTTATTCTATTCAGATGACGCTCTCTCTTTGAGGGGAGGTTGGGATGGGGGTGTTGGAGGGTGGGGGGTTAGCGCGGTGGAGCTGACACCCCCCGCTCAGAGCTGTCAGTCACCCTGCCCAGTGGAGCAGGAGGCCATGACGCTGAGACAGCACCGGTCCCTGACTGACAGGAGCGAGTGCTCCCCAAATTATTCCTCCCTGCCTACGTAACCCTGGCACCATGGCCGTCCGCATTCTTCCAGGCCGCTGCACTCTCTTACACAAACCCACATACACACACACACGCACACACACTCTCTCTATTCTGCCCTCTTTTCCATCCCTCACTCACTTTTACCTCCCTCTACTCCCTCCCCTCAGGTCTCTTTCTTTCCCCATCATTTCTCCCTTTCTGTATCATTCAGTGTTCTTTGTTTCTTTCTCTCTCTAAACCCCTCCATTCCCTAATCTGTAGTCTGTTCAGCTCAGGTTTTCAAATTTTCCACATTTGTTCTACTGGAATGTGGAAAATTTGTCACTTTGAGGAGGGAATAATCTATTATATTCACATTAAAGTATTTATTCATTCCTACAATTTGTTTGACAAAATTATATTTCCCAGGGTAGAAACAGAATAAAGGACCGCTACCGGTTCCATTGGACTATTTTGACCATTACACACAAGTGTTTGTATGAGTTAGAAATATGATAATCAGTATTTACATGCTATTTAATTGGTATTACATGTTCATATGATGATTTCATAACACTCAGTACAAGCACTTTCTTTTTCAATAACAGTAAACTGACCATACATTTCTGTGATGAAGTTGATTGGAGGGAGGCTTGGGCCAAATGTCTCCCACCGTCATCACTTTTCCTGGAGTGATTTTCCCCAAGCTGGCTGCGGGGGTCATAGGTCTCATCCACTGACTCTCTGTTATCTCTCTCTGTCCCTTGCAAAGTGCTGGCATGACGACATTCTCAGCACCTCTATAAAAGTTTTATAAAGCTGAAGTGTACTGAAGGGAGGAGAAACCAAACACAATCCCATGACCACTGATGAGCTCTCCAAAACTCCAACCCTCTAAATCAATCTTGTCTCTGACTCTGTCCTTGTTTAACCCTTTCTTTTTATATAACCCAGTGGAATTGATCAAACCCCCCCTCCCCTCCCAAAAAAGGTAATTGCATCAAGATACATGATGTTGTTGCTGTATATTGGATCTTTAACTACAGTGTTTACAGTGGGATATTTGACTATTCTTAATGAAATAAAGCCTGAGAGAAGGAGTAACTGTTGTCTGTCTCTGTGCTGACCTGTGACCCCACAAGCACATATCGTGTCCAGTGGTCCTCTATTGTCCATTCTCTCTGAACTGCTCAGTGTCATTCAGCAATTCTGTCTCTCTGTTCTGCGGTGGTGTTCATTTCCAGAGAAAAATAAAAAAGGAACAAAAAAACAAATGTTCCAATTAGTCAGGCGGCAGCAGACATGCCCTTTTCAGTGTCTGGAAGCTCTTGGCTTTTATCTTCTCTCCAGATTGGTGAAGACCTTGTGGCACCATGCAGGGACCCAGAGAAGTTTCAAGCTAAAGCACATCTGCTGCGCCGTAGATGGAGAGCTGTAGGGCCAAAACAGCAAAGGGGTGCAAGGAAGGCAAAGAGAGGCAGTTATTTAAAACTGTCTCGAAAGACTTAAAATATGTATGCAAAATCCTGAACTGTCTTGCCATTTGGAAGATATATATAGGCCTGATATGGGATGTTGGTGAAACTCAATAAAACTTTTTTCAGCTCTAGTATCCATCATAATTGTGATGTCACGGTGTGCTCTGCAGTGTGTAACACTAAGAACTTATTCCAGGAAACGATCGTGTTACCTGTATGTTACCAAGTAGCAAAACTGACAGAGATAACAAAAGCTTAACAGAAATATGCAAACCGAATGAATGAGTCACTTAAAGCAACTCCCTAGAAATGGTCCCAAAGGGTAAAAGCAGTTTACTCTATTAGTTTACTAACCTCAGGTTTACTTCAATAACCAAATGCCAATGAAGTAGTTCAAGTTGAGATCAGTGGTAATTTTGGCAGCTACTTTAGTTGTTGCCTAAGCCTTCAGATGAAAATGCTAATTAGTTTTAGTCACATTTTAGTCATTTTTATCCTTCATAGTTTTCGTCCAGTTTTAGTTGTCAACAGCTCAATACGTATTAGTCCAGTTTTAATCAATGAAAAATCATATTTTAGCCAACTTTTAGACGAGTATAGATTTTGAATTTTTAAATTATATGATAATGCAATTCAGCTAGCCTATTATATATGCCTACCTGGCCTTAGAGCTAAGAAATCATACACAAATATCTTCCAAATAAATTCTGTGTAATGTTAGAAACAACACATTGCAGTTTGACCCGACAGTAATTGCAATGGATGTCATTAAGATTTTTCTGGTTAGGACAAGTAAGTGAAAACGGATCGAGGATAATTACAACTTGCTTGTCCAATTACATCAATACAAATAACATGTAGGCTATAAACATTACAGCAGCAACACGTGATGCATATTTAGACACATTGGGGAACAGAACAGGTCTGAAAATCCAACAAGGTTTTTCCCCATGTTTCACTCGAACGATAAGACAATATATGATAAAGCGTTTCACTTGTCTGACCAAAAACTTATCTTGGACAAGCCTTAACATTAATTGTCAAGCCCTGCATGTTTTACTCACAAGCTTTGAAGCTAGCGAACTGATGTTAGCTAACACATTAACCCAGCCAATGTTAGCCTGGAAGCAAGGCTCATTCATTTGCTACTGCAAACTGAAAACTTTTTTTTGCAAGAAAGACTGGCTTCCAGGCTAAGCCAGCATAGCTTACAGGCAAATTTGCCACAAGTTCACATAGCCAACTGCTCAGTAACATTGACTTAACGTTAGCAAATTTGTATGATTATTTAACATCAGGACTTATCATTTAACATTACAGTTAGCCAACTTACTGTGGCATAAATAGCAGGGTGGTGCACCTTCAAGTGTCAGGTTGGTCGTATTTGTCCGACCCTCTTTTAGCCACAGGGCGTCTCTCCGTCAATTGGGGAAAATATCATGCATTTTGAATGTGCGATAGCCTGCCACTAACATTTTAGTCCCGTCTCATCTTGTCGTCAATATCTCATCTTAGTCATGGAAAAAGGGTTGTTGAGGAACATTTTTTGTCATAGTTTTTGTTAACAAAATTAACATTGGTTGAGATGTTCCATAACTGTTCTAAATTAATATTCCAGCTTTGTTATTGATAACTGTAGCCATAGATGTATCCCTGGCTGTGGCTGCTTCTAGAGTAACCATAGCAACAATTTACAACCAATGATTAATACAAAAAAAAATTCATCTGATATATCTGCAGAGAAAAGTTTGCATATGGCAAATATCTTAGTTGCAAAAACGATTGTCCTGCAAGTCATTTTTCACCATTTTCTGGAAGTACTGCCTTTCACTGGCTTTTCACAATGTTCATATCAACTAAGAAACTAAACTATTCTAACATACTAAAAATGGTATATTATATAAAGAAAATAAAACAGTTGGAGAGAATGACTGAAGAGCAAGAGGTGAAATATTCTGGAGAGGGGTGGGATGACGCCATCAAACAGGAAAGAGATTGTTGTCCTGATTTGAGCTTCTCTCCTCTTTTCTCTCTGCACTGATTGCACCTGGCTTCAATCCTTCTGTGCAGTCTAAATTTTATGCAGGTCATTTGTTTCCCAATGGCAAATGCTTTACAATGTGTGGCTTGAATAAACAGCCATTTTTTATATGCTGTCAATATGAATATTTCTCACCCAGAACCACCTGTGTTTTTTGCATATTGGCAGGTTTAGGTTTTTGTCATGCTTCTTATTGTCAAATTCTCTCTCTCTCTCTCTCTCTCTCTCTCTCTCTCTCTCTCTCTCTCTCTCTCTCTCTCTCTCTCTCTCTCTCTCATACACACACACACATAATGGTCTATGTGTTTTTGAATAGAGAATGTTTTTTCAAGTGAATGTTGTAAATCTATTTGCATGTTCTTCAGGATTGTTTATGCTGCCTGTCCCCCAAAATGAAACGAGAAGGAAACTCAGTCACTGTGTCACAAACAAAACAAACACACTATTGTATTTTTATATGAATACATCACTCTGGAAGAACGTGTGTGCTGCATTAGATTTAGAAAACTGCAGAAAGGGATGTCTGCCATTAAATGCAAATTTAATGTCAGCTTGATTTTCATTTCATATTGATGGCTTTATTCTTTGACTCACTCACCTGGCCATCACCCATTCATTCTGTTATACATGGCTGCTTTTTCCAACATCCCCTCTGCTCACAGTGCCTGTCTTCTCTGTCGCCTGTGTTGTGGTATAAATATAAAAGACTGTTCTGTCTATCACCCTGGCTTGTCTCTTTGAAATGGCTAATCCCTCAATCAGCCCCTCTGCTCTGATACAAATGGCTATTCTCTTGGATTTGTTATGAATTGGCTGTTCTCTCTGTCACTCTTGTCTCTGTCAGTTTCTAATCCCAATCCCTTAAAATGTCTGTTCCCTCCATAACACATTCTGAACTTTTAATGCACAGCTCATGTTGTGTTGTTTTTCACCATTACCATCCCTACCCGTTTTTATGAGTGTATGTTCTCTCAGGGGCCTCTCCCCATCCCTGGGCCTTTATAAATTAGATGCTGTGTCTGACACCCCTCTGCTCCCTAATAAATTCCACTTCTCTTACCACTGGTCCTCTGTCTGTCTAAGAAATGCCTGTATCCCTTTCCTTCTCTTCATTATAAATAAATTGCTATTCACTTTGCCTCTCCCCCTCCCCCCAGTTATAAATGTCTGTTCTTCCACTGTCATGTTGGCCGACATGGTGGAGATACGTGGGCATACCATTTCGTCCAATCTGAATAGGAAGTGGGGTAACATTTGCTCTCACATCTAAATCATCCTTATAATGACCCATCCAGTATCTACTGAATAGAGAGAATTGATTCTCTGTAAAATTCGAAACATTATATATCTGCTGTCAACAAGAACAACCCATTCAGATAGTTAATATACCTGTCTTACACCAGCACAAGAATGCCAGCATTTTCACTGTGCCCTAAAATTACTCAGTATGGTAAAGTTGTAAAATGAATATATAAATACAAATATTTGTGTTCTTAAAGTGGAGCCATTTATCGGTTAGAGCTGATCAACACATTTTTTTGTTTTTTTTCCGAGACAGGAAAAACAGCAATATGCTGTCTTGAGTTTTTGAGTACATGTAGCATAGTATCAATACCAGTGTAATTTTGTTGAATGTATGTATCTACAAAACCCTTGCCTCCCATATAATCATATATGTTTTGTTTCTGTCTCTGCTTCCTATTGACCCATGCAGAAGAAGCTGTTGGTGAATTTCAGAACTGGAATGCTTTGAATAATTGTGTATGTTTGTTTTCTTACGCACGTCCAATCATAATAAATGGGAGGTAACAGCCAGGCACACCAAGGCGATGCAGTGTTTTATGATGAAAGAGTAGTCTGGAGGCTGCAGTCCCTGCTTGTGATTAAGGTCTAGACAGACGACTGCGTTCAAATGGATTGCACTGGCATCATTTAGCCTTGCGTCACAGTTATTAGGATCACAGGCTCCACTGTTTACTGCTGGAACACCCCTCTCAGATCCAGTCCTGAGATCTACCTCTGTCAGCTGCTGATTCATGCTTTACTTGCAAGCATGAAAATGTTCAATTATGAGTCAGAGTTAAGTTTTTCTCTATTTAAGAAGATGAATCACTTGACATGAAGGTGATTAAGAAGTACATAATTATTCATTGCTTTTTTTTTTTTGCTGAGAATGTAAACCATAATAAAAGAATAAAAGTGCAATGAATGTAAGGGTAGCTTGCTAATGTAAACAGTCTGTTGATTGGTTCTTATAAATCATGACTTTTCCTCCTATATAGTACACAAATAAACCTAATGTCATTATATACGCCTAATTTAGAGATAGCTGGTCTTTCAGTGCATTACTGGCAAACTGATGTATGACACCATTAACAAAGCTGCTGTTTCAGTGTTGACATGTCACATGCGGACTCCAGAACACCACTGTCTCTCTGCATTCTTCATTCTGTAACTGTAAGGAGGAGCTATTGGTGATCTCATAGAGCAGGTCTATATGGAGGTTAGAGAGGGGAACAAGAAAAAGTACCTACAGTAAAGCTAAATTCCATATTTTATTCAAAATGTTACATCACCTTTCTAAAAGCACAAGCAGGTTTGTTATATATATAGTTATATATAAACGTGGTGGAAAAGCTGACAGATTTCAGTTTTTGGGTCATGACTTCCCATGCATCCTGCACTGTGCTCTGTGAGCCAGTGAGCCAGGATACCCCCATGGCAAAATGGGGCTCATCTCCATTAAGTTAAAAGTTGCGCATAACTATGGCCAGTCAGCAATGGAATCTCTCATACAACAGAGAAAAACATGACTTTGTACAGAGAACCATTTGCCTGTTGAAAAATGAGGGAGGGTTAGAACTATTGTGTTTGATGTCACTCTTTTACTCAGTGTTTTATTTAATGTATCAGATGTCATCTTCTTGCAGTGAAGCAAATACATATTGTTGGAATTACAATTGTTGGCTGACTATTAAATTGTAGGTTGATACTAAAGCCCACCACCAGTGAAACTTACCATATTCCAGTGGTTAAAGGATAATACCAGTACAGCTTTTTTGTTTAATCATGGTAATCCAGTGTTTCCATTGCATGTATCAATAAATGTATAGTATGGGCTGTATTTCCATGTGACAGGAAAAAAGTGCGTACATGTTGCATGTTTTTCTGTCCTAAATAATTAGCACTGTCATAACTTAAGCTCAACAATCACATGTGCTGTAAGTAAATCCTGTAAGCCAAAAAATACGCTTGAAAATTGTTTTTTTTTTCCCAATCCAAGATGTAATTATTGCTAGTGTACAATGCTTGGACTATCCAGCAGTTTTTTTTTTTTCTTCATAAAATGGCTGTAGTTTGTCACGCATGTGGGAGCTATATGTTGATGGTGAAGTTGGTGAGTCACCTCAGCAATCTCAAGCACTAGAGAGTTTAGGATGAAAGGATACATTTAATTGCCAGCCATTAGTGATATTACAATACACTTTTAACCAGTGGAAAATGAGCCTAATTGATAAGTGTAGGGGGATTCAAATAGACTGTTAATGAGCTTAATAGTTCTCTTTGTCACACTTATGGTTGTAAACAGAGTTTTACAGCTCTTGCTGGTTTTTCTCTATCAATTTCCCCATCATTCCTCATCCTTATAATGCACTGATTAGCATCCAGAATTTGAGGCACATAACAAATGTATTTGTCAGAAAATGGATGAAAATGAATAAATACTTTGAAGGCACACTAAACTGTATGTGTGTTTACATATTAGAGAGTTACAGCCTTTAAGCAAATACAGTATTGTGGTTCTTACAGATCTGATAATGTAGGGCAGTATAATTTGTATATCCAATTTTATGTCTGTCAGTAACTTAGGGATTTATGCGTTTGTTCCGTGAATAGTCCTTGGGATTGCATGCTTTAATGTTATCTTTCGAAAGATTTCCATCAAAAAAGTGATTTTAAAAATCCCACAAGTAGGATTGGTGGTATTTTTTCTTAGACGATTTGTATTGCCATTGATTTACCCACTGCAGTGATGAGATCATAGTTCTGAAAATGAGGCCAGTGAAAAAAAGGTATGTTCATGCAGTTAGGAGCCCTTTCACAGCTACAGTGACTACCAATAATATATCACCAGGTCCTTCAATCAGGTACATTTGAACTATTGTACATATTATGATAAATCATTATAGAGGTACAATTAAAAACATATCTAAATAACATAATACAGGTATTTTGTCCGTTATTAAAGCCAACCATCATAATTAGCTGAGATGAGCAGACATTGTGTTGGAGGGGTTAATGTTTCACTTTTAAAATGTCAGAAGAACAGTGATCTAAACAACATTGGGCTCAAGCTGAGTTCCATGCTGGTATATCATGTCATCCTGTAAAACGTGAAGAGAAAAATATATTCTTTGTCCTTGTGTTTTCAGAGCTGCTGATGTCTTTGGGAAGGTGATCAATGGAATTCTCACCTCATTTTACTTAAGGCTCAAGACCTTACCCTTTGAAAATATCACCTTATATGCCATACTGGGATTTTTAAACTCATATTATGTGTAACTTAAGACCATAGAACCTATAGACCATTTCAGATGAAAATTCTAATTTTAGAACATCAGACTTGGGATTTAAGATGTCTATCAAAATGGAATGGATAGAGGGTTGCTCATGCTTGTCAGCACCATTTTTACCTTAATTAATTAGCAGCATTCCTCACTTCAAGTGAATGATTACTTACACACCCTTAACCTTTTACATGACAATAACCTTCCCTGTCTTCTAGTTACATTATGATCTTTGGTTTTTATTCAGAGAGCATCTGTACAACTTCACTGATGCACCAACTAATCATTTTGGTTGCTGTTAGATACCCCTTTAATGTACATTATGTAAGCGTCCAATTTGCACCACTAGATGTTGTTATAATATAGTACATAATGTACTACCAACAGGCCCAGACACCATGAACTTGTCTAGAGTTTATTTTTGTTCATTTTATTTTGTATATTTACTTATGGCTATGTATGGCAAAAAAAAGAAAGAAACTGTGTGCTCATCCAAAAATTCCTCGAGGCTTCGCCAGACTGCACTTTTACAAGTCCTGTTCAGTGAAAGTTAATCTATTTCCCCATTAATGCAAGCTTGCAATGTTTATTATATCAACTGACATATATACATAGCAATGTAGATCACATAAGATCTGACCCATCAGTATGATTCCAAATCCTGCCATAAGTGTATACAGAAAAAATATATACACTCATATATACAGTATATAGAGAAAATTGGTATTGTTCTTTATAACAATTAAATAAGAATAAAATAATTTACATTTCCCCCGTTTGCTCACTGCCTTGACGTTTATTTTTATGGCCTTTCTCTTCCTCCAACACACAGACCAGGACTGTGAATGCCACTGTAGATGCACAGCATTTTCAAACTAAATTCATTTTCCAATCTAATTATGCATTCTGTTGTAACTTGTATTTTTGCTAGAAAAAATAATGATGATGATAATAATAAAGAGAAAGCAAAGACAATTCCCAGCAGAATGGCTGGTAAATGATAACTTGATTACCATCTCCTTTTACAACTTGCATTGTGGTCTATTTAGAATTCTATGGACACCACATAAACATTTCAGTTAGCAGTTCCCTGTGTTCAAATAAAATCTTGACACGCTGCTTCTGATGTTGGTTGCATTTATTCATTTATACAGGTCAATAAAAACATGTTCTGTTTTTTATGTACAATAGTGTTACCTATGTAGCCTGCCATAACTCACTGATGGCCATCGCTCCAGTAGAGTTTCTGGATTTATGTGATGCAGTGATGTGTAAATATTTTTATGAGCCTGTGTCTATGATGATTACAAGCCCATATGTTTCAGTATTTTCTGCATGCTTTCTTTGCCACTGTTTTTTTTTTTTTGGTATATCTTAAATATGTCTTTCCAATGCCATGCAGTAATGTTCTAGTTAAGTTACTGGCTTATGGTGTTCTGGTTTTTCCATTCTCTGTAAAAAAAAATACATTTTATTCAGTATTATATAAACAATGAATTGTATAAGTTTTATTGAGTGATTGATTTAGCTATCTGTTGATGGCTTTTATGTGTTTGTACTGGCTTATGTGTTGTCATGTGGCATAAATTCCCCACTGGTTCAGAATCTGTCATTTTCTCCATTCCCGTCTCCCCTTTTGCTCCAGAAGCCGTAGTGAGTTGTACTTAACCTTTCCAGGCTGAGGCGGAGGTATAAATTCCCCACCTTTTTAAATGATGAGCCCCTGTTAGCAGAAAGCCCCTATGGAAGCCACTGCAGAGGAGAAACCTTTTTTTATTGATATATAACGTCATATGTCCTGTTTTCCCCGGGGCACGGTTGGCGAGCATGACTGACTCATTAATCTATGAGATTGGAACCGTCAGTATACATTGGTGCCTCACCTTTCTTTCCATCTAGTGCACTGCAGTGTAATTGCAGTTTCAGTCGTCACCAGCTTTATAAAAAGTCATTTTCATAACCAACTTTGTAAATTGCAGCAGTCTGGCAACTCACATCATAGAATATTCAAAACGCCTTTACATGTACATTAATAATAAAGAACAGTCAATGTAAGATCCATATAAAAATTCAAACAAATCCTTTAGAAGTACACCACAGCAGTGGACCAAGCATCCAATTAATCATTTAGCTAGCAGTAACTCTGGAAATATGGTTAAATTACTGATTATTTTGATATTATCCTCATAAGTATTTGGATGGTTGTGAGGTGATATAAGTTGTGTCATAGTAGCAGGTAACTAGATATGCTAAATTATCTAATAACTTTTCATAACTTTTAGTACAATTAGAATTAGTACAATGTCATATGTAGCAGAACTACAATATACATTCTTGTGTAGTTTTGTTTTTGGAACACTTTAGTAATATAATACTTCTAAACATGTACTAATCTCTGTCATAAAACAAACTATATATAACAGATATAACTTGTGGATTTGGGTGAGGGCATACATTGGCGAGCCTTACCAATAGGCATGGTTGTGAATGCACTAAAATGGCACAGGATCTGTCCCTTGGCCTGGCAGATACCCCGATCCAGACGTTGAAGCTCCAGGAGGGAAATACTGAAAAATGTACTGTATATTTCACAAAATATCAATTTACATTGAGTTAATGGTGGCACACCAATGCTTGATTAACAGCTGGCAAACAGTAGACCAGTTATGTGTCCATGTGCCAAAAAAATGATCACCTGCCAACCCTGATCCAAGGTACCTATTTGGGGGTCTTTTACTTGCTCTGTCGGTCATTTACTACATCAGTTTCACCATCAGAAAAAGGCATATTACATTTATTCAACAAAGATTTTAATACATGCCATTATTATATAGGTATGTTATATAGGTGGCATTGTAAAGGTACATGTTACTGACCAATGGGAAATAGTGCACTTCCATGATGAAATTTTGACTCTGTGACCTTCTGGTTGGTGGATTGGTATGCTCAGTGGGAGGAGCTGTCAGAAATGCACTGTCATCACAGTCACAATCCCTGCAGCCCCTCAGCGCTGACCTTCTGCATCCTGTGGGAAGACATGATCTGGCAGAGGTGAATTGAAATTAGACATTTAGATGGCCTGTTGAAATGCAGAGCAGCGCGCCACATGCTCGGACTTAGGGGGCGAGGAAGGGGGCGCGGGCAATTGGCCATGTTTATTAATGGCATGATTGTCCAAACGAGTGAATCAGCAGATGCAGCAGGCTAATCCATGTCTGAAACACCAGAGCCCCAGTGGCACCTCAGGCAGCCATGCACTGGAGGACAGACAGAAAATAAGTAAATAAATAAATAGCACAAACCCTTTAGTCGAGTTGCCTCATTATTATTTTATTACGGTACTTTGCCAAATGCTCCAAATACGTTCGGAACGGGCACTATTTCTGTCCGGCAGGTGGTCGCCTTTGCAAGGCCTTGGCTGAAATGTTCTTTCACTGTTCCATTTGGCGTCACTTTGCTGAGTAACCAAAAGCTCCCCCGCTGTCGCCCAGAACCCCCATAAATAAGGAATAAGTATACGTTAAAGATTTTTTACAGCACTCCGGGGCTGCCCAGGAATAAATCATTAACTAATTTCACACAGACTGAAAACAGCTCCCTGTATTTGTGGAGGGGAAGGCGGTTTATATTCTAGCAGGATAAACAGCCCAGGCTCTGAAAGTGATAGGCCAGTCCTTGGCGGCGGGGTTCTTACAATCCCACATCCAGAAAGTCCATTTATTTGCATTTTTTTTATACCTCCACATATCAGTGTGTATACGTCATCTGAAAAAAATCCTGCAGGAAAACTGTCATTCAATAAATCTCATTCCCAACACCCCCTCCCTCCCTTGTCCCCATTCTTCTCCTGTCCCTGTAACCCCCCACCATCACCCTCCCCACCCCACCCCACCCCCCTCAGATTTTCTCACTGCCTCCCATGCAGTGGTGTTGACAGCCTGGCTTCCTCATGATTCATCCCCACAAAGCCGCACAGCTCAGTCTGGGAGCCTGGCTTTGTATGCAGGGAGGGTGTGGGATGGCGCTCTTTCCAGTGGGGAGGGAGCTCAACGCAGCCCTGCTAACCGAATGCCACTTCAGACATGACTAATGGAGCAAAGCTTTTGCCCACATTCGTGACGCGATAAGGCCCTGCATGAGTCTGCATAAGTTACTTTGGAGAAAAAAAAATCATAATTGAATTTTCTGTTTTATAAATATGCATTAAAACACTAAATGCCTGTATCATGTCATTTTAAGGTGACTTGCTATTTCAAAATGGATTGTACGATTCATTTTATAATTTATATTTCCCTTTTTTGAGTACTCCTTATTTTTCTTGTGTATTATTAAGTGTATTATTTTTTTTCTACCAGGAAAACAGGTTTTGTTCTCTTACACTAAAGCAGTTTCCCTTGAGGTAGTTATTGACCCAGCAGACCAGAATCAAATCCTGACTGTGAAAAAATGCCAATTTCAATTGTGGCTGGTTGTTCAGATGGGCGGGGCATGATTGTCCACAGCATCGAGTGATTGAGGGTTTCATTCACCTCGCTATTCCTCATCTCATTGTGTAAGAGGCCACCTTACACTGCTTTGGTCAATACTCGCTGTCTGCCTGCACCAGGTGGTTATGAAGTAAGCTTAAACATAATGACTGGAAATCCCAGTTGGTTGGCTGGAGTTATAATAAACCTTGGCCAGCCGCACCAGCAGCGAAGGACACATATGCCAGTGTACACTCTGGATATTCCAAAGGTTGGATGGGCCTATTCGGTCAGCCTTCACATATTGCAAGAAAAATAAGCTCTGGGTATCAATATTTGTTCAAAGGAAAAAATATAGATAGGATTTTGCTCCACCATTCCACGAACAAGAAAAATATTTACATGCTGTGTAGTGCATGAAGAGGGCAGCCAGTGCAACCCTTACATGTCACAGAGTGATGTAAGCTTTCTGCTGGCTCCCTACGCATAAATCCAACATCCGGGAAATATTTCTCCTGTTTGGGAAATGATTGAAGGAACAGATTCCAATTGCCCCTTCCCTCTTGTTTAAACCCATTTTGAACCAGGGACAGGAGTTGAACAGCCTGTTATAAATTGTCCTGTGCAGGGTAAAAGTCTATCGCTGCTGTTCTGACAAGTGCCCCCTTGACTGTAGAATGACAGGGACCACAGGCTAGTAGGATCCACATGCAGGATCTGCACTCACCTAAACCTACATTGCAAAGCTCACTATTTCAACTTTCTCCAGTCAGAGTCAAGGAAAATGTATGTATTTATGTATGGGGGGGGGGGGGTCCTGGATTTTTTACCTCGCCTCCATCATTTCCCAAACAGGAGAGATATTTCCTGCATGTTGGGTTAATGAGGAGGAGAGATAATGTAAACCTTACATGCCCCCTTACAAATGAGTTGTTTTCATACACTGTTTACTAAAAATGTCCCTCATTTCCATTCTTCAGCAGCCCTCTCAGTCAAGCTCCTTTTTGTGTCAAGTCTGTGCTCCTAAGTCTGGCCGTGTATAATCATTAGAATGGTGCTGAAAAGTTGGGGAACTTCAGTCATTTCAGCCGAGATTGGCGTCTGCTGTTTTGACAGCAGGATCAATGTGTGATGAGGAAGAAACCCCCAGGTTCATTTAGAGTTTCCCATACTCTTTCTTCTGTATTTACCATCCATCTTTTGTCCTTCTGCAGCCACTCGACAATTCCATTAAGCAGGAGACACTTTAATAGTGCAGGGCTGATGATGGAGAATCCTTGGCGTGGCGTGGCGTGGGGGGGAGGGGAGGGACTGAAACAGGCCTAAAAATTCAACATCAGTTTGTCCCACTAGTCACCTAGACAAACAGTTCCCACTAACCCTTGTGCCTTTGAGCCTTTTGTAAGGTTAAGATTCAGAGTGTTTCACTTGCAACACTGCCCACTCTGGCAACTCATGGGAAGAGCAGGCTCCCAGGGCCATCATATATTAAAGTACGATCATTTGAAAAAAGGCTTTCCCCAGTGTAATATATGTCATGCACAAAGAGTTGTCAAGATATGCTTTCCATTCCCATTATGGATATAATTGGTTTAGACTTGTTTTTTAGTTTTTTCTAATGTATCAGGAGATAGCTTGTTGCCTACTGATGCACAATTAGGTAGCGGCTGCATGTCGTCGTTCACAAATGAGTTACGCGGACCAAGTAGCACGGCATGGTGTTCTGGTTATTGTCTCAATTGCCAGTGGAGGAACAAGTCCCGTCTCTTCAAATCCCTGAACCGAAACAAAAAATAATAAAAGGCAGAGAGCTCATTCAGAAAGAGGGAACTAGCAGTTTAAATACAGACAGCAACCGGAGATGCATTGTAGTTATGAGAGACATAATGATGACAATAAAAAAGGAGCGGTAATGTTCAATGGGTGAAAATTGACCTCTTATCATTGTTGGCAAAGTTGCTACAATTTAATGAGAGCTGTTGCTAGGTGACTGATGGAAGGAGGACATTGGGGGGTTGAGGTTTTGTGTGATTCACTGCTGTGTTTTGTCTTTGTGTTCATAGTGTACCTGTCATGTATAGGGGTCCATTTTTTTAATTCCATGTGATTTTCTTTACTTTTTTCCATTTTTAGAAGTCATTTTGATTCATTGTTTGAATGAAACAATTGTAGATAACATTTCCCATCTTTGTTGGAAATGGACTACCATTGAATCAAATGTTCATGTGTTTGGAAAAATGAATAGAAAAGAGGCCATTTAATACAAAAGCATAGCACAACATTCACTGCAGCAAAACAGGTTATGAAACATTTGGTTTAAATAAAGATGAGGAATTGCATTGGGAATGTATAACATCAGAATCAAACAGCACATGCACAGCCCTGTTGTTTTTATCAGTTCTCCTTTCCTTTGCAGGCTGTGACTGCAATGAACACACTACATGGTTGTACCACACAATCTCACAGCCATAGATGGGAATGGAGAAAGACCGTTGAGAGAAAGCTGAAGTTTACGAATCACAGAACAAAACTGTTCCATAGAAGGGAGGGGGATTTGGGGTTTGGAGGTGAGAGCAGACACACTGCCTGGGAACACAAATATGCCCCCTTTTCCCTCAGTACACCCTCTTTGGCCTTGCTGTGGGTTAAGTAAATTGCACAGCAAAATTGAAAAAGCCACTTGACAAAGGCCATCTGAATGTCAAAGTTGTGGCTGTGGTGAGTGTCAGAGGAGGGAGAGTCCATTGGTGTGGAGGAATGAGGGGAGTGGCACACTCCCAAACCTGTTTCCAATCACCACAGCCCTGAGATCAGATCTGACAGCCTTCATTTATTACTTATTTTTAGTGATAATTATTCTAAACTGTAGTTGTAATTATGCAAATGTCTGGGGTTTGGGGATACCCACCACCTGTCATTAGGTTTGTGCTGTCTTTGGTGAACTAGAGGTGTGTTAAAAAGGAAACAGGGCATTCAGGAAGGCGATTGAAGGGTAACTGATTAAAATACTGTACAAGTAAACAAGACTAGAAAGGAACCAAGTCAGGGAGGAGAAAAGGACAGTAAAGGAGGAAAGAGAAAAAAGATGATGAGCTTTGGAGCGAAGCAGAGTGAAAATATTTGACGATAAACATTTGACAAATTGCACATGCAGAGCCAACGTAGGCATCTTCCGTTTACTGATGACAATCAAAGAAGATCAGCAAATCAACCTGAACAGTCCGACCAACACTATCAGCTGAAGGCTCCTCAAAGCCATCAGTCAGGCCCAGAAATACCCTTGGAACAAGTAAATCTCAAGCATCAGCTTGACAACCACTGTTAAAGCGGTTAGATGCACAGAGAATTGACATAAAATTTGATAAAAATATTGAACAATGACACAATTAAATTTAACCAGCACATTATTGTGTTATTGGCCCCCCTAAATAAGGACAAAACCTAAACAAATCCTTGCTACTCAAACATAAAAAGTGATGTCTGACCAGAGAGAAAGGGCAGTATAGTCACAGCGTGAAAGGACCAGAGGTCTTACTATGAGGCCCAATTATGGAAATATAAGTACCACCCAAATTCTCCAAACAGGAGTCACCGTTGCTATTAATGCCAGACACATGAGGAATCGCAGAACCTGCTGGGCGAGGAGGCTGAGACTGCAGAGCCAGCTGTGCAATACATAACTGCCTGACAGGAAATGAGACTTCTTTAACATGTTTTATTCATTTTTACTGTATCAGCTTTCCTATTCAATGTTTGATGTGGATATATTTTATGAGAATGCAATTTTATATATTTTTCTTTGTTTAGAATGGTTTTATTTTACAACTTTTATTTTGCTTCCCTGTTTTATAATTGTGTATCTTTACGTAAGTTATATTGAAGCTTATTCATAAGGAGGGAACGGTTTTTCTTATATTTTCTTGCTGTAAGATGCAGAGGTAGCCATGTTATTATGGTTATGAAGTCTGTATTATGGAGACAGAGAGAGAGAGAGAGAGAGAGAGAGAGAGAGAGAGAGAGAGAGAGAGAGAGAGAGAGAGAGAGAGAGAGAGACAGAGAGAGAGGTGCCAGAGGGAAGTGATCCACAGCAGCAGGTCCAGGGGCTTTGGCCGGCAGTGAAAGCTGTGTCTGAACACACCTCTCCACAGATAACAACACTTTTACTAAAGGATTAGCGGCACAGACCATGCACCCCTGTCCCAGCCTGAGACCATGAACACAGATCAAACTGAACCTGGGTTTGAGCTTTAATGTCTCAATGAGAGAAACAGTGGAACAAAAAATCCAGCTTACAAATCAGCACGCTCATAAAAGCAAGCCTGGTTTACAAGGGCTGTAAAGCTGCTTGGTGCTTTATAGCTCCTGATAGTGGCTGATGGCCTTTTCCTGTTTTCTGTTATCATGTTTGCATAGGCCAAGATGTGAATCAATGAAGTATTAAAATCACAAATCACTGTAAAGCTAATCAAATGTCTGTTTGTCAAACAGTGACTTGGGTGAAGTAACATACTATGGATAGAGAAGAAAAATGTATTGTATTGGCAAACAAAATATATACACTGTATTTTATCAGTCTCAAGTATTTTTCAAATAGACAGGCATAAGGGTAACTGATCTGATTATTCTGACACATTTCCTGCTTGTACTGTTTTGTAAGATCAAATGGTGAATAATAATAATTACAGAAATTCTTTCAGTACCGATTCTCTCATGTGCTGGGTTAAAAGGGTTATTGGTCCAAAGTAATTTCAACACCAGGATACATTTAAACAGCACAGGTGCCAGGGCAGATTCATTGCTGCCATAGAGAGGACCCTGAGTCTGGCCATCTCTCTGTCAGAGACAGAGAAAAAGGCTGGAATGCTGTGCATTCACTTCAGAAAGGGCAGCAGACACACTACAGGCCTTGGGTAAAGGTCTCGGTGAGAGGAGAATCAATATGCCAATAGATGTCTGTAAAAAACAAACCAAAAAAGAGAAATGAGTAAATAAGCTTAATTAAACACAGTTAGAAGGGGCTGCATACTAGAATGCTGTTGAATTTTTCTGTCCTAATGAAGCAGCTGACAAGTAAGAAGTAAATGTTAAAAAAAGCTTTGCAAAAAACATGCGCACACACACACACACACACACACACACACACACACACACACACACACACACACACACACACACACACACACACACACACACACACACACACACACACACACACACACACGCACACACACACACACACACACACACTCTGTAGAGTTGCTGAATGCCCTGTGGCCTTTTAGTAAAGACCTGTCTTCTTTGGGGGAAAAAAATAAAAAGAACGGCCTTCAAGGTTGCAGCAAACCAACTCACAAACACAATGAAAACTGGTGGAAAAAATCAGAGCTTGGTTGCTAAGTGATCTGTTCATTCCATGCATTTGTCATTAAGCAGTAAAAATTGCGCACAGAATGCATTTCTCTAAGGGCAAACAAACATGTGGAAAACTCAGTCCCTTGAGCAACCTTTTCTCAGTGTCAAACAATGACGAGAGCAGTGCTTTCCCCAGCCAAATATTCATGGGTTGTTCATGTTTCAGCCTTGCTTTTCGGTCCAGAGTGTATATCTCACTATTTACTGTGAAGGGGGTTTAATATAAAAGAGCAGGTGACCAACATGGTAAATCACTGATGCCATATGGGACACCATACTTCATTACAGCTCCAAAACTCTAGGGCTGTAGAGGTAATCCAGAGGCAGATACAAAGACCCTGAAACAGTAAACAAGCAGTTAATTTCCAACAGTTGATTGTACGGTAGCTCTGCTGAACATGACAAACCCTAATACAAAGCAGGGTCTCTCGGGCTATAGCGATCCATGTACCAAAACGGCAAACACAATAACCATGGTTCAGGAAGCAACTGTCAGCATCTATTCATCTGTGCTAACATACATGTGTATATGTGATTATGCATGAATGTATTGTATTTCAGTTCACTTTGGCTGTATTCAGTTTCCCCAGTATATTGAACCCAGACATTTGGACCATTTCCTTGAGCATAGAGAGCAGGAGGCACTTGTGAGTGAGAACAAAGAAGACATTGCCCATACAGTCACGTTTAATAACACACCATAATTTGCACCTACAGGACACACAGGCTGATCCTCTGTTGTGTAAGTTGATTCAGTGGGTTATTATTCTCTTTTTTTAAAGTCATCTCATAATTTGAATTCGGTGTCATAATTTGCATATAAATTAACATGTTTTTATCTCCAAAGAATCTCTTGTTGCAACCTTTACTCTATAGGAGGACTAGCATATTTAAGGACGTGCAGGGAATGCAGCTGGAGTCCAAATGTGGTATTTCTTATTCAGATGACGGAGATGACAGGATTGTTACTGGAGCTGAATCTCCAGATTGCCATTGGCCCTTCCTCCGCTATGCTTTGACAGGGCTCACTACTCCTACAACAATCAACATGCACATTCAATGGCAAATTTTATTTTCAGGTCTGATAATATTCACATCCCTGGATTACCTTAAACAGACAGGTAGTATTTGTCTTTTATTAACCTGTCTGAGGTAAAAATTGCTTTTCCAACTATATGATGACCTGGATGTATAAATAAATAAATAAATAAATAAATAAATAAATAAATGAACAGTAAAAGCTTAATGTATCGCTTGCAATGCATAATGATGAAATATTCCAGAGCAGGAAATAATGGATCACAAAATGCTTTAACACTTATGTTGACAACAAAGGTGTCACCTTCATGTTATCATCAAAATCTTATTTTTTTCATAAATTTTAAAATATATGAACACCCTATTGAGAATTATGAATAACAACATGACACACTATATAAATGTGCACACTCAATGTGCTCTGATCTTAAGGGCATGTTCCAAAGATGAAATTAATGAATTGTGTAGTTGCTGCAAGATTTATCAATTCCTTCCATGTACGTAACATACTGGTGGTCTGTCATCTCCAAGATGTGAATGAGAGTGGAAAGGCTTGCCATGATGTCACCTTCAAAATACTGGAGGACAGAATTTCACCCTTTAAAATTACAATAAAGCATCTGGTGGACTTTGTTTTTAAATAAAATTGCTTTTCAATGGTCTTTACAAGGTTATTTTGAGTCAAGGATTTTCTCCACTCAGTAAGGCTTCAGTTAATGAATAAATATGATCTGATTTAAATGTGAATTTCTCAGCAATGTGAAATGCTGCAGTCTTCATTGCAGGTGTTTAATTTAAAAAGTATATATCTTTAAATGACATCTTTGAATTCAAAGGTTACAGACCAAAGAATGTGATTGTTACCACCTCTGGCCTATATTTAGGCAGCTGGACACTTGTAGATATCTCAGTAATGCCAAAAGGTAGTATCTTCCTTCAGAGTGTCCTATCCATTTGTGGTATTTTAAACAACCCTTAAATGGTAGCTCTACTACTCTTTGATCAAAAGCTGCAGACTTAAGAGGGTGAGCAACCCTATCACACACTGACCCACCATTGAGTCGGTTGGATATTTGTGTGCTATTCTCACATATGTGTAGATGTCTACATTCTATTGTCTCCATTCAAACTGTTCCAGAATTGCTCGTTTGTGGTGGTTACATTGTACTTCCATACCTCTGCAATCAAAAGTTATAAACTATGGAAGGCAAGAACCAAAATCCCACATCAGCCTCAGATTGTGTGAATATCTCATCTGCTTTTCGGTTATTAAAAGAAGTTTCAGACGACATCTCTCCACCTTTGCACTCAAAATTACAGATGCAAAAACTCAACAGTCAGTACAATCAGACAAGAAAAAAGGGCTCTCTACCAGAACAACTTCACTTTGGACTAGCCCAAGATAAGGAGGGCTGGAGCATACAGAACTCTGAGTATAGATACCTTTAGGTAATAATTAATAATAAGTAATAATAACAAGGGAGACTGACGTTTTGAGATACTATAATAGGAAATACTATATATGTACAGGGTATTGTACAAACGTGAATGACATTAATAAATTTAATACAAATTCATTTTAAAAATACCACTGGGGACCCAATCGGTTAACAATAGAATTGTTAGGGAAATGTGTAATATCTCATATTTTGTTTGTTTCCATAAATGCAGCCCACATCTCACTAAAACAATGGCTTAATCTTAGGCTTACTCTGAATCTTCCATTGTGAGAGCTCCTTTGCCTTGTGGCACAGGTGAGTCCCAGTGTTTTTCAAGGAGGTGTCTTCTATGATGAAGGTTAATTGCAAACATGAGGTCTTGCTTTACTTCCAGGGCCAAGGAATCTGTTCCATTCAGGAATACATAAGGGTACTGACCTCAGAGAACTCCTAAACACAACTGCACAAAACCATTTGGGAGGGAGTAAAACAAGGGAATAAAAGTAGAAAAAAAAATGTTTATACCATTGTTCAATAATGAGTGTGAGGTGTGTAAACTGCACTTATTTCGTAATTGGGCATCTTTTTTTTCATTGGTATATAACTAAGGATCACCAACTCATTTTCCTTTTTACAAATTTTAAAGCTTACTGAATTATTGGCTCATTCCATCACCTCTATTTTGTATTTATTGACCGTCTGAACAAGAGGGCCGTGGAATGCCCTTTAATTGGTTTTGAGGCCATCTCCTTTTTTGTGCTCATGTCTATAGGTTGGTAACCTTACAAAGTGTTAATGAAACAAACTGACATTGTGATGAGACTTGTGTTTTAATCAATGTGTACTGATGTTTCATCCCCATTTTAATTCATTTGCTCTTCAGCTTCACAACCAGCTGAGGACAAACAGGAATCTGCTCATTGCATTGGAAATCTATACATTTCCCAGCAGTCTGCAAAATGTGGATAAACAGGCATGCTGACACCCACCAGAAAGAGGTCTATCATACGCTCTCCATCCTAGACTTCCTCTACTCACATCATACATGATGTGTGTGTGTGTGTGTGTGTGTGTGTGTGTGTGTGTGTGTGTGTGTGTGTGTGTGTGTGTGTGTGTGTGTGTGTGTGTGTGTGTGTGTGTGTGGAAAAAGGATAGTTTTGGTCCAGATACTGCATTCTGGATACTGAATGGCTGAAATGATGTTTGAGCAGTTTTTATATTTGCAATATACCTCTGTCCAAGGAAGCAGTTGGTCTGATAATTCAGGTTATGAATAAATGGGGGGGTGGTGACAGCCTGTGTACTTTGTAATGTCATATTCCTAGTAGTGTATTATTAAGCTTTAAAAGCCAAAGGATTTGTTGATTCTCAAGTAGGGAATTGGCTTTCTTCCAAATTTTTATTTACAGCTGGTGCTCTTCCTTTTTTGTTTATAACAGGATTTTTAGTCAGGTTGGTCTGTTTTGTTTGTGTATAACTATTGTTCATCTAACTATATCATATGCACTGTGATTTAAGCAGCTGTGGACCTTATTAGCTTAATAAATAGTAAACTTTATTTACCTTGGGTTTAAATTGTAAAATATGATTTGTCTATGTGTCCTACTACATAATAGATATTTCCTGCTCTAAGATCATGGTATCAAGATTAGACCTCTCTCAGGCTCGTCAGTGTGCCAGGCTCTCCAGATCTGCAGGACTGCAGCCCCTTGTACCCGTTATGTGCCAGGATTCCCACCAGGCCTCTCTGACGAAATGCTCCCTGACACCTCTATCCATGCATAATTCAATAAGGAGCTAATTACTCTGCCAGCCATTACAATTAGATTTTCCTTTCCACCCCAACTATCACCGCCCGACTCATGCTGACTGCGCTCTATCAGCACAGTTCCTTACACACCAGCGGTGTATGTTTTGGGAACCATAATCCAGACACAAGGCCTTGTCTCTCAAAGTCTGTGAATTCTCAGACAAATTAAAGCATAACTATGACAAACACTAATCATGAATAATTTATTCTTGGAATTTGTTTTCTTAGCTGCATTCTTACCATGGGGGGCTTGCATAGCTTGCTGATTACATGCTGTCAGTTTACATACCATGTTCTCAACTTGCAAGGCATTGCAGCAATATAAGGAATCTTATTAGGTCATTGAATATAACTGAATATCATTTCAAGATGCTACCTCCCTTTACAGTGATCTGTTATTTATTGCTTATTTTGAGCATTTTTGAAGGTGAAGTGTAGCAAGCTAGCTAAATATACAGCTAACCCCCCTTCAATTTCAACACCCTGATAAACTTGTTTAAATAAGTTTGCTAAACTGATCAAACAAATTCAATGGGTTACAGAGATAAGATGGTTAAATAAAATGTAAGTAAACAACTTGTTAATTTACATCAGGTATGTAATGGATAAATACATTGTTTAGGTTCCTTTAGATTTCTTACCTTGGTCACTCTCTGGAGGAAAATCCTACGCTTCATGAAAACTTTGCGGTGACACATAGTAAACACAGCAAAGTTTTATACCTGTAGCATTATCATTTTTCATTTTACTTTTTAATTTGCTCAACATTTTAGGGAAGTGCTAAACAAACAGACAGGAAGACACTCATAAACGGAAAACCCTCACAATAGATATTAAAAACCCTTAACATTTTTACACTACTGATATTAATGCCATCTAAGTCAGCATGTATGTATGTAAATATGGGTTAAAGAGAAAGAGTCACACTATGTGCATGTAGAGAGCCTAAATCACTGCAACCTGAGGCAGAGGATAATAATGAAATGTAATTCCCCAGCCTGGTGCTGGTAGAACATAACATATGCCGCCTTGTGACTTTCACTCACACATTTCAACTTTCTTTTACCAATGTTAAGTACTATATAGGCAGTATTATCCTTTGTTAACTCAAAGGTTTGTTAATTGAAAAAAAGGAAGTTAATAAATGGTCTTGAATGATGTTTCAATTAAATTTCATGAGTGATTACTGCAAACCCTTCTTGTTAATGGAAAATAATCTAGCATTATCATAACCTTCAAAAATAAAGTAAGCTCCCACTGCCCTGCACATTCCATTAACCATGAGTCAAAGTAAAAAAAAAAAAATCTCAATTCTCCTCACAATAAACCAATGTGGGTGATATCAGAACCTTTTTAGGGAATATTATGTCTCTCTGTGTTATGAGAAAATAGAAAAATCACAAATGTAATTATAAAAAAAGCTTACACCGAGGATGAACATATGCAAGGAAATGTTTTAATTTCCTGTGCAATGGGAAAATAGGCTTGTTGAGAAAGAAATTTGATTCTGTCATTGGGCACTCTATGTCAGGCTGTGAAGCTGAGAGCTCAGATCTGGCCACTTGGTCCAGCCCCTTTACCTCGCATAAACAAGAGTGCTAAACCAAAGGCCATTTAACGGTGTATTGGCAGCATTCCTTATGTTACATCAGCATTATGTAATTATTCTTTTGGGCAAATATTACTGTTTGGCATACAAACCTACACACTTTTTTAAGTAAATGAACTTGACACGGTTTTCCTCTGGGAGTCTTACATTTATATAAAATCAGGGGGGTCTTGGGAAAAAAATGAAAACCAGAACAAAACCAGGGACTTTTAAAGAGGAAAAATAGACAGAATCAAGTAGGGGTATGAAATTGGGCAGGGGTGCATTCTGGGTAATATATACATATGTTATTGCTAATCTGTTTTTGGTTCGACTTATTCCTGTTGGGGATGACAGTGATTTTTAATATTGACATACAATTTGTGTGCATTTATTGTCCTGTATCAGTGTTAGGCACTTATGCTCTCAAAATTTCATCTTTCTGCAGCCAAGAGGTGCTACACATGTATTAAGACATGAAGATCTTGCACTCTTAAAGCAGCTGCTGCCCTGCCTAGCTATGCAGTGCCCCCACCCCAAAAAGCACACACAAACATCAATTCATTTCCACAGAAAGAAAATATATTATTGTTTCAGTTTTTGCAGGCCAGACCTTTTCATACATCCTATGACTTACAAAATACATTGTTGAATTCATGTAAAATGTAATCTACACAAGAATTAAAAGTGTTACCAAATGATTCAGTCATACACAATTAAAAATGATGAGATTAAAGTACCAGTAAGTCTGAATGGTGTACATGTATACCAAAGGTTACACTGCAGACTTACTCTGGCCACAGGTTCTGGCTCCCATAAACCTTTTATAGTAGCCTGTGTGACGTCATTCCAGGACTCGCGGATTTTATCAATGGCCCTCTTTATGCTGTATGCCTCCATTTTAGGACATCATCAAATGGCAGTTGTCAATCATCAAAACCCGACTGAAACATTATCAATCCTCAGCTGTCACAGCATCAATCATGTCCTGTCATCTAATTTGGATTCATCTCTGAACAAAAGGCTTTATGCCCCATTTGCTAGACTGTACAGCATCAGGCCGAAGTTCTCAGACAAAGCTGTTTTATTTCTCAGTTGAACAGATGTCCAACAGTATGGAATTATTTTTCTGTCCACTATTTTGACACCCCTCAATTTTAGGGCGTTGTTACGCCACAAAATGTGACAAACACAGTGAGCTCAGTCCTCAGATGAAGTCTTGCTTTTGCAAAGCTGCGCTGCACTTGTTGCTCGTTGGACAAATTCTGGTTGATCATTTTCACTGATGATATCCTAAAACAAACATGTCTGATTTGTCTTTGATGATTTTCTTAAAACTTTAACATTCCTCAATAATAGAAGTTTTTGCTTTGGAATAGGCCAAATATTAGGGTTAGGAGTAGGACAAAATAAGAGTAGTTGAATTTATTTTTGCAATTGCTTACTCCAAATTCCACAAAATCCTAAATGACTACATTGTAAGCAGTAGCTAAACTGCTATCCATTAGTTATGTTGGGTCTACTAACTAGTTACACCGCTAGACCATTCTGCTTCGGCCTATTATGTTTGACATGCCCTTTGAGAATGTGGAGGACAAACCTCAGAAAAAGCTAACATTAAAAACTCTGCTGCAAAGCTATGGAGTTCCCTGATTGGCTGCACTTAACAAAGAGGATGCGCTGAAATGGAATAGATTGCTTGTTTCACCAAGTTCAGCCGAGGATGATCCCCTCTTGACGTCTCCCCAGCTCACCTCTCCTCCTCCAGGCTCAACCTGTCCGCCTCACTCTCTCGTCTCCTGCCCTCTCCTTGCAGAGGTAAGATGGTGATATGTTGGCTGACTTAAGAATTTTAAGAAACTAAAATGCTGCAAGCAAACAGCAGCCCTCTTGAGACCCAGCAGAAATGAAATTCAGAGCATGCTAATATGTGTATTTTTTGATGTTCCAGTGTGGTAATGAATATTTCACAGGAAATGTTTCAAGTAAAACCCTTGGATCCCATTAGAGACATGACAAGAGCTTGATAGATATTTCAAATATGATTTCAGATATGACATCTCAGAAGATAATATGTTCGTAGTACATCTGTACCCCCTTCCCCCACATATACACTTCTGAAATGCAAATGTAAATTCAGTCACAGAAGTTGTGAATATTTAATGATAGTTTAACAGGAAAAAATGGGTGAACAGACTCTTGCTTGAGAAGTTAGGAGTGTATGATGTTTTCAAAGGTATCGTTTTGCCATTCATTCTGTGGCCCAGGGTTTTGACAGCATTTTGAGGTTTGAGATATTGCTTTTGAGACTGGTTTCTTTCAGGAGACTAATGGTGCCATAATAGGGCCAAACCCCCATGAGTGAAAAAGAGGGTGAGTAAATTAAATGTACTTTGCAGTGGTTTGGTGACTACCTCACCAACACAACGGGTTTATCATCTGCTATCACAGGGAAATCCACACATGCATATGGCAGGGAGGGGCTGAGGTAACATCCAGGGGAAACCTTCCAGGGACATGATCATCATACAGGGTCAAAGCATTTGACTTGTACACAACAGGGAAGGGGATTAGTAGGATCCATGATAAATTCACGGTAGTAAAAATGTAAAGGCACAAATTCTTGTATGGGATAAATTCAGAGGCGTTATTAACAAGCATGTGTTTCCTGGTCAATACTATGTGATCAAAAATTTTGGTATTTCTGTAGCTTGTAACAAATATGCATTTTTTATTAATCTTGAGAAAATCCCAAAATGTTTAACAGCATACAGCATATGTTTAAAATATTTATAGCACTAATGTTTTTTGGCTTTTGGATTTTTACAACAAACTGTATTCAGGTGTTGTCAATGGTTTGTTTTGTTTGAAAAAATTATGAAACAGAATACATTGGCAAAGACATTCAAACAGAATTCTTGTCATTGATCTCTTGATTTACAATGCATCAAGTGCATGTTTAATGATCTCATAGTCCCACCATGAGAATGTTGTCAAAGCAACAGTGACATGGAGCATAAGCTAAATGACTCCCACCTTGCAATTATAATTCATACGCATCCACATTCAAAGCTAGTGTCATTATCCTCCACGCAATACACACATATGAGGAATGGTCTTTTAACCCGTTTTGAGAGGGTATTGTTGGACAAGAGGTCACAGTGAGAGAAAGATTGTCATGCTTAGAATTGAGAGATTTTCCCCCTTTTCCAATAATTATTACCTAGTGGTGAAGAACCTCTGAAGATGAAAGGACTTGGCCAAACAGCAATGATATTACCTGTTCCATGACAAAATGAATCACAATGCTTTATAAGGAAAAATAAATTGAAATTTGTTTCCACCATCTAAAAATGAGCTGCAAAAAGGAAAAAAATAAAAATAAAAGGTGGTTATCAAATGACTTTGTGTCCTCTGCATTCTTGAAGATCAGATGGAGAGGGGGTCTGTGTGAGTGTTTGACTGCAAAGGTTAATTGTTTATTCTCACCAGAGGCAGCGGTCTGTTTGAATTACTGTTATCAGTGGGATTGAACACTTCATGGCCAAGGCCCCCGAGGACATTGGCTTTCTCCAGCCGCTTTGTTTGGAACGCATGGGGTTATTAGAGTCAGCCAGGCTCAAGGAGTGACCCAAGGAGTGACGCCTGGGCAGAGGAGACTTTTGGGCTTGAAAAAGAAACACTGTGGTGGGAAGTAAAACTCTGCAAAGGGTGCACCACTTCATATTCAGTGTAACCAGGAGGTTAAGGAATCAGCTTGTAACCTCCAGGCTGGTTCAATGACCTCAGAAGCTACTGTTTGCTCCTGTGTGAATTAATTAACAAATAATTGTATGTATTTTTTGTACATACATTTATATATATATATATATATATATATATATATATATATATAGATCAGTAAGTTAATGTATCAGTAAGAATACAAATAAGTTTTACATTAGAAGTGTCTTATACATAAACAAACAATATAAAAGAAAAAACTTATCATGCTTAAATTCCACACATTACACATTGCAAGGGCCTGAGTTCTTTGGAAAAATGCAAGCTTTGTTTACTCCAATGGATATCAACTATATTTC
The DNA here is from genome assembly GCA_022829145.1 of Albula goreensis. Lineage (NCBI taxonomy): Eukaryota > Metazoa > Chordata > Actinopteri > Albuliformes > Albulidae > Albula > Albula goreensis. The sequence continues at coordinate 18,975,190 of CM040750.1, forward strand.
TTTTGTAAGTCCCTTGCTAAACATTTGGCTTTGGGGTTTATTTCTAGCTTGTGTTTGGACAACCTCTCAGCTGGACTTCAGCACATTGATAAACCACTATGTATTTAGATAGCATTAATGGTCGCTTCTCTGGAGCAAGTACCATAACTCTTCCTGACACTGTCACATCTGAACTGTGAATTGTTGGCAGCACACAGTCAGTCTTGGTTACATCCACATTAAGCCTGTCTACTACTCCTCTAACTAAGGAAAGACATTTCTTTATCTGTTCTTCACCAGCACTATGTCTACTGCATACTCAGTTCCCATGGAAACAGAGCCACTCTTCTCTGTCCCCTGGTGTTTCATCGTGGTACTCCATTTTATATTGTTATTATTATTATACAAGTATTATTAATATTGACAGACTTCATATTTATGACAGGATTGAAGTTTTCTCAGACAATATTTGTGAATAAAGATGACATGATGTGTATTTTAGGATGTACATATCTACTGTGTGTGTGTGTGTGTGTGTGTGTGTGTGTGTGTGTGTGTGTGTGTGTGTGTGTGTGTGTGTGTGTGTGTGTGTGTGTGTGCATGTGTGTGCGTGCACACATGTTTATGGTGTCTGTGCTCATGTCAGATTTGGGCAGTACTTCTCTTTGACTTGCCCTTTTTTTACGTTATTTACAGGCAGAAGGCTAAATCACAAGCACAGTGTGTGTACACAAGGGGGTGTTATGTAAGATGTGATGGCCAAAGGAGGGGAGAGTGGGAGGGGGCTGGTGATTACTCAAACTTGGAAGGAAGAGGAAACGTTCAGACTCATTTCTGAGGCCCAGGGGGAGTTCTCACCATCGTAAGGGAGCTCAGCCCTTTCACATTGTACCATAGCTTCAACACACCGATGTCATCGTTTCCGCCACTCTGTTGCAATGCTTTCCAAAGCCTGTATATTTTGAGCATGTAAGATGAGTAACTCTGCAACAATTAGGTGAGGCGAAAAGTTTCTGGTGTGTTCTTGTAAGATGAGTAAAGAAATGATGACAGATCATAAGTTTTAATACCCATCTGTCTCATCGCCTTTTGGTCTTCAGTTAGATTATAGTGAATAATGGAGACTGTGACCATATCAGAATCAGTTATAGTTTTTAGAGTCTTATAATCCTCTTTTTTTCACTTTAGCAAGGTTATCTTTTTTTCAACTGACAGAATGTATGGCTTTGCCTGGACAGAAAGGACAAAAGCCTTGAGTTCTAAATTTGCTCTAAACAAAAAGTTGTGAATTCTCACAATGGCAGCTATATTAAACATACAAGGCATGATATTCTCTGTTTAGAAACATAAAGGGAACAGATCAAATGTATTTATTTTTGCCAACACCTTGACAAATATGCTTTTTTTTATTGGTTAAATGAATGTTTCCTCTGGTTCTTAATGAGAATGACTCCTTTGTTTTTTACCTTGATACTAATGGAAATCATTGATGGGCATTTTCCCAGGGGCTATACACTCCAGCCATTTATTTATTTATATTTCCCAGTGTCAGGCTTAAGTTCCCTAACAATCTCGAACAGAAGTGTCTTACTCATAGCCAAAGGAATTAAACCCTGTCTCTCTCTCTTGCTCTCTCCCTCTCGCTTGCTCTTTTGCTCTTTTGCTCTCTCTCTCTCTCTCTCTCTCTCTCTCTCTCTCTCTCTCTCTCTCTCTCTCTCTCTCTCTCTCTCTCTCCTGGCCAGTAAATGAGATTAGTAAACAAAAGGACATTTAGCTTGTCTGCACGGTGCAGGAGCCTGCGGTGTGAGATTAGGACATCTCCGTCTTCCACGCTGCAGACGTGGTTCTCACTGACACACTTCTAAGAGGAGTGAACGTGCTGTCTTTTATTTATGGACACAAAAATACTAATATTCTGCATTACAAGGTGACTTTCCAACAAAGTCAAGTATTTCAGAGTCTAGAGAAGGAGATATTGTGAGAATTAGTTTTTATTATTTGTACATGAGCATACAGAGGGAGGTAACTGAGTGAATATTGTTGATGAAGTAATGCATAGTTTCCAAATGCAATGTTAAGGCAGGAACGTGGTTCACAAGACCCCACCATCATACACACATGTGTAACTCTCTACAGTGTACCCTATCATGAGAAAAGTCATAACACCCATTACAGCATCGACCCCAATGATTATAATATTTTTAACAATGTATCACATGTAAAGAATGCATGCCGTAGTTGCTTCGTTTGTTTGTTAGCTACTCAGTATCACACGGAAAACAAGTGAATGTAAATAGACAAATTCCAAATACACAGATTTTGCAACACACACAAAATTGTAGTACATAGTTAAGATCACCGGCATAGTCTAAACTATAGTTATCAAGGTTAATACCCTGTGAAAAAGTATAATGTTGCATGTAATCTGCCTCAAGTTTGTAGTCAGCTAGAAAAATGATCATGCCAGAAAAAACAATCAAGCTCGGAAAAACTCATGTCCTTTAGTGCTGTACCAAGATAGCCACATATGCTTTGTGATCATGTAGTAAAATGTGCATATCTTGTTCATAATAACCTAACCAATCTGTGTACATACAAATAGTTTCTATAGTCAACACTCTCTTTTAGCTGTGTATATACTGTATATATTTATATTATATATTTTTTAAAAAAGGATCATAAAGCTCTGAATGGTAGCTCACATTGGCAATAATCCTCCAACTTGCTTTGGATTGTAAGAAGCTAAAAATTGCAGTTTGCCTCTCATTGACATGCAGTGTCACAAGTGCCTCAGATGAACTTTTTCAATGAACATTTGGATTGTTTGTACAGGTTGCCATGCATTGGTGCCTTTTGTCAGTTATCATTTTGCCTTGATTCAAACCAAGGACAAGAGCTGACAGACACTTAAATGGCTGAGTGGACATGACCTAGGTGTAGTAGAGCATCTTGAGTTGCTATTTCCTTACAACAGAAAAGGCATTTTCAAGCCAGCAGTCCTGTGATACATACACTCTTATCAGTGCTAGCTCTCCTGTGCTACTCTATGGCCTGTAGTGTGGGGAAGGACTCATACCTCAGGAGCTGGGATTCTGGTGACATAGCATTAAATTAATGAGTACATTTGCTGACACTAATTTGTAGAGAATTAATTGTAAAAAAAAAAAAAGAGAGAGAGAGCACCACAAAACAATGTGCACTTTTCAATTATAATTTTCAACTTGAATGTAAGCATGCTGTGTGCAATTTCAAATAATGATTGATATTCTGTAAACAGTTCTTAAACGTAAGGCAAAAACTGGAATATATAGAAGAGATGCCCAGTCCATGTGATACACAGTCACACAGAAATCACTTTCCTTCAATGCTGACTAAAACACAGTTACCATTTGCACCTTGTGTAGGTAACAGGGCACATCATTATGCATGTATGGCATGAATGAAACAGCTATAATCAAATACAAATCACCGTAAAATACATTATTAGTGCTGAATTAAAATGCGGTGGTCCAGGGACTGACAGAGTCCCTAATACAGCAGCTTACAGGTCTATGTGCTGAGGGATTTCGCTCCCACCCGATTATCTCAGAAGGGGAAAAGATGCCCTGACAGCTTTTTCTGCGTTATTTATTTTATTAATTCTGCAATATTGGACAAAAGTTGGGCAGCACACTCGGCCGTCATTAGTGTGACTAAGGAATGATGGTTTCTAACTCCCTCTTGATTAAATTAAATACTTCACTATAAAGCATATATCTAACATACATCTAATTGCCACAAGATAGACAAAAAGAAACATTTACTACTTTTCTGGAGCACTTTCATTTCTCACTATAAATATAGAAAAAATATATTGTGAAAAAAAATTGTGAAAAAGAGCTTAGGTGGTTGGTGTTTGCATCTGTCCAAATTGTTCTTGCTTTTCTAAATAAATTTGTATTCATGCATGCAGCACTCCTGGCCGTGTTCCCATTGAAACAGAGCCATCCTGCAAAATGCAGCACATCTCCTGAATAATAAAGGAATAAATGCAATTAAATAAAAGTCATGGAACCAAATCTACTTTTGGTGAACAGTATGGATGAAGCAGAGCCTATGGACACCTAAAGGAAATAAAATAAGAGCAAGGGGTAATGGTGAGGAGGCCTCTTAGCCTCTAAGGTCATTTCATTTCCATTTTTCAAAAAGCCCTTGCAACACCCAATTTAGGGGTACATTCAGTGTACGTGACTTCAGACATCATATGTTTATGTATACTTAAGCAACATGTGGCTTTGGGGTGTTTCTTATTAAAATACCCTATATGCACATTCTAACTTTGACTTGAGCTAAAACTCAGGGTTTTTTATCATAGATGCACCAAACTCTGTATTAGGTTGTGTGCTCCTTATGGTCAGAATTTGGTGGTAACCTCTTTTTTCAATCGGTACAATTTCACCTTAACTATGATGACTGCTTAAGTTACTTAAATTATGTCTGGATAATGGATGCTTATAAAAATACTGTGATTACCTTTGTCAGAAACAGAAAGTGTCTCTTTGGCAAAATGTCATTAACTATTATTTAAAGTTAAATGAGCTCAAGATTACTGAAAAATCACTGGTCTGGATATTCAATCCCAGCTCAAAATAGGGACAATACATCAATGGCATTAATTCTCATATTGTTGTTTACAGTGAAAGGATGGGTTTCAGCAGCCAGGCTTCCTCAGTCCACGCATCAGAAATGTGAACTCATTAATGTTTTTGCATATTGAATGTTGGGATACACTGACTGGACAAAATGAGTATGTTTTTAAAATCTGCAACAAAGCAAAGGGAATGAAAAATGGATATGAACAGACTTATAGGTTTTTGACAGTGACCACAATGTAAACGGATAAGTGAAAGTGACTACGCAGCGCACCACTGGGCCATGGAAAGGCTGATTCTTGGCAACTATGAGAAGTTCATATAATGAGAGGGGGTTGCATTCACTTTCTCAATATTCAGCATTGCAGTTCATTAAAAAAATATTTTGCAGTTCCACTGGTACCTCACAAAAGTACATATTAAAAATATAATGTAATTTTATCGTACATCAACATAATAACTCGTGATTGGTATTTTACAAGTCATGTTTCAATACATTTTAATCCAATAAACTGGATTACATTTATTGCCGCGTTCACCTGAATGATGCTCTTAATAGCGGATTGAACTGAATGCCTTTTAGAATATGCTTTCCGCATCAAATAACTGAAGTTAAAGCCATTTAAATGTAGGAGAAAATGTTCAATCTTGAAATGGTGTGGAAGCACTTGTGAAAAGCTATGTCACTTGCTTGTCTGATCAGCTTATAAAATGAAAGTTTTCTCTGCACTGCTACAGACTTTTGGAAAGAGGTAACATAGCTCCCAGAAAACTCAACGAAAACAGTTACCAGAAATCAGGTTTCCAATGAACATGTCGTTTTTCAGGCTGAATTACCATTATTCAACATCCTATATGAGTCCTCCATCTCTGCCTTGCGTGGGCTGGCTGTGCCCAAATAAACCTAGTCAGAATACAAATAAGTATTTTCTGCATCAGAATCCCCCATTAATGCTACAGTAGGGGAAGGCAATCACACCACGCTTATTTAAGAGGGATAAATCATGAAGATCAATACTTTTTGTCATATGTTTTTCAAGGACTTACCCCCCATCCTACATGCCAGTTGAGAATCTCAAAAGATGACATTTTTCCAGATTTCTGATAAATAGGCATATGTTTGACAGGCTTGTTAAGGCAGAAAAGATGCTGGCTAAATTTTAAGACCATACAAAAATTTAGGGCAAAGGAAGCTCTATGCATTATAGCCAGGCACATTTACAAATTTCTTTGATGTGAATGGCATTTACTGGCATTTTTGGCACAATTACTGTACAAAAAGGCTGATTGCAAGTGTCCAATTGACCCATCGAGTGACTTTTGTATGAGCATCCAGGGTATAACTCGTTGCTTGATAATGCCAATTGCATGCTTTATAACTGCTGAACACCACTGTGGCTGATATAGCCCTGCTTGAAAGGAGCAGTATAACACAGTATCTGTACAGGAGTTTAGGGAATTGTATCTTTTCATAACTGCATGTGCACAGAAAATCAGCAAATGGGTTGCATTGAGCCAATAAGACACACTATGTGTAAAAGAAAAACAAAAAGGAACCAGTTTACCTTCCCAAAAATAAATCTCCCCAGAAATTAGATAAAATCATATCCTGGGAATCCTGAATCCCAGGTCACAACATTGCTCCCTAATAGTTTGGTAAAAATAGAAAATGTAATACATACTGACCTGAAACCACAGCCAGACAAGTGGTCTGAAATTAGCATTGTGTATTATTCAGGCTAAGACTACATATCTCGTACAGTTCACTTGCAGTACCTGTGGACAAGAAGCAAATTAGCTAGCTGGCTAACGGACCAAATCAGGATTTCCCCAGATGAAATATAACCATTGCTGTGTCCTTCTGAAATCCCATTAGATCCCCTTAGATGGGTTCTCATTCAGAGTTCTCATTCTTTTCTAATATACCCACCTCCCCCCACATGCCACAAACAAACATATTTCCATCATTCCCTTGATTGATACAGAAACACACAGCTGACAGGGTCTCGACAGAGTCTGACCCTCATCAATGCAGAGAAGGAGGCTGTCACCATTAAGCCTCTCAAGGTCCATTTGGTTCCCCACCTTCTCAAATACTGCATGGTTTCCTCTCCACACTCTTCTCCTCCTGTGCTCTGAACCCATACCATCTGCAAAACAGCGGTAAGACAGCCTGTTAAAAACTCTTCGAGGCGATGGAAACCCATGGCTTTTGGAAAGCACAGCCATGTTGGACATATTCCAGAGTGATATGTGTTTCTCCCTCAATACAGAACATCCTTGAGCAGCATCAGAGAGTGGGTGCATGTTTGTGCCTTCATATTCATCCTGCCATGCACCAGTAGCTACAAAAACATGCATACATTACTTACACTTTTCATGAATCTCAATATCAGCATCATCAATTCGTTACATACATTTTGATTTTTACAGCAAAAAGGAATGCCAGGACTAAGTTACTGCATATAGAAAAAAAGAATAATGGAGATGCAAAACAATAGATGAATATTAATGTACTATTTCAGAGTTGGGCTACCAGGCTCAGATGGATTTAATCCTTCTTGGAATGTTGTTATATTAATTTTAAACTGTTAGGGAGAATAAATGGGGATATGGCTCAGTTTTCAAGGAGGAAAGAGATGACGGAGATAGACATCTCTTCCACACTATGTTCAATAACTTTTATAACTGTCCAATCTGTACTGCAGTTTGCATGCTTGTGTCATGATCTTGGAATATGGGGAAATATTGAGGAAAATAATGTTTTCACCACAGGGTGCATCCGGAGGCTTAAAATGGGTTTGTGCTCCATGGTCATATTTCCACCATACAAAGTAATAATGTGATCTGAGCAACTCCATGAGATGGAGATGCTAGCACCATAGTAGATCTATCGAGCTCCTTATTTAACCATTTGGAACTGGCAGTCTTGGCTGAAGGATTCCTATGGCTTTCTCCATTGCAACCATAAGCCCATCTAGATGTAGGAAAACATAAAAGACTCATCACACAATTTTATTTTGCTCTTCTGCAAGTCCAGGTTTTGTGCATATTGCAACTGCTTATGCATTATTGCACAGTGATTTGATTGCAGGTGATTTCCAAAAGGCAGCCCTATGGAAATATTAAACTCAATATGTCACAAAATGTTTACAGTCACTGGATGCAATGGACTAATGACTGACAGACATGGATTAGATAAAAAAAAAAAAAAGAATTTAGCATTGAAGACACTGCCACCAGTGTTTCTATCAACAGTAAAAAGGACACTGAAAGGAAACTATGCAAATAGTTTTCAAACAACAAAAGTAATTCTGTGAACTTGAAGTCAGAACACTTTGGTAATAAATCATTTCCTTCCGAAAGAGATGGAGATATGTGCGTTGTACTTGTAACATGTCTCATGAGGCATTTTCTTTCTTTTCTACTGATATGTAATTTTAAAATCCACAACAAAAATCTATAACCCTTCACCTAAAAAGTTATTGAGAATTTGCATCTTCAGCAGTGACACAACTCAAACATTATTGAGAATGATTGTCTCTCGTTGGCCTTGACGCCTAAAGTGAAATCTGAAACTCTTTATTTTCCATTCAAATCCTCTTACATGTAAAAAAGACAAGGAAAGAATAAAAATGGAATGATGAAACTTTCATGCCAAATACTGCAATAAAATAATGAGTACAGTGTTCAGCAAATGCAGAATGACCCTTTATGTATACCGCACAGCCTATTATGCAAAGTTGAATGTGTGAGAGGGAAAGAGAGAATAAATAAAGAGGAGTTTCAGATCAGGGAGGTTGTAGCTAGTATCTTGTCATTAGAATGCATGCCAGTGAACAGATGTGATCCATGTTGAGACAGATTTGTGTGTACTTAAAATTGCTGTTAATGTATACCTTAGTGACATCTTGGATCAAGTAATCATTGACATACACACACAGAATGCTAATTACAAATATTTATTCAAATATATGTGTATGGATATACAGATTTGATGTTTTGTGCTTGTTGAACTCAAGCACTTTTTGAAAGTTGCTCTGAATTAAAAGCAACACCTAAATGGCTGATATGTAAATGTTCATAATGTATGCCAGCGGAGACACTACAAACCAAATGAACTTAAAATCTCAAATCAAAGTCTGTCAAGGCATACAGACATTGGAACGAATTTCATGTGGATTAAATAGACCTGGAAGTGTACTGTAATGTTCTACATCTCCATAGTTTTTTCGTTTTGTCAATATAAATCAGTACTGTTTTACTTTCCCTTGCAGAAATCTTCATCAAAATTTTACAGAATTTAAACTTTCATTATAAACACTGACCAACAAAATGTACAAGGTCAAAACATTTGTTTAACTATTGACTCTAGTTTAAGACTTGGAATTATTTTTTTTAGAACTCAGTAAATAAAAGATAAATCATAGATCATACACATAGATCATGGGTGGATGCATGATAACACCAAATTAAAAAACAAATCTAAAGGAATAGCATGTAAAACTTTTATGGGTTCCTTTTTTCCATGTTGTTTTATGGGCTGTTACATATTAACATTGCACAGTACTTATAACATACAATCCTGTTCTTCTCAAGATCCAGCAGTTTAAACATGGCATATTGGCTCTTTATAAGCACTTATTACACCCTGAGAGTATTAAAGTTGTTTTGTTTTACTTATTGAAACACCATACACTGCTGTAATAATAATATGGAGTTCTTGGAATGCTGATAAAAGGTAAGGTTTCCAAATACACCACAAATCTTCATCTATTGACTTTACACTTACAATACTGTGCATGTGACCCTTCTCCCACTAGCATCACACTGACAATATTTGAGGGTAAATCACCATCTCAATTATGCATCTAATGTATGCATAAATGTATGCTGAACTACTGACATGACTCCATGGGAGAGCATGGGGCGGTGTTTATATAGAAAATCACTTAAGCCTCAGTAAGCAGAAAGATTTTTAATGGATTAATAGCAGGACCATGCAGCCATTTTGAAGGACCATTCCTGACTGAAAACCATGACAGGATCCTTGGTTCTCAATTTAGCTCACCCAGACTAATTATTCTACATCGCCAGTGTTATCCATCCACTCTTGAACATTTAGGCTCCAGCCTCACCACTCTATCACCCCATCTATCACCCCAGAACAGTAAACACACCCACCTTCCAAGGAGTGCTCTTCTACTGCCAGTCTTACCCAAAAACCTTCAGAAACCTTGCAGGTATGCCAGAGAACTCTGGGGGAATTAAACACACATTATTATACATTTACATGGGGGAAGGTAAAACATGAGAGAAACAAAAGCTATGCTCTTCAAGAGGGACTATAAATCAAACAGACCTTTTCGGAATGATGAACTCCAAGCACAGCTTTCAGAAATTATTCTTAGAGTGTTTACACAGGTGGCAACATTTTGAAAGAAAGTGTTCGCATTTATTTGCTGTTCTGTACAAAACCATGTCTCAGCTGATGGTAAAAGATGACAATATTCATAAAATTGTCCCAAAAATTGATCTGCTTTTCCATAAGCATCGCAAGGCTTCTCAGCAAATTGTGTAAATGGCTCTGATGATTTAGCTGTACTGGGCTATTTCACATAACATGTGCTACAATTAAACAATTTGCCTAACCACCTAGCCCAGGCAAGAAATGTTTCTATCAAAAGTAATACCAGATACTGACTGGCTTTTTTAAAAATTTGAACTCCAGACTCTCTTTAACAAAGGTAAAAGTATTATTTCACAGACAGGCAAAAATGAGGTAAAGCAGTATTTAGAAAATCAGGGTAAGAACACTTCATTGCTTCCTGCTAGTAATCATGCCTTGCTCCATGATATTTTTCACCATTGGGTCTGAGGAGAAAATCCATCTGTTAATCTAATTTACATCTTTATTAAAATAGGTACTCTGTACCACAGCTGATTATAACATAATGAGTTAAAAGGAATTGGTTATTAGTTAATACTAACAATAACAATCCGAAAAATTATGTTATGGTTATCAGAAACATACCATCCTCAGAAACACACCTCCAGAAAACAAACCAACATTGTCTATTGATTTTATGAATTATTGACTAACAATTAAACAAACAGGAATTAATGGTTATGCAAGTTAGTTATTAATGTTGAACTAAATTTGGCAATTTTTTCTCTACACAACGCACCTGGCGTCGTGCACAGACTATAGATTTTAAAACAACACTATCACCAACTTTATTAGCAAGATACATCTATGACTTAGCTTAAAAAAAACAAGTCTATAAATACATATATATTTATAAGTCTATAAATATAAATACCACTTTGCATGCTCAAAATCTTTTTGACCCTGTTTGACTCTTGTACCAAGTTTGTGTTTCCCATATCCTAGATTATGCTGAAATTTAATATTAAGGAATCTCTGTGGTTTCAATGAAAACCTAAGGAGTGAAGACACTCACAACAGAACCATCTGTTACTGTTTAGGAGTAAATAAACTCTCACCTATCAAAACCTTAGAGGACGAGTGGGAATTCTGAGATGTGATAGAGTATAGATAGGTAGAGGTTGTGGTATAGATTGTTGAACCTAAACAACAGCAGCCTGGCTGAACAAATGTTGAAGTGGGATTAAGACTCCAATAGTCCATTGGCATACTGCAATAAACAGTCTGTTTTTACATAATGGTCGAGTAGTAGTCCTTAGTTTCAGTAGAGTGTATTCTGGTTTTGAGTTCACCTTAAATTCCACAAAACAGTTCAGACCCAAGGGATGAGTTCACTCTGCAATCAACTGTTTTCACTTGTCATTTAATGCCGAGTAATAACAGAGTACCCTGCAACCCTAAATGAACTGAGCTGAAGAACACTGGGGTACGCCCTCTAAATGTAGATGAGGTAAAAGGTGATCTGGCAATGATCAGAGTAAATAAATCAACCAATTCAACACCTTTTTAATAATGTAAATGTCCACACACACGCACACACACACAAGAGCTTAGAATGCATTGTTCATCTACTGATACATTCTCATGCCTCTGTGGTCCTGGTCTTGTTCCTCATTCAATTTTCCCCATCGACTCTCCCAGCCTCACCCCCCTTTATACCTAAAGTCATAGTGCTCAGGGGCCTGGGGTGTTGGCCCTCTACCGCCCCAGTCTGGCGCCTTTATTTCCCAGAGTCTGTGCCCTCTGCACCCCCACTCCCCCCTACCCCCAGCTCTGCTCCTTCTCTACAGCCAGGATCACACGGCGCTGGGTTTTTGAAGATGTGATCAAAGCGTCTCTGGCTCAGCACAGGGGCCAGATGCACCAAGCGAACAGTGCACCTACACTGTAACTCTACAACACTGACACCAGGGCCTCCCAGAGAATGCTAATTCACTCTCATCTATAATGAATTCCTTTTTGCAATTACCGCTAGCCTGAGGCTCCACAGATTCCCAGGCTTAGCTGGAAGGATCCTGAAGAAAAGAAAAAGGCCCATTGTGAAGAGGACATACTTTTTATGTTGTGCACCTTTTGCGGAAAAGCAGAAATGCAGTCCCCTTACATTTTTTTTTTTTTACAAATCAAAAGTGCCAGTTTCAAGATCAGTGATAAAATATTTCACTGTTGAGCCCTGGGGAAAAATACTGCATGACTTAAATCAAACTGTTCTTAAACACTTTAGGAACTGGTGATAAAAGACTGATGGTATCTGTGTTTTAACAGCTACCTCAACAGTAAATTAAAGGTATTTCTTCTGAAATGCTGAAAGACACTTGAGATTCCTCAGGTGAAAAGAAAGAAAGTTACATTTCAGTTCAGAGCAAGCATCTCAAAACTCATTCTGTATTTAGTCATTGAGATCAGATCTCCAGAATTGCTACTGAATATATTTTTTTTAAGTTGCAAGGAGCACCAAAGGGATTGAGATGAACTTCTGTGTCTTTGTAGTGTGATTGACGAGCCAAAGCATCACCACTGAGTGGGAGAGGCTCTTTACTGGCCCGCATCGAACATATGGGGCCTGGGAAATTATTTGTGCAAATCCCACACTATAAAAAGAAAAACTAATAAAGGGGGCTTAGTGAAGCAAGCTCCATTTTACAGTACATTACACCCTGAGACAGTGACAGAGAGCAGCAAAAGGGGGAGAGAGGTAGAGAAGGAAAGAAACAGAGAGGCAGCAGCATCATCAATGTACATTTCCAGGCTTCATCATTTACCCTGATCCAGCCAGCCGTGTGGCACTGACTCTGCCACTTTCCTCTGGATATCCTCCTCTTCCATTTTTTCTTCCATATTCTGCCTTTTTCTTCGATCTTCTATCTTTCCTGGCATCCTCTGTCATCCTCTCTCATTCTGTCCTCAGTCTTCACTCTTACCATTCATCCTTTCTTTTTTTCTCATGTAGACCTGTATTCAACCTTTGTCTTGTGACTAATTTAAACAAATTCTACAAAGACCAAACTGTAGTTCTGCCATCGCAACGCCTGATCCTAAGCCCTTATCTTCAGTGTGTAGTCGATGACAGCGTTCTGTTGCTATTGTCATCAATTTAGTTTTATTTATTTATTTTTGAATAAAATATATAAATGAAACAGGACACTGGCCTAAAATCCATTTAAGATGTTTTTCTTCTTATTTACTACCTGAAATGATTGCAGGCTGATACACACACACACACACACACACACACACACACACACACACACACACATATATAGAGGCCAGTTTATTAGGTACAGCTGCCCTTTCCCACATGTCACAGGTTAATCAAGAATGGTTCAACACCCAAAAAAATATCCAGCTAAGAGAAGATCTGTGGTCAGACACAGAATGTGGAGTAGAGAGGCTGATGGAGGCTGGCATACTTTTGGAGAGTAATAGATGGGCAGCAGTCATTCAGTTACCAACTTGTTTTGAAAGAGGCATATCAGAATTTATAATTCTTGCTTTGTCACTGATGAGGTATGGTAGCTGATGGGCTAACTGAAAGTTAGCGCAGCAGTGGCTGCAGTCGGCTATGGAACACAAACAGAACACAATGGAGGAGCATTGCCCTCTCTGATGAACCTAATTTCCTGCTGTTTCACACTGGTGGGAGGACCAGCATCCATCCTGCAGCTGCAGGTGACAGTGCAGGCTAACAGAGGCGGTATAATGGTGTGGGGTGTGTTTTCCTGGCACTCATTGGGTCTTATGATGTGACTCATACAGTAATGTTTGAGTGCAACAGGACAACTGGGCTCAATTACTGATCAGGTGAATCCAGGTGAATCCTTTCATAGCAACACTGTATCCATCTGCAAATGAGTTACATGGCTTACTGCAGTCTCCTCCCCAGTCACCCAATCTCAATCCAATCCAGTATCTAAAGGGTGGAATGTATCAAGCTATTCTGAATAGAGATTCAACATGAGCCAATTTGTAGCATCTATGAGAAGCTATTCAGTCAACATCGGCCATATTCCCTCAGCTGCATTTTTAATACCTCAGGCTGTTCTGAGGGACCAAGGAGAACCAACACATTGGTGGGTGGGTACCACCATATGCTGTTATGTACATATATTCTTAACATACAAAAACATGCAACAACCAAACTGGGAGAATATATATATATATATATATATATATATATATGTATATATATATATATATATATATATATATATATATATATATATATATATATATATGGAATGTCTCCTCTCATTCTTCTTCATGCATTATGGTGGTTTTGCAGGTACAGCATTACTGAAAATCATTTAGTAAAAACCTTTAGTGAATCTGTTTTCCTTTCAGTTGGATATTGGGAAGAGATCTGAGTGTTCTCGGTTAGAAGAAGTCTTGGATGGAAAGTGCTGAGGTAACAAGCAACATCTGAGCCGCAAATCCCCTTTGGCAGATGTTGTTTCTCTCAATCCATTGACTAGGCTGACAAGAGTTATCAGTGCACTGGTGTGCAGGTACCCTGTAAAAAAAAAAAAAAAAAACATCTGAGATACTTTTCTATGATAGCATTCTTGTGTGCACACACAGCAAAGCACATACACACACAAAGGAACACATGCATGAACATGGATATGGAAGAAAGACACAATTGACCATGGACATACAAATAAACGCACATGCAAATTCAACCACACACATGCTCACATAAAGAGAGATTGCACACAGATATGTTTATGGACTTACGAATTTATTCCTTCCCACTACATCATATGCAGGCACATGAAGGTATACTGCTTACCTCACACTGAATCAATCATTTCACATTGATTTATGGTGGTGAATTATGTATTTTAACAGGAAGGACAGGCTACAGTTCTGTAATATTTTCCTTCAGTGTGCCCTTGGGTAGGGACAGAGAAATAGACCCTTGGAGGATATAAACCTCAACATTCCCCTATCCTTATTTCTTGCCAGTCATTAATATATTATACTTTTACACTCTTGGTTTAAACTACGTAGTATAGGTCTAATGGTTATGTGTAAAATGAATGAAAGTGTGACACATTTTATTTGGACATGTTACACATGGTGGCATATAAACATCAGATGGTATCAGACCCTACAGTCTGCAGGTGGACCACTATAGCACACAGAGCTGTATACTGTGGGTGGGGCATGTAGATCACCGTCAGTTCTACACTACGTAATACAGCAAATGCTGCTACCAGTCATGTTTTGATGAAACGTTGATAAAGTCATTATTATTATTATTATTATTATTATTATTATTATTATTGTATCTTTTATTAAAGAGAAAGGGATACTATTCTTCTCAATCCATTTCAACTGAAAATAATCTGTCCTTGCCTCTTTATAAAGGCCCTGGCATTTCAAGCTTCTTTTGAATTTCATCTACTAATTTGTCAGTTGGGCTTCGTTCTGACCTGATTGGTTGCTTTTCTCACAGTTAAACAGATAAATAAGGAGTTTAATATGTATTGATAAGGACTGGATTTTACATGAGTAAATGTAAAGCAGAAGGTCTCTCACATTAGGGGGTCTGTGCCCACTTTAGATCATTACCTACTTCTTTTGAACTTTCTCTCATTTTCTAGCAATCATTATATCCCTAATTTCAGCAGAATGGGCCATATTTAACCATGCAGGAGACCGCTGTGAAGAGAGCAAGGTTTAAATGAAGTTACACCATCACTCTTTCGTGATCCAGATGTATTAAGCCAAAGGTCATAATACGAATTTAATCATTTTGTGTCTTTGCATTAAATTATTATTAAAATGCTAAATGGAACTGCTAGATAAACTGTACCGTATGCAAGATGCAATTAAATCCACAGCTGTCGTATGGATTTCCACTGTGAAATGCAAGCCTTCATCATGCACTGTCTTCTTTACAACCACACAGGCAGTGACAGAAAGGTCAGACTGTCTGCTCATTTCACAGTATAAAAATACAACAGCGTGACACCTGGAAGCAGAGAAAGGCCCACATACCACAGAGCAGCTTTCATTTAAGGCTAAAGCATCCAGAGGTGGTTCTAATGCTATCTGGAAGAACAAACCATATCTGACAAAATTAAATACTAAAGCCGTGTAAAGCCAAAATGTAACCTCATTAAGACATTAGACCTAATTCATCAAATTAGAGTGGATTCAATAAAATGCAGGATTGGAAATAATTTAGCTGTTCATGTTTTAGCCAATTATTCCTGCCAGTGGTGCATTTGAACCATTACCACTGCTGGGGAGCCATCAGATGGTCTCAGCTTGTTTATTAAGCAATCTAGCCATTTAAGTACAGTACAAAACAGTTTGCTTCCGTTTATAATTAATAAGCTATTTCTATTGTTATAGTACCAAAGAACAAGGCTGGCAACTGCCTTCAACAACAGTCTGTTTAAATGGTTGTTCAATAGTTTCATACAATCTTAGATCACATATGAAAAATCAATGGCTATTCTGATTCTTTCATGGAAAGAATTCATCAAAATATACAGTAGATCATTATGGATCATTATGGTTATTGGTAAGGCTCTCAACCTATCTCTCTATCTTTTGTATAAGATCATTTTATTAATAGTCTATTTAAAATTGTTCTTTCTTAAC
This sequence comes from Albula goreensis, assembly GCA_022829145.1. NCBI lineage: Eukaryota > Metazoa > Chordata > Actinopteri > Albuliformes > Albulidae > Albula > Albula goreensis. Next base: position 18,991,864 of record CM040750.1, read on the forward strand.
TACTGCAACAGTAACTGTTAATAAAATATTGATAAACACTTTATTTTTGACTCCACTCAAAGGGCAAAATTTCACTTGATGGCAGCAGGTGCAATTCAGTCCTGCCAAGATTTCATTCAGTTTTTTAAGGAATTACATAGTGAATTATGTTGCATAGCAAAATGAGTGGAGCAGACTTTAATATCAAACACACTTTCAGATTCTGTACTTATACTTTTCAGTACTGGTCCAAATAGAATTCTGACATTTACACAGCGGCTTAGGTAGATTTCCTCCAGTAAGCTGTCATTTTTTCAGTTACCGTATGAAAAATAAAAGAAATATATCCATGCAGCAAGAACTAGGAGTAATTTTGCTGACATTTTTTTTTTAATTGAAAAGCTGAAAGGTTTTAACCAAGAAGCGTGTAGGCCAGAGAAAGGCTCATGAGAGGTGATTCTGGTGGTGTCCTACAAAACGGTCGCTAGTACTGTGAAAGTCGAATCCAGACATGAGTTACGTGCCACTTCAGAAACAGACCTTAAATGTACAACATTTTTAGTTGAAACTGTAATAGTATAACTAGCCTACATGGAAATAAGCTGTAGATTTAGTGACAATGTTAATTACTTGAAATATTGAAAATCCATAAACTGATGGAAAAGGTCCAGTTAATTAACAGCCAGTAAATTTACTGGTTGTGTGTTCTGTAATGAAGGTTTTGGGAATGAATAATAGGGGACATTGTAATGATTCTGTTCAATAAGAGAAACCACACTAAAAAGTAAATATTCCACACATTTCTGTGGCTTGTTTAGCTGCTATTGAATTTCTTTAATGCTTGTAAATATCTTTGTTTACACAGAGGCACAAAAAGGATCTTATAAGAGATTGTGCCTCCTGTCAAACTCTGTGGTAATACTTGCCACCAAGAGGATGGATTCTTGACAGGGCTGATTCATATTATTCTATGCATTTCCATTTGCCCGTGTATAAGGTGTTTGTTTCAGCAATTACACACGTCTAGCGCTGAGGTTTGGATACCAATAAAGTCCAAGTGATCAGACCTGATGCTTAAGTAACTCAGGGCTGCTTTCACTCCTTAATGAAAAAATCTGTTCATGCCTCAAACAATGCAGTAAATTGCATTGTATAGATTTACTGTACAATCTTTTTGTTGCAATATGCCACTTGTTTGAAAATGATCTAGTTTTCTTTTTTTTTTTTTCGCTGAATAGGAGTTGAAGTTTATTTTGAACTTTTATTACTAATGGAATTAGTTTCAGTTCAGTTAGTTTCATTACAGGTCCACTTGACCAGCTGTATATTACACATTGTAGTTTTAGGTGATGCACAATGATCCGAGCCAATTCCCCTGACTTCCTCCAAAAGGCTATTCTGCTATGTTAACCTGCAGTGTTGTGTATGTTTGTATACATCACAGGTGTGAAGTAGTTATTCTTTACATAAGTTTACTGAGCTAAAGAAGGTCCATTGCTTTTGCATTTTATTCAGTTAAATCTTATGTCATCCCTCTTTGCTACTTCTTTTGATAAAATCAGGGAGTATGTTGGCCTTAAGTAGGTTTTTAAGTGATATTCAGACATATGAGACAAAGTTTTGGCTACATGCAGTACTATGTCAGGGAAACATGCAATACTTGCAATTGTTGGCTAACATTATTGTGTCTGACTCCTCACATAACGCAATTCCCTCAGAAACTCCCTGCCTGTGGCCCAGTCTAACTCTGGAGAATGAAATGACATCATGTTGAAATGTGTAAAGTATTCATTTATTTAAAATGGCTCTTGTTCCAGTAATTCGTGTGATACAAGTATAATTTCATCCTCTGTCTGTGATTAATTCTCACTGAACCTGCACTGTATCTCTGCAAAAGCAAAAATTTAATTCTCATGCAGCTCTGATGATATATTACACAGTTCAAATGTCTCATATCATTTGATCAAAAAATTGTTACTACTTTACTATGAGTGCACTTGACTGTGGTACATTTTAATTGGTAAATAACCATTTTGAACATTCTCGATGTGATTCAGATTGAAGCAAAATAACACAAAAATAACACTTATCTCTTAACATAGGTCAATGACTGCTTCTGAAAAAGAGAGTGTAAGAAACAAGAGAGTGTAAGAAAAACATGGTCCACATGAGTTGGGGACAAAATGGGAAAGCGAATTCTCTTTTTCTCTCCAGCTGCCTGAGTAAATCGGAGCATGGTGAGATGGGTAACGGCGCAATGACATCAGCGCGACAGGAGCCCGAGTAAACCGTTTACTGCGCGAGATTGGCTGATTCGCTCTGGCAGAATCTAATCGCCAGCTAAATGCTCCCAGACTGCAGCCATGCTCCTGTTACTTAGTTAAAGACCCTGAATCTGTCCCTCTCCCCCACACAGAAACAACCAGGAATATCAAGCATTCAGTCACTTACTGGATCAGGTGGAAATGGAGAAGGCTATGAAATAAAATGGAGCTGTTTGGAAAAATCCCTTTTTGATGTAACCGTCTATTTAAGGCCAGAAAGAATATGACAAAAATTTAAAATCAAACACCTTCTAAAGTGAATGGAATGTTAATTTTCACAATTTGGAAGGACAGTACTTGTTACTGCAGAGGAAGTCCCTCACTTCTCCATGTTGTAGGTCATGGGGAAAATGGGTGTTATGCTCACTTGGCCATGAATTAACAAGTCAAAAAACTCATTACTGCAATCTGCTCAGACTGACAGTAATGACATTTAAAGATTATTCTCTGTTTTTGCATAAGATAATTAGATACATCATTAGACCATTGGATAAATAGTAAAGAGGATACTTTTAGCCAGAGAATTTAGCTCTAATGTATACAATCTTATTAATGTAATACAAACTGTAACATTTGTCATTATATACAGATGTCTTCATTAAGGAATGAATTTAGAAGATATAAAAAAACACCTTATGAATTAAGTTGTCTCTGTTGTAAGCCTGCCTCTAACCTTTAATAAAAAATGTGTAACTTCTAAGGGAGTCTGCTAAAAGAGACACAAAAAAGAGAAACGAGTAAATCCTCAGTACTAATAAAGCCGTTAGAGATATTGTCACAGGCATTTATGACAGCAGAGCAGATATTTGCATGAGAAGATGGGTCCCTTTGAACAAGAGGAAGAGAGAGAGTGAAAGAAACGAGGAAGTGTATGAAAGGCTCATGGAGATGAAGGAAGGGGTAGCAAAAAGAGAAAGAAATTGATGGGTGTGGCAGATGTGGGGAGGAGAAATGGAGAGATATTGACAGAGCAAAAAAGGTAGAGAGCTATCCATGCTCTGAATAGGCATGCTGGTAGAAGTACACAGATGAAAGGGCAGAAGAGACGCTACAGATATCTCTGCTGTGCTCGAGGCAAAGCCCCCGGCATTTTCGGCTGGCCCCTGAGTAACGGCATGCAGTCTTGGCACCACGGCGTAAGGTCGTCCCCAGACTGCTGTTTGCCCGTTTCCACAGTCAACCTCGGCCACCCTGTCACCGCCGCCCCCATCCTCCACCCCCGCCTTCCGTCCCCTAAAAAAAAAGCCGCCGACGCAGCGGCTTTCACCCGCGTTGCTGTTGCTTTTCATTGACAGCTCCCTCAGCTCTGCTGGTGCTTATGAAACCCGGCAGCATAAATCTGACACATCACAGAAAAATACAGCAACTGGATTTTTTTGGTTTGTTTAGTTTAGTTTAGTTTTTTGTTTGTTTTACCCTTTAAGAAAATCTGAAAAGTGTCACCTGTAATCTGGTTAGAATCCATTGTTTCTTGGATATTTCTTTGAAACAGCGCAAGCTTGGGGGAATGTTAGGGCCATCAAACGTCTTTGTTTGTTTGCAGAGATACCCATTGTGTTTCCCTGCACTGGTGTTGGATTGCTGGACTGGAATATTAACTGATATCTTGGCATCATTGTGAGCATCAATAATTCAGCTGTGCTCTGACCTCCAGACAGTCAGCGGCCTGGATGAATCCTGTTGAGATGCAATTTTTGCAAACTAGGTGCTACGGTTCTGACTTTAGGGAAGAACCAGCAGTGTGTTAGGTTTCGGCGAAACCTCATTAAGAGGCATGAAAAATTGATTGGATAATTGAACCCGGGTCTATGTTTATCTTTGTTGTGATCAATACGCTTAACTTGGGAGGTCTGCAGATAACAGGCACTGACAACCACATTTGTGCATTTTTAACCCGCGATCAGAGGGGACATCAGGGCGCTTTCAAAGACTTTCCCCTGGCATCCAGCCGCAACATCTAGTCCCTAAATCAGAGAGGATAGCGTCAGTTCACATGATGCTTAAATAAATACAACACAAGCTGACGTTTGCATTAGCATCATTCACTTCCAAATACAGCGTGCCAATTTTTTTTTTTTTTTGCTATATATGGTACTTTTCCTTTCCAACAGATTCTAAAATGCACAAAATGCCTAGCAAGCTACAATGTTGCCACATTAACTAGTCCTGAAGTGACAGGGGTTGTTTGTTTCTATTCTGACTGATGGGGGGTTTCTGTTTTTTCAAAATGTATTCCTCGCTCATTTGTAACATATCGGCTTGCCCCATAAAGTATGTAACAAACTATGAATGAAAGGGGATGATGACTTATGGTCCAGTTCCAGGGCCTTTTCCAAGCTTTGTGTAATATGAGATGGGTATCTTCTTCAGAAAGTCAAGGGATTCATAATGTCTCACATCAGAATTGCAAACTGGGCAGGCTCATAGAAAAATAGGTTATGAGAGTAATAAGTGAGGTGAGGCAATTGGTGAACTCATCAATCTATGTGAAAAAATAATGTTTGCATTGTGAGTCAGTGAGCTAAACCCTGCCCCATTTGCCTCAGGCCTAGCACTTCATATGAAACAATAATATATGCAATGTAAGTTGTTTTCAAAGATTTTGTGGTGAAGAGATTTTTTAAGACATATGTTTCAAGCTTTAAAAAAATTCAGATGTAGGCTCTAAAACTACACCTATGATCTCAACACAAGTAATGGGAGCCCTGTTCAATACAGCTTATGCCTCTGTAACAGGTAGGGAATATGTTCAAATCATTATTCTGACAAAAGTGACTCGCCAGAGTCAAAAAGATTCAACATGAATAGCTTTAATCTTTCAACCCACATCCACCCACCCTTCTCAGAAGACAACTTCATTATGGATTTTAATTAAATTTTTAATTGAATATCTAAATTAAAGAACACGCCATTATGCTGCAAGCTGTACATATGGACTTCCGGAAATACAAGCTCGTACAGCTCCCACCCACCTACCCGAAAGGCCCAAAGTCCTTTTAGAAACCATTCAAAACCTGTGTAATAATATTCCAAGTGGAAATTGGAATTTTCCAATTGGAAATACTGCTGCGTCTTTTGTTTCTCTTTGGGTTAAAAGCCATCGTACATTTGAGTGCATCCAGTTCATTAACATCAAACAGATATTTGGCTGGTCACATAGAACACCCTTCCCTTAGAGAAGTATTTTGTACTGTCTTAGGTGTGCCATATCACTCATTGTAAAGAGCATCTGCTAAGTAATTAATTGTAAATATCATGCAGAAAATTTTAATGCATTTTAGATGTGATAATTGAGGTATGAGACTGTAGCACCACACCTCTCTGAATTTACGGTGCCCAAAAAAAGCCATTGACTTTGAATGTTTTCTGGAATAACACAGCATTATCAGTGTTTTCAGACTGAACTAGCAATCTCTAAACTTGCCCCCACCCACCTGCACACATATGTCACAGATGTTACGCCGGCTACATTATCAAATCCATCTTGCATGTCCAAGTTAAGAGTACTCAGGTTATGCATTGATTAAATGGTGGGATAAGTGAATGATTTAAAAATGGATTGCCTATATAGACCTAATGTGTTGTTATTGATGGGTGTGGCTACCTGGGGGCGACATTGCTGAGAGGGGATGATTGTAAGCTTTAAATTATAAGAGTGAAATAGGGATATTTATGATCATGCTATTACCATGAAAAAGTAATTCCCCTCTTTATCTCAGTAAATGGTTATGTCACCTTTCACACCAATGAATATAGCCAACATTTCAGTTTTGCTTAAACTCATTGATATTTGTGGACTTAGAGCACAAACTGCATTATCAAGGTGAGAGAGATCTGCAGATCCCTGGATGCTGTTCTATGGATCTTTGGATACTTACCGGATAATTTTACACTTGAGAGATTTGTGTAGAACAGCCACTGTCGGGAAGATTGGTCCAGAACTACAGGATGAATCTCATGTTATTAATGTGAAATACCACGTTCTCGATCTGGAAAATATGGTTGTTTTATGATGGCCTAAAATGCTAAAATGCTTTGTACCCTTTCCCAAACTGGTTGGCATAAACAAACTTTTTATGGAGGTCTTCAAGAATTTTTCTTTGAATGTTACCAACGTATTTAAATAGTTGATCATAACTATCCTTTTAATCATGTTGCGTTACCATGGGGAATTACGTTTTCATGACGAGAATTTTTTTTTCTGTACTTTTGTGTAATTTTGATTATCTTGCAGACCAAAAAAAAAATGAAGCACCAAGCTTTGGTGTCAATTTTTTCTCTCAGTCTCTATACAATATTTTGACAAGCAAAAAGCTCTGAACAAATTCAACACATGAACCAATAAATGTATTGGTTGTCACAAGTTCATAAACATTAGAACTTAAGTCACAATTATGACACCATTATTATGACATCATTACTTATGAAACCATTATTTTAATGAGAAATTCGAAAAGCTTCAAAAGATGGGAAATTCTGAAAATTAGCCCAGAATTATATTGGCTTTTGCACTGACAAAGCTCTTCAGCAAAATGCATTATTGATGACAATAGATTAGCCATTTCATACAATATGTGCTCATTTCCGATTGCTGTAGATTCAGACTTGTCATTCTTATGTCTCATGAGGCTTTTGCCTGCTGTTATCATGAGCTAAAACATATTTTTGTATAGAGTAGTATACTAGCTATTGTATTACAACTATTGTTTACAACATACTTATTCTGGCGCAACAAAATCAACCCACATGTGATCAAACCTGGACCAGGTGTGCATAAGCGTTTAACAAAAAGAACAGGGACACAAAAGTGAACCGAAAAAAGATATTTCAGAAAGCTGAGCCTGTGGAATACCACAGTGAACAGACCATCAGTGTCTGTGTGGTCATTTCCTCTAAAGCCAGATCAAGCCATTCCCTGGTTTCTGAGTGAGCTTCTCTGACAGCCCATCAGAAGCACAGGTAAGGTTTGAGAGATGGAGAAAAAGAGCAGAGGACAGAGGGGTCTGATCTTTCAAAGGCTGTTGTTAGACCAATCACTGCGCATGAGGCAGGCTCCGGGTGACTCAGAGTCTCAGCGCACTGCAGGCCGCCTGTTCAATGTGCAAGCCCACAGCCGCAGGCTGTCCTGGAGACACCAGTGATCACCTCTGTGTTATTCTATTGATTCGCCCTCCTCCACCGAACATTCTCTTTCATTTCCTTTGTTGTTGTTGTCGTTGTTGTTTTGTGTTGTTTTCTTCCAGGTGCTGGAAATCATAAAGGAGGAAGGAATCAGAGTTGAAGGGCTGGTGTGTCTTGTTGGTGTAACCATGAAGGATCCATTCAGGGCTGACACAACAGTGAGCTGTCAAGGCTGAACCAACCGCAGAAGTGTCTTGCTGGGAGCTTTGACAGCCCTTCCCCCTCCCCCCTCTCCAATGCCAGTGGGTATTTACATGAAGTGCCTCATTCAGGTGGCATGAATCTATGGTAATATCACCAATCCTCTGTTGACTCAGAGGGGTTTTTTTTGGCAGACTGGACTCAGCCACAGCTTAAGAGCTTTTACACTGTTACTTTTTGGGCATGGGGTCTCAGGCAATACAGATACGAGCTAAGCAATGGCTAGCCCCGTTTATAGCATGAGAAAGTACTAGTGATAGAGTCACATGACAATGTGTAATATCTTTAGTTTTGGTGTGTGATTACTACATTTGTGTCTTAGACTGGCTGTATTTTTTTCTGACTTTTATACTTGCCAAGGTCTAAGAACCACAGTTTACATCCATGCTTTATATCAAAGAAAATAAAAGATCAAATAGTTGAAATGTAAGCAATTACTTTGATTACCCAAAATAAAGCTTGTGACATGTGACAGCTCCTGCAGCAGTTGTAAAGTTACATAATAGCAGGCTGCTCACAGAGCTCACTTTACAGACAAAGCAAAAAAAAACTGATGAATGCCACATGTGCCATGCTCTGTGCTATGTAAAACAGTAATCAACCAAAAGGAAGAGTAACCTCAAGCTGTTTCTTCTCTCTGCACACTATCAATTTCACTTCTAAACTTTCATTGAAAGTATGTGTGAATCTTTAATACCCAGTGATTATTACAGACTAAAAGATTAGCCACCCTTCTTTGTTTCTGCTCATACAGAGAATTTCACAGACATCTTTTGCAATGAGTGGAGAAAGTCAGTGAAGGTAAAATGTAAATATTCATAGATATTTAGCAAATATTTTATTATTTAACATGATGAATATTTTGATATTTAGTAGTGGCTTTTGAATACAAAACACTCTTAGCAGATACATTTGAAAAATAATAAACAAAATATTTTATTCAAAGATTTTTGTTATAAAAACACAAGTAATTAGTCATTTTAATTTCAATTCTTATCAAGATTATCAGCCAAGCAAGTGCCTGCTTATGCATTACGCATAGCTAATGTACATCTAACTTTGCAGTTAGCATTGAGCCATTCATCAATTCATAAGTAACAAATCTAACTGAAAGCAGAGTAAACATTGTATTTACTTTATAAAAAGTACAGTTTACCATGATGTACCAGAAGTAAATAAGTGTGATGTTATGTAGAGTTAGTATGTTGATATTCACAGCACATACATAGATACTATACATTACTGTCATTTAGCTGATGCTTTTATCCAACAGCAATGGTGTTCTTGCTGTGGCTGGACCGGAGCTTGGGCCGCCAGCCTCGGGGGTCCCAGTCATGTACCTTAGCCACTAGGCTATAGGCTGCCCCCTATATGGGCTAGCCTTTCAAAAAGACATAACTCAATGTGCATTTCATGTATTCAGTTACAATAGTAGTCAGACAAATGATGTTTATGACATCACTGCATTTCAAATTTGAAGTTTTTTTGTAAAGAAAGATATGATCATGATGCATATAGAGAGCAGTGCACTCTCCTAGCTCTGCTGACAAGCTGCAATAAGTGTGCCAGACACAGCTTGGCGGGAGTGTTCGGTCTGCTGATTCCAATCCGATAATGTTCCTGTAAAGTAAGCGGTTTGATCTTAGGGGGATTCAACCACGCTCAGCTTTGGTTTGAGCACCCAAAGCTCCCCTGTCTAGGGTAAGATGAGTAAATGCATACACAAAGTGATGAATAAACAGGAAAACCTTCCGGGAGAGGTAAGTTTTAGCAGAGTTTTAATCTTGTTTTTTGACTTTGTTTTGTCTTGCCAGCTGTTTGGAGCTTCCCATGCTCCCTTGGCCATTGCTTGCATCTGCAAGCCCCTGGAGGTGCCGCACAGTGCTTTTTAAAACCCACAAACATGTAGAGCTAAGTAAACACCATATGAGAGCCAACCTGACTGACTCCCAGGGTGGCTGATTCTTTGTCAAAATCTTGGGGAAAAAAGTTTTGATCGATCATGAATCCTCTTGAATTCTGTGGGTTGAATTGCATTATGCTGGTGTGGTTGGAAGCAAACCATAATTGTTTTGTGTTTGATATGTCGTTTCCCTGGTGTGTGATTGAATTTCAGTTTATAGTGCATAGTCACAAGCCTAAGACGGATTCCTTTTAAACTGTGTTCATAACGATAATTATCACTTTAAAGTGGATGAAAATTGAGGTGCATTGCACTACACTAATATGCATACACATACAATACACATGTGATACACTGCAAAACAAAGGAAATGTAAAACTATTTTTATTGTATCCCATATATTTCTTTTTTCCTCAACTAAACTACCTAATTTACCTTAAAGTGGCTTTTCCCAATGTACAACAGTTATATTGCACATTAAGACATAAATTGTAATCCACATCATTACGAATACAGTGACTGTAGATATGATGGGATGTAGGCATTCTCCATAATATTAAAGTATGTGCCTTGCTAGCACAAAACATCAGAGCATCAGTATAATGTTCCAGTCAGATTAGTTTTTATATATATTTTGCACAGCATTCCAGCAATGCTGTAACATTTCAGATCACAATCACACATTTGTTCCCATAAAAAAATATAATGGGTGTGTCCTTGTAACATTCTCTGATCACGAAGATGTCCTTAAAATTTTTTGTGCTTGCTGTTAGTGAAAGTGTAATAATAGGCCATATCTGTGTTGTCAAGGAAACAGCATGCATTCGGAAAAGAGAAGAGGGCATTTGAAACAATACACATTACAATGTGGTATGGTCTGAACCATAAAGAGGAAGAGAAACGAAGAGAACAAGGGCAACAGACACATTCACCTTGAGAGAATGAGACAAAGAGAGAAGTTGCGTGAAATAGTCTGAAGATTTGTTAAATCAAGTGAGAGCTCTCAAGCTGTGAAAGAATGGGAGGGCATTTTGAAAGAATCTGGCAAGTGGGCTGGCAACTCTCCACAATGTTGCTGTTCCCTCTACCCTGTCTCCCAGGAAGAGCGGCGTCCAGGAAACACGCTGGCCCTCTTCTGCTGCTCCTCAGTGTGCCATGGAGAGGGAACAAAAGAAAAAACACAATAGCAAAGACATTTGTTTAAAGAAAGAACAAGAGGTATCAATCTATATCTGTTACCTCTCATCAGTAGTTTGGGAGCTTAGGACAGCTGCCAAGAAAGTGGTCTTTTCCAGAGTGGCTTGTGTTCATCATCTCAGGCTGCTGGGAATCGTGACATTAAAAAAGCAGCTCAATGGCTGAGTCACTAGAGATGAAACAAAAAACAGAAAGAAATATAAATGCCAGAGGGGAGCCATGAAAATGAACCATTTGCATTTCAAATTATACATTTTACTCAAAGCCAAGAAAAACAAAATATTAAAAGTAAATGATTTACCAGTAGAACAAACAAATAAGTAACCCATAAAATAATACAACCAAAAATATCTTAACAAATAGTTGGTAATCTGAAAACTGTATGTTCTGGTATATTGGTTCTACTTTCTAAATCGAGTAACTGTCTAGTGTTGGTGAAACAAAATGAAAAGAGGGATCTGGACTGTTGGTTTATATTTTCATAAACACTGAAATCCTTGACGGTCACAGCTTCATAAATACAATTCCAACCCTCATTATTCCTGCAGAAAACAAACCTATTCTAACTTTATGCATTGAATGCAAAATTTGTTTCAATCAATCTTTGTGTGATCTTTAGCAAACATTGCGATCTTTATTAGCATACAAAAAGTTAGTGCAGACATATTTCTACCGACTGACAAATAAATGAAAAACTCATATCATTTAAGGATCAAAAAAATAATATCACTGGGATAAATCTACTGTAATTCTGTATATATATTTTCAATAGTTGTCATGCTATTGCCTAGTTATGGCTACCAGGCTGTTAGCAAGGATAAGGTTCAATTCACTTACTTTGGTTTTAGTGCCTAGCACTGGACATCAATTGTCTGCAGGGTCAATTTTGTTTTGTATTTAATTACAAAGAAGAACTGAACGCTATAGCACCAGAACATATAATAGCTTTTGTCTCATTACCAGATTTTTATACTTGGATGTGCCTGAATGTTAAAGATTAAGGGTTGTTGTACCTTTTTATTAAAGCCTAGACTGTGGAAAACCTTCTTTTGGATTTTTGAACATCTGTGCCATTACCAACTTAAAACCAGCTTTCTACCTCATTTCTTTTCTTTCCTTGAATCCTTTTCTTTTACTGTACTGTCCATTGTAATTGCTTTTTTTATCTGTGTACAGTAACAATTAAATATGTTCTGTTCTGATATGGCTACACAAAATAAATAAATAACTGTCAGTATGTGGTGGGAAATTGCTCTTAATGTCTATGCTACAGCATCTGCATGGTTCCTAACCCTGTGTTCTGTACAGTTTATCCAATTTTAAGATGTGTGGAGTTGCCATAACAACCACATTCTTGAAGCATTCTACATTACCAGTGTTTCAGTGTTTAGGAAACTATTGTGATATCACAGAGATATATAAACAGCAGTGCATCACCTCTGCACTGTGAGGACATACATTTGAATCTATTTTGGCAATCCTTCAATGACACGCCCAAGCTCAGTGTCTGGTGTGATTTGTGTATAAATTCTCTGTTATAGTGTCATAATGGACTTGACACTTATCTTGTAGTTTCCATTTTCCAGAAAACATGTCATTTTTATCCCTAGGATTTAAATTAAATCACACCTAACAACACCATAATCCCCCCAAAAAAAAAAAAAAAAAAGTATTTATAAATGTATTTTGATAGAAGTTTGGTTGAGAAATCATCAATGCTTTGTAACAGTGAATATGCATCTCAAAGGCAATTGAAACTGTTACATTTCAATGAAAATTTCACAATAAGCCCATAGGAATACACAGCCTGAAAGAGCAGCAAAGGTTTTTTTGCCTGCATGAATAAATGTAGACTACACCATAGCCAAAAAAGGTGCTCATATCAATTTAATTAATAATTAATAACATTCAAGTTAACACATATATAAATATGACACTATTACATTTTTTTGGTCGAGGTATGTTGCTTGTGCTGACAGACTTTATACCTCAAGGTAAAGGCAGAGGATCATGTACATTCAAAATATTGCTCAATAATTTGGCTGAATTTCAAATAATGAAATACCCTAAATCCAAGAAAGATAAAAGGAAAACTATAATGACATAACAAACAGCTTTTGATCTGTTTGTTCTTATAAGATACATTTTCAGAAAATAAAGAGAATCTAAGGAGTTGATCTGTTTATATCTTCATGATGAATACATTGGAGAATGAAGTGATTCAGGAGAAATTGGCTTACAGCAAACATCATACAGAGATGCTGCAGATGAACCAACATCTCATGGATGCCTTCAAAAAGGGTTAGAAATGTGCCTGTTCGTTGTAAAAAGAGGACTAACTGTGTGATGTGGTATGTATGGAAAGCTTGTAATTTATAGAGGATACAAACATCCTGTTTTCTCCATTGTGGTTTTCTCATCTCTGTTCCTGATGTCAAACCCTACTGCTGTAGGACCATTTGTTTATAGATAACTGACCAAAGTCAGGCCACAAAGCCCTTATGGCCCTATTGTAAAAGTTAAAACTCAAGCTAAAATCGGCATCAGTGACTCAAAATCCTATATTTGTGTGATCAGGACAAATTTAATTTTATAGCATCTCAACCGTTACAACCACATGGCTAACACATTCCACTTTCCTGAAATTGACTCCTCACAGTTTTAAAATAACCACAGCAGCGGCTGCTTCAGATAATATTTCAATTTTCCATTATAATTAGACTACAGACTGCAATGTGCACTCCAAGCAAAACATAATCCATAAACCCCTTCTTGGACACCATTGATTTTCTTTTCAGTCAGCCACACCTGAAATATTAAACTTTGTTATTGTATGATCTATACATACTTAAAACCACAGTTCGAATACTTCATTTGTATTCACTGATGACCGGGTCAGCCATGGATACCACATGGTAAATCCCTCTGACTGCTAAATCAAGTAATATGTTAACATAAACTTTCTTGCTTACCAGAACTTCTTATGAGGTGTGTAATACAATTCTAAATTCTACTATAGACAAACATTGCAACTCTTCTAAAAATGAGTGTCCACTGCATCAGCAAGTCTATGTAGATTTTTTCTGAGCAAAGATTTGCAATATTGAATTATTTAACCATGATTTTTTGGCCATGTGTTTTGTTGACTATTTGCCAGAAACAAGTTATGTGATACTTATCAAATACCAGCAAAGTTCACTTGCTAGCTAACAGTCCTGTTACCTCTAAAACTTCTGCCACCACCATGATTTAATCATTAATGTTATTTAATGACTACATCTACTGCTTTTTATCTGATTCCTGTTTGCTTTATTTGACTAATGTTATATCAGACTTATATACTTTTTGATGACATTCCATCTGTGCTTTTGTGCTTTTCACATTGAAGTTCTGAATTGATTAATATTACTTCCAAACTATTTTCCTGCTATGTCCATTTTTATGCCTTTTTGAGTTTAATTTTCCACAGTCATTCCAAATTAGGACTTTGAATCCAGCTTAAAGATCCCCTCCAGATGAGCATACTTCCTTATTTTACCCAAATAGACACTCATAAAATGGAAGCAGAGAGTTGTGAGGTGTTCCTAAACTGTACTGTACCTGTTGTATGCACTGGCCAGGAGTGGCACACTAAATTTCATTGTGCTGTGGTGCAATGAAATGCATTCTATTCTATTCTATTCTATTCTATTCTATTCTATTCTATTCCATTCTATTCCATTCCATTCCATTCTATGCTATTGTTTCAAACTGTAAATCATCCTCTCGACTGAAACAAGTTGTTAATTGTTCTTAATTACACACTTAAAATGCCAGTGCCTACAATGTATTAATGCCATATAATTTCAGAAATGCCAATTCAGGAGAATGAATCTCCAGACAACATGAATGTGTTTGGAAGGAGTATATTATGATGTAGAGAGTTGTATATTGGTACGGACATTGATCTTGGGCTTGGAGTCCAGGGGGGCAGTGTCATGCCTCACTATTTTTTAGGATGAAGTGAACCTCCCCCTTTGACTTTGAAGTAGATTTGAAGGTGGAGATGGGGAGGGGGAGGGATGCCGGAAACAGAGGGGGAGATGGGAGAGAAGGTACATGGCAAATTAATGCCTGTGTAGACAACCAGATTGGAAGGAAACTGGTGTTTGAGTGAGGGGTTGTCCGAAGGTTGCCTCTCCCGAAAATTTGCTCTTCACAAACTCCAATAAAAATAAATGTCTTGTATTCACAATCACATCAACAAATATTTTCATTTTCTGAAATATGCTAAATGACAACTGCTTCCCTTAGAAATATTTTTAATATATTGTAATCAACCTAATTATAGACTGGAAAGTGAAATAATTAGAGCCTTGATTGCTGACATTCTGGACACCTGTGTCTCAGAAGCACAACATTTTTTTTTTGAAAATATAGAATTCTCAATGGCATAACAAATGACAACATGCCAAAGCTGTATTGTGCTAAAAAAGGGCAAAGGAATTGTGGTAACTCTTAAGCACAAGGTTTTGTGTACGTCTGTTCAACATAAATTGATCAAGACATTTGTTGTCACAAATTCGAGCACAGACAGCTTCTACAGATCACATTCTATAAACACAATCACCATGAAAGACAGAGCTGAAGCTTGAATTTCATATTTACAATACTAATTTTCAGCAGCTGTGATTATGTATTTGTTTTGCTGTTGTTGAAATGTCTTGTACACTGTGCCTCAGTTTGTTACCTGTAAGGATGATATTGACTAATTGGACAGTGAGCTCATTTTGTTAGGCTGAACATGTCGATCTAAGCCCCTGAAGACCAGCATAGCGGTGTCAATTGTGTCAAGGCACCGGTGAGCACCCTTCACAGCCTGTTAAATCAATCCATCAAAAAGATGTCTGCAGCTTGACACTGTCCATCTACAGTTACGCTTCTCAGCACATGGATGCTAATGTATATGCACAGACACGCATACTCACAAGCACATTTCTGAATATATGGATAATAACATCTGCTAAACGTCTTAATATAATGTAAATACACTCTACATTGAACATATGTTTAGTGGCCTTCAATACACATGAAAATATGTAATTGTATCCCATTTCCCATTTTTTTTTTTTCTTCAGGAAGTTACTTGCCTCTTCATAAGGTTTCTTGGTTTTGTTGAGGAGCTGCTACTGTTGTGTTCTTTTAAATGCTCGTGGTTTAATCAAATAAATAAATGCATCCCCAGTATCAACTTAATAGTCACAGTGATGAAAGAACAATAGAACAAACATTCATCGAGCTGCATTACCATGGCCAGCCACAGATCATAGACCAAGGTTGACCATCCCTGTCTAAAACAGTTATAACACAGGACTTGTCTATATATACAGATGTCTCAAAGTTGACATCTTAATTCAACAATGAGCTTCAACAGAGAGTTGATGGGAGGTGGGTGTCTTCAGCAGTGAACACAAATACTTGAGACAAGAATCTCACCTTCAGCCAGACCCAATCACTGCTGCTCGTATAGTCCATAATTGGGGTCATTCTTCAAACAGCACCTCATGCTCCCAGAAAAAGTAGCCACATAGATGTTGCGGAAAGGTTGCAAGACCAAGCTTCTTGCTCATGAAGTATGATATCAAAGCTGTGGTGTAAGGGCATGTGGTATACTGAGTGATTTGTGATGACCCCGAGACCAGTTCAGCCAGCAAATGTTTAGCCACAGCGAGGTCCTGGTGTCTAGGCATGTAAGGTCACACTACAGCTTAGAAACTCTCCTTGTTCTGGCACAGCCGTATAACATTTTCATCTGGCCATGCATGTATTCAGCCATTTCCCTGGCCAGACGAGCCTGGCACAGCTAGGCTAGAGCCTGACTTGAGGCTAATTTGAGCTTCAGGCAGAGTCCAGGATAAAAAAAAAAGAAGTGAGCTACCAGAGCACATTCACACACAAACACAGAAATAAATCTTTCCAAACTAAAAAAATTGGCAAAGGCACTCATCCTGACATATCCCTTAGACACACATGCAAACTTGTATCATATCCAGATACTGACACACGTACACATTGCTTCTCTATCTTTTTAACTCAACAGGGCTCAAATGGGAATAGTGTTCCAAGGAACTTTGATTTGAACTCCTCAGGCACTGACTCAACTGCCACACTCCAGAAAACAATGTGCACAATCCCTACTCCTCTCTCTTGGACTCCATCTCCAAGCCCCCACCCAAGTAGTCTCCTGAGTTTGTCCAGGTTGTGGAACTTTCATCATCAACTAACCACCTCCCCCACACACCCCCTCCCCCGCCTACGCAAACTGATGCCAGCAGTGAAATCACAATTTTTGTCCTCTCTCCTTTAAAATATTAAACTGCACTCATCTTTCTGCAATCCACTCTAATGCAGGCTGCTACTATTCTGGGATGGAAGATCAACTACCATACAAACACAGAGGCTGTGTGCAATTAGTGTCAATGACGTTATTATGTGCAATCATAGAGTAATTATAGCTGCTACATTCAGTCATAATGGCAAGGGTGAAAACAGATTAAATGTTTTAATGATAGAAATGGGCTTTTTGGTATCATAGATGTATGTGCTGTAATAATGTTTAAGTATGCTAATGATACAATTCCTGGGCTAAAGTGTGAAAAAAGGAAATAATTTTTGGGATGTAATGCAATCAATTCCTTAATAGACAGAATCTCATAATATTAATTATGCACCAGGGTCAGCTCTTCTATGGCAATGAGGGGAAATCGAGCCTTAAGAAAAGAAAACTAACAACCAACATTTAGTGTATTACGAGTGGATCCATAACACTTTAAAAATATATATTTTTTTATACTTATAGGACAGCTTACCATAACTATTTCAGTTTAAACAAGCCCCATATAATTAGGGCCCAAATGAATGAAAACGGAATGCATATATTTTACAGTGTTTGCTCAGAAAAATCTAACCACACATGAACCTGCAAAATTTATATTAACATTCAGTAATATTGAATTCACAATAACATTAAGTTTTTAATCAGTTTTAACAGAACCATTGTATTTCTCAGTTTCACATTCAATCTCAAGTTGCCATGAGACTAATGAGGTGCAGACAGTGACCTTCTCATTCTGGGGATATTGTGTTAAACACTGTAATAGAGGTGATTAATAGTGGATGGAAAATTTGGATACAGGCCCAAAATCTGTAAATCCACAATTGCTAACAGTATGTAATGCATGTTACCAAATGCTGAATGAATGGTGGGTACTCCTAGTAACTCAAGCTTGCTTCAGCCTTAGTTGCTTCAAGTGTCTATGTAAAACATTACCAGAAGTAAACATAATGCATTATGTATCTTGTCATAAGGCATTACATGTGGTATAGCAAACCCTGTTGGCACTACCTCACCCCAGCTGACTTGCCTTTAACTTTTTCAATTAGCTGTAGCTGGTTGAATCCAAAACAAAAATTATGTTTTGAAAAGCACAGCTAGTGAAAGTTATGTATTACAGTTTGATAAGGATAATCAGCATTAGCTCTGCAATGTATTTTTAATAACTGAACGACTACGCTGGGGTTAATACCTTGTTCAGTCGACCAGTATTTCCATATCTCTGAGTTATGTATCTCACAGGCTCTACGTATTCATGAACTGTTGAAAAATGTTTGCCTCATGTGATATGCTAATTGATTTAAATGAAGTCTCAAAACCCAAACCAGACTAAACAGTCTGTTACTTGTTACGTGGGGAACATCGCGAAACAAAGACAAAAAACCTATCCTGGTATAAACAAAATTGGAAACTGCATACCCATCCTTGAACTATTTCTGCGTACCCTCACATTAACTTCATCATTAGACATCATCAACTTGTTTGCTTTCTAATTTGATTTTGTCTGCATAAGCGGTGCAGAAGAGAAAAGGAATGGGAGGCAGAAACCTCAACAAGATTTTAATAAGGTTAGCTAAACACTAAACTCACAGCTAGGATGTGTGAAGGAGTCTCTCTCTCTCTCTCTCTCTCTCTCTCTCTGGTAACAGGATAATAAAGGAGAATAGACAGAATAGTTTCTGACAGTTCTGAAAACGGCGGACTACTACACTTGCATGAAGGGATCGCACTTATGCTCACTGGCAGAGATGAAGGTGTCCTTTTTGTCCACAACCTGAGTCTTTGTTCCACCTGTTCATCCAGTGCCCCTGTTTAGCAAAGTTGTTCAGGCTGTTAGATATTTTTTTTCAGGGGCTGGGGGAGTATTTTTCTTTCAAGCTTTTTATTTTTGGCCCAAAAAGAAACATGTGCAGGTTTTAATGAACCGTTTGTCAGGGGTGGGTAAGTTAGCCATATGGAAATCAAGAAAGTATCAGATACTGGGAATGGGGTCAGATGTGTATGGAGGCGTGGGGGAGTGCAGTTTACTATGGGAGCAATGGGGGGTTCACTCTTTCTTTTTGATTTTTTGTTTTTATAGTTTCTGTTTTTTGGGTGAGTGTTGGTTTTTGTGTGTTTGATGGGTTTTTTGTGTGTTTTTGTGGGTGCTGATGGGTTTCCTGTTGTTTGGGTTTCTAGAGCTGACTGGTATTGTGTTCTGTGATATATACGTCTTAATGTCATAAAGGTGGGTTAAACTCTCTCTCTCTCTCTCTCTCTCTCTCTCTCTCTCTCTCTCTCTCTCTCTCTCTCTCTCTCTCCTCTCTCTCTCTCTCTCTCTCTCTCTCTCTCTCTCTCTCTCTCTCTCACACTCTCTCTCTCTCTCTCTCACATCTTCCAACACAGCTAAAACTGACTTGAGGCCAGCAATAAAACACATTCCTTGACCATCTTAGTAACTTGCTTTGGTAAGTTATGTTGCCCTAAGCTGCACAAAGAAAGGTTTAGGATGCATTAAAAAGGTATGTTGAGACAGGCAGCAATAATTTATGTGGGGATCCAGGTTTTGGGGGGAAAAGGGGGTGAGGGAGGGGTTGGCTCCTGTTACAGAGGGGTGGCAGGCTGTAGATAGATTCACTTAATGTTATTTTAAGGCAACAGTGTGGCCAGGGAGAGGGTGAGGAGAGAACACCAATCACCACAAGTCAGGTTGACTCAAAAGAAGGGATGAACACTGAGGTGAAAGTGTTGAGGAGTAAATTGAGGGGCAAATGAGTAAGAAATAAAGAGCAGGCAGATGGCCATAAAACAACAAAATATAAAAAATAAACAAGTTCAACCCTCTAAAGATAATTACATAGGCACAAGTCAGAGTAACATGCAGTTCAGCAAAACAATTCATGTGAATAAAAATAAAAAGGTGACATGAAGCCATGTGCAATCCATGTTATTAGACAGACGCATGACTTAAACCTATGTGGCCTTTTCTGCCGGTGCCATTTTAAAAAGATCAACCACGGCACTCTGATTTAATATATTACACCACTGTGGCTTGTATTTACATATTTTCAGAGGAGACATTAGATGACATATGAATAAAATATTAAGATAAATGTCAAAAATTAAATATAATATTTTGCCTTTAAATAATTTATTTGATGTTGAATGAGAAATGTTAGGTTTCTTGCTGTCAGTTTTCTTTACCATATTAAAACACATTAACAAAAATGGTCATTTAAACAGGTATTTTATATTTAAAGGCTAGAAGCAGAGTAGAATTTTCAGCATATAGTTACAAATAACAATTTGAGTGCTGACTATTGAACTGTTGTGGTGCAGATAATACAGACAGTCTTTGGGTTACGAATGTCCGACTTATGGATTACTGGTACCTGCCTTAAAGTCTATCATATTAAAAAAATTTAGTTAAATGCAATGGTTTTTAATAATGGTCATGAAAACATTTCATGGCTTCGGCAGTTTGTTGGCTTGAATCAAATCACTGTGCCGTTAACGTTTTGTTTAAGTTTGTATCTTTGTATTTGGAAATGTTTCTTTAGTGCCTTACATGCACAGAAAGGTAAAATATATACTACATACTAAGACAAACATTTGACTAACTGACACTAAATACAAACGGTATGTACCTGTTCTGACTTACATACAATTTCTACTTAAAGACAGATTTAGGGACTGATCTGGTTCGTAATCCAGGGATGGGCTGTAGTACATGTTGTTGATATGGCAATAGTAACTACCATCATATGGCTACCTCTGCTCTCAGTGCTGAGGCACTGATATAGTCACTGGTGCTTTTGCTAGGGAAACCAATCCTACATGAGTCTATTGTTGCTGTCCAGAAGAAGGAATTTGGGATGTACAGCCATCCTGTGAAGGACAAGCTGTCTGCTGGATGATAAAGTGAACCATTTTGAACACAGGCAAGATTATGCTCAAGGACAGAGATTAAACCTGTTTCTGTGTGCTGGAATATGAGACAACCAATGGAAACACATAATAATTCACAAACGGGCTCACTCACAAACACACATGTACTGCCATACATGTGTGACTACATATACATGGACAAACATTTGAAAGTTCAATAACATTTCGGTATATTTTCTTCTCTTTAAGACAGTAGATGCTCACAAAGAGACATACTCAGTAAAATGAATCAAATCCCTCCAAAATACAAGGTATTAGAAATAATGTGTTTTTTGTGTTAATAGAGTACGATGTTTTTAAAAGGTTTTTTTAAAAAAAAAAAAAAAAAAAGACAGCCAAGCCAAGTCATTATTTGAATCCCACAAAGCCATTGTTCACATCACAGGTCTAAATATTATTTAAACTAAAAATTAAGTACTTAACTGAAATATGATACCACTTCAATGCAGGGATGGCAGTTGGGGAGGAACTGTATATTAGCTAATACATAATGTGGGTAAATTGCTGGGATTAGTGTGTGTGTGTGTGTGTGTGTGTGTGTGTGTGTGTGTGTGTGTGTGTGTGTGTGTGTGTGTGTGTGTGTGTGTGTGTGTGTGTGTGTGTGTGTGTGTGTGTGTGTTTTAGTCTGAAGCACATCTGTACGTTGGAAGCATAGCGAGATTCAGTCACCTTGCTCAAGGATACAAACCAGCAGTGTGCCAATTGGGACACAAAGCTGTGACCCGCAGGTCATTGGTTCTGAGCCCTGTTCTCCACTCCACACTGTTTCCTCTCATCTCACTCCTCTGGAATAAATCATTCATAGTTTTATTTGAATCTAGCCCTGTCTGGCATGAGATGTAGCCCTTCCAGAGATCTCTATCTAAAAAAAAATCTTAAATCGGTAAAATAAAAGAGAAGCCCGGTCATGAATATAGAATTCAGTATGAGCTTTAAGATTCACAGGGTGCTTAAAGAAATGAGTAAAATATGCAGGATTAGAAATAATAGGAGACAAAATAAAAATAAATCACAGTCATACTCTTTACTGTAATGTAAACTGTAATGATAACAATAACAATAGTAATAATACATCACATGCCCCGTTAATGAAGGTAATCATTATAAAGAATTATTTGAAAATTAAATGATAAAAATATTACTGTAAAAAAAATAAAAGGTACAAAGATGCTTTTACAAGTGAAAAGAAGTATACCCTTAAATCAGGCAAGAGACTTAGGATCCACAAAACTACCCAATGATGTATTTTATATATTTTTTAAAACTCAATCAACATTAAAGTCATACTATTCAGGCAAAGAATGCTCCAAGACAGTTTACATTAGTGCACAGTATTGGTATCCAGCTCAGAGTCTGACTTTAGTTAATGTTACAGTTCATTTGCTATGCTTCTGGCAGGCAGATCACAGTTCTCCTTCTTGGTACGGATCGTTCTATATTTAATGGTCTTTTGCTGAGTGTTAGATGATGAAGTGGCTCTTGTCTCACTTACATCTTCTGAGAAATGCACTGAACAGCCTGATACAGATGAAATGAGTGGGCGGGAGCACCTGCAGCACTGATATGGTGCTGTGTGTCCATGTAATGTCAAAGTGGCTTAAGTAATATTGTGATTCATAAACAAGTGTGTATTACATGAAAAATGAAAGAAAATAAATGTATACCTAAATTGAGATAACTAGCTGAGTTTTGATTAAGAGCTATAATAGGTGTGATTGCATTGCAAATTAATTGTAACTCTGCTCACTGAGGACATACGAACAATTAAATACTTGTAATAGCAACATAATTAGCTCTGGTGACAAATAGTGAAATCACTATAAAAAGTGAATTGTCACATAAGTATCAGTTGGATATCATGTGTAACATTTCTTGTGACAAATCTGGTGACATTGTATGGGTTGACCATAAATCCAGTATTACCATGTGTTACATCACATGTCCTGACTTAACCTTCACCCTACACCTTGCTCATACATTATTCATGACAATGTCATATTAATATAGATATCATGGAAGCTTCATAAAAGCATTAATAATATGAACTAACA
The DNA here is from genome assembly GCA_022829145.1 of Albula goreensis. Lineage (NCBI taxonomy): Eukaryota > Metazoa > Chordata > Actinopteri > Albuliformes > Albulidae > Albula > Albula goreensis. The sequence goes on from CM040750.1 coordinate 19,015,000, forward strand.
TGTTGTGGGACCATATCATGTGTTGTGTACAGAGTTCATTTGGCAAGCTGGAGCTTCTGAGTCATGAGCCAACACTATGAAACAAAGAAATTTTTAATAAATACCATTAGAGGCTCATGAGCTTAGCCTAAATAAAAGCTCCCCTGGCTTCAAGAGTTCAGTTTCTTGTAGGCATTCACTTGATTCCTTCACGTCAAAGTTGAGCCCGTTCTCCTGGGCATGGCTCCGCTCCAGTCCCCAGGGAGGGGTTGTGAAGGCCCTGCCGTTTATAGAGTCCAGACAAGCGCAGCAGTACGTTCCACATCTCGCCCATCAACTCCCCATGCTTCCAGTGCATTAGTATTCCAGAGTAATGCGCATTCATGAACGAGATTCCCTCCAGGAGAGTGTCAACAATTAAACCCACTTGTAAAGAGACGCTCCGCTCCTCTCTCCTCTCTGCTGTTACCTATCAGAGCAGAAACCCTTCATTAATTCATGGCTGACTGCTGTTCTAACAGCTACACAGACAAGTCGAGTTGAAAAGTTATGAGTTGCTGAATATGTAAACAGCTGTGGAATTTTTTTTTCAAGCTGCTTGGGGAATCAAGTGAAAGTAAGCATCCATGGAAAATAAAGATTTTTTAGAGACGTGAGTAAATAAGCATTCAGGTCTGAAGGAGGGGGTGGGGATTAAATAAATTTCAGTCATTTTTCAAGGTGAGAACAGGTCACTATGCTTACATGACCAAATTTGCTTGGGTTTGGAACGAGACTGTGTTGACAGGAGCTCGTTTTGACTTTTTGATCACATTTTATGAAAAGACATGCTAAAACAACCAGACCAGCCTAAGCATGAAAAGGACTAACCGACCAAGTAATAAAAAACATAAACATCACAAACAGAATAGGAACAGTTGTTTGTGTGCAGTAATATCAATCATAATTTTGCATTTGCCAAGGTTTTTTCCCCCATTTAAAAGCAGTTGATTTCCCCAGTGTTGCAACGATTACACTGCAGACTAATTATACAAGCTTAATGAATGCATGGCTGCAGGAGTGTCAACGAGGGGGACATCTGGTTGGGAACTGACAAGCATCTAATAATAAAAAAAACAATTCTTTACTGTAAATGTACATACATTTCTTTCTTTCAAGGTGTTACTAGGACCTCGATCCATGGTGTAATAACCCTGTCAAATATGCCAGACAAATCCATACATATTGAAAGTCAAAAGACAAAAAAATCAATTAAAAAAATGAATGACATCTGTCAGTATTGTACTGAGAGACTTAAAAAAAAATTGCCTTCATTATTATTATTTTTATTGTTGTTGTTGTTATTTGTTATTTATAGTGCTAAAATGAATGGTGCCTCCTGTAAATGGTAGCACCTGAAATATTTCATATGAGACGTGGATGCAGTGGTGACCTCGTCAGTGTCTAAGTTCCTTATTTCACATTATGTCTGTGATAATGTTCCTGTATGATCAAATGAATGGGGAAACATAGATTGTTTATTCCTTGGTTAATCTTGGTTGGCTTATCTCTTATCAAACATTGCATGTTGAATTTTGTCCTTTTTTATTCATTTATTTTCTGGATGTGACACAGTCTGATTCCATCTTCCAGAGTGAACACTCCTGCTTCATCTGTGGACAACCAATAGAATGATGCTGGGATTCACCATCACAATCTCTAGCCTCCATCTCAGGAAGAAAAAAAAACACTGCATCCTCCATTCTGCACACTGCTCAGGTGCTTTGAGGGAAAAAAAACACTGCATCCTCCATTCTGCACACTGCTCAGGTGCTTTGAGGGAAAAAAAAACACTGCATCCTCCATTCTGCACACTGCTCAGGTGCTTTGAGGAAAAAAACACTGCATCCTCCATTCTGCACACTGCTCAAGGAAAAAAAACACTGCATCCTCCATTCTGCACACTGCTCAGGTGCTTTGAGGAAAAAAAAACACTGCATCCTCCATTCTGCACACTGCTCAGGTGCTTTGAGGAAAAAAAAACACTGCATCCTCCATTCTGCACACTGCTCAGGTGCTTTGAGGAAAAAAACACTGCATCCTCCATTCTGCACACTGCTCAGGTGCTTTGAGGGAAAAAAAACACTGCATCCTCCATTCTGCACACTGCTCAGGTGCTTTGAGGAAAAAAACACTGCATCCTCCATTCTGCACACTGCTCAGGTGCTTTGAGGAAAAAAACACTGCATCCTCCATTGTGCACACTGCTCAGGTGCATTGAGGAAAAAAACACTGCATCCTCCATTCTGCACACTGCTCAGGTGCTTTGAGGAAAAAAAACACTGCATCCTCCATTCTGCACACTGCTCAGGTGCTTTGAGGAAAAAAACACTGCATCCTCCATTCTGCACACTGCTCAGGTGCTTTGAGGAAAAAAACACTGCATCCTCCATTCTGCACACTCAGGTGCTTTGAGGAAAAAAACACTGCATCCTCCATTCTGCACACTGCTCAGGTGCATTGAGGAAAAAAACACTGCATCCTCCATTCTGCACACTGCTCAGGTGCTTTGAGGAAAAAAAAACACTGCATCCTCCATTCTGCACACTGCTCAGGTGCATTGAGGGAAAAAAATAAACTTATGATGAAGCACTTGATCACAAACCAACACCTTGTTTGAACAAAATCCATGTAATGTAGCATACTAAAGCAGCTAAGCTTTTTTCATAAAACATGGGACTGCCTCTCTCTGAGCTCTCATAGACTCAGTCAATACGTTTCAAGCTTACGTGGCTTTATTAAATTTGTGAATTAATCAAAAGAAATGATTTGTGGGATTTAAGTGCTGAATGAATAACTCCATAAAACACTGTATCTGTCAAACAGGAAGGTGCAGTTCTGATTTTGGAAATCCCATTTATGGGAGGGGACTTTTTTGGGAGGGGGGATTTTGACACAGGTATCAATCATCAAGTCTCCAAGCAGAGAATCTGATTTAGCTATTACTGAAATAAATTTGAAAGCATTTTTCACTCTCAGGTTCTTGCGTGTAAACATTTTATCTGATTCAAACAACTACCAGACTCAAATCCAACCCCCGCCCAACCCCCTGCCCTCAATTTCAGATTCATAAAGGGAATAAGGGGGATTGGGCCTGTCAGGAATCCGCGGTATGTGCTGTGCTGAAATCCATGTTTCCACATCCCTGCTTCTGTTGTTACACCCATTGATAAATGGGAATCCGTTTCCATTTGAGCTAACAGCAGAGAGGGGTGCTGCAGGAAGTGAAGGGCCCCATGTACAGCCATGACACCTGGCCTCGCTTGCCCTACTGGTAAACATTGTGGGGCCCCTGCCCAGCCCAAAGAAAATCTATCAAACCTATCAAATCAAACTGTGGCATGCTGAGGTGTGTGGTCTACGAGGCAGGTGCAGGAACCACAATCACTGAAGATGAGGTTCACGTTCTGTTCAACGTTCAGATCTGTTCTTTGTTTCCATAGCAAATCTGGCTGGCCTTTATAGAGATTTGACAACTGAAGGCCTTGCTTTAATAAAATATCATTTTCATAGACTGTTTTATTGTCTTTGTCTCACTGCAGCATTATGCTGTCAGATCACTGCCGAAACATTTCACTACTTATTCCTAGTAGCTATAGAATAAAGTAAAGAAGCACTGGAATGAAGGCTTTAAGATTGACTTTTAAGAATGGACTGTTTTGGTGTGACTGTCTTTTACCCATGCTTCCACTCACTCAATGACTTCATTGAATTGTTATTTATGGCCAGGTGCTCCCAGAATACAAGAAAACAAGGAGGGAAATTGACTGTATTGTATAATTGCCTGCCAGCAAAGTCTTAATGCAGGAGTTTGAAAATCTTCTCAGAGAACAAATAACTAAATGAATGAAGCCATTCCTGTGACACACCCGTTATTAAAAGTAGCCGGTCATAGGCTGTGTACATTATGTATACATTTAATGGTATGCGTGGGTATGTTTTTTGAAACTTAGTCATACAAATGCATTTTAGTTCTGATGGTCTCAACAAGATTCACCTTGACACTCCTGCTAACTATGAACATACTTTTGGAGGATCAACAGATCCAGATTATGTGTCACTCATATAAAGGATTGAACAGTTTCCAAGAATCAAAATGTATTAGCTGCTCATGCGTATTTGTGAATACCTCTGACACTGTTTCTGGGCAGGAATGATTTTAGGGGAAATAAATAATGTAATGAAATCAGATGTTTGTTTAATTGTCTGGGAGAAAATACTTATTTCAAATTATGACTCAGTATGTATGACAATATTTACATGGTTTTGTAGCTTGTTCCTGTAACAGGATTTTAGGTCTTCCAAAGAGAAAGCCATGAGAAATCAGACCGTGAGTTATGTCTGTGTCTCAGGAATTATGGGAAAACTGTCGGGATGTACATGTGAACAGATATGAGGTTATCATTTCTTTAATATGTGTATTTGGTAACAAACACCAAGTAAAACAAGGCTTCGACATCTAGATGCCATATGTTTGAATCCTTTTGTGCATGTGAGGAGCTGACAGTGCACCCTTGTCTTGTCTCTTTTCTTCTGTACTCCCTGTCCACCCACTAAAGAAAAGAACTTGTCAAATGCCTGTCACTCATGGAGAGAGAGGCCACTGGGGGAATAGCTGATTAATTACAATGTTATCGAATGAGCGAGAACAAAAAATAAATAATAAAGGCATGACTGCCTGTCTATTACACTGGGGTTTTGTAACCTCTGACACAAAAGATTGCAGAAACTTTTAAGCTATTGTGTGGAAGCTCTAAATCCAAAAAAAAGAATGAAAGACAGAAATGAAAAAAGGCATAAGCTGTTCCTTGATTAAGCTGCATCTGTCCAGAATGGTCTTTCAGAAATCCCTCTGCATGATTTATGGGTGGCAAAGTGTCCCGCTGTTTTTATTGTGAGGTTTTTATACTCGAAGAAGAGAGGGACTTGTGCTGAAGAAATTAAGCATTGCCTAATCTTTGCTCCTCAATTTATTTTGCTGAAGAACAAAGTGAACAAGTTTCTAGCAGTACACAGAAAGCTAATAATTACATGTTGTTATGTACATACATAATCACATACATATTTACTTTAAGGTAAAATAGACTCCAACTACAAGTATTAGTGCATACAGGCAAGAGGCCAGATATGGCATTCAAAGCTACCAATAGCCAAATGTCACCATTGCCTGATAAAACATTAAATCATGTCTTTATGATAGTATGTTTAGCCATGAAATAAGGGCCTGAGTCTAAAAGCAGTGAAAGGGAGATAAGATAAACAGAAAATCAACAGGATTTTCACTGACGCTGCAATATAAATGATATGACATTTAGGTGATGTAATGTGTCATGATGTGAATGCAAGCTGATTGGTTTGTATTTTTAACATCCATACTGCTTCTTCCTGTTTTGCATGAAATGATTTTTTATCACAATTGTTAATGGCATTCTAATGCAAATGTCTCATCTCGTCAGTTACTTATGTAAGCCATTTTAAAATTGGTAGAGATGTTTTTTTTATGTTCTTTTTTTTCCCTGTCGTTTATATTAACATCTTCCTGTTAAATGTGGGGTAGCTGCCTCAACCGATTAACATTAATTATTCAATTTATTTTTTGTCCCTATAGCAAGTAATCCATTTTATCTCTTTACTTGCTTGAGCACACAATCAACATTTTCAGGACTTACAGTATTGCAGATAACTTAAGAAGTGTCAAATCCAGGTCATTATTCAATTTATGGCCCAATTAAACCTAATTAACTGAATTCTGTAGGAGTGAAAAGCAGCATAGACTGTAACTCCCTTGCACTGAGACAGAATGCAAAGAAGCAGGCTATATCTACAACAAAATTAAACTTTTTATCTTAATGAAGTTGATTACCATGGAACTGAGTGGCTCTTTTTTAAAATGAGTACTTAAGGCTACCCAAATACAGTCAATTCCCAGCTTACTCTGTAATACCTTCCAAATAATCATACTCTCCTGGCCATGGGTGGAAATCTATTGTATACTTTGTACCTCTTTTTAAATCTTATTTATGTAATTTTCTTGATCATGGTCAGATATTTTAGCTGATATTGTATTCTGAATCTGAATGAACTCATGGCGCTCTCATGGCAGGGTGGCACTGTCAGCTCGCTCTTTGTCCGTATTTGAAACATTTTGCGGTGGTCAAGTCTACAGGTGAGTTACAATGCAGTTAATAAATTGAATAATATTTATGGTATAGCGAAAGAGATTTCCTTCCCCTTCTGCTTGAGAGTGACTTTTAATTGTTTAGGATTACAGTGTCTGACATCTAATGGGCTGATTCAACTGGTGCAGCCAATGGCACACTGATTAAAGTGTAATTAGGGACAGGTCTTTCACATGGAATTTTCTATTTTATTTGACAAGAAAAAATGTAAATTGTTATTATTCCAGTTGACAAAAATATGTCCACAGTATCTTAAGAAAGTATCATACGAAAAGAATTATGAACATTTAGGGGTTGATTTACTAAAGGTTTTTCTGTTCTAAATTATGCAATGAAATGGGTACGGTATGCTGTGTATCTAATATATGACCAGCAACTCAATTATTTGGACAAACAATTGCGTTTTGTTGTAAAAACCAACAGTATTTTGGTTCAGACAAGTCTGCTATCTGTCTGAACCAAAAGACTGTCTGAAAAGCTCTCTTTTTCACTAGTCAATGGCAATAAACAACCAGCAACTGTATGAACAAAGTTAGGGGACTTGCCTGCCAAAAGCAAGTTTTGAATGAAGGAAGCTAGATACACCATTAATAGACTGTACTAATTACTGCTAGTTAAAAAATCAGACTCACATTTAATGAGCATGAAAGCTTGTTGCAGTGCAGAGATATTCATGAATATGCAGTGTAACCTGTTGATTTTTAAAGCAATACTGTCAAGTTCGGTTCTGAGGATGTCGGTGAATCATGTGGCTGTGCTGAATTCTTGCTCTTAATTGCTTCATTTGCACTTTTTAATTTGTCCATGTTAAGACATTGATACTTTGCTTTAGTGGGTCCTCAAACCTTTTCATGTCATCATGTTGCTTTGTGAGTTTTAAAATTCATTCAATTAAAGAAGTTTATTACTCACTTAATTCTCCTGGCTTCTTAGATCTGACATGTAAGGAATGTAAATTTATGGAATTTAAGGTGAAAATAAAAACCAGAGCACAATCTGTGGTTCTCCATGATAACTGCTCAACAGCTTTCATGCCTGTTTTATTTGACTTTTAGTCTATATAAACTGTGTACATATTGTGGATATACAGTATTGATACCAAATAAAACAATAAACCCTGCTGATTTTAATTCCTTACTCTATGTTGAGGTGTTGGATATTACAATATTACTACACCCTATTGAGTCATCTGCAAGGATCAAGTTGGATCAAGGACTCCTAAAAACATGCTAACTGTTAAATTGAAAATGAATAATTTAAGAGGAATTTATCAACATCTTTTGAGTTTGTTTATCCAGTTGAACCCATTTATTAGAACAGAGACAGAGCATAATATAAAACATTAATTTTTCAAATAATTAGCAAAAGACATAGATTAATTATTAAGAAACTGGTTTTTTTTTTTTTTTCGATAACAAAAGAGCTGTCTTACACTCTCAAGCCTCTCATGATTAGACATGGTTATGGCTGAAGACAGTCCTGAGGGTCCAGCTGGTTGAATGGCTTTCTCAGTCTAGTTTGGAACAGATGGATTTTTTTAATTTGTTACCAGGAAAAACTTAAATTTCTTTACCAAATTTACTGTTTTGTTTCATTGTCTATGATTGAACAAACATATTTTCAAAAAAAAGTCAATTCAAAGTGTATGAGGATGTAAATCATCAGGAGGTAAATCCAGTGAACTCGTTGAGAAAGGCTCCACATGTACAACCACTGTATTAGTGTGCCAGTATGTATGAGGTGGTGGGACTGGGGAGCTCAAGAGAACCCCCATGAGAAAGAAACAAGTACAGGGATTCCTCCTTTTAATCTTCACCAGAGGGTAATTAGCCCCTTGCTGTGTCAGTGATTCTCACATCCTACACACACTTAAGTTTGGCCATTCCACCACAGCCTCTGCACCATGCCCCACAGCTTCAAAATTATGCCATCCTCAAAAAGAACAGTTTACTCCACCAGACTCTCTCCTTATCCCTCCATCTTTCCTCACAGGGTGAGAGCAGCCATGTTAGCCCCTTGCCTTCTCTTGTCACCAGAGCCAACTACTCACATGCAATATGTTGAGTGTGGACAGCCCTGCAGGTGGCTGTTCATTTCCTGTCAGTTCAAACGCACTACACTGTAGCTGCACATGTTTTTACAGCATCATGACTCATAATTTCATATTTCTATCGAGCTGTATGAGTCTGAACACCACACCTGCTGACACCCCACTGCTTTTCTTAACATTTATTTTTCTTCTGCTTTAACCTCAAATACCTCTTAATTTAATTTCATGAGCTGAAATTGTGTCCCGGTGACAAAAAAGTGAATTATGTAACTAACTAACTAGTTACTAACATTGTTAATGGAGAGTGAAAAACAACCCTTTTTATTATTTAATTGTTTTCCACTGTCTTTAATTCCTTGCTATTTCTCTGTGGAGAAATATTGTTATTTGGATTGTTAATAATTCCAAAATGAATAGTATTGTCAGCATACTCCAGCATGCATGTTTCTCAGCTTCTCTGTAAAGGCTACATGTCACGAGGCTCAGAGGCCTCCCTGCAGTGTTAACTTTGAGGTTCCCTCCTCTGTGCCAGTGCTTCCTATCTTGGTTACAAAAGAGGCCATATTGAACCCACAGAATAGAGAGTAATGCTGAATATGTATTCAGTATTTTTTTTTTTTTTTTTGGATATTTAACATCCACAATAAATGGGAAGTTCATTGCTTGGCCCTGCTAAGAGTGGAAGGAACCATCTCTAAATTTTTAATCAAGGACAATTATTGAATCAATTAATCTCTGATGAGACGAAGACCATCCGATTCAACTCATAGTGAGGGGCAGCAGGTGAGAAAGATGAAAGTAAATCCTAAAGAGCACAGTCACAATGGAAAAAGTAAGGTGAGCTTAAAGAATTCACCTAAACAAAGTAATTGCTTTAGACATCGACCACTTATGACTAAGTAGATTCTTTCCAAAATGATTATAGCAAAAAAGGACAGCATATAGGAGCTTTATTCACACTCATGTAATATTCTGTTCTATTCTGCTTAAATAGAAAGCTCAACAGTCAATAGATTGCTTCATAATTCAGTTTTTGTATTACTTCAGTATGTCAGATATTTAGTACATACAAAGTACAATTATATAACTCCTTATTAGATAATATAATTTCTTTTACTACATAACAGAAATTGTATTTTCTTATTGCCACGCACAAGATCAAATTAAATGTGTGGTTAAAAGTTAAGGTTACATTTGCACACAATTAGATCACTATTTTGTGAATTATATGTCAGCAAACTGTGGCTCTATAAATTCACATTACATCACTTAATATAAGTCCAATCTATTTTCTTGTCTGAAACAGGGTAAGAGATTCATACCAGGCAAGTGTGGCACGTGTGCCATGGTCAATAGTGCTACTGCATCACTGTTCCCCAGAGCAACCAGATATGCTCTTGCGGTGCAATGAACCAATAGCCACAATCCAAACAATGCCACCCTGCATTATATTAATCACTATCATAGCCAGGTGATAAGCATCATTTCTTCCTACTCACAGTGTTAATTTGTCTAAGTTCATATCATTCTAAGAATACAGAAGTATATTTTCTGTTTTTAATTTAAATTCAATTGCCTGTACAATTGTCTTGCAAACTCTCACAGAAGTCTCACAGCTTAAGATGGAGTTCATGTTTGTAGTTTTAGAAATTCATAAACAGACTGAAGATTATGTGTAGTTTGACAAAACTGTTACAAAACAATGAAATTCACCCATGTTTTAAGGCATTGTTTGGACAGATACAAAGAAGATTGCGATGGGCTTAAAACTGTTTTTAAAGACTTTAACTTTCCATTTCTGTAAATATGTGAACTGTTATGGAGGATTCTTACACTTGATGTAATGAATTTTTAAGCATGTCCATTAGGAGGTTAGTATTTCATGGGACATATGTGATGGGGTCATCCATGTTAAAAAACATATTAAACTCACTGAGTACAATGAAAAATTGGAGAAAACTTTTAATTAATTCATTAGTGTATCCACTGTATAGTTTGACAGACTATCAATTAGGGATGCCATTCATTTATAAAGTAACTGAATGGGTCCAAAACAATATGGTGTCTTCAGTAAACATGTGAGGGACAATGAAAAATTACCCATGTTTCCATTTCCTTATGTCAGTTCTGCCATCTATATTACACTATGTATAACACTAGTATTACATGTTCACATGATGGCTGAGATGAGCCTCAGGCAAATTAGCATAGTTTAGCGTGTATCATCAATTTTATGTCAAAGTATGCTGTAATAATTATCAACGCATGCATTATGACAGTATTATGGAATTTGTCATATGCTATGAAAGTCTCATGATCTGCTAGAATATGTGCTATGTCATGCTTATGATAGCTTTCAGTAGGCATTATAACTGTATAATCCTTAAGTATTACCAACAGATCTTCACTTTGATGAACCAGACAAGGGATCCATGTACAAAATTATAGATCAGTCCCTGAAGAAATTTGTGGCAGAATTTCAGATTTTTTTTTCATGAATTTCAGATATTCAAAAGATTCTGATTACAAATCACAGGTGTGTGTGATTATTTCATACATATTCTCATGGAGCCAGTGAAAAGATCACAGGTGTGTATGATTATTTCATACATATTCTATAAAGATCACAGGTGTGTATGATTATTTCATACATATTCTATAAAGATCACAGGTGTGCATGATTATTTCATACATATTCTATAAAGATCACAGGTGTGCATGATTATTTCATACATATTCTATAAAGATCACAGGTGTGTATGATTATTTCATACATATTCTTTAAAGATCACAGGTGTGTGCGATTATTTCATACATATTCTATAAAGATCACAGGTGTGTATGATTATTTCATACAAATTCTATAAAGATCACAGGTGTGTATGATTATTTCATACATATTCTATAAAGATCACAGGTGTGTATGATTATTTCATACAAATTCTCATGGAGCCAGTGAAAAGATGACAGGCACAGCAGAATGATGTGCTGATTTTTCCTCCCTTTTGAAACCTCATCCCTTCATAGCCCTAACGCTATGAGAATATAGCAGACAGGTGTGACCTTTTCATCATTGCCTCCCAACACTAAGACACAGTTTATGGGAAAGCAGCAAGGACTCTTTCCTCTGTGACCCCCTGTTTGTGACTCATGCAATTTAGTGCTGTTTATACAGATCAATTATGGGCCCACACAGTGCAGCAGAAAACTATGCGTTGAAAGGGAAGGAAAATGAGTCTTCCCTTTTGATGGGCATTCCAAATGTTTGAGTCTAAGTGCTGTCCAAAGGAGGGAAGGAGAGATATAAAGAGAGAGAACAGAGAACAAAAAGGAAACAAAAATTAAAATTAAACAAATTGCTAATTAATCAAAAGAATCTACCATGCCAGCTCTTGGAGGCCTTGTGTTATCAGATGTTTGTAAAAGCAACATTGGGTGGCAGTCGATATGAAAAAAAAATGATTACAATCCAAAGTGTAAATTAGCTTCCACCAAGATGAACAGCATCGTCATGCCTGGCCATGCTTTCTGGCCAACAAATGTAACTTGGAAGTACCCTGCCAAAGTAATTCCCATGAGAATGGTTTTCTTGGCATTCAGCTGTAGTCAGACCACAAGAACTCTTCCATGCTCAAATGGCTCCTATAACCATGAGAATGTACAGATGCCTCACATACAGGAGCCAGTGCATAATTACACTACTTTTTTGCCCCATAGCATTCCTTGAGTGACAGAGTTGGAAATGTAGCTCATGCAAAGCATATAATATAATCTAATATAATGTAACAATAATGCATTTTATTTCTTGAAATGTTCTCTTTTTGAAGATACATTTTTTCTCATATATGTATGACAGATGTGTAAAAGATTAATGTCTTTTGTGAAATGTGATCTGTGCAGAGCAGCTTGAGAGAACTGACAGAACACAAAATGTGTTGTATTTTCTGGAGACATGATTTAATGGCCCTACAAAGCCAACCAACCTTTATTTATGTAAAACATGTAATGTTGTAATCACTTGTCACAACTTAAACAACAAGCTATGGTTTTATTGAAAGCTACCATGAGCAAAAATTAGCACAAGAAAAAGTACATGACATTTTGCTCATTATGCCATAACTGTATTAGCGTCTTCCAGTGACACGATTTCAAAATTTCCATAAAAATAAATACCACCACTATTAATGGTGATAATGATTTCATAAATAACATAGCCCCACAGTATAACTTTGTGATGGTAGGTGGTGAAGAAATGAGGATGAAGTCATAAGCTGTGGTCTCATCCTCATAAGCCATAGTTAATTCCTTGGAGCACTGCCAGCATCACAGACATCAAATTCAATCTCCATTCAGTTTCCACTGCACATCCCATCATCTGACACATTCCATTTTTTCTCCATTTAATGATGTAAAAATGGCAGAGTGCAATTACAATGCCCATTAAAACACTGACAAGTAGCCCATGTTGATGAATTGTTAGATCCAGTGGAAATATACATAATGACGATGGAATGACCAGTCCATGGCCACTATGTAAACCCGAGTACTGTAGCTGGGCTAGTGTGGTGGTAATTTAACGTAGGAGGAGGACAGTTATTCTACCTGACAGGTGAGGATAAACTGTGAGAATCAAACGAGGATTCTAATGAATGATGATTACTGAGTAGAGTGCCTTTTTTTTCCTTCCCATCATGCCCTGTCCTGGACTTCTTCTGTCCTCAGTCTGCATCTGTTCGATGTGTGTATATGATTTATACTGGATGCATCATCTCTAGCTTGTATACCTGTGTGTGCGCGATCGTGCGTGCATGCATGTGCGTTCGTGTGCGTGCGTGCGCGTGCGTGCGTGCGTGCGTGTGCGTGCATGTGTGTGCATGTGTGTGTAATGGTGCACATGGGCAGAAAGCTGGAAAATAATCTGGCCAATTAACTGTAGTCACATTATTCATTAGACTCCTTGTCATACATACTCTTACCCCATTCAAAATGTTCTCTATAGTAATGTTAGCATAACGTTTGAGTTGGAATACATGATATTAGATACATTGGAGAGAGGAAAGGAGAGAGGATATGTCTCTCAAAGCCTTAATGAAGGTAAGCTTAAACTTCTCTCTTTGTGGACTTTGTCACAAACCTTGTCCCTTCTATTTGGCAAGCAAATGTAAACATTGCTCTCCGCAGCAGGGATAACACCGATGGTGATCACAATTATTAAAATGTAACCTATCGTTTATGTTCCATCCTTCACATTCATTCCATCAGTCAACACATAATTATCCAGCTGCATAATAATGAAACTACTGAAGTAAAACAGTTTGATTGAGCGGTGTGGTAACAGTGACATAACACCCTAAAATCCATGGCCCAAGAAATGAGGTGACACTCACTAAGAATGTTTGTTGGCCAGCTGTTTGCTGTCACATAAAAAGGAGATACTTTCCTCTACCAAAGTGAAAGTTTTGGATTGAATATGGTTTTCTGTATTTCCTTCATCAAATCTTGAAAGGACCAATACAATGAACTCAAAAGAAGAGATGGAGATTTGTTTAGCGTTTTTTCCAAAAGCACCGTGAAACTCTCAGTGGTGCCTCCCCGAAGGTTTTCTGTGTTTCATCCAATCAAAAGAAACCTGATCCTCATTCAGGTGCTCACAAATATCCTTGGAATAAGAAACAATCCCACTGGGCCATGAGGTCAGAGTGAGAAAGAGGCACAGCAGAGGAATATGAAAGTCATGGAAACAAAGTCAGTTCAGGAAATATGTGATATCCACATACACCTCCAGTTGAGTATGTTCACTTTATTTTCATTCTTTTCCTCACTCTGGCCTCAGCACCAGCACAAACTTAGAAACCAAACTAAGAAATCAGTAATACAAAGATAGGGATACATCCTGACTAATGTGACTAAAGTGTGTGCATTACATGTACTTATAGAAGTATAAATGTGTGAGTGTGTGTGTGTGTGTGTGTGTGTGTGTGTGTGTGTGTGTGTGTGTGTGTGTGTATGTGTGTGTGTCTGTGTGTGTGTCTGTGTGTGTGTGTGTGTGTGTGTGTGTGTGTGTGTGTGTGTGTGTCTGTGCATGTCTGTGTGTGTGTGGGTGTGTGTGTGTGTGTGTGTCTGTGCATGTCTGTGTGTGTGTGGGTGTGTGTGTGTGTGTATGTGTGTGTTCATGTGTGTGTGTGTGTGTGTGTGTGTGTGTGTGTGTGTGTGTCTGTGTGTGTGTGTGTGTGTGTGTGTGTGTGTGTGTGTGTGTGTGTGTGTTCGTGTGTGTACGTGTGTGTGTGTGTGTGTCTGTGTGTTCGTGTGTGTGTACGTGTGTGTGTGTGTGTTCGTGTGTGTGTGTGTGTGTGTGTGTGTGTGTGTGTGTGTGTGTGTGTGTGTGTGTGTGTGTGTGTGTGTGTGTGTGTGTGTGTGTGTGTGTGTGTGTGTGTGTGTGTGTGTGTGTGCATTTTGCACACGTACATTGCTGCAGGCTTGTTTTTCTGTGTTTTCTTCAAAAGGCTGAAATAAAAGAGAAGAGAGATCTGAGGTCTTCATCAGGCCTTTTCCTCTGATCCATGCAGCCTGATTCTGCTTCCCAATGCGAGCGCCTGCACAGATGCTATCGTTGACCACATGCAGGGCCCTGCTGCACCTCGGCTCACCCGGTGTCTGCTGCTGTTTAAAGCCATTACACACAGAGTGAGGAAAACACAGGCTCACACAAACTCTGAAAAAGGTCAGGTAGCAGCAGCATGGCAGAGCCCAATATTTAAAGAGCCCTACAGTTAAAACGTTATGGAGGGAAAGTGGAGCAAAGAGGGAGAGGGAGGGAGAGAAGGGGAGAAGCAGATAATTGTAAACACCATATTTCTCACAGAGCTTAATATCAGATACGATGGGTAATTTTGACCCAGGAGGATGGCTTGTGGAAGACTGGCAGTTAATACTGTGACACCTAGTGGTAGCAGGTCTATTGACAACTTGTTGAAGTAATGAAAATCCTAGGTATTGATAAGTCATTGGTCTTAGATGCATTCATCTCATCTCATCCCTGCTACACCTGTTAAAAAATGGACTCAGTGCTCAGTGTTGTCTTTGACTATTTAAGTCCTTGACCACAGGTAAATCAGTAAAACCCTTTTCTTTTTTTCTGTCCACAACAGACTTGTTTATACCATTCATAGCAAGAAGGTGCCCAGAAAGTGCATTGATTCATTTATTTTTTACAGCTTTTCTATTTGCCAAAATTGCAGGCAAAGTAAGTAAAAGCATCAGTACAGCTCAAATAAAATGCAGTGAATCTGCAGAAACATTGATAAAATCATTAATATAAATGTACGAAACAAAAT
Organism: Albula goreensis; assembly: GCA_022829145.1. Classification (NCBI taxonomy): domain Eukaryota; kingdom Metazoa; phylum Chordata; class Actinopteri; order Albuliformes; family Albulidae; genus Albula; species Albula goreensis. The sequence continues at coordinate 19,030,581 of CM040750.1, forward strand.
TTGCAAACATGTCAGCACCACCTTAAATATATTATTTTTCAAAAAACACAAACAAAACTTTTCTTTAGATTACTAGTTTCCAGAGGATAGGATGTGGGGGTGTAATTTTGTTGTTTTTGTGTTGTTCGACAGAAGTGACGTAGGCTGGCCACTGAGGAATAGTGTGGGCGCATTGCCTTAAGAGGAATTGTAGAGGAATGCAGTTTAATATGGAAGTATTCTACAGACAGGGGGTAAATCTCACCTCCTGCAGGCACACAGCCTTGATTAGTCTTCACTATGCGGGGCCCAGGGAACTGCAGCAGTGAGAAAACAGTGCCTACAGACAGTACGCTGAGCCATGAGCTGGTGAAGGTGATCGCTCTGAACACACTCTTATCTGGCTCCATTTTTCAAACAACAGTAAGCTTCAACTTCATCATGGAGCATGTATGCATCCAAATAAATATAAATGAACTAAAGAAAAGTCCTGTGACTTTGTGCATGAACATTTCCTCATAGTTGTGAAGTGAAATTCCAGGACACATGTTTTTCTAATCTGATCCACTAGAAAACATTTGTTTTCACCAGTTTCCCTCCTAATGATTAAATTTCTTGGTATGCATGCCATTTAATATTAACATTTTGAGTAATGGGTACCAATGGAAGGACCCAGTGATCATCATAAAATCCACTACATAGAATAACTCGCAACATTTATAAATGTTGCGAGTTAAATACAATTTAGTCCATTTTTTTTGTTAATTATGTTCTTCCAAAGCCATTGTGAAACATATATAATACCTTTATAATCGCTGCATAAACTCCATACAAATGTTTCAGAAGAACTTCTGGAGGATTCTTTGTAAGAGACTTGACTTCAATTCAAATCACATTAAACGTCATCTCTGAGAACAGGATTTAATGGAACGTGTTATATCATCCTTCAGAAATGTCCTAAATGTTGTGATGTTCATGAAGCTGTAATGCAGCCCTACAGGAAGCCTTTAGGGCAGTCTCTTTCCTGTAAACGGTGACTAAATGTTTCACAAGGTGACACATAATTGGCTTGTTTCCGCAGTGAAGCGATCAACTGTCCTCTGCTGTCTGGAACTGGCCCCAGTAAGGGAAATCCGCCCTGCCTCATGTAAAACTTCTCTTACAGAATGTGGTAATCACTGCCTCTGTCTGGGGAGATGTATCGCTAGCACGTTTAAACACGTTAAAGCACGTTCCAACGTTTTCTCTAGAGACTCACAGCATGAATACCAGCATACAACAATTGACTTCTGGTAAGTGTGCTGGCACATATGTGTTATGAATGTATATGTACATGTTATAAGTGCTATGTATGCATATGCGCTATGTATCAGCACAGACCTTAACCATAACCGTCATCCAAGGTCTGGGATATTCTGGCCTCATCCTGTATTACATTTCGATCTTATCACCCATTGCACAAACAACATATGCATGTGTTCATAATTTAAACTGCATTTATATTAATAAACATCCTTAAATACAGTATAAGAGGAGATATATAACAAGATTGCATTTGACAATCAGACTTGAAATCAACATGTAATGTCTGCTTAAGAGCTAAAGGTAACCTGACAATAGACTTTAGAATTACCTTTGATGACAAACCAATAATCAATTGAAGTGATTGAATTGAAGTGTTGTCAGTAAGATAGTGATTTTCTGTGTAATTCTTTGGAAACGTGCGTGGATGTAGCATGCTCAACGATGCTCCAGTAGTGCAGAGAAATAATTGCACAGACTGGACATAAAGTGCAAAAAAATAGAAAAAATCCAAAAAGTTCTCTGGGGATCATTCTTTATGTGAGCCTTGTCACTACTCTTAATTCTTTATAGGGCTTTAAGGATGTCAGCTCCCAAAGGATATTCTTCTGAAGATATTTTGTTTTAATCACAAAGACAGGCAGTAAAAGTTTATGAGGGAAGGAAAATGAATAATTAACATTTAAATGCTCTGACTTTTTTGCCTTGCCATCACAAAACTCTCTCTTTCATGGCTTTCCTTGAATCCTCATAAGCTCCCTGGTTTCTGCTTTGTGGAAAATGACATCACATAAGAAAATGGAGGCCTTGACATCCATTATATGAGATGAGATGACTATAAAACGTAATCACCAGATTTCTCCATCACAACACTGTCTGAACACAACTTTGAGTAATGATTTAGTACATGACAGCCAAAAAAACAAAAAAATGAGTTTGGCCATGTGACGCTTTAAAGCCATTTGAGGCCCCTGCTGAGATTTGTGCTGCATAAAGAGAAAACAAGGTCAGATGAAATTAGATCACCACATGTAGATGTTAGGAGTGCAGGATAGACTAGAGAACCCCTCAAGCTACAATCCACAATCTGTACAGATTAGCTTCTCCTGTGACTGGCCCCTCCTGTAGCTTTGTAGCCCCAATACAACCCCCAACTGCAGTAACTCTGCTTGGTGTTTTATGATGCAGGCTTACGGCATATGCAGGATTCTACCTATTTTAAAACCATCCACACACATTCTGCCTGTAATAAATGCACCCACTCACTCCCTTTTCAATTTTGCATCACTTTTCTTGCGCATTTGGCCATACAATGACGTCAAGCATAAACAGCTGTCCGATTTGGATGAATGAGGTTGCAATATCCACATAATAGTCAAATTGTTGTTGTATCCGTATATAAGTCTAACAAATATGCATGAACAATAGAGTCGCTCTGTAGCATTGCAGACAGGTACTTATTAACATTAATTTCTTGATCATGGCAATTTAGAAATGTAAAACAATTAAAAAAATGAATTCAGCTCTATTTGGTTTTTGTAAAAATAGACCTCTTTAGTTGCCTCAGTGAACAAACAGCACACTGTGAGACTTGCTCGCATTCCCTTGAATTTCCTATGCTTTTTTAGCGGGGAATCAGGACTGGGTAAGTCTCATGAATTATAGTTATTGAACGTATAATGATGAGAGGACACTTATCTCTGCCTCTTCTATGTATGATGAGAGGCACAGATGCGTTGCAGTGCCAAATTTCCCCAACTCAACCACCCTCAGAGCCGTATAGCCCCCTTGCTTTTACTTAAGAGAAAAACTTCCATTAGCCCTAGCCGGTAGACCTTTGGTTGACAGATGAAGATGTGAGTGCTACATCGCTCTAATTGGTCTTCTTTGTCATTAAAGCAGGTGCTGTGTCTACTCTCTCCTGAGTCAAACTAAATCAAACCTGCTTCTGGCATGTTTATGTCAGAGATAGCACTCAGCATCTGTGAAATCTGCGCACAAGCAGGCTCTGATTAATGTCCAGAGAGGAAGCATTGTTTTTCTTTCAGTTTTTTTCTGTATGTTTTCTGCCTTCAAATTCTCACTACCTGTGCTCTATGTAGGATTCTGGTTCAAACCCTTAAAATCAGCACACCCAGTTAAGCATATGAGAGCACAGATCATCCCACCAAAGCTATGCAAATACCGGTATTCATTTGTCTAGATGGTCTTATTGTAGCCACAGTTCTGCTCACCAGACGTCAATTGTCACTTTGGCCACAGCTAGACGTAGGCAATTGGTACTTCTAAAGAAACCGGTGATGGGTGATTGAGAGCTGTTCCGGCTAGGACAGATAATCCAATTATCACACCTACTGTATTCAACCACATGAACTACCCTCACTAGACCAGTGATAGTAGGTAGATGGTTATTTCATTATCGTCTAATCCTGATCAAAGCTATGTATCGGTATAAAGAAGGTTTTCACTGAGGGCTCAGGGTTCATTTGGATTCCGCTGAACCCAGAGTGCGTTTCACATATTTCTGACTACTGCCATTTCTGTAAATAAAGAAGTCTTTTCCAAGAAGATCAGAATTGCGGCTTTTTTTCTTTACATCTATCACAGAAAATCTGAAAGAATAGAACCAGAAATACATGTGCCTATTTGTTTGTCCTTGATAATGACAATGCTTTTAAGCCAGAACACATAACAAATTAGTGCTGCTATGCTGTTATTTTTAATAAATGTACAATGAATTTTGTTGCTTTCTGTTTGAAGTCTTGCCTCTGAATCAGGATAAACAAGAATAACGGCTGATATCCAGTGTCATGTGCAATAAATCTTCTTCTTGCAATTAATCTTATTTCTTCAATCCTGCAGGACCGCTGGTTAATACAGAGTCAATCCTGTGGTCTGGAACAGCACAGATGTGTGAGGACCAGCTGACAAAAGAAAACACACTTCCAGAATGGAAGGATGAGATTCAAGGTCGCTTCAAAGCATTTTGTCCTTGATTTTAGTAAACAATTGGTCGAATAATGATGTAATCACTTCTGCAATGTCGGTTAAAAAACAAAAATATAACTACTGCAAAAAACATTCTTAAATGTACTATTCAAAACACAACAAAAAAATCCACTGCTAAATACATGGACCTCCTTCTTTGTTCACCTGTACTTGTTTAAGTTCTAACTTGGGAGCCGCTAAAGTTCGAGCATCAGTGCCAATGCTGTGAGCACAGAGCCACTGACCCGCTGTCATATTATAAAATTCACTGTAAAAATTCTATTTCAGGAGACCCTGGAGCTACACCATATGAGAGAACATTTTACAGCTGTGACATGAGGTAAAATGAATGAAATAATAACATCTCGTGCAGGGCCACCCATGATGTCGTAATGCATGGCTTAAATGCCATGGCATTTATTCAAGGACGATAAATTGAATCTGCACAGAATTTCTAAATCCAGAGGCCCAAATCTTCAGATCTCATGGTTTATCCACTCTGCAGGGACACATCTGTTTAAAGGAATATTAGCAGTGTGTTAATTATGTGTGGGCATATGCTCTGACGGTGGAGGAAAATGCAGAGGAAATGTTGGAGATAGCTGATGGATCAACCTTGCACTCTTGCCGGGTTCATTATGGCAAGATATAAGCCATGTTGCGATTTTCCATTACATCTTGATGGGTCGCTCTCTGTGGACTTAATGGTGCGCAGTCCTCAGTGGATATTGTGACAGGATTGTCTGAGTCGCTCAACAAATTACAATAATGTGATTAAATAAAACTCACAGAGAGAAGGCCCAGGGGGCATTGCCTCTCCGTTTCCCTGATTTTTAATGGTTACCTTGCAAGACGGTAATACGCAGGGATGTGCATGGAGACTGCTGGCTTCATATCCATGACGATTCTTTTGCATCATGTGAGGCATGGGTTGTTCAGTCCTTTTTAGAATGCATTATGTTCATATAATTAACATATTATAAAAAAGTAACTGTGACAATAACTACACATTAATCCCAACAACTGTGTAAGACAGAGCTCAGCAAACAGTATTTTATTATTATTATTATTATTATTATTATTATTATTATTATTATTATTATATACCTTTATGTACCTTCATATCTGGTATTTCACTTTCTGCATGTCTATGCTTAGATGTGTGACACTTTTGCAGTGTCCTGGTATGTGAATTATGGAAGCTCACCCACAGTGTCCAAGGTTGTCCACCATGCCCCAGGTTGATAGGACTCCATGCAGTGCATTCTCTCAAGTGAGAAATTGCCATTCAGCAGACCCTGGCCACTGGACAGTGCCATGAGGGATGGGAGGTATGCTTCTCATACCCATCGCTGTGATTGGGCTACAGAGCATTCCAGGCGCACTGCGCCAAGTCTTGTCCCACTGATAGAGAGGGAGGGAATCCGGAGCACAAAATCACAAATTCAGCATTCATCTCCTATGGCTTTGTGACTAGAGGGGACTGTGTGTGTCTACAAAAAGCCATGAATTGAAAGGATTTTTTTGTGAGTAATGGTTGGGCTGTTCAAGGGGTGGGAGTTGAAGGAGTGCACAAGGAGATTTGTAATCCAAACACAAGTAAAGCACACATTACACACACATACATATGTACAAGTGCACACGTTCGCACAATGAAGAAAGACGAGTCTTCTGTCGCCCCCGGGACACAATCAACGCTGCCAAACACCAGCACAGTCAAGCACACTAATCAAAATCCAAAAACAAATCTCTCCTTCTCTATGTGACCAGAGTGATGGAGCAGCTGTGGACGGCACCAGCGCTACGTGCTGTGATAGAGTGATTGTTTTCAGCACCCCCCATCCCCAACCCTGTGCAAACTGCTGAAGAGGAATGCTAATCTTCAGGAGGGTGGGGGGCTTGGCAGGGTGTCCTGGCCATGAAGTGTTTATCTTCTATTGATACCCAGATACACCACGGTTCTTTGTTTGGACCTTGGCACTGTTGGTCTCCCTCTGAATGAACGAAAGGGAGAGGCTGCTCAGCAGTGATGAACGACAAATTTATTCCGCATATTGCTCTCAGATATCAATACAGAGGAATGAAAGGATGCTTGTACAGAAGGCATGGCATGAGACGTTCTCATGCTTTGCAAAGGGATGAACTGCTAGCCACCAGAAAACTCCTCAAAGAAGGAGAAGATGGAGAATGAGACAATAATAACAGCACTGCTTTACTCCTGAGGATGTTGTCTTTAACGGTGTTTAAGGAGTGGCATGTTGAAGGAGCTCAAAAAGCTGTAAAAAAATAGACACATACTCACTCAACGGGGTGAATGAGCACCGCATGAATGAAAAACTCATCTATAGGCATGAGGACTGTGCTTTTGAAAAAAAAAAGCAAATATGAGGAACCGGTAAAGTAGCTAAAGAATGCTGATATGAGAGAATAGCAAAGGTGTGGGGAGGGGAGGGGTATTTTTAGAGCCTGCCACTCCCATGTCTGAGCAGTGCTCTGTCAGCTTGGGGGGAAGGGGGGCTGCTCCAGGGAGAGGAAGAGGGTGGCAGATGATGCTATACTGCATGCGCAGGCCATGGAGCTCTCAGTCCTCTCCAACCACCAGACCTGACATCTGCTGTCTGCAGGGAATTTCCACAGACACACGAGAGACAAAGACAGGGAAGGGAGAGGGACAGAATGGAGGGGGGAGCTGGAGTTATGGAGGAGAGAATGGAGAAAATATGAAGAAAGACAGAAGGAGGGGTGTGGCATGACAATGGGCACGGACAGTGTAGAAAGATAGAGCGTGACAGAGAGACTAAGTGATGGAATGAGACAAACAAAGAGAGAGAGAGAAAACCAAGGGGCTGGAAGTGAGAGAATGTTCCATCTCACAGAGATAACTACGGGAGCCCTGAGAGAGGCCGCAGGAGCTGCTGTTGCCATGCCAACACTGGAGCACCCCCCACCTGTAACTGACTTTTCCATTTTCCACCATCTAGCATAAAATACTGTCAATACAATAGTTCTTTCAAATACCTCATATATCTCTCCAGCCTTGTACCTCGGCTCCTGAAAACCCCTCTGATTGTCCTCTCCAAAGAATGTTTCATTTTTCCTTCCTGCATCTTTGGAGAATCATTCAGATGGAGTATCCAGGTAACACAGGAGTAGCTGTCAGACTGGTGACCCTGCGACCCTCCCCTGCCTCCACTGCACAGATGGGACTGTTGGGAACAGATGCTCTTATGTCTGCTGCCCTTAGGACAGCGTGCAACCAAGTCAATAAATTACATTTAAGCAAAATTTCAGCAACATGTTGATATACTTGCACTATAGTAGTGCCATGAGGTACTGTGTCTTTAGCTTTTGGCTAAGGTTAGCTTAACATACCAGTGAATATGGATCAGTGGAAACCACTACTCTCTACCAAAGGTGTGATCTTTTCATATAAATCAGCGGCTGATGCCCCACAATACAGGAAATTCAGTACAAGGAGGGGTGGAAGCATAAGGGAACTGTGGAGCAGCAGAAAATGGAATGAGAATAAAACCTTTCTGGTCATTCTGGGACAGCACACGCAGTCTTTGAAGATAATGAGTGTTCCTGCTTGAAAAGACAAGACAATTTTCTACAGCCATACATTGATATATTCAGTGCATATATTTGTATTCTCAAATCTATGGAAGAGTGTTCAGTTCAGCGTTGCTTATAGCTGTATCCACACATTTCCACACCTCCCGAAAATCAAACTGCATGTAATACAGGCTCATGCATAAATATACAAATTGGCTTTTGTGCAAAATTAATTTGTAATATATTGTTGTAATGCTCTTACAATGTAACTGTCACAATTACATATCACACAACAATATGCTGTATACCTAATAATCCAAGGTAATATTCCATTGGTGGAAAACCTGTTTGAAAGCCAGACAATAGATGTGTGAGTGTGTTTTCAGTTTGAGGACATTTTTAACATTCACGTCAGACTATGGGAGCTCAGCAATGGGATGAGGGAAGGGTATACAAAGCAGTGTATGGGAGCGTATTGTTAAAAACTGAACAAAGAATTGATATAGTTTCAGCTGGGAAATCATTTATGTATGCAACTTCAATGACATGGCAATTCAAAACAATTTTATGAAGATAATACAAAACGGTTTCATCCTGACACAACTGTAACCTGTGCGAAACTGTTTGAAACCTTACGCAAACTTTTCAATGGCCAGTGATCCTAGCAACAGAAACAACTACTGCTCAACCCAGGAAAAAACCAATCCAAGATTGAAGAGATTTCTGGAACCAAACAACATAAAAACATTAGCCCATCTGCCTGAAACTGAAACCCAAAGAGTACCATATCAGCATCTTCCTAAATCTCCTCTCCCCATCTTTGCTATCATCCCTGTCACCTCTCTTCACCACCCCCTTCAATTGGAAAAATGGTCTGAGACAAGTAGATGTGACCAGGATTTTGAGTATCAAGAGAAATGAAATTCATACTGCATTAATCTTGTGTCTTAATGTATACACAGGTAGATAGGCTGTCTAACAAAACACTTTAGTATTTATTTCCCCAGGGTTCCTTGGGGGGACTGAGTATTCCAGAAATGAAGCGAGACAGGGAATGACCAGAAAAAAGCAGGATGTGAAGTTAGATCAAGTTTTCTGTCTGGTTCCTTTATGAGACATGCCTGATTTCATGCCATTTCATTTTCTGACAGCGGAGAAAAGCGAGGCAGTGAGAAATAGGATTTAATTCCCAGACGTGGAACCTCCAGTTTAGACTGTCCACATTCTCAGGAAGATAAGTGTGTTTTTCTTATAGAACCCAATCAAGACCAGAAGCAAAAGGATGTATTGTGAAGTCATACAATACTGAGTGATTTTCATTGTAATAATCAAAGTAATCGATATGTTATTTCAAATTAGGCAAACAGAATAATGAATCACAGTAATTTGATGGCAGTGGCAGGCTGTTCCTTGTGGGATTCAGAATGAGAGTAATTGAACAATTTATTTCTTCTGCCTCTAGAGTGGCATCTGAAGGACATTGATGGAACAGCAGTTCAGGGGGGAGAGATGAAGCAGAGAGTTCAGCACCTCACTCTGCAGGCCAGCTTTGCTTGAAGTGCCATTTTCACACCTTCCTTACCCTTGCCATGCTGTGTTCAGTTCCTCATGGCCCAAAACTGAACTCCATCATACATTACCTGCCTCGCACACACAGTGGCGGTCAGAGCAGCTATAGATTTGGATCCTGCCTGGTGAAGTGTGTGCGAGCACAACAACCCTGTAGGCTCATGCCCGAGAGCCAATCAAATCTAGTTCTCAATGATGGTCAGCTGCTGGCCTGTTAGCGCGGTCGAATGAGTTCCGGCGAAAGGAGACATGATAGATTACTGGTTCATTGGAGGTGACGTTCCTGAAGCCACTATCGCTTCTCTGGCACTCTTTGCTTTTTCTTACTTTTTTCAATTTTCTTTTGAACCAGCTGCTCAGCAAAGTAAACTGCTGTGTCCAGTCACAGACGTCCCTGTATGCACGCATATATGATCGTGTACGTGTTTTCCTTTAGACTGAATGAGCTCTTCTTAATTCTAACATATTGATCATAGGCATATTTATTGATATTGATGTATTTTATGTCTCCAGTGGTGTCTCATAATTCAACATGAGGATTATACATCAAGTCAAAATGTTTTCATGTCCATAGTGCATGATGTATGGTTTTTCAATGTGGTGTATAAGATGTTGTAATCCCAGTGTGTTTAAGATTCATATTGTTCATGTAATTACATGTTGCAATAATATTGTCTCTAAAATACATATTGTTATGCAGGATAGTGATAACATATTGATAAACCTTATTATTTGGATTATTTTCAATAATTATCAATATAAAACTAAAATATAAAAATAAAACCCAAGTACAAAATATAATTTATTTCCATTATTATGATATCACTTCTCCACTTCATTTCATTTCTAAGGTACATAATTTGACTACATTTTACATGCAGTTGGGGACTATGACACACACAGGAAAAGCTTGAATAGCATGTATTTTGTGCAATACATGAAGTTGGTACAAGGATAAATACTATGGCAGGAGAGATTATGAAATCAAAATTATGGAAAATAAAAAATGAGAAATTATTTGAGTGGTACATTCTACTTATTTATTTGTCTATTTGTTTATTCATTTGCTTATTCACTTCTTTCTGCCAACCAGTTGCGTCTGTGAGTAGATCATTTGGTTACTTTGGGCTAATTTCCTGGGGGATGGCACTCTTTATCAGTGGCTGTTTATCCATGAAGACCATCTGGATCCAAGCGATTAGAGCACGGTAACCTGAACACAAACCCGGAACATTCTCTGCCAGTTACGTCCCCTCGGTGTCTTTGAGTCTCAGTGATGAGATGAATTTTGGGTGAGCGGTACATATGGTAGGCTGTGATCAATGGCAGTCCCTGCATGCTCACACAGTCAATGTGAGAGTGCAGTAAAGGAGCCTTATCTAATGACAACTCCTTCCTGCTATGGAGAAATCCATAAATGTGGATCATAATTATTGTGAGCAAAATAACAATACAATAACGCAGAGGTACAAAATAAGTATTTATGAATCATGAAAAATGATATTCCATGAGCATGTATATGAACACTTCCTGCTGAAATTTTGGGTGAGAAATGCATCCATTGAAAAATGTCTTTAATGACATTTGAGAACTTGTGTTTCATTACACGCTGCACCCTGGAAGCATTTCACTTTTAGGGGCTCTGGTCTCTGATGCCCATTTCCAGTTTTGTGTAATGCATGATTCACCCTCTGCAGAGACCACCAGGAGAAGGATAGTGCAGAGGGGGACCTTGCCATATGAACAGAGAGAGGCAGACAGTAGCAGAGGTCTGTCAGGGTGTATAAGTGCATCTTGTCTTTGATGCATGGAATGAAGTTGGGATCAGTGGGAGCAAAACTGGAAACACTGTGACTGGGAAGTAAATGACTTTCAGAGCTGGGCCTAAAATGAGACATGTGGTTAAAATAATGTTTTCTGTGGAGAAACATACACAAACGTGCGCACAAACACACACACACACACACACACACACACACACACACACACACACACACACACACACACACACACACACACACACACACACAAACACACATACACGTTTTAGAATTTGCAGCCTGAAATAATGCTTCTATATTGGAAACATCATGTTCATTTTGCCAAATGGATTCACACCTCTTAGCCCTTAGACTTTGACCTGTGCAAACTATATTCAACTTGGATATCAATGTTTACACTGTGTGAGTAAATTCTGAGCTGGCCCCCTGTGTTAAATTTAGTAACACATTCCTCATGATCACAGCTTTTATTCTCTGCTCCCTTTGAATTTTTCAGTGCTAATAATGAGCATGTAGACTCATTATTATTGTATTATTCATAAAATAATAGTAGCACAATTGATAATATGGCAAGTAAACGTGAGGAACTGGAACCCACCATGCCTTAAGCTTGTTTGCATATTTTCTAAAATTGCTTATTAATGGTTATTTGTGTGACATTATAATAGCAGGTTTCTTTCAGGGTATTCACACACTCTGTAGGTGACAGAGAGAGAACAGAAAGCATACAAATTTTATTCCTGAGACCTGGAGAAAATGGTGCTGAAATACACCACTGTACACAATTTATTTTTAAAATTCTGGAGGTTTTTTCGTGGGGGGGGGAGTAATTTCTGTATTTTTATTGCATTATTGATCAACTCTATTCATCCACATGGACCAAAATGTGGATATTATTCACTGAGGACCAAAAGTAATCAGGCTGACTGGAGTCAATAACAAAATGTAAACCAAAACCACTGCCCCTCATATTTCATAGTTTAACTCGAGTTATATGAACAGTAACAGAAAATGTTTGCTGAGGGAATGGGAAAACAGGATGGAGTTGTGTTTCGATCTTGAAGGGAAAATCATTTAGGTTATGACAAATCAGTTTTACCAACCTTACATTTCAGGCCATGTATAAATTTTGTTGTGGGGCCATTTTCATGGAGGAATGCTATGTCAACCAAGGCGACTGAAATCATGAAATGAATACCCACGGCCCTGTTCTGTAAATACATACAGAGACTCATCTGCCAGCCTGGCTTGGCTCTTTTTAATATGAAATATCAGCCTTGTAAAACATATGAATAAATAAATAAAATGCTCCCCTCTTGACCGCAGCTCCCTCGGTTGGAAGATGCGGCTATGTGCCGGGGATATCAATGAAGCTGGTGACACATACGCCCGGCAGCTTGATCTATGAGCATCGATGCCACAGAGCCCATTTTATTACCGCCACATACTAGATATGCGCATGTAAAGACAAACACCAACCCTTGTCTAATATTATGTACATATTCAGTCGAGGACTGCCTGAAAAACAATGGCCGGCCACATAAAAAGGAGACATCAATCTTGGTTCTAACTGCCAAGAGAAGCCAGACCGGGCCACTTCTCTCCAGTGCCCATGTGGGAATCCTTGAAGGAGACCTTTTTTCAGGCAGGAGGAGACAATGATAAGGCTTAGCCATTCACTGACCGACTGCTGCTGACTCACTCATTCAACAAGACTCCTGTAGAGTCGCATTCCTTTTGTGAAGTAGTTTCAAACAGCCTAGAAGCTTAGCCACGGCCACTATAAGTGCAAGTTCTGCTCTGTTTTTTCTTGTGTCTTGCTCTAGTCTTTTTTTTTTGGCTTTAATAGTATATTCTGGTCACATATTGCTCACCAAAATGAGAACTTGTTACTGATCCCGTTTTGGGACTGAGAATGAAACAGTGTTCATGCGGGGGAGGACAATGAACTGTACACAGGAAAGGAATCTTACCGTGAAAATGGCCCTGCGTCTGTTTTGGTTCCTTAAGGAAAACCCATCACTTTATTTTCATTGTATCTGTGCTAGCATACGTGTTGTGAACTACACATGAAATTACACCAGTTAAATATTACTATATGTAATTACATATTTGACAACTTAGTTATGTATAAAGTGTTCAGAGACGCTGTAATGCTGCAACATCTGAGCAGTCAGATCATCTGCTAATGTTTGATGTCTGTTGGACTCACTTTAAAAAAATATCATTTCAGTGACTCCAGGGTACCAGATTTTATTTTTTCCGTTTTTATTCACCGTATTTCATAAGAAGCACATTCTATACCATCACATTTGGAATATAATCAGGTAACACAAACAGCCCTGGAGATCTGCACTAAAAGGTTGGGCTGGGACACTGAACCTCCTGAATTAGCACTTTTTGCAAACTAACTTGTGATAGGAGGACTATAATTTGCATTTAAATTGCATTTTGTATGTTGTATTTCAGTTTGCATTTGCATGCAGCAATGAACCACAGCAATAAATAAATAACATAGACATTATTCCTGTTAACTCTTTCATTTGCCACTTCTGGTCCTGTTTCCAGATGCAGGCAGATACTCAGGATCTCCAGTGTCTGCATATTTAATTTATTTAATGGAAAATGTTATTATTTATCTGTGTTGAGTATGACATGAGGAATTTGACTTCCTTTTCTGTGTTGCAAAATAAGTCTTACTTTTTAAAAGGTGTTTTATAAAATGTACATCCAAAAGCAATCATCAATATAATCTAATATATGATACAATTTTTACTGCTAATTAGCTGTTATGTATAAAGACAAATTGCAAAGTACATTTGTCCTTGTGTTTCATGACTAGAGCAAGAAAATAAAAATGCTGGAAATTACATTAAAGTAGTTTCTCTGGTGAATATTTTTAATCATTAAAGGTTTCTGTATCATTAAATGAGCAATTTATTACATACAAATTGCATGGAGAAATTTGGAATGCAAAATGCATCATTCAGGCACATAGTTATTGCAAAAAAATGACTGCCTTTTTTGATTGTTGTTGGAACTTATCCCTTATGAGTTAAAGTTCTCAGGAATGAGGAGATAGTATGGTTATGGCTCAATGAAAAGACAATAAAAAGAGAAAAGAATAAACACACACAATTATGAAAACCATGACACCAACAATAACAGACAGAGACTTGACCAGGTAACAAGAGAGACAACTAGCCAATGAACATGGTACAGATAAGAGACTGGGGGCTAACCAGGCTATTATAACATACGCAGGCATTGCAAGACGTGGTGTGTTAAGGAACTATCTTTGCTCTCCCCGTGCTGCCTTTTCCATTCTCTGGGTGACTGCGCTCGAGCAGCACTGAGTACAGGCAGTATGGATTACCTCTCTGCTCTGAGTTATTACTCTGTGCCTCGTAATTGCAGTTTATCGATGTGCGCTGTCTTTTTGTTTCTGGGGCAGACACAGGGCCCAGACTGGACGCTCGGCGCAGAGGCAGAGTCACACATCGTGTCCTGTCCCTAAGCCCTAGCTGTAAATTCCACGTAATGCTATGCTGTATGGGATAATCCGTATCCAAAATGCACGCCATCAAGTCAAATGTGGCCATAACTGAATCTGAAACACCAGACGTAGGCTGAAAACATATGAGTTCATGTTTGGAGGAGGCTGATGTCTCTCACATTTATTGGAGCTGGGGAAGGGGTAATTCCTGATTAAAGTTCAGCCCTTGCGGGGCTGGGTGGAGGGTGCTTATGGTCACAGGATGTCTGGGGTGATGAGAAATCTGGGGCAGGAAGCAGGAGTTCCATTTAAAAAACATGCCAGAGCCAGTGGTAGTGGAGAGGAAGGAGGAATGGGAGCTCAGAGAGGAGCCAAAAAGGAAAAATGATGCATCACAGACAGGACAAATGCACACATTAAGGCCATGTGACCAAATATGTGCCTATGCCATGAAATCACATTTAACACACAAGGCCTTGTGCACCTTTCTGAGAGGGTGCAATAACACCTGTATAATCAATGAAAAAACAAAACAAACCTGAGCCAACCGCAGTCCTGCCACAGCAGGCCCATCTAAAACCTGGAGATTCTAAATCCGCAGTATCTCAGTGTGCTCTTCTGAGAAGTGCAATGAATTCACTTGCTTTTCTTTTATGGTATAATTCAGCAAAAGGACTTAAAAAAACCCCAAAAATTTTAAACTGACAGAAATGTCCCCCTGCTTGGTAAATTATTCCGCATGTCTCTCCATCGGAATGCTTGCATGCAAGGTAACTCCTCTTGGAATACAAACCAAAAAATCTATAGTAATGTTGTTTGCAACTGCTCTGAATTGGAGAGAAACTACTGCATAAAAACAAACAATATACTTCTCTCTCCTTGCTTGTTGGTATCTATTTGCAAAGCATTGCTTTGATTCATAAAACTTTTGTGTAACCACATCAGTAATTTCATCAAGCAGCGTTGTGCTAATGATGAATTCTGTTGGTAAATGTATTATGAATGCTTTTATGTAGCAATCACAATTGCCAGGTCCTACTTCCACTCAGTGAAATGCAAGCCATTGTCTTTCACAACAGATTGGTGTTCAGCTGGTTAATGCATACACATCATTGGTTATATTGAGAATGTTGCATTTTTCCATTGTCTCAGAAAAGCTGGGGATTAAGCTATGTAAACACACAATGGAGATATTCTCCCTTCTTTCATGGGAGCTTCATTCCAATATAAAGTGCACTGTTCAGTGCTAGGTAGTATCTGACTGAATTATGAATGTTAAAGCAGATGCCCATATCAGAAAAGAAATACAACAATGCACAAAAGCTCAAAGACAACACTTTTTTTTTCACAAGCATGCAGTGTATGATACTTATGAATTTCATGGGCACATTATTTCCAGTTTGCCTTGAGCTCCATAATTGGCCCTTTGCACTGGTCTAGCATTTGATACGGAATAAAGACCATTTTTATTTTTACCTTCCTTGTTCTTGTGTTACAGGTTATAAAAGGTTTAGGACTCTTAAAATGAAATGTTTGGAGTAAAAGCCTAACTATTTCATTCTTTAAGTTTACTGAACATGTGTTTTACAAACACAATAGTGTGGTGATTTTTATATCTTTCACAGCCCTTGTTGACATATTTCCACTTAAGGTTTTCTACACACTTTCTACTTTCCATGTTTTTTGCACAATCCAGGCCTCACACTGCAATCAATTCCTCCTCAAACAGCCTTTCAACTCAGCCAGTCTGGGCTCTCATGTACATACATTTGCAGTTCTTTTGCCAAAACAAATTCGAGAGGGTTTGAAGAGGAGGAAAGAAATTGCTTTGGCTCTTTCAGTGCCCCTCAAAACTCCCAGCCAATATGGACAGGCCTCCCTGCGTGAACGGATTTATCATATTCTTCTTTCAATTCATCAGAAGACTTCTGTAGCGGTCTATTTGGTTTCAGAAAGCAGGCAAACTGCAAAAGTTGCTGATGTCATTCTCTGCTGCTGCTGAGCAAACTTGTTGAAGATGGCAATAATCTAATCTGTAATAATGTAAATAATGTAATCTGTGCTTTATTCTTTATACAGACCCACATAAAGGGCACCCTAGAATAAAGCGTCCAGTGGTAGACCACATTAAATTCCTTTCATATAAGGTTCTAATAATATGCCCCTGCGGTTTGTCATGACCTTGACAAGAACTGTCACTAAAATATCAGATCATGTCGCCTAAATGTATATAACTGTATCACTGAGGGGAAAGGATGACATGAAATGCATGCGGCTGTTCTGTGGCTTATTTAAACAGATATATCTAATTAGAGATTTTGTGATAGGTCAGGAAAGGGTGGAGACACTCGGCATGCACCAAATTCATATATTCAAGTATTTGAATGCCCAATCAAATTCCTAATAAAACACTTACACAGTGTTTTAGTTTCTTCTACAACTGACCATAGACATACTCAGTTAATGCAATGTTGAGCAGAAGGAGACACATATAGGATCATCATGCACTTTATAGATATGAGAATTGTGAGAAATTAATTACTCTGGATGATGATAATAGTGTTCATAATCACTTTATAAAAATTCACAATGATGGACTGGATGGTGATAAGACAGGACTCCTGATTTACTCTGTACCAGGTGTTAAACATTCATATTCAGAACGGCTCAGTGCCACACTGCGACCATGACTCAAACTGTGTTGTGTGGGACCCATTTTAGCCATATGGCTGAGCCTTGACGATAATAATCCCTGAGAGTTCTCTATAGCCGGATTTCCATTAGGGGCTATAAGCTCTGGAACTGAAAAGAAATAAAGCACAAGAGCATAATCATGCTTTCATGGAGCCTTGTTTCATTTACACTATCTTTCCTTAACGTGTTCTTTGGCCCTGAAGTCATAATAGATCCCTAAACATAAGATGAATAAAAAGCTCTCTGCAGTTTTAAGGGCTGAGCAAGTGATGCAGTTCCTGCAAACACACTTGCTCCAGGAGGTTTGTGATTTCACTGACATGCAAATTCACAGTTCAGCTAACTCATAATGTCTTTGTTAGCAGGCAACAAGTCATGGAAACCACCCAATATGATATATTAAGGTAGAAACGTAAACTAATTTGAAATGGGGAGGATACAAAAATAACTATAAAATGTAATTAATATGATTGGGTATTGGAAATTCGGAGAAAAAATATCTAAAACTATGTTTAAAAATTGGTTGACAAAAATCAATTCGATATGTAATATTTCCTAAAAAGAAATGTGAAAAAATGCTTTTCCAGCATCCAAAAACAATTATAATCATATTATTCTTATGTAGCACACAATAACACCAGAGCTCTCAAGTCTCATGTATGACTTTTTACATGGTATGAGACTCTACTTTAAATGTGCCTCTTGGGCATCATCCGCAGATCTCATGAAAATCCATAAAATGTAAAATTTCAAATGACATTTCTGTGAGTTTTGTTCTATGCTGGCAATATAGCTATTCAAATGTTTACATGTGCAATTGATTCTTATAACTTGAATTTTGTCTTGCAATTTGCATTCTGTGATGGAAGGTAGCTAAAGCTACAAAGTGAGACATAATTAAGAGATTAAGAGACTGGTAATTAATTGATCATTAGTTGATCATTTCAGTGAACTAAGCTTCAAATGGTGTTCTTTGGGAAAATTGACAGCACTATTACGTAACATGCAAATGGGGGTTTGGAATGTGATAGTAATTAAATAATTTATCGAAAGAACGATGCCAGTTATCAATACACAAGCCTTTTAGGCAGTTTCAGCCATTCCTGGGCCAATCGTTGAATTAATAATCATATAATGAGGCTGCAATATTATAAGCACCAACTGGGGGGAGAGCTTTTCTGCAGCCTGAGATTTTCCTTAATGGAACGGATATTCAAAGTGAATTTTTCACCCTCTTGCAGGTTTTGCCAATAGTAAAGGGCAAGAATTCACAAATAAGTCAAGACTGGTGGGTTGAGCAGCATGGTCTAGCCTCCATGTAAGTGATCCAAGGCCCTTCTTTGTGCTCTTAGTAAAAGATATTCCAGAAAAAAAGTAGTGTATATTGGCAGACCAATAGTATTGCTGTAATACTAAAATTATGAAGTGAATCCCCACAGCAGGGTCTCTGAAGAAGTGCAAGACTCATGCTGAACTACATGTCCTGGTTATAAATACAAACAAAAACAAAATAAGGTGAAAAAAATCAATATATGCCTTGGTTACAGATTTTCGGAAATATGTACATTTATTTTGTGCTATTTTAAAAGCCTGTAAGCTATGACTTATAATCATCAATTGAGAATAACTCATTTTTGTTGAAGCTCAGTTCATATACAGAAAATGTTCTGCATGTATTTAAATTATCCAGCATATTGGGATGTGAGATGGTAACTTGATGCATAAAGAAGATTATCTACATTCAGAGATATCATTTCAAAACTCCCTCAAGTGAGATGGAGAAAGTATGCTTTTTGGTTACGATGCAGAGAACAGACGAGCAGCTCGATTGGTGGTGCAAATAGCAATGGTGACAGAGGGCACCTCATCTTGTCCCTTCAATGCAAAGGCAATTGCAGTGAAAATTGTTGAAGAAGTTTAAAAGTCATTGAATTTACTACATGAAAATCCAGTAACGTTCTTAATTTCACTAATGAACGTGCTTTAAATATCTCTTCACAAATATAAAAATATATTTTACAGGATCTGTATTTTTTTCAATTTTGATAATATATAGGTTTTGAAAGAAGACTTCCACTGATCTGTGGTCCAGATCTATTTATGAGATGTAAATGTTGCACTAAAATTCTTTTAATTATGATTAATATAATTCTGTTCTCTTGTAACTGGCAGCTGTGGAGCTGGTGAGGCGATAGTTTCTTCTCACACAGTTCATAAAATGAACTCCTTGTACTAATTAAAAATTAATTTTTAGTAATTAAACTCTAAGTGAATAGCTACCATAGCAACTCAGACTAAGACAGCACTTAAAGAGCAGCCCTCGAGAGACCACCAGAGACCTAAGCTCACAAAGCCAGAAAGAGTGAGGGAAAAAACCTCTCCCTCCAGCCCAAGAGTGGCAAACTCACCAAGACACACATCAGATTCAGACCAGACAAAAAAGGACATGTTATCACTAGAACCGCTAAGGATCGCTGTATACCTAAAACCGCCAAGGGGTAAAATGTACCCGTGTGCCTGGCTGCCACGTTTCTAATACAAAAAATGTGCTCAGTCATTGTATTCAGGCATTGTCTTTATAAATTAATGTCTCTAGTCATGAAATTAGTTTAATCATCACCTGTGTTTTTGTCCCCTTGTTTTATAATCAAAGGATGTTTAAGAACACAAATCGCTTTGCAAGGCCATTAGTGTAATTCAGTCTAAAATGACACTGAAAATCAGTATTAGAAGAAAATATTTGCATATTTTGGTGGTGTGATATTATTATAAAATGATATTCATCACATAATGAGATAACCCATGTTATTTAAATGAGTAAAGAATGCTAAATACCCCAAATGGACAAGAATAAAGCCATAATAATAACAATAAACAACAACCACATGGGTGATTTAATGTCGCAACAAAATTGATATGAAAAAATCAAGCACACAATTTTACCCAATCAATTATTAATTTAGGCATTTCAACAATGTGTGAATGAGAGAACATCACCAAGAAACTTGAGGTAACCATTCAAGCATTTTTTAATTTATAAAAATATTGCAAATGTATATTCAAGAAAACAGAGAATGGCAAAAGCAACAGCCAAATTGGCTAAATAAATGGTAACATTGAAAAAACAGACTTATTTTTAAGTAATTGATAATTTATTCATTTTTTACAGACAATGCACATTTGTGAGAAGCCTAAATTGGAACATTTGAACACGTGATTATATGTGTCCCTCAAACACACTTTGAACGGACATTCAGCACCTTGACTGCACATTTTCCAAAGACTGCTTTCCTGCACTTCAGGCTTTATAAAGGTTTTATTTTGTTTGCATTGTGCCTTCACCATGCAGATCATTCTCCACTGCTCTTCTGTACCAGTAAGGAGCACAGACGTGCACAGTGCCTGTTTTGATGCCATCAACTCTGTGCACAGAGTACATTTTTTTAGTAGAAATGCGGTAGACAGGCACATGGGGAAATTTTGCCTGTTGGCGGTTTTAGGTATACTGTGCAAAAATAAATGCATTTTTATATTGGGGTAAATTTTATCCTGTGGCAGTTATAGGTATGAATGCCCATGTTTTCTATCTGGATTTATCTTGACTATATTTAACAATAGGGAATGCAACACAACACAATTACAGAAAAAGTCAAGGGCTGGGGGACTTCAATATTTTCAATATTTTATTAAAACATAGTTATGTACAATTGAAAAACCGCCACAGGTATAATTTACCCCGTGGCAGTTCTAGTGCTATACCACCTCCTCTCCAACTGAATCACTGTAAAAGAAAGAACACAACTGGACTTTGAGGACAAAAAAAGTAATGTGACTAACAGCAGGCCAAGTGCCAAAGTGGATATTTCTTCAAATCACAAGAAAGTAGTTATATTTTTCATAACCCTCAATCAAGGGTTACTAAATGTTTATAAAGGGTTAATAAACTATCCCACCAGCCCGTGGACAGTCTTACAGTTAGCCTTTGGGATCCTGAGTTCAGGAATGTCAGTGGTGAGGCATCACAGAATTAAGCTGTCAGTTCACCTACTCATCATGTATGGACCAAGATCCACACATCCCCTATCCAGAAACACACAGTGAGACAAGGTCAGATCACCTCCCACAGATTTGGATGACAGCTAAAGGATTAAGATATGAAAGTACAGTATATTGTACATACATCACAATGTTCCAACTGGTAGCTATCAAACACTGGTGCCATGCTGTGTATAGCTATGAGTTCAATCAAGTTACTGTTCATTTTGGTATGCACACAGGAGAGTGTATTTTAGACACAGAGACAGTAAATACTCATATGGTTTGGAAGTGAAATTATGATGATGTGGAATATCAGATATGCAATGTGTGATCTCAATTATTCTGTTCTCACTGAGTCATGATCTTTATTTATTTATTTTTATTTATTTAATCATTACTATTAAGCACTGACTCTGGGTAATGCAGGTCTGTTTCAGCAGAGATCCATGCAGGCCCCACAACAGGAATTTGCTGTAGCAAGTCATCCACACATGGTCAACAGTTTATCTACGTATAATTTAAAATATGTCCAACACCTGTACTGTTACCCTCGTTTATGTTGAATTGTACATCCACACAACAGTTTTGAGCATGGGACACCACAAAAGATCTAGTTGCAATGTCCCTCTCTCTCTCTCTCTCTCTCTCTCTCTCTCTGCAGTGTGGTTCTGAAACTAAATTTACTTGCACCATTGCTCATGTTTTAATCCTGCAAAACAATATGGGTTAGATTAGATGCAGTAATTTAGGCTTTTGTGTCCTGAGGTTACACCAGCCAATTGCTTTTCGTTTTCCGCAAGTATTTGAAATGAGTGCGATTCATCAAGTGCTCATTGGTATTCAGCAGTGAGCTGGACAGCCAAGTGACGAGGCATAACAATGAGCACAATTAAGCTGTGGTGTTTTCAGTAATCAAACCAAGTGCAAGCAGAAAGTGTATCTTTCTCACTTGAATGTGGAGTGCTTGTTGACTCGATACTTCTGCCTTAGCCCTTTATTTAATTATGTTATACAGTTTGAGAGGAAAAAAGCTGAAAAAACACAACTCTGACTCGTATTTATAACTATCCACAGTCAATGCTGCTTCATATGGCAATGGAAAAATAAGGTTGAAAAACCACTCCCTTGGTATGGTCTGCTATTTATGCATGTATTTTTAAAGTATGGCGCACTCTTGATTTGCGTCTGGATAAAAGCTATGGCTGTCATTAAAAGTGTAGAATTTAATACAGATACAGATATTCAGAGTACAGATATTGCTTTGATTTTGTGCAGTTTTATTTAAATATGATAGTGTTATTGAAATCCCCATCATATACTGAGTGGTAACTACCCCATAAATATGAAATTCGACTGAAGATCCCTTTGTGTAAATAAATTTCATGGGGTACAACATTAAAGACAAATCTGTAGTTAGATGAACAAATTTAATCAAGCTGTCTATGCTTTCTTGCCATTTTTAGTCGTCTGCCTGATAATTAATCCTATATGATTCATATCAATCACATTATACAACCATACGTTGTCCTAGAGTCACATGTTTACTACCTTCTGTGCTATTTGGAAGCTGAGGCTGTTCTTTTGCATGGTATCCCATTGCAAATTATCTCAGATTTTGAAAGATTCCTCCAAAGAGGCATGAAACAAACCCAGCTCAGGGCTATCACCTGGCTGTTTTTATTCATCACCTTTGCATTCTTTTATTTATTATGTCATATGGTTATGGTTATATGGTTTGGGCTCTGCTGGACGACCAGGTGGCTGTATGATAAATTCCCAGAGAGGCAAGGGTTCCTATCAGAAAAGTATGCAATATGTATCAGAAGTGTACGTAAGCATCTCTGGACAGGGATATCTGTCGAGCAAATTCTTTTGTGTTGCGCATAACATTGTGTCTCTTTATGGATATAGGATTTTTTGGATAATAGTTTAAAGACATTTCAAAGGAAGGTCTTGTAGAATGATCACTTATTGTTACATCTGTGGCTATTTCTGTAAAGTCATAGAAATAGTGGTTGTTTTTGCATTTATGTTTTTTTCTGCTACAAGACTTTAATATCCTGCTTCTGCTCATTTATGTGGTTCATTCAACCATGTACATTTTATATTATCAGAAAATGTGAACTATTTGTGATCATTACTGCATATTGATTAGCCATTATCTATGGGAGCAGTTTGCATGGAAACTTCTGGAAAATTAAAAGTAAATGCATGCCTGTTAACTGTGGTGCAGCCCTGAATTGTATTTCTTGAAATTAAATTTTTGAACAATCTAACTGTGAATTATAATAATTAAAAGAAAGTCATGATCAATAAATGAATAATTAAACAGTCACAAATTACAATCATGCTTTAAGCATTCTTTTTCTCAGAAGTGGAATATGTTTGCTTTAGTAGAAATTCTGAAACCAAAGAGGGTCAAATCTGTACATCTGGGGCATTGAAAGAGACATGTGAGAAGATTCATTTTAAAAGTAACTCTAAGGTGAAGGGAGGTGGGGGGGCTCACAGTAATAGAATGTCCCCAGCACCACAAACAGTATCATATCATCATAGCATTTGAAATTAACTTCCTGAACATTGCATCATTTGTTTTTAGATGCTGTTCCCGCATAGTCTGTGGTGCATTTTTTTGCTAGTAATAAGATAGTATGTTGGGAGAACTTGTGAAAGAAGTTGGATTTTGTGGCTTAATTTTCTATAGGTGTGTCCTTAATGTAATATGCAAAAACCAAACACCTGCTAAACATCTGTTAACTGATTTAGCAGTTAATTTCCAGTAAAGCAAGTCAGTACAACTTAAAAAAAAAAAAAACCCTTGCACCATGATGCCTTCATTTTTATTGCCTTAATTATTGAAAACTCATCTGAATCTTTAGATTTGAGAAATGACAAAAACACTTGATTTTGTGCAAAGTTGACTACTCAACACACACTCATACACTTCAGTTGACAATTCAATCATGCATAATGCAATTACTCAGCAAGCATTTGGCTGCATATAGATCGGATTTTTGATCAGCTACCCATGGCCAGCCTATACCTGAAACTTACAAGGCAAAAACTTTAACAGGCCTGGACTTAAAGATGCCATGAACATTAAACTGTGGGAAGAATTACACATTTTCACACTGGAATTAGCCAATCGATTTTTGTGGAGAGGAGGCATGTGTCCATCATTAATACATAATTTTAATCATTTATGTCTTTACATCCCTGTCTCTCTCTGCAAGGAATCAACAGATCTTTTAAAGTGAGTGTAATACATTCATGTTTTCATATTAATTAACCACTGCCCTGATTGATACTACTTATGGCTGCACAACCCCATCAACACCTCAAAATGTAATTTTTTAAAGATTGACCATGATTATACTGGTTTACTGCTTATGCAAAAACAGCATACAAAATGCAGGAGAATCTCTTTTTTTACCATATGTGGCTTTTAAAATGAATGTACTCACTAAAGTCTTATGCCTTTTGCAGTTAGTCACAAGCATCATGCCAAAATCATTTCAAACACTGGTTATTCAATTATTTCAACATTCTTAAGGAATTGTGTTTATTTTACATTAATATTATAGTTGATCTGTTTCCAATTTTAAATATATTTGATTTTAAAAGAAAAAATTAATTGATTTTAAAAGTGTAATTAATCACTGTTAATTATGGAAAACCTTTTATTGTTATTGTTTTTAAATTGATTGACAGCACTGGTTCCTGTATACATCAGACCTTTCAGAGCCCAAGGCACAGGATTGACTCTTCCTTACTTTCAGCAAAATTGTCTGAATCTTCATGTAATACTTACAAATGTACAGCTTTGGGATGAAGGTATGAGTGAGGTATTATTATTATGTGATGTGTTGTTGTTTGGTTGGGACCTGAAACCAATGAAATTCATTTCACAAAATGTTTCTAAATGTTTCTACCACACTGTCTCTACTCTGATCACAATAGCTTTACACGAGCACATCAAGATTTTTAACAGTCTTTAAACAGTCACATCTAAACAATGAGAGAAAAAAAAACATTTCTGCACCTGTTTCATTATTAGCAGGCCTGAAGGAATATTGCTGCAAAGGTCACTGCTTCAGAAAATAGAGGAAAGGAGATAGAGAGAGAGGGGAAAAGTGTATAAAAGAACGGCTGATCATTTCCAACCCTGACAGAAGTGAACAGGCTTGCCATTTAAAAGCCAATGAGCTTGGCTGGTAATCCCTCTGAAAGCTTTGAGTCTGATCCGCCAGCCTCTGCCACTATTGATTCCCTGTTTTATTGTGCTTTGATTTTCATTTTGGTTATTTAACGAGGGGATGATGGATTGATGACCTTCAGATGAAGGGGCTGCCAACGCCTTCATTTCTCATGCCTATTGACACCATCACCACCGCTACTAAATGGAATGGTCTGGAATATGAGCGGAATCTTATCACACACCCAGTCATAGGCTATGGAGAGAGGACAACATTTGTGTCACTGTTCCAAATCTTCGACGTTTCATTATGTCCAATTTCAGTTTAAGCCATCGATCTGAGTTTGACAATGACATTTTTTTCTAAGCATTCAGTTAATTACACAAACAAGTCTTGCACTCTCTCTTTTTTCATTTTCATTTTCAGACACATACAAAATCTCTGTCAAATAAAAAAATGCATTATTGGTAAGAAACATTTTATCTTGGCTAAATATCTTTTCCTATGTGTAAATGCATAAACATAAGCCATGGTATGAATGACATATATTTCCCATGGTCAGATAGCTCCTCTTAGATCATGGCAGGCTGAAATGTATCTTACTGAATTCGGAGCTGTTGTCCCTCTCCGTAATAGTACTTGATGTGTTTCATCTCTTCCAGCAAAAAGTTCTTTATCCTCAAAGTAAATCTCTCTTGCTCTCTGCCTGTCACTTTTCTCCTTTCTTGTCGCACTGTCACGCTCTCATGCTCTTTTCCTCTCCCTTTCTCTTTCTCACACACTCTGACTCCCACCTAATGGTTATTTTTCCCTTTGTTTTTCTCATTTTCAAAAGACTCAGCCTTTACCAGTTTTACACGTTTGCATAGACATTCTTACAGACTCATTTTAAATTTAATGAGTAAAGGATGGATATCGTGTGAAGATTTGCACGCTGGATGAAGCTGTTTTCCATGGGTCTAAATCGTGTGTAGTATGGGATATGGCTGGCATGACAATAGGGCTTTTACTAGCAAGTGTGGTGGCATGAAGGGTGTTGTTTTATCATATATGTGAAAAGGTATTCTGTTGGCCTTTTGTCTCCTCAACTGGGAATGATATGATTTTGAAAAAGAATGACTTACTAGGCATTGCTGTAGTGCACACTCTCCTCTATTTGAAAGAGTGGTCCATGGACACTTTGATTATAAGCTGTGTCTTCCCAGAGACAGACGAGATTAGACCCAATGTGGTGCTTTGCTCAATTCCGAAGAAGGGAAACAAGGGCCAGACAAACCATCCATTAACGTAAAACTGAAATCCAGTGCTAAGGGTGCTGGTTTTCCCTGCACCCAATGCAATGAAGTACTCCTTACAGCTATGTTTTGTATTAATTCCAGAGAGTCCTACAATTCAATTTCCGTCTTTCTATCCTGCAGCTTACATACAGTATGTATCTATAAAGCCAGCCAGGGATAATCTGGAAGATGTTGTTCTTGGAAATACACTTGACAGAACAAACGCATTCCACTTCTGGGGAATATGAAGAGGCTGCCTTCCCATGGCAGTTTTAGATACATTAAGTCTTGGGTGTCAGAGCTGTGTGTGTGTGTGTGTGTGTGTGTGTGTGTGTGTGTGTGTGTGTGTGTGTGTGTGTGTGTGTGTGTGTGTGTGTGTGTGTGTGTGTCCTTAATACCACAGCTTGTTTCACAACTCTTACACTGTCCCTGATGCACTTTGCAGTCTGGTCCTCCCCTCCCCTCATCTCTCCCTTGCTACCTCTCACTCTCTCTCTCTCTCTCTCTCTCTGACACACATGCACTCCCTCTCTCATATTCCACAGACTATAAGGGAATTATGTGGCGCCCTGGTGCCTGCCCTGTATTTCCAAGCAGGGATTGGGTACCACTCAAACGCACTGAACATGATTGCATTTTCTTGTAAATGGCTTGTGTGCTCTTTTCGTTTGCCAGGCGAGGCATTTTGTGATTGTCTTCCCATGCGAGTCAATTGTTTTCGAAAAATGCATTCTGAATCAAACTCTCTCTTGCAAATTGTATTATAACTTGACACGCACCGAGCAAATGTGAGTGTGCCACTGATACATGGACGCATGCCTACTGTATGTTAACTGTCTCACCAATGGAAAAGACGAGTGCACTATACAGACGAATGAGCAAATTAACTTGTGTTAGAGTGTTCACATATGTAGTCATCTTGGTTCTTAATAACACAGCTCCTTGAATTGCTGTCACTCAAGAATCAGTAAACCACACTGGTATTAGCCAGGCAAAATGAGGCAGTGTAGGTTGCATATGGGAATTCAGCATTTTAATTGCATCCTTTAGCATGTTGCAGAAATCCATAATAAACTTTTCCTTTGATCCATGGTCAAAAAAACTATGAGCATAATATAAATTAAATAATTGCAGTCTAAAGCTGACAGCAGGAAGAATTTCAACATTAGTTGCATGATCTGTTTGTGTATTTGGCTATACACTTACCATGCTTCAGTTCAAGGGAAGGGTATATACTGTTTCTGCTTTAGACCAACTTAGAGTATGTTCTTTTTTAAATTATTTACTTTTTTTAGATTTAGTTTTAATTAAAACTTCATGGTGCAGATTCAATGTTGCCCATGTACAAATACTGACTGTGGTTGAATATCTTATTGGAAATGTGAATAGACTCTAATGTGATTGGACAAAATAAACTGGAGCCTTTAATTAGAATGAACCAGAATGCACAATGACTCTACAGGCATTCTGTGGCATGATCCCCCAGTAACATATGTGCAAGAAAAAAACCATGCCAATCAGTGGGGCAGACAGAGTGTTTTTCTGGAAAGTGGCATTCATCCAGGTATTTGCCATTTAAACACATCTGTTCTACCTTCCTTTTTACACATATATGTAAAATAAATATGTTAATGAATGCAATGGCATGGAACAATTTGATGAAACAAAAATTTATTAGAACCATTAAAACCAGAAAGTCCTTCGTTTCCAGAAAGCCCCAAACCTCCCCATCCCAAGCTGGGACCAAGAGAAATGCTGGGCCTAATCGGTTAGATCTGGGGCCTGAAGGTGGAGATTAAGGAAACAATGGGAGCATCATTTCTCCCCATTTGGTATTCCTGTCCCTGCTCCCAGAAACTCCTGTAGAGTCAGCAGAAACTCCTCACTTTAATCACGGGGCGGGGGGAGGAGTACACTCAGGTCCGCTGCCGTGGTAACAAACCACCACCTCAAAGTGCCCTGGTCAGATATTAATGGTACAAAAGTCTGGGTGATTATTCTTGAGTGGAGTGAATTGCTCTCTCACCCTATGGGGGTGGGGTTAGTTGATGTTCTGGCATGTGAAGTGCATCATGGGAAATGTTGACAAATGGACGGACATTCTCCTGAGCTCAAATTAAAAGAAAAATGTAATATGATGGTTTGCTGCAGTGGCTGCTCTTATCCTTCTGTAGGTGATATAAAACGAGGTGAAAGGGAGTACAGGGTCATTGTATACTCAGGCTGTATAAGAAAGGTATACTTAGATAGGAAAGAGGACTAATCTGTCAGACTTTATTGGAGATATTGAAAATACGATTTAATCAGTTCCTGTAACTAAACAAAGTAAGAAACCTTCAAAACAGAAAGAGGAGGTAGTGGTACAAAAATTCTCACCTGAACAGGTAAGACAGGTCCATATGGCTAAGTTTTTAAAAAGCTACCTTCATTTTGATGTAAAGAGAGGAGAGATTAAAAAAAAAGATTAATCTGAATGTCAGTGTCTGAGGCTCAGGCCTGTGTGATGACGACACCTCAAAGCCAAAACACTTTGTGCCTCAAAGAGCCTTTCATGAGCCCATTTCAAAGTCTGAGGTTCGCCGACGCTGGCATCCCTCATACTGTGGAGATGCTGTATGTTTAAAACATAGATATGCTCAATTACGCAGTCAGACCGAGTAAAGTGAGATATCGAACCACGTCAGGGCCTGCAATCATACAAGATCCATGCAGCATTCGCTAATTAGTCTATGTAGGGCAGCCCGGAAAACTATGCTTAGCTGTCCTGATCAATATTCTATGAACACAGGCAACTTGTGATGCGTTTCATATATTTTTATTTTTTTTTATCTTTAAAAAAGGATTCAGTGGTGTGGGCCCATTCCATTATTCCCCAGTGAAAAGAGAAGACTCCCTTTGTTGTAGGCCAATTAATGCATTAATGGCCAGCGGCGGCTGTGCTGCCGAGGATGTGCTCCATTAGAATTCAGGGCTGCCAACCAATAGCTGGAGGACAGGGTTTCTCCAACAATGGCAGCTGAGAAGCGGTTCTTAATTTGTACAAATGTGTGGCCAGAACTGTCACATCAGCTTGGGCTAATGTGATCTCCATGTTAATGTTTACTCTCAGTTCTCTATTCCAGGGTAATGCTTGGGCCTTTCACACCTTCACAGCAAATCTTTTTTTGATCTCTCCTTTACCTTTACACCCCCTCCCATCTGCGCACGCACACACACACACACACACACACAGACACACACACACAATGATCTGTCATCCCACCATCCTTACAGCAACACCCCCGTTCCCCAATCAGAAGTGTCACTGTGTTGGCCATGTCACGTTTGATTACAGCTTTAAAGGGAAAGTGCAACACCATAATAACCTTATCAGTTCCAGATGATTGAAAGCTTCAAAGGGCCCGTTCTGCCTTACCGCTTCGCCGTCAGTCTCGCTGTCGAAGCCAGCTGATCAAAGCTGTCAGAACCATGGAGGTGTAGCTCAGGTCTCATCGCCCACAGGTCAGGACAGACAGCAGGAAAAGAATCTGAAGACAGCATCCCCATCACCCTGCTCCCTCACTCCCCCCGCCTCTCACCAAAAGCTGGTGAGGAATCTCAATGAAGTGACCCAGCTCACACTGCCCTGCTCTCCCTGCCTGCTTAATGCAGGATCAGCTGCCCTCCTCCCTCTATGAGCCATTCAGCCCCACAGTTGCACAGTGGTCACTCACTCAGTCACACACAAACAGCAAAACACACACACCCAGGTACACACAATCATGCACACAACTACATGCAGTAACTCATGTACACACACTCTCACACATGCACTTACAGACACAAATGCACTTACACACTCAAACACACATTCACACATGCACACTTTCATACTTCACATACACAGGCTGACAGAATCAGCCTTACACTCACATTATAGTCCAATCATATGCCTACTCTGACATACATGCAAAAATCCACACAAATATGCAAAATCTCTCAAACACAGTTATTCTTTACACATAATATAACACACAAATAACATCAATTTTGTATTGATATATAATCAATCTATGAACAGGCAAACGGATATAATGTTAACTATTAGTGTTGCCATTCATTCTTATTCATTCCCATGGCTAGGGCAATCACTTTCAACATTGCTGCTGCTTTCATCATGTGATAACAAATTTCAACCAACACAGAAAAAAGATTTAAATCATTTTATGGCTGAAGTTCGTAGAAAAAGGCAGCAAACCTGACCTCAATTTCATGTATCACCCTTTCCAATTACAACAGCCACGATGGCACCTTTAAGGGATGGCCTAAATTTGGTTATACAATCATTTTGTTTGCATAACCCAGTCGATGCCAGTATCTTAATGCACATATATATTCATTTGCTTTATGTAATGCTATGAATCAGAATGCCAAACGTGGTAATAACCTGTCTCTCTGTCTATTTGATTGTTGGTATGCTGCTGGAAATTTGATTTCTGCAGAGCTTTCATAGTGCTAACACGATTTAATTCATCCTTCCTACACTTAGCTGTGACATTGAAATCCCCAACCAACAATCATTGCCCCCCCACATCCCTTCCTCCACACACTTACACATTGAGACATCGTTCTCCACTTCACAGTACCGGACAATATTGAAAATATTGTATGTAAGGCTCAACAACAGGAAACCACACTTACCTCTTTAAAGCCAAGTTAATAATGCTGTTCAGTATACTGAATAGCAATGGATATATGCAGCTACATATAAAGTTTAGATTTTTTTCAATAAATCCATTGGTATCCAGTGTGAAATGTGGGAAGCTAAAGGGTAATGCCTCAATGTTGCATTTGAACAGCAGCCCTCTGGTTGCAGGCTCATTTAACTTACCACAACATGACACTCCTGATTGGTTGCTTTTCTTGATGTCCCTGTAAGCATAAGTGATACGGGAAGAACGATGTCTATATTACTGCAGCTGATGCAGTGCGCACCTCTCAGGGAATTTGTACATTCCTGCTTCCCACAAACGAACAGGTCTAATGCTGTATATTTTCCTGATCAAATGTGTATGTCTGTATGTGAGTGTGCATGTGTGTATGCCTGGGTGTGCGAGAGAGATAAGACCGCAATAAGGATGTCTCTCAACCTGAGCGTAAGGCTAGTAGCATCTGTCGTGCAAACAGACACAATCAATGGTGTTTGGAGCAGCGATTCTCCACGGCACCCCTCTCAAAGCCAGCCGAGGAAACGGACTGATCAGATCATCCTTTTCCTTCTCCACGTATCCCTGTCCATGGATTGGACCGGAAAGCTGCTGTATTTCAGATGCTTAACAGATACACAGTTGTGATTCTTAGACGTGCTGTGCAGAATAAATAAATCATCACCTCCTGAAGTATGCAAACACTACCTGCACACAAAGTCCAAGAATGTGATATTACAGCAGCGAGGCCACATTGGTGATTCAGAGTGCAATACACAGAAGACCCAGTGTCCTTCTGAAAACCTGAATGAAACGATCAGTATCTATAAGCTCCAATGAATAGGTGTACAAGTTATTATTTCTGTGACATTTCAACATTTACCATTTTATCTCGAATTCCTCCTTTTTTCTCAACTTGTATATATGCATTTGTAGGCCCATTTCATCACTGTAACATCCTCAAGTCTCACTAGACGTTTCTCCTACCATCTGCTGCTGCTTCTTCTGTCTTTGTACTGCACCAGCTAAGCTTCATTGTCATTTTGCACATAAAGAAGATGCTCCATGTGCAGTTGGTTCAAATAGACCGTGGGCACCAGATTGACCAGAAGAGCCACACAGTGGCACGGGGGCAACTGTAATCCTCCCTCCCTCACTAAAAATGGTCCAGAAAAAGACATGCCACCCAGCGGGGCCGCAGGCTGCAGTTGTGACTGGCCCTGTTAGGATTTGATTGCAGGCTGTGGAATATGTGACCATACTGAGAGCCAGTGACTTTAAGGACAATCCACCCCATAGCCTCATATAGCCTGTAAAACTTTAATCATACAATATTTGTCACAGCAGTGAAATGTCAGTGTGTCCTGTTGAATAATATGCTTGAATGAATGTATTTGCATAATTTTCATGTTTTTTAATCCTTTTTGAAATAGCAAGATGTGAAGTTAAGATGATGAAGCTCAAAGAATCCACTTCAAGCCATTCCCTTTCTTTAGGCCCCCAGCACCAAAGACATCATTGCTCAATTTTCACATACTTTTCACATCACCCTTGTAGAGTGTAGGTGACCTAAATATTTCCAGAGAATTTTTTCCCCGTAGCAAAGTACCAAAATTTAGAGGTAATACATTGTAACCACAGAAAACCATATCCACCTTCTGAATCGAACTGACAAATCAATGGAAAGGCACCTCTTTGGTCTTCTGGAAGGCAAAACATGATAAATAGACCATAATCCTTCAGTGATGAGGAAGAGGTTTAAATTCATGTTCTTCAAAGCAACAACTTAAAAGAAAATGATAGAAGTTTGGAGAAAAAATATATTTTATAGATTCTTAGATCGTTGAGATTCCCCCAAAAGGTAGGGCTGTTTTTCATAGGCTGTTTAATAACAGATGGTGTTCAAAGAGCTACAGTCACTTAACAACAAACAAGAATTTTCAGAATTTCTGCAGAAATACAGATGATACAGTATTATAAAAGGGGAGGTATGTGATAGAAGCAAAGATCGAAGGAGGGGAGCACAAGAGCGGATTTGTGAAACAGGTGCCACTGGGTTTTCTGGCAGTACTGCTAATTAAAACTTTGATGATTAAAGAATGGACCATGCACCCTGGGACATCAGGCACTCCGTGAAATATGGTGCCATGGGGAAGGGGAACTCGCTAATCATCCTGGGGACGATAACTGGATCCTGCTGCCCCGTCCCTGAGGACAAATCCAGCAGCTATTCATCAACATGAACAATTCTGGTGTCGCCAGGCAAATAAGACCCTTTATGAAATTTTTGATGAAAAAATTCCCCTTACTGTGATTTTCATGGAAGAGAATTGCTCACATTTGTGTGTTTACATTCCGTTGGATGTGTGCACGTACATGTGCATATATGACAGAGTGGCCTCTTGTATTTACTTAATTGCTGAAGGTTTACATTGCTGTTGACGCTTCATGGTAGTTTTTGTGTTTAAAACTGCAATACAGCGCATTCCACCTCAATAAGATGCTTTTATTGTGTAACATCAGTGTCAGGGGCCTGATGTTAACTAGTAACATTTACTGTTTCTGGCATGTCTTTATTCCATGTGGCTGCATAAAGAGCCATAGCGTTTACACTCAGCAGCAGGCCTTCCAATGGCCTAGTCTCCTCAAAGCTGGTCATTGCCAGTGGCACCATCTCTCCATGTCACTACACTTAAACAAATAAAGGTTAGCGGTGTACAGTGTGAAATCCAAAAAGAGGGCCTGTGTGGGGGACAGAAATTGCACGTGTGATAAAGAGCTATGTAAATAACTTACTGTTTTCATTTTAAGTATTGGTTTTATTAATATTTTGCAGCTCATCTTCTGTCTTACTTTTGGCGTATACAGAAGAATAAAAAGAAAAAAAGCAAAGGAAAGAATTGTGTTGTGTGGGAAGGACATATTCCCCAAGGCCATAAAGTGGTGGGGATTACATTTAAGATGCAGTGCATTCTGGGAAACCTAGGAACACCCTAACTGCCATCTTGCTCCAAAGTATCCTTACAGGGGCTGTTCAGAGTATATGCAACCAAAGAAACAGCACCAGTAAGATTTTGTTATTGCCCAGTGGATGCAGACAGGATCATTTGCCGTATGAACATTGTAACTGAGCTCATTTTGTTGTTTTATGTTATTATTTTGTCAATCTTTGAAAAATATAGGAAGTTTAGCTGCATGTGAGGACCTGTGGTTATTGCTCCCAAAACTATATTACCTTGAGGGCAATGAAAATATTGTCCAGTGAGTGTTAAAGGTGCAATCAGTCTCTATCAGTTTTCACCCAGCAGCGAGTCATGTTCAGTGCCTTGACAAAAGCTCATTTCTTGTCCATAAACTGTTCAGTTTTTTTCACACCATGAATCAATCAGTCATATAAAAAATACATTAACTTTTCATTGTGTTAAAAATTGAAAGTCTTAGGTCAAGTCACCAACCTAGATGCATATTTGATGTCATTGCGTAATTGCATGCTGATCTAAAAATCAAAATGCTTAATGTAAAAGTGAATTTCAAAGTGCACTGGTAATCTTATAATAATTTATGAAAGCTCCTCTAACCCATTGATTACCAAAAGTATATAAAAGGGAACAAAAATAAATATAAAATTCTAAGGATTATGTAGCCAATGAGTAAGGACCTGATATTAAATGTCACGGAATATCACTTTCACTCGCATGCAGAAAACTGCTTACAGTGTGTTCTCAGTGATTAAAGCAAAACTCTCCAAGTCTATTGACCAAAAAACGCTGAGAGTACAGGACATTAAAAGAAGCTGATTGAATTCCGTGCCTGTGCTGAGGGATTGAACTCCTTGCCAGAAGACCATTGTCCCTCCTCCTCTATCACAAACTGCCAGGAGTTTTACATGTGCTCCAAATCACTGGCAGTGATTCAGTCTGTCTCCCCAAAGTACAGTAGACTATTGTTGCCACTCCCCCTGGTGCCTAACCACTGTAATGGAACACATTCTTTAGAACTGCATCTGTAGAACAAGGGGACAACCAAATACCCAGTCTATTCCTTTGCTTTGTGAGAAAACCACTCTTTCAGTAAATGATTAGAGTAGTAAATATTTCCCTCCTTTTGGATTATGGCATACTGAAGCCTTCTTGAAACAGAAAAGATGTCTGTGAGTACAGAATACCCACACATTTCTCCTAAAATAGAGTTAGTTTGTTTGTTGAATCTACAACCTCTAACAAAAGGTGCTACTTTTTCAGCTTCCATCAATAGAACATTTCAAGACAGAAGACAGTTTTCAAATGCAGCTAATGAAGGAGATGAGAACGTGTGCATGTTTTTTTGTCATTTCATGGTTCATTAATAACAAGCAGCAAAATATTGGTTGCACATGAGAAAATTACTCTTCTCAGTACCGGATTTTCATGCTTTTAAATTATCACACAAAAAAAACTTTCTGCAGAAAATACATCCAATAATTGGTATAAGTTGCAGTAGTGCATTCTTATTAAGAATTTTTTGCAATAGATGTAAAATCAAGAAAACAGTAATCACCTCCAAAATCTAAAAAACACTTGTCTGAGTTTCCTTGAAAAATAAGATTTAGCTCATTCTTATCCGGGTTATCATACCAATAAAAAGTGTTTCCCTGGCTCATCATTTTCCCAGTTTCACTGTCTCCTGCATCAGAGCTCCACTGATCTAAAACCATGAAAAGTGGTTACAGCTCCGTAAAGTCTCCCAAGCACACTCAGGGGAATTCAGGACATAAATAATCAAACGTAGGAACAGAGGCTGCATACAGTTCTCCTCACACACACACTTGCACACACACACACACACACACACACACAAACATGCACGCACACACACACACACACACAAGTACAAAGGCTATGCTAATTGTCAAGTCCCCTGACTTAATGTTTGTCATTGCTGTGGGTTGTTTTTTTCCTGGTCTTTCATCAGCAAGATAAAGTTACTGAATGACTGGAAAAATAAAGATTGAAGGCAGCCTGTTTGTGCAGAACAACAAGTGTGTGTTTGTGGATGTGTGTATGAATGTCTGGGTTTGTGTCTGTGGTTTGCCTGCATGTGTGCTTTTGCATGGCTGTGCATGTTTGTGTGCATGCATTTGATATCAGCTGAGGCCAATGCACAAATACAGTGAATCTGATTCTCACTATATTGGAGAAAACTAAATTGCATTACCTTTCCAAGTTTCTTTAAAATGTTTTTGAAAAATGAAAAGGCAGCACAATTCTTCACATGAAGTATTCCTACATCGCTCCATATAAGTTTAGGTGTGCTAAAAATAACAATGTACTTTACTGAACTGCACCCTTTTAATGGTAGGGCTCCTGACAGCTTCAGGTTGATGGGTTCTTTGCTTGAGGGATTGTCAAGGGTCATTGATTTAGCACATTTTATATGCATCAGAATTTTATCTCCATTAGTATTTAACTTTGTGTGATATTTGAGTGCATATGTGTGTTTGTATTCATATGTTTGCATGTGTGTATGTGTATATTTGAATGTTTATGTGTGTTTGTGTACATGCATCTGAGTGTGTGTGTGTGTGTGTGTGTGTGTGTTTATGTGTTTTTGTGTGTGTGTGTGTGTGTTTGTGTGTGTGTGTGTGTGTGTGTGTGTGTGTGTGTGTGTGTGTGTGTGTGTGTGTGTGTGTGTGTGTGTGTGTGTGTGTGTGTGAATATTTCTCTGAGACAGAGGGAAACAGAGAGACTCGCTGGCTCCTGGCTGTCTCGTTATCTGAAGGTCCAGCGCCAGCAGTGTCTGCTCCTTAAACCCCAGTCCCTGCAGATCCAGCATCTCAGAATAGAGCTCCTGTCACTCCTTTTGTTCCCGCTGTGTCTGCCTCTGCCTCTGCCACCCCACCAGGGACCTGCCCATCTCCACAGCAACAGCCAAACCTCCCAATTCCAGCATAGCCAGGCACGGTCCGTGGGGCAGCGGGGCGGCAGCTCGCTTGATTTTTCAGGCCTTGGCATAGAGCACACCCTCTGAGTGACCTCTGTCTTCTGAGCTCATTGCTCAAACCCATACTGATCAACAGCATCACAGAAGCACCAAGTTGTTTGGATTGGTTGTGCTTAATGTATTAAATGCTTCATTTGAATTTTAAAGGTTTTCTTTGCAGTTGCCAGGTATGCCATCACAACTTCAAGCATGACTGCAAAATGCACCAATAAATACCATATACAGGGTGCATACAATTTACATGTGTATAAATATACAATGAATATGATCTTCAATTTGAACTCATTTCAGTGATAATTTGTAGTTAATTTATTTCAAAATATGAGCTCTGACTCATATGATGAGGGGGGAGGACCTGATAGGTTAGAAAGTGTTTCTCTTCTGTGATTTTCCATTTTTCAAACTGTAACACCTCAGAAAGTTTGACACTGCCCACCCATGTTTTTTTTTTTTTTTTTAGCTCAGGGACAGGGAGGATCCCAGCATGAGTCGGTTTGAGTGTATGTCAACGCCATTCCTTCTCCTTTCAGAACTCACTGCATCCCTAGAACACCACTTTAATTGGGTTCTTGATTTGACACAGAAGTAATACAATAAAACCACTGTTCCAATTATGATGAGCACACAGGAACAGTGAGACACCATTGCTGTTGGAGGCTGATGACTTAGCATTAATTAGAAAACAATCGAAAAAAGAAAGTGTCAGTAATTGGACTTCAGTTCCTACTTTTTTGCAAGTTTGAAAGTGAAAATGAGATTGGCTTTCTAATGAATCACCCTTAATCAGATTCCCTCTCCCACACTGTTTTAAAAGCAATTAAGAAACTGTGCTTTATTAAAGAGAAATGTGTCATCTGAGAACCAAGATAAACATATGTTATTTTTCCTGGTTGAGTTCCTCTACTCGCACATATATACTTATATATATATACATATATATATATATATATATATATATATATATATATATATATATATATATATATATATATATATATATATATATATGTATCACCGATTTTTCATAAAAAACATTCATTTATCAATTAATGTATTTATTTCATTATAACTATTCAGGAGAAGGGGGCTTTTTATCACCACATTCTATACTCTACACCCTACACCTACCTCTATGACAGACAAACTATCACTAAAATTTGTTCCTTGCTAAAATCACTAAAATGTTCACACATTGGTATGTAATTTGCTCAATCAGTATGTAAACCAATATGAGGTAAACTGAGCTGGGAAAAATACAATTTTAGAGAGAGAGAAATGAACAATTTAGAATTTGTTTCTAAAAATAAAAAGGTACAGAGCCTTTCTGAAATTTTCTGATTATTCTCCACCCTAGGCCCTGGCTCACTGACAGCCAATAGGGACTGCATAGTGTGATGGACAATGCATGGTGATTGCAAATCAGAGCCTCTGAACTGATTCCCCAAGCAGAAAGCATGTTGTCCAGTCTGCTGCTGACTGGGAAAAGCATTCAGAACTCTGGAAGGTTTGTCTTCACATGATTGCGGACACATAATACTCCGCACTCTATGCATACGGTCATTATGGTAAAATTGTCTTTTGCAGAATGTGCATAAAAGTTTTCCCCTTCAGTCCACAAAGTTACATATGTGAATCAAGTTGTTGCTTATTCAATGAAGTGCCCCTATCATCAACTTTTATCATAATTATATCTCTTCTTTTAAACACTCTGGTATTTTATTCTTGTGAGTGACTCTGACTTAACTGAGAAACAACTACTTTCTACGTTCTTACAAGTCACCTTCAATGTCTCTTTATCATAATTGTGTAGGAAAGTTGTATGACCTGGAGGCAACATGGGAAGTCTCCAGGTTGGTTCCTCTCCAGTCTCACGGTTCCTGCCTGGAGCCTCGGGCCCTGAGTGTGGATCAGACAGCGGGAGTCAAACTAAGGGCCCGAGTTTATGCAGCGTGGAATTGAGCCTGGCGTCTGTCACATGCTGTTACCAAGGATCCCAGGCTCCCAGTGCGCCCATCATCCATGGTGTGATGGATTCCCCCCCCACGAATAAAGAAGGTTGTCCTTCTCTCCTAGCCTCATTGAATTTGGAAGTTCTCTATCAATTAAAGTGTTATGATAAACTTTTCAACCCGAGCAGCTCTAGGCACTAGAAGCAAAGCAGCAGATGGTGAAAAAACAGTTACCCCCCCAAACACTCAAAATCACACACACACGCACACACACTCCCACATCCACAAGCAATCTTTCTTGCATGGGACACTAATCATCGGCTTCCATCTGTTGCATGCATGAGAACACACCACTCTGAACACACCACTCTGAACACACCACTCTGTACACACCACTCTGAACACACCACTCTGAACACACCACTCTGAACACACCACTCTGTACACACCACTCTGAACACACCACTGAACACACCACTCTGTACACACCACTCTGAACACACCACTCTGTACACACCACTCTGAACACACCACTCTGTACACACCACTCTGAACACACCACTCTGTACACACCACTCTGTACACACCACTCTGAACACACCACTCTGTACACACCACTCTGTACACACCACTCTGAACACATCACTCTGTACACACCACTCTGAACACACCACTCTGAACACACCACTCTGTACACACCACTCTGAACACACCACTCTGAACACACCACTCTGTACACACCACTCTGAACACACCACTCTGAACACATCTAGGTGAGCAAATCCATTCCATAACCCCTGAATTTCCACGGGGGAAACAATCGCACCAACATAGCCATCACTTACATCCCCCTGTGCACATCTTTTCGGATGGCGCATTAGTGGCCATGATGTGTCCAGGGACCGATGCAGGATGGCCAGGGAGAGGTCATCCATGCTGCTTTTTTTTCTCAGGTGGCGTCTGGTGAATCCTTGAGCCCACTGACGCATTGACACGAGTCATTACCAAACGAGCAGCCTCTCAAAGGCTTTCTGCTCACCATCACCATGCTTGAGAGGACTGTCTTGAAAGCGATTAAATCACAGACTCTGTTTCGTTCTGATTAAAGTGGGAAGGAGGGAGGCGGGAGGGAAGGGAGGCAGCAGCGTCATAACACCAGCTCATATCTATTATACATTTTGTACTCTCTGCCGCCGGCGGATAACCACAGAGATTGATGCAAACACACAGTTTTCGCAGAACAGCATTACTCGGTTGATGAATTACATATTTTACCCATATGCCACAGTCATAAATTTCTTTCTTTTTTACTTTCTCTCTAGTGCCTGCTGGGGAAAGGAGAGCATGTGTTTAGAATGGGCTTTTTTTGATACGCGCCATGCTGTGTCATCTGCTGTAGAGTGAAGGCTGCTCTTCAGATGTATAATTTTTGTATTAATATTAGGTTTGAAATACATCATTCATTAAGACTGTAATAAAAATACAGTTTTCAACAGTAACACATGTGTGCTTTCTGCATAAAAAGTGCAGTTAGCTTTTGTTTTAGCATCATTTAATTAAAGCTATGGCAAGCAGAGATGATAACATGGTTTGAAACAACATTAAAATGCAAGCACCATCATATACACATAAATAGTATTATCTGCAAAAATATTAGCAAAACATATCATAACAGTTATGTAATACAACATTCAAAGTCATCCCTTGTGCACCATTGAGAGTGCTGGCTGTCTGAACCTCAGTAGGTGACATGTGAATACTTTGACATTTTGGAACAATTGTGGGGTAGGTGGCTCTTCTGCTTTCATAACCAATCTTAGCGCATATTTGTCATATCTAAAACATGGTCCTTTTATATGGTACTATCAGCACTTTTTTAAAGAGTAAACACCTTGTCTTTGAAGTGCAATAGATAATTAGTAAGTAAGTTAAATTAGTAATTTCTGCTCCACCTCTGGTTGCCTTGACTCCCTGGTTAGCCAGTTTTATTGTACTAGATCTGCCAGGCTGCAGTCAGTGAGATGGTAATTGGCAGAATATGTACTCCACTTTGCATTCTAGGAGTGACCAGGTTTCTGCCAAGGTGCATTTTGTTTTTTCTGGTCTGATAGCTTTCCATTTTCTCTTGTGTTTTAGTGTTTGTGTCTCAGTGGTCAAGATAAATGTTTGTGGTGTTTATAATTTGGTTAACTCTAATTGGAAGTGTCGTTGCTGCGCTGTCCTGAAGCTGACTGATGGTCATGGCACTCTGCTCCATGAGCTCCAGGACCCGCTAGTTGTTCGTCTGTAGTATTGCAGGGTGAGTATGGATTACTTTCTGTCCCTCTTCCCCTCTCTGTCTCATTTCCTCACTTCAGGTCAATTCAAATCAATTCCTGTGCTGTACATATTGACAAAGCTTAACAATCCATGATGACAAACAAAGCTAGATAGATTTAGCAATTTGAGGAAAATTACACAAATACATTAGAAATTGATTAGTACTAAAAAAAGAAAATGAAGTCAGATAATAATAGTAAAAATTATAATAATAACAGATATGAGAAGGTGACATTTATTGGGAGCCCCACACACATAGCCACAATAAAAATCAATTAAGAATCCACTACTGTATCTTCCCAAAGTACTTCCATTGATGGTGGATGTTAATCTTATTAATTCTACAATGTCTGGGAAAATATATAAATTGGTTTTGAAGTTATGGAAATTTTCCCATGATATTATTCTCATAAGGTACATTCATGTGGCCATTTTACAGCCAGATAACACAGAGCATATTCCAGCTATGGATGAGACCCACTCTGCTTTGATAGTTAACAGCACAAACCCTTAGGGAAAAGTTCCTGATCTGGAGGAAGGAGCAAGAGGCAGACTATCTGTGGTTTTGGAGGTACCCGGTCATGTCTATCTAATTTTGTTTCCCAATTTCCAATCAAATTGCTAAACTGAGACAGTCCTGTTACCCCCACGGCTGACCAACATATTCTATTGCTTCAACATCACAGAAATGCTGCTACAAGCAATGATAGAAAAACATTCCCCTCACATACCAAGGGAAATGCTATGGACCAAATTAAAAGAGACACGCTGATATGGTTAATAGTATCAACTCAAATATGGATCATAACTGGAATATGGAGTACATTTAAAGATAATTATTGTTGGTAATGTAAACTCTTTGCAACTGATGAAGAGCAAAATATTCTGTTTTCCCATTATTATTTGAAATGAATCAATGTTTAATTTAATTCAGTGTTAACTCACCAAGTGTTAGTCAGTCATGTAAGAAAAAGGTTATATCAATCATAGTTGTTCATGAAAAGTTGCTATAAATAGCTAAATATACCTCTTATTCAGTGGGTAAGACACAATGGATGATTTCTTTAAAAAATGAAACATTCATTCTATATCCACTGATTTTGAAGTAAATCTTGATGAGTCTATTTCCCTTGAACAAATAGTTTGGGCGGTCTCATCAATGCAGTCTGGTAAATCCATTCTATGCTGCAATCAGCAGGTAAACGGCTCGGACGGGGGCATAGAAAAAACACGATACATTTATGCAGATGAGCTGTTTCTCCAGTATAACAGGCCCAGCCAGCTTGCTGCACTAGCTAGAATGTATCACTTTTTCAAGTTCTTTTGTCCCAATCTATACCAATTTTTAAAATCTTCCAAAATATTCCTTACTCTAAAATTTCAGTATGCACATGGAGTGGGAAATGTGTTTATATATATATATAAGACATTCCTTCAGGGACCCAAGAAAATTTAGGGGATTTTTATTGCTAACATTTCACGTATTTTGAACTGGAAAACTGTGTATGTCAAGCACACAGGTCTTTCATGGGTGATTATGGACCCTGAGTCATGCATCTTAACCTCTCTCTCTAGACCCATGTATGGATCAGTGCTCTTCAGTATTCCCAGGAGCCACAGCCATCCTTCTGGGAATCATTCACCTCAAATATAGGCTCTGTTCAGGGAAATAAAATGGTAAGCTCTCACTGCTTTCCCAAACCACTGAAAATCATACCTTTTCTCCCTCTTTATATCTATATCTTTTTATAGCTGGATAATTATTCACCCCAAGCTTTAGTGCAATGGAAACTACAGGTCCTGACCTGTAATGCACTGGGGTATCACTTACTCCCTGGAACTGGGTTCTCTAAAGTTACCTTTAAGTTACCCAAAAGACACTCTGTCCTTTAACCTAAAGAAAAAATACCCATAATGAGATGACCTTGTGGTTTAACTAAACACTCCTTGATCCTTCTCAAATCCTACTGTTAACAACAAGCTAGTACTAACATCAGCAGTACTTACACTAAATACTCTGAATGATATGATTATATAATTCTGTT
This sequence comes from Albula goreensis, assembly GCA_022829145.1. Lineage (NCBI taxonomy): Eukaryota > Metazoa > Chordata > Actinopteri > Albuliformes > Albulidae > Albula > Albula goreensis. Next base: position 19,074,433 of record CM040750.1, read on the forward strand.
GTATTTATTGTTATCACTGTTGATTGTATAAGCTGTACTTAATTATGTGCATGTATGATGAACCTTTGGTGATTAATGTTCGGGTATGGTGCATGGATGTTCTATCTTGACATTGGTCTGGCTGGAAACAACAGTAGTAAAATGATATTTAAAACTCAATACTTCCTGCTCCCCCAGTCCCCTCACTCAGGTGCTATTTGCTGTCCTCCATGGCACTCCTCCTTCTCAGCGGTGGTCATTCCCCATATGTTCTTGATAAATTCTCATAAAGTGAAGAGGGAGGCTTGATGTGATGGGTGGGTGGTAGTTGTTCAGTGACTTGCTAATTGCAGACGTAAAGGTTATGGGAGAGATTAAGGTGCAATTTGTGAATGATAAAGAGGTTGATTGTCGACTAAGCAGACCATGTGCATTAGGTTGTTCTCATTACACTCACTGACTTGGGCTTTCAAAGGAGTGCACACTGATCTCCTATCAGTCTGTTCTTACAGTAGCATGGTGGGAGGACAGGTGTTAACACTATGCCACCCCCCACCCCTCCCCCATTATTAGTCATTAGCCTCATTAACTCTGATTTTGATTAGGCAGTCTGTCACATGCATTTGGTACATGTGTGGAGGACATATTGCAAGGGCACAAGCTTGTTTATGGGTGCTTTAGCTATAGTCAGTTTAGGGAACCTTTCTGGTCGATGTACTCTACTCAGCCAGTGGTCAGAGCAGTTCCTGCATAAAAAGTCATTCACCCATGCTTTATTGTAGTTTATTCATTCTGCTTTGCCCTAATCTGCTGGTGGTGCACAGGCATACGCTCCTTCCTTCACATGCGGGTTAATATGCTCCCAAAGGCTTGCAAAAAATCTGTTATCATGTATAGTTCCCTGGTTAAATAAAATCAGCTTCAAGTTCCAGTATGTCTGTCTGGCTGACAGTTTAGTATCATTTGTTTGCTATTCAGCTACCCAACAACTATCTTGTGTTCGCACATCTGTAAAGTTTTTTCATGAAGCCAAGCCCACCATGTCCATTTACTAATGGAGACGCAATCAATCTAAACAGTACTTTGCAAGCCACTCTGCATCATTTCCAGTCAAAAGTTCAGATTCCTCTCTGTTTTCAAAGAAAAGGACGTACCTAGTTGGCACAGAGGGCTACTCTTAGTAGCCACTAAGAGGGCCGTATGAGCCTTAAAATCCCAACATTAGTCATTACATTTTGGGACAGGATATGAAGCTAGAGGGGGACATAAGCAGCAGTTCTTACAGAACTATTAAATGCTTAAACAGTGAGAAACAAGACACAATCTGAAAGTCAAAGCTGATGTACTGTTGAAATGGCATACAGTAGATTGTTAGCACTTAACTAAAAATGAGCAAAATGATTTGCTGTAGTCTACACAGTGGAGGATGATCTGTCACACAGTGCCAGTAACTGAAGGTCTCACTGTTCTTGGTTGTTTTCCTCTGAAGCATGTGTAAATTATGCATTGTTATAGATGATTCTGTAAACAAATTACAGGTAGTTCTACCCAAACTAACTACCTCATTAAGTCCCGGACTCAGCGGTTCCCCTGCTGCTAGCTGAACTGGAGAAGACACTGTGCTTAATGATTGAATATCAGGCTTTGTTGCTGGATGGTCTACAGCAGGAAATGTAGCTGTTGTCATGGAAATAGCTATTCCTCACTTGCAAAAAGAGATTTTAAATTTCAATTTTACAGTCCATTAAAAAGTTGAACAAAAATAAATAAGTGGCAATTGTATCATAAGAGAAAAGTTGAAAAGTCTAATCCACAATAGCTATGAATAAAGGGAAATGATTTAGAGCAGTCTAAACTCCTTTAAACTGATATTAAGCGCATGATGATTCAGCACATGATGATTAAAGGTTTGTGTCTCTTAGTTCCTCTCCCTTATTCTCTACAATCAGCCAGTGAGTTTTAAAACCCACTTCGGGCGTATATGTATTGATTAATTTTAAGTATTAAGCCAATATATTACATTTCCTTTTTTACTTTTGCAAGCTACCAAGAAAACTTTTGAAAGGCTGAATTGGAACTATTTATGAGATACATTGCATAGCAAGGTGTTGGTTTAGCAAATTACAATTCATTCAATTATACTATCATTTACCAAACATGTTTATGACATATTTATTTCATACTGTGACTGCAGTGTTATAAACTGAATATTCTCAAAATGAGGCAGCATTTGAATCTTCATATATAATACTTAATTGCATATTATTGTCATGAAGAAAAGTTATGTAAATTTCCATCTCAATCACTGAAAGAGGCAACAATACATAGTGCTAATGATAATGTGTTATGAATGTTCTTTCTTTGAACATTGTACACAAGTGTGTCTGCTTCACACTTCACACACAAGGCAATTAATTAGGTATGTGAAGTATGTAAAGTATCAATCAACCTCAAGTTTTTTAGGCAGAGCATGACATTTTTATATGATGAACATAGGGCCAATTTGTTGGTACCATTTATTTAGAAACGTAATGTCATAATGTTTATTTGTTATCATTTTAATATCAATTATAACCGTTTTGATATAAATAATTAAATTCAACACCGGAGTTTTTATGTATATGCTTTGTTTATGCGTGTAACCTTGCTGTGGTGTTTTTACATTGAAATCATACATGCTGAGACACAAACACTATATAAACAGCTTGCATCATATCAGTAAAACTGCCTTTTAAGCCTTCGCCCTGATATCAACTTTGGTAGATGTTATGTTGTGACTTCTTTCAACTGTAACTGACGCATGTGTTCATTATTGTCATGATCATTAAACCTAATTATCCCTAATGTTTCAGGGTTCATCCATGTGAGCTGATGTCTATAAACCATCAGGCTAGAAATATGGGCATTGATGGGGGTATGCAAACAGTTCTCGAGTGCTTATGGGCCATTAAATGGCCCATGTCTAAGACCACATTCAGTGTTCAGAACACAGACAGGAAATGGCTCTTGCATCATCTATTGTGTGTCTGATTAAATGATGACCTTCGACTTTTGAGTGAAGCATTGTGATGTGATTTCCGTTCATTTCCTGCTGATCAATAATTCCTCCCTCACCCATATCGGTGAGTGAATATGTGGCTGGACCAACAGTAAATGTTGCATGTTTAATAGGTGGGATTCAGATCCCTTGTAGCCTTCTTCCTGTGTGTTAGTTAGCAGGTAGATCACAAGACTGGTAGCACAGAAATAAAAGCTAAGCTCAGCAATACACAATGCCTGAAACAGCTTGCATGGCTACAAAACTAGTCTCAGAGTGATAGATGGTTCATATTTGCTGACAAATATGGTGTTGTCTGCTGCAGGGGAGCTGCAGACAGACCGTAGCCAACAGCAACACAACCCTGCCTGGAAATTCTGGAGTGATGATGCACATTCTTCACGCCCAGATGCAGTCAGAGGCTGTCCAGTCCCTTCTCTGATAGACAGTCTTGGAACATCCTAGCTGCAGAGCTCAGCGGGAGACAGGAAAGAAGAACTGAGTATTCTGGGGGATAAGGTGAATGAGGAGTTACCCACTGTTACCATACTGTCAGCTTCACATACTTGAGGAAATTATTTGCCCTCTTAGCTAGGATTCTTGTCAGCAAGTCCCTAGATAGGTGCATGAGGAAAAAGTAAAGGAATATTTCCTACTATCCAGAGCAAAATCCTAACTGTGTTCATGCTGGCTATGACTGGAATCCCTGTGGGAGGTTGAATAATTTGCCATATTGTACCTAAGTAGAGTTTTAGAGTTATTCAACCTCAGCTCCTGCAAAACTGACATACAGCATTGCAGGGAAGAGACAGGTTTATAAACGTAATGTGGGTGGTTTAAAAGTGAGGTGAATTAAAATAATTTCAAATAACAGATGATAGTTGTTAAAAAGTATATAATCTGAAAAAGGTGTAATTTATGGGGATTAAAATCCAAGATCCTAAACAGGCCCAAGCCAGGATGACCATGCAACAACTGTTCTTCGAGCCCGGATTTCAGGTTCTGACTGACCATACTTTTCCTTGTGTTAACTCAGAAACAGAGAGCAGGGCTCAGAGAAAAAAAACAAAACAAAAACAAAAAAAACTTCCGTTACCCATACCTTTCCCTGCTCTGGGCTTAGCCTATATTGGCACTCAGAGCTTTAATCTCATATGGCAGAATAAAACTGTTTTCTATACAGAGTTTTCTACAGTCACATAGCAGCAAGACCTACAAGTTCATTCATATTAAATTGTTTATTAGGCCGACAGTACGTTTGCAGGGTCTACAGACAATTCTGTTGAGGATTCACCAGCAGCAGTTGGCTTTGCCTCTCAGCTAGTCCCATCACATCCGCTAAAATAGGGAACTGGAGGAACCAATGCAATGAGAAAAAACAACACACTGGCATTTTGTTGAATCTAACAGCATACCCTTCTGCTTCCTCTCATCTGCTTCTTCCAAAATGAGAAAAGTAAAAGCCAAAACTGAATAACACACTAAAACAATCAAAGTGGCTTCTGCTTTAAGTGGGACTTCAGTTATTTTTCATCATATTTCAGTTTATTATTTTCTTGTGCTGAGGTATTTTTTCTATCTCTGCATGGAGAGCTGGGGGCTTTTAGGCACCCAGGGTGCCAGAGGGAGAAACAGCCTGAGAAAGGATGCAACATTACCCCCTTCCTCACGGATGGGTGGCAGAGGGGAGACACAGCAGGTGCCCCGGCCCTCCTCCCTGGCACATATCGGGCAAGGGGGATCCACCGAACACCCACGCCATGCAGCTGAGTACAACTTCATCCGCCTCCACACCCGTCACTGAAAAGCTGGCCTCAGGATGCCCCAAACCATATGTGCCTGTCGTGGTACTGCTTCACCCTGGGAGACAATGCTTCCCCCGCCATCCTGAGCCAGCTCAAATCATTTGTGTGTGTGTGTGTGTGTGTGTGTGTGTGTGTGTGTGTGTGTGTGTGTGTGTGTGTGTGTCTGCATATGTGAGTATGTTATGCCATTACCTGTCCAGTCAGTCCAGTTCAGCATAACTGAGCATAACTGAAGTCCTTTATGAAGAGTTTTAGCCAATTTCTTCTTGCTGCAAGACAATGAAGAACACAGGAAACTGAAGGAAGGTATTCCATACTGCCATTGTGATCTCACTTCTGAGCAGCCTTGAGAATAAATATTAAGTGAATGGGCTGAAAATTCAGTTCCAGTCAACAGTAATGTTGGAACTAAAGGACAACAAAAAGAACAGCTTGTGAAAAACTTTTGAAAGAACAGAAAGGTATTTGTCCTGAGTGGTGTGTACTTAATCATTCTTGCATATCAAAGTTGAAGCCATCAGTCAAATTTTCACCCTTCGGGACAATACAGCAAGATAATCATTTTGCTGTCTATTCTGTTCTGTTGTTTTCTATTCTTCTGCTGAGAAATTCAACTCCTCAGTCTGATGTTTCATAGACAAAGGGCGAAACAGTTCCCTTTGGAGGACAGGGCAGCTGTTTCTAACCAAGACTCTGTCATTGAGTTATGTACACTAAATCCTGACATAGATATTTTTTAGAAAAGCATAACTTTTGTAAAAATTGAAAATATATTTTTTAATTCTTCTTATACTTACATACCATTTTCTAGTTATTACAGTCTGTCTGCCTGTCTGTATGGTTGATAAAAATGGTTGAAAATGGTCCAATTTTGGGGTAGCATTCTTTATTCTTTGTCAGGATGTCAAAATACAAGTCAAATAATTAAAATCATTAATTGATTCAAGTCATTATCTGTCTTATGTAACTGTTATGAATTGCTGCCTTATTGTTCAGTAAGGTATGCTCAATGCATAGCTACCATCAGGGTAGCTACAGGATCTCCTGTAAACTAACACAGGCACAGACTTTAAGTACACAAGTGTACTAGTAGCTGACTACTGCAAAAAATACTACCCATTTTTGCTCTCAAAAACATGACCAGTACATATTCCATATGTTTGTATTTTTTTTTTTTTTTTCAGAGAAGAGCCATACAGGCTGTAGGAAAAGTAGTGGATAGAAGAATAGATGGATGGCAAGGGAGGAAGCTAACAAGAATCCTTTCAAGGGAAGCTTTTGTCAATTTTCCACAACATGTATTTGTTGGGACAAGGGTTGTAAAGCAACTACTATTTGTTGTATTTGTTGGGTTCTGCTGTTCCTGATTTATAAGTATGTTTTCTAGGTATGATTTCTGGATTTACTCTTTTATGAGCTCCATAGCTAACTAGTTAGACATTTCTGTCTACTAACTTTATGAAAACCCCATGAAACAGTCATCCTTGCAGAGCCGTGCAGCATTATTTTACAGTAAAACAAAAAAAGGAAGTGAAAAATTCAACTTTGTTCATGTTGACCTGTGTTGAGTGGATGTCACTGGATTGTAGGTCCACCTTTGGAGCTTTGTGACTGCCTGTGATAGTGAGACCTGTAATCATCATACAACCCTACCACTGTCAGCATTACAACTTATTTGACAGTGAATTTAAAAATAGCATTTCTTTAAGTGCTACATTTCTCTGATTTGTGATTGGATACCATGCTGGGGAATTTTGTGTACAAATAAACAACACAATAATATCATTCCTCACTCTGGCAAAACAGCATCATTATTTGCTGCTTTTGGCACAGATTTTGACAACTACACCATGGCTGATGCATGCATGTACACATAACTAACTTATATATTTACACATAGTTAAACCATGAAATTCAACATCTTTTACATCTGCATCATAATTATTATCCCCATTATTATGCCCAAAAAAATTGCAAAAATTGATTTGGATCAAAATCATTATGTTATGATTGTTAAAACAGGGCCCAAATCACAGCCCTGATTTTCTCTGATGATGAATGCCTCCCCTGGCTCTGTCCAGGGCCTTGCAGTTAGCCCTGATCAGGAACAGAAGAGTGGGGCAGTGCAGAGCAGGGAGAGAAGTCTATCACATCTACTCTGAACACTCCTCAGTGCTTTGTGGGACCATTGATCAATTGGCACCGATTAGCTCAGTATGAAAAGAGTCTGCTCAACTTTCCAAAGCTCTGGTGTCACATAGACGAGTTTATGCCTCTCAAACATCTGTCAACAAACAATGTATGACATTTAAACAATCATAGTCTCTTGAAGGAAGAGGTTTGTTCCTCAATGACTGAACTGGCTACAGTGCTACTGTGTTATTGTGAATGTGTGATAAAAAGATGGAGTTATAAACCCATTGGTTGAGTTCTTCAGTGCCAACTTCATGTCCCCTTATGACAGAAGTTCTTCATCTTTTACCAGTTTCAGGCTCTTAGGGTTTTATTACCAGCAATTCCTGGGCCTGTCTGTTTTAATAAATATTTAATAATCAGAATAATTGTGTCCCTACAGTGTTGCCCCATCATAGCACCATAAAGGATGTTCCTTGACCACTCTTTGTCTCTCCTCCACTTCCATTCTCTTGAACTCTCTTTCCTCCATTCTTCTCTTTTTTGCCCGTTGTCTTCCCTGTGTTTCCATCTCTTTTCCCATCTCTCCCCTCAGTTCACTTTAATGCCTGAGACATTCACTTTTCTGTTTTCCTTTCTATCTCCCTTTCCCCATTCTGCAGTCTATCTGAGGCCAATGTTTTATTTACATCCCCTTCCACCTTCACTCTGTCTTCCCTTTTCTTTCTCTTTTTCTCTCCAGTCATCTTCATTCTCACTTCCCCTTAGCTCCTTGTAACTCTGTTTTATTTATTCATTTACACTTCATTTAAATATTGTTCCCCTGCAGCTTTTTTGGGGTAGCTGCCACCACCTTGTCAAGTCAACACCCCTCAATCCCCCATTCACTGGCTCAAATTCTGCTCTCATGGTTTTTGCCATTTTGTTTCCCTGCATTTAAAAAGAGACTCACGTTGTGCTAAAAGCTGCCTTTCTATCCTGCTGTCTAGGGATCACAGATGACCTGGCAGCCTTGCTCCTCAGTTCCACATATGCCTCTTCTATCACTCCTTTTTTCACTTCCCTTTATTCCCAAGTTCACCGACTACACATGCCTTTTATTGGATATACCCTGAAAGATTTCCAGCAAGAGAACATACGTTTTCTTCATAAATGTCTGTAATATCTCATGGTCGATGTGTTCTCTTTGGTTGCTGATAGACAAGGGACTGCGGGAACATTTCCTGATAGGGACAGAGGGAGAGGGATGGGGCGTTGACAAGAGATGGCACAGAATGGCACCTCATGTGTCAAGAGAGGAGGTGTCTTATCAAAAGCTAAATGACAATACATTTTAGGGAGAGGTAACAGGATCGGGACATTTTATCACAGGCATTATAGGGAGCTATCAAACAATTTTTCCTACAACAAACATTTGCCTCTATTTCACATTCATAGTTTCACTTATTCAGTCACTAAAGTTGAGCCAAATCAGATAGAGGAAAGGGAAATTTATTTGTTTGCCAAACACAAGGTGATTTACAATATCGCTGCCTTTCGGGTGGAATTGATAGAAGAGATGAGACTGAAAAGACAAAGGGATGAGATAAGCTCCCCTGTGCAGAATTTATAATGAATTGATCGTAGTCCAAGAAAGGCAAAGTCTCAATCAGATATACAGCTATGCTTCTTTTTCATGGCCGACTCCCCGTATCCCAGGTGATGGGAGACATCACAGGAACTTTTATTTAATGCGTTAGCCTTGGAGTTTAGAAAGTTTTACATCAACAGCAGTAGGTAGTGGAACAAAAATAGAGTCTAAAAAATAGACAAAAGCATGTCATTGACACATTAACATATTTTCTGTTGATTGTCATTGTTTCAAGGTTATTGTAGTTTCTTAATAAGTTTTCATTTCTATATAGAATCAGCATGTTTCCATCTGTTCAACATGGTGGTGGATCTATAGTGTAATGAGTAGTTATACAATTACTTGGGTCTGATGACTGCTCTGTAAGGAATATTATGCCATTATACAAGATTCCATTCCCATTGATGTCCACATATTCCAAGATGATAACCATAGACACTGCTGAACAAACTCAAGAAGGGTTTCAAGAAGACCAGGATGGAGTCAAACACTTTGTATGTCCTCCACAATCACAAGGTCTAAACATCATTGAACCTGTATTGGAACCTCCAGAATACTGAAGTATAGATATAGTGTGAAGTATATTTCTACCTCCGTCATCAGGGATTTAGTACTATTTTCCAGTATCATTCATCTACACACGTACAGCATTAGCTTCATGGGACATGTGGAGCAGACAACGTTTTCTATGTATCCTCTCGCATGATCCCTTGCAGTCTCTTTTCACAAGAAGTATTGAATTTCACCTCATGAATGACTTAATAGAATACACATAGGCAGCATGCAATTAGTGTTGTGTTGGCAGTGTGAAAAGAAGGTGAAAAGAAGCAGATCAGAGGAGTCACATATCATGACATCTTCCTCATGAATCAGCGGTAAAGCAGGAGCAGTAGAGAGTTCAGCTCAGTTTGGGTATGAAAAAAGTGGGAGAAAGAATTAGCATAGAGCTCTATATTGTAAAATAGGATAATGATAGTCCCTCAGGCAGCTGCTGTGAATATCCCGCAGAACTCGCTGATGGGCTGTCAAACATCTGATGTGCATAATGTGACGAAGGTGACGTGTTAGACATTGACGTACATGCTGCTTTCAAAGGGCATCCAAATTCACATCATTTTTTCAGTTACATTTCAAATTTGCGTCCGACTGACCCTCCCTACCAAGACAGCTGCCAGGTATCAAGGCAGCAGGCAACTCATTAAAAATAGATACCACTTGCATGTACCACCATGTTTGTTTACATTGGCAGCCATGACAGTGCTATGGCTGCACCTTTATGTCATTGTGCTTACACTCCTGCTTATGCACGTTAGCATTATCACATTGGTGTCCTTGCTGCTGGTGCGTAACGTGTGAATACTATTTGGGTAACCATACAAGCCTGCTGTTAGAGTGTTTTCAATTCTGGTGTGAAGATTTTACTTCTGTCTTATATATATATAACATGCCTGCTTTAAGTACACCAAGCAAGTGGTTATCTGCTCTCACTGCTACTGTTTAGGGAACATTGCCACAGGATATTGGAAATCTGGTTTCAAATAATGTGGAAGATGCACGTGCACATAGCATTTTCTTGTGTCTCTTTTTATTCATTCACTTACAAAGGAGAATGTGACAAAATTCCATCTTCAGGAACAAATGCTTATAGTGTTACACATTATGTTGCGGCAAGCAGTCCATTCTGCCATAGAAATTCCTGGTTAGTTAAGAATGTTTCCTTATCGCAAACACAGATCACAAACAGACTTGGACCTGAACAGAATAGATTCTTGTTTCTAACTTTCTAAAAATTATTGAAAAAATAAGACAATTAGCACAATGAGGAAAAACAAAAGAGCTTCATTACTGCAAGGTATCTAAGGTCACAACTTTAATTTTACTGAGCCCCAGTGGCAATGGAAAAGTGACTTTTTGCCAGCAACTGTTCTGAATGCCTCAGGGCAGCTGTCACTGGCCAAAAAACCCCAGCAAGGTGATAAGAAATCAGCCTTCTGCCTGTGAGAGAGAGGGAGAAAGAGAGAAGGAACGTAATTATATCTGGAACTTTGATAGAGCAATTTGAGAATCTTCACACAGGTAATTTCAGCTTTGCCATTTTTTCTTCACTATTTTGGTGTGTTTGTATTATTTCACATCCAACACTGAAGAGTGCCACCAGGCTCTGACTTGAGCTCCTTACATACCTGACCCACACTATGTCTGATCCATGCCTGAGGCAGGTATTTTTACAGGTGACTCAACAGTGTATGCAGCACAGTGTTCAGTTGAGCAAGTATAAGCAACTCTACAAAATGAACTTTAATTAATATATCAATTACAGCAAACCAATATTGGACGCTAGGAAAACCAAGGCAATGTTAATATTATGTGCATAGCAAAAGAGAGGCAAACACAACTGGAGCTTCAGGTAGAGACTTGTGGATAATTATGTGAGCAAGTATCTGAGACAGAGGTTCCAAGGAATTTTGGTGGACAACTGCTTAACTTGGTCATATAAAATGATTCAGTTATGAACCAAAATCAATCCATCAGACAAGATTTGTTAATTAGCAAACAGAAAAGATAATAAAACAGAAAATTATAGCTTTTTGTTGTAGAAATTCCTTAATTGCCATGATACCTCAAAATGAAGCTGTAATATGTGTTGTTTTTCTCCATACATTCTTGTCCCCTGCATTCTCTGAACCAGATTGACTATTTTTCAATAAATGTAAGCTTATTTTTCAGTTTCTTATTCCTAATTCCAATGTTACAGTAAAAATTACAAAAATGAATGCACAGGATATGCATACCTGCTGGTGTGGCCCCATCACAGTCAGTTATCTCACCTTCACTAGGCTTATGAGATTTGGTGTGTTTGGATCCACCTGCTGACAGTTTCAAACATATCTGACCTTTAGTTAATGCATCATTCTGGGGAGAAAACACGCTCCTTGATGAGTCACAAAGAGGTTGTGTTTGAAATGCTTTTGCTGGAGAGGAGGGGGTTATGGATATCGATTTCAGCTGTGCTTTGATCAAATGTGCTATAAAAATTCATCTAATAAGCTACAGGTCCATATTTTTAGAAAGAGTTGTGGGATTTTTACATTGAGAAGAACATTCAAAAACCCTCGCAGTCCTCACTGCTGCACAGTCTGCACAAAAGTGAAATTGAATTTCAGTGTTGTCATTTTCGTTTTTAAATGAAGCATACTCAAACTGATATTCGTCCCTGGTTTGTTGCACTGAAGTATGACGGATTTGCTTTCTCCGAAACTCTTCTTTTCCATTGATCTCTACCACTCAAGTTCTCTGTCACATTAGCACATTGCATTTGTTTTTAAGCAATCACCCTTATCCAAAACACTTTACCACATATTTTGGCATACTACATGTTTGCATAGATGGATATTCATGGGAGAATCTCAGATTAAGAACCTTACCCAACAGTATGATAGTATTGCCCTGTCTGCAACTTCTGAGTTATAAGTTAATTTCCCTTCACGATGACACTTTACTGGTACTGGAACATCAGGTTGAAATTGATTGGTTATTTGGACCTCAGATGAGAAAGAGCTTCTCAAGGTGGAGCCTGGCCTAATGGTGTCAGTGACGCAGGAAGTTTGTCATGTAACCTGAGCAGCGCAGTCAGGACTGTGGGACCTGGCAGATATAAAACACAGCTACACCGCGCAAGACGTGCTTGGCTCAGACTGACCCACTGCGACCACCGCTGAAAAGGTCAGACACCAAATAACAGATACTGACCTTTACATTGTCTAAAACACATGCTTCAATTAAATCCTGAATACATCATGTCTGGGCAGTAGCTACACTCGAACAAAAGTGTGTGAGCCTGTCTAGGATTGCAGCCTTTGCCCTACCCACCCCACTGCAAAAGGACAGCCTCTGACCTGGACAGTGTGTTTTCAGGTAAGCAATGGGCAGACTGACAGCAATCAGTGTTTTATATTCAGTTGTTTCAACCGTTCGAATTTCAAGCAAAACTCTCCATGCTGGACAGCCCAGGGTGCATGTCACTCCTCACCTTCTTTCCTTCTCTCCCCCACTACTACTTGTCTCCTGCTCAGAAGTATGCAGAGGAATGGAGGAGAGTACGCAAGCAGAGGAGAGGAGTTAGTGTCAATGGGAAAATTACATCCACTTGCTAATTCCTTGGTCCAATTTCTAGGATCACAGGAAATCTCAACTTTTCCTTTCTATACCAACCTTCTGCTGTTAGTAGTTAATAGAAACCATATAGGAGAAGGAAACTCTGCAGAACGCCTTCTGGAAATATTAGTTTTCTGTTTTCAAAAGCGTGTTATTGATTGAAGACAACTTCACAAAGCTGTTGCATTATCAAATAATCAAAATAACACTGAGTGAATCATCCTGTGTCTACACTCTGCTTCCAAAAAGAACATTTGAATTAACTGATTTCCATCGCCTTCAGGTTATTTTTACACACAATGTTCTTTTAAACATCAGATGATATACTGAAGATTCTGTTAGATGTTTATTAATCTGCTTAATTTATTTTTGTTCTTTGTTTGCGTGTGTGCCCATATGAATGTGTGAATGTTTGTAAATATTTAATATGAATTAAGATGTCTTTGCCTTCAGGAGAATCAACATTGAAGTGCATTGCAAATTACAGTTTATATAAAATAAAACAGTATCATTCAGTTCTACCTCTCTGGATGTGCTGTAGTATTCACAGTTAGTTTTTGCCTATGGTAAGCGCTTGGTGCGAGCAGAAGGCCTAAGTATGCTTTCTTGTCTCTCTTCAACACCGCAATCACTGTGGGATGAAACTTGTTTCATGTATTTGCAAATTTAAAAAAAAAATGATGTAGCTTATGAATCTACATGTTGTCTACTCCCCCAAAATCAACCAGACATAATTATGTCATTTGAAGTTTCAGGCACTCCTGTTTGCTGTTTTCAGTGCACCTCATGGATGTAAACTTTTTGATCAATCTCCTGTCCAACACCATGTGACAGCGTCATGGCGATGCTCGAGATGGTATAGGAGTAGCAGGGGCACCGGGCTGAAGCCAGGAAAACGGGTGAGCTGTCAGGCCTGCAGGCAGTGCACTGCGTATTGGACTGAAATTAAAGCAGGCAGGGGTCAGGGCTGTGCTCCTTCAGCAAAAATACTACGCGTTCCTACCTACCCTACATGACCTGCACTACAAATTAAATTGTAGAATAATGACATGAATTTCATTTAACAGGAAAGAAAAAAGGTGAATATTCAAAACTGTAGATGTGATCTGTATTCAGTCACAGAGACACACCTGAGAACTCTCTTCCCTATTCTCTCTTTTTCTCTTATTAAAAATACAAGTATGAGGGACCTTCACAAAAACTGTCAAATAAGCATAAAGATTATGAAGCTGGTAACAGTAGGATTGGCCCTAAAAAAAGGAAAAATACAGCAGACTGGCTGTACCGTGCCATCCACCCGGCCACAGCAGTCATGTTTATTAATGAAGACCTTGAGGTGATAGAAAAGGGTACAGCAGTAACCTGGAGAGAGAGAGCAAGAGAGAGAGAGAGACCAAGTCCAGCCACGCACACAGAGAATTTAACTGCTTTTGTTCTGACTGCAATACTAAAAGAATGCACAGTGGAAACCAGACACAGTCTGGCTATGGCCCCCTCCCTTCCATGCATTATTAATGGCACCAAAGCATTCACAGTGTGTATGGAATTGAGTTAAAGCTCTCGGTACGAACCCCCTATCCGTAAGGGCAACTGTTTGCCAAGAGATATTAGTGCTGAGCCAGCAGTGCTCTCCCTGAGAAGGCCACCTCTCTTCGTGTTGTTTTGTATCCGTGTTGATGGCTGTGTTCCAGACTCTTAGGCTCATTGGACTCCTTAGTCATAAAATATTTAGTGTGTCAGCAAATGACCAAAGCAAAAAAGAAACGCCTTTATTGAGCACCTTTATATGATACGGTTTAATTTTTTGTTGTCGCCCAAAAGCTCACCCAGTGTCCCTTGGTTTTCCAAATGCAGTCTGTGCATATTGTTATTTATTTTCTCCTTTTAACACCAGAAGTGATAAATTGTGTTCACTTGCCAACACCCTCCTTTGCCAAATGAGGGGAGATGCATTTAAAAACCTGAAAACAACCATAAAGACTCAAAGATAAGCTCTTGTAAGTAATGATTTCTGTCAATGGGCAAATGAATAAACCATTACACTCCAGTTTGCCTGCATGAGAAAGTGAGATACTTTATACCATCGATGACTGGCTATTTGCAAGGCAATAGAATTTCAAGAATAGCAGTTGAGAAAACATGTGCATGGGGAAGAATTCCATATTGAGTCTAGGTGTGCATTTAGGAGTCAGATAGCCTTACATTTTTACAGATCACATGGCACTAGGACAAGGAATATAGTATAACAGATTTGCAGGAATGAAATTGTACATGACAAAACACCTTTGTTTTACAGTGGGATTTATATTGGGATTTTTCTTCATGAATGTTGTATGTGCAACACACAGGAGAACTAGCAATCCCACAATCTATACAATCATATAATACAAAAGGAAGCTGTGCCTCAAAATGGCAATTATATCAATAAAGCTATAGTTTCTAATGTTTTACTTGGAAATGCACTTGAAAACAAAGATCTTGATGCTTTTGAATTATTATATAGGTCTACGGTATAATGACTGGGCCAGCATTTTATATGCATTGCATGCATGAAAATATACAATGACCTGGGATTGGCCCTCTGGTGAGTTTTAGGTATCATTGCTTATTCTGTGAGAAGAGATGTTCTGAATCACTGGTTACAAAACCGATTGACTGTTTATGACCAATTTAGAGAGTTGTCACATGCTTCAAATACAGTAGACACCCTCCCCCCCTTCCCCATCAATGCAGCAGAGATCAGGGTTCTTTGATAAAAATTTGGCCAGGTCCAGGAACAGACCTCTGATATGCAAGATATTAGCTTCGCTAATTGCACCGTCTTCTCCCCCTCCCCAAACCTTGAATTATTTATCTTTTTAAAGCTTTCAGTCTATTACCTCCCCACTCCATTTCTACATAAATTTTCATCACAGTCTCTCTCTCTCTCTCTCTCTCTTTCATATGGTGCATGTGAGGTCAAACCAAACCTCTGTGACGGTGATTCTCAAAGCAGGCCAGACTCTATTGGTTCACAGGACTTTATTAATTCAGAAGAACAGTGTTTCCATCTACATATGATGAATGTTTTACTGCTGATTGTAAATTTGTGGAAAGTTGAGCCATGAAGAAATTAAAGATGGAGATTTTCTCTGTGCCTGAAATTATGAAAAGGCAATGGAAGAGTCACCAGTCATCACTCACACCCCTATAACCTGCCACTTTGCTGAGTCAGGTGACTTACTGATGCTGCTCACATGCTTGTCCTATTTCAATATTTATACTGCATCTACAGTGATGAACAGGTATATTTCAGTTAAATGGCAATAATCACCTTTCATTTTTCTTTTCCCCTCAACCTTTTAGTCATAGTGGGCTGACTGCTAGTCCCAAAAGACACTTCTTGTGTTTAGGCCATCACAGAAGAATGAATGAATGAATGAATGAATGAATGAATGAATGAATGAATGAATGAATGAATGAATGAATGAATGAAACTGAAGTACCTCCTGAAGTCTCATCACAGGAAAGAGTAGACATAGCAAGCAGAGATCTCTAGCACAACTCAATCACCAATACTAGCTTAATTCAACTTATCAATCTGTGTTGATTGATTTGTTTAATTAACCAGTAATAATGACCAAAGAAATTAAATCAAGTTGAATTAAATTAAGTATTAAATACCCAATCCAAGACACAAGAAGAGTTTACCTATAATTTGAAGATCCATTTACAGGTTCAGTCTCTCATTCGCTATGCCACACTTTCCCAGCCATGTTTTACTTTTTAACCATCCTTCACCAGGGCAGCCAGTTTGCATTAATGTAGCTCTCTCGTTAACTGCGGATCCCAATAACATATTACCATGCACACAAAAACTTTCAGAGCACAATTTAGGCTCGTAGGTGTTTGTTTAGAAGTCAGAGATAGAAAGACAGCCAGGGAAGAAGCTAATCACTTTCTCTGCACAGTGCACAGTTGCATGGAGTCAGTAATCCCTGGCCAAACAGATGTTTTAAGGCAATAGCAAGAAAGGAAATGAAGAATAGAAAGATAACTCAAAGAAGGAAATTAAAAGGAGGAGGGAAACCTCTCAACCCTGGCACGCTGACAGCACAGCTGAGCAAAAAAGGGAAGTGCACCTTGGGGTGGCATTTAGCGAAGAGAATGCCCCGCCTCACATTTGGAAGTATTAAATGTTGCATACTAATCGTGCCATTTGTCAGAGAGCGATGATCACTCAGGTTGCCTCAGGATATCAGCAGATGTTGGCAGAGTGTGTGATGGCAGGTACAGAAGAAGACACGGGGACCGGGTTTGCCGCTTCCAATCCTTAGAACCGTCTTGTGCCAAGATTGAGGAATGTCTGGATAATTACAGAGGATGCATGACTATTTATATTGTTTTTAAACTGCGGGAAAGGTAGTGTAAACACGCTGAGTTCTTCACACATTCTAAAGGAGTGCTTCCTAACCACAGTCCTCGGAGACCTCTAATTGCGCTGGTTTCCATTCCAACCACAGCTACAGCACCTGTAATGTAATCGGCCATTAATCGTTCTGAATTTTGACACTTTCAGACATGCCTACTGAGGAATTTACCCTCTTCAGCCACATTGTGTCAGTAAATAGCTCTGCATATCATGAGCAATGAGTAGACCTGCCTGCAAACAATCAGATCAATTTTAATTTTCATGTTCTGTATGGCAAATTATTATTAGAAGAGTTATATTGAGGGCTTCTATGTATGCTGCGTTTTGTACAGTCAACATCTTGATCAGTTTAGATTGTTTTTTCATATTTTCTTTTTTAGCACAGTGCATGTTTGTCACTTTGACACTTGCTTTAGCTTTGGATCCTTCATTATCTGACAGTTATCCAAACTTCAGTGCCCAGGTGTCCACACTCTTAAAACACTACTGAGCCACCTGTCCTATAAGTCTGTAATTTAATCAATTAAAATATGAAACATCTTTACAAAGGAATAGCTTGACGTGTGGCAAATTCCAGAAAATGAATGTGTCTTGTTTTACAGTTAGTTTAACATTATTGTGTGCTTGTTTAGCTGGTAAAGTACATGTCACCAGTTCAACAATAGACTGCTTTTGTAAACCATACAACATATGAACTTCAGCAGATTTAGCATCCTCCACACGAGCACATCCAGGCCGCCCACACAGACCTGACTACTTCCTTAAGCTGGGATTCAGCACAAAAACTGTACAAAGCTTAAATCTAATCCAATAAAATATCCTTTTATGCCCACAAGATGACATGAGTCATTCTAATATATATGCAAAGAAAACCTGAACTTTAAAGACATGCATTGGCAGAAAGTGCAAACAAGATCAGGTTATAAAAGTTAGAACAATGAAATGTCTTGTCTCATTAGGAAACAGCACGGCTAAAGAACATGACAGACATGCACTTCACAATGTGATTACACCTTCATTAAATGGCTTCTTTGGGGGAACTTTTTTTTGGAAAATAGACCCAAGAACAGCAGTGACTGAGAGATGAGGGCCTGGCACATCCACAGTCCAGATCCAGCAGCTCCATGCACACCATGTGCAAGCATACTGGGCTCTCCAGCACCATGGCCCCAACTCATGTTCTTCATTATGTAAAATATAGAAGAGGTGCCAATGTGCCAACATTTTTTTCTAGTTTTTTTTCCCCAACACAGCATCCGGGAAACATGACACGTTATTTATTTCTTTATTTATCTTTAATAGGTTCGCTGGCTGCTCTGCGGTGAAGGGCACTGGAGTCAGACCCAGCTCCAGGGGCAGACCAAGGACACATGGAGACCAAAGTTTAAATGAGAAGAATCCCAAAGAGCTTGGATGGGGGAGAGAGAGAGAGAATTATATCAGTGATTTTTAGATTACAGCACAAAAGTGCATTTATTATTCATAAATCTTCAATGTCAGAGCGCTGTTCAATATTGAGAAGGGGCAATTTTCGCCAGCGTGACTGCAAGCTCCTTTTTCAGCCGCTTTGAATATCCCTTATTTATGAAGCCATCTTCTCTACACATGTTTACCCCCTCCCCCTCACTCTAAAGCACTTTGGGGTTCTCGAAAGGCACCACATACTCTAAATGAAAGTCAGTACTGAGAAATGTCTTTCTTGTCTATGATAAAAAGCAAAAGCCAGAGAAACTACACATGTAAATATGCTTTTAGAAGCATGCACTGAAAAATATTATTCTTATTGCCAGATGTTGCAGGATAGGAAAGCAGTAGTTGTACAGCTCGAGCTGCTTGTGTAGAGTATACTTGAAATGTTATGACTTTGCCTATTCACAAGTCTCATATCTGTGTTATCAAACCATACTAAACAGTGTTTGTCTTGTAAATGTATGCCTGAGTCAGGGTTACTAGCAGTCTAACATATTAGCAGTTCTTTCTAAGAGGATAGAACAGCTGTTGACCTATCATTCAAAAGGAATCATGCAAAATAGGACAACTAAATTCAAAATCTCAGCAGCGGATGGTTTCTTGTTATGTAGATCTTTAGCTTTAATAGTTCTGTTCTTTCTTTAATAGCTAATCATGCAGGCAGAGGGATCCTGGGTTTTAAAGGCATTACAGTCCATATTTCTGTTTTCTCTGCACATCTCTTGTTCTCTTTCAGTGCTAATAACAATGTCATTATGTTGGGCTCCTGTCATTTGCTATGCCTCATATGGTTTGAGATGGATCTGTGTTTTGTGATAAACTAATCTTGAGTTAATTCCAAGGAACAGCTGTAACTGCAGCTACAATCCTGATACAGCTGCTTCTGTAAGATTATTTTCCATTTGATCTTGATGATATATAGCATGTACAGTAGGGGTGTGCTGACTTACAAATATGAATATCATTACAACCTTGGACAGCTTTGGAGAAACCAACAGACAGAAAAAAATAGCTGAGCATTTCAAACTTGCCAAATGTAACAGTGCTACTGTAAATTAATACACATGATTGAAGCACATATCCAGTATGAGCCCTCCTTGGTATAACACTAACACATTAACGCTCACACTGTTTCTTAGCCTTTTCTCAGCCTTTCTCCCACAAACTCAATTCCCAATCCAAAATTAAAGGCAACGCCTAAAACGTTTCCGTTGTAAATAAAAGACAGTAATTGTCAACATCAATTGGGACCACTGATGTGTATTATTAACTGGATACTTTCTCTCAGTTTGTCAGAGCCAGTGCTAATGAAGCACAAGAAATCCTTAAATGAGGGTCTTGTGCTAAGGACATTGGCAGAGATATTGTGCCCCATTGAAACCCATTATAAATCATACATTATTAATAGAATAATTATAAAATGTTGGTTAAGTTCATGTAAATTAGTTTTTAAATATACGTATGTAATCGATTAGCTTTTAAAGCCATCAAAACACCACATTCAGTCTATCTAGATAATTCACTTGATTCACAATTGATCTGAGGTCAGCTCTTTGAGCTAGTGTTCACTAAGTGTTCACCAAGTGCACTAAGGCAGCCATGTATAAGCTATGAGACTTTCTACACCCACTGGGCTTACCTGCATTATATTCTCGTAAATAGTTTGTACATTTCATACAAGAAACCAATAGAGGATCCATGAAACAAGAAAATGCAGGACCAAAAGGAATCAAATAAAAAGTATATTTTTAAATTCTGAGACAGACCTACTGCTTTCTGAAGTCAGTTGATGAGGAAATGCAATTTTCAAGAGGTTGAACAGAGGTGTGAACATCCTTGGAAAGAGATTATAATGGTTTGATTTGAGTCAGAAGCAATGAAAGGATAGCCTTGAACAAGATGTTTATAATTTAACAAAAGTAAGTCCAAGATATTACCAATTGCTAAATTATAATGGTTCCAGGAGGAACCCATTGTAAATGAAAGCCCTTTACATCTTTAGTATCCATGCAAAATTATTGTCACAATAGCTGGATGTGCTTCATGTTTTATTAAGTACAGCATCAATCAAATTGGAGAGAAATACTACACATGGGATGTGAATGGTTTATTTCTACCTGCTCTTCACTATTCTAGGTGCACATGTATGTACTTTAAGTTGTCTATCACTTTAACATTTTAATAAACCTCCAAGTCAGTTAATATTACTTCACATGTCAGGAGCAATAATACACTAAATAAAATTGCAGCACTTCAACCTGGAAAGATCTTACTTCCTTTGGTTTCCATTCTGCCGCTCATGTGCGGTAGCCACCTACTGTGTGGTGTTCACATAAAGGTGTCTAAGTCAAATCAGTAAAACCATGTCCCCTTACAGTTTTTTTTGTAAATAGAATTACAATTGTGTATTTTACAATGATGTAATCTTGTATATTAATTCCAGACAGACTTTCACAACAATGTTGACTGTATTTAGAAAAAAGTAATAAAATGAGAAGACCTGCCTGTTAAAAATATTTCATCTTCCATGTTATACCAATACATTTTTCTTGGGAGTACCTTATGTGAGTTGTTTTTTTTTCCATGAATTAATTCAACTTCCACAAAAGGTACAACTTTGCAAAACAGAAATAAAAGCAAAATGAAACAAATGAACCAGAAGTACATAGAAAGCATATCCCTGGCTTAGCTAAGCACATTAAGCCTGTATTTATTTGTGTTAGTGTCTAATAATATACAATCTGTCTGCAGATGGACAGTAGGGTTAGACCACATAAAAGGTAATAATATAAAACAACATTTAAAGTCAAGCCCTGTTTTGAATAATGTGAGACAGACATTCTTGATTTTACATTATGAGGTGGCAAACTGTACATATTTTAAAATAGCTCAATGTGTTGTATCAGGAACTAGCATCACACTTCAATTGTTGAAAAAGGAGTCCTTAATTTGATGGAGTATCTCTCAAAAAGTATATTACATGTGTAATTCTGATATCATCACATTTTAAATCTGGAAAATCATCATCATCATCATAATCATCATCATAATTACAACAGGCATAAATAGCCAGGAACTTTGCAGAAACAGATGTAGTGTGCCATTATTTTTTCTATCACTTTCCTTTAAAGGAGCTGCTCAAACAGGTGCAAAGTGTTGGAAGTCTATAGAATAATCTAACCTTTATCAGTGCCTTCAAATGGGATGGGAGAAAAGCACTCTAAGGCCCATTCAGTAAGTGCGATATGCAGAGATCCTCTTCTGACAGCAGCATCCATCAGAAGGTCACCTTCCCCTGGCTTTAATAAATTGCCTTGTCTTCATCTTTTTGTTGTGGTTGCTTTTGGGTGGATCATGTTTTCCTTTGTTGGTCACCTCTAAGAAAAGTTAAGTTTTGGGTGGAGATAAAAATTCTCAAGGTGTGCCACAAAATCTGGTCTATTTAATAAAATAAAAGTCTTCCCATCCTATAGAGTTGTCTGCTCAGACCCAGCAGGAGCACAACCTATTAAAAATGGATTGCAACAGTATATGGGGTTCTAGAACAGAACTGTCTCTCTCTATAAATCTGTATTTTCATCTATATAGCAAAATAATTCACTCCTTCTTGGGTAACTTAAAACTGTTTTCAGTACACTGCCCCATTTTTTAAAGATTTGTAGCAGTGTATGCTTCAGTGATACACAAAGGTTGTGTCACCCAACCCTTTTTGGTTTATCCTGTTCTTTCTATTGTGTAGAAGTTGCAACACAGCCATAACCTGGCTGAGACAGGGCACCAAGGCCATTCTACAGGGTACAAGCACACACATCAACACACTGTAACAGTCTAGAGACTCCAGTTCTCAAAGGCATACGTCTGTAAGCTCTAGATAGAAGATATCATGGGACATAAGTGGTGCCTTTCGGCAGGTTTAAGAAGTTGACCTATCAAAGGGTGAGATGTTATTGCTTTAGGCTAGATAATACCAATTCATTTGAAAAATAATACTTATCCATATTTATTGCTGAGGGATACATTCCAGGGATGGTGTAAACAGAGATCATTTTTTTTAACTGTGACACAAGATTCATGTGACATGATTCCAAGCTTCTTTCTGCACTGTGGATGCAACACCAATTACATACTGCCTTTGCTGTCAGAGGATGATGAAATCAGCATAGGCTCAAATCACGCATGAGCAGATCCCTGACCGAAAAGCAAGAAACCACTAGAGAGCAATGATAGTAATAAACGCAACCAGCTTAACCTATATCTTTTCCTGCCAAGGCAGAGCCAGGAAAGTAATTATATTAATTCTTGCAATACCTTCCCTATTGTGAGAATTAATATAATCATTACTATAAATACTATCACTCTTTATTGAGTAAATAAAACTCATAAGAAATGTCCACTACTTAATTGTTCACTAGATTTGTCCTTTCATTATTTTTGCTTTAGTAACATGTACTCTTCGCTGTGGAAATCACAAAGAAACAGGAGGTAACTGCAGGCAATTTCTTTGACAGAAAGTATGAAAAGTGTGTACTATTAATGAAAGTATCAAAAAAGAGGGCACTGCAGAGGACCAGTGGGCATGGAGGGGGTTGGGGGCGAAGACATTGTTAAGATGAGTGGAGGAAGGAGCTGATATCACTGAGAAATTGATGCTTATTCTTAACTTTCTAAGGCATTCAAATGTATTTTAATAATATTGCATAAAGATTTAATGACACTGCAGGTTACACCCAGAAGAGACATTTATGAACCTGGCAAACAGTTAAAATTTTGATATTTGGAAAATCCACCTAGAAAGACCATTTCATGTGTGAAATTTGGTAACTTTGACTGTGGTTTTTAAAAGGTTAACAAAATGAAGAGTTTTTCAGATGAAATCTATATATAATCAAAATGTCTATCTGAAATCAAATATTCAAAGTAAGATGGTAAGCTCCCAAAAT
This sequence comes from Albula goreensis, assembly GCA_022829145.1. Lineage (NCBI taxonomy): Eukaryota > Metazoa > Chordata > Actinopteri > Albuliformes > Albulidae > Albula > Albula goreensis. The sequence goes on from CM040750.1 coordinate 19,097,993, forward strand.
AGGAACCAGAAGCATTTAATATTTTCAGGTACATGTCTCACCTTTTTGGGATTAGTGTCTCTCAGACCTGATCACATTTCCTGCTCTCCGACCTGGTGAACAAACTGTGGAACACCTCACACTCACAACACAAAGTGTGATGTGTTTGGAGGCTTTAGGGAACATATACCATATGTTTTTCCTGTTTTACTCTGATTAAGAGTTGCTGAAACTACAATGAACAAAACAGCAAACAAGAAGTGTTGTTAGTTATGCTGAAATTATTTCTATTGACTAAGGATTAAAAAATATATATATATATATATATATATAGTGTATAAAGTATTATGTAGCACAGGTAATCCCAAAATAATCCCTTTGGAGTCTGTAAACATCTACCTACCCACCAGTCTACAAGCACTCCTTTCAGAGTTTACCTGAGCATTCCCCAGAACATACACTCAGTAAATGAACTGATGGGGTTACAGAAAAAATGCCATGATATTTGAGTCTTTGAGATATTGTGCAGTGAAGTCTGAAAAAGTGACCTATTTTTGTTTTGTTTTGGTTTTTATATGGCTTTGCTGACATGAAGATAATAGTGGGTATTTATTCCCGGTCAGACAGATTGTAGTGCTCCCACAATCCCTCCCTGCAAAGAGGGGTTATTCTCTGCACTCAAATTTTCTTCATTTTTGTGTCTTTGTGTGTGTGTGTGTGTAGTGGAGTGTGTAGAACACTGGAACATTGTCATAGGGTAGTTTGTTTCTCTTTGTCAATTCTTTTTCTTTCTTTATTTCTCTCAATTCAGCAGTTTTCTTAGAATGGCATAAAATACCACAGGTGTTTATTACTAAGGCAAAAAAAAGAAAGAAACATTAGTTTATTGAGTTGTAATCATAGTGTTATAATTGTTGTACCCCAATATCTTTAATTGCAAAAATCAGTGAAATGTAATAATGCTATGAGTAAAGGTAAGGCATTGTTGGCTAACATATAAAATTGCACAGTTATAAACATTGCTTTGTTTTACAGAACAGTAATGTCTTGAATGGCTTTTCACTGTAACATAGCGACCAGGCACAACACGTCGAAGTTACTCCATGGAAAAGACATCAACTTTTTAAATCCAAGGGCAATTTATTTACTGAACAAATATTGGATTGGCTCTGACCAAGAAATACAGTACAAGTAACAATACCTCATGATACCAGGAAAACATCTGTAATGGTACCGATCATTAAAAATTCATGGCAGGTTTCATCTACCTACCTGAGAGCACTTATACATTTCTAATAGAGCCTTTGTAAATTGATAAGAGAACTACGCAGTTCTTCACAAAGCAGCAGATAACAACCTTGTTACCAAGGTATGTACCAATACGTACCAAAACCTATTAACAAGGGTAACTGTCATGTCAGTAACTATTGCTGCTTTGTAATTACATGCAAGATGTGTAGAAAATGAAATTTGAAGTATTGCGTTGCGTACACAATTTATTTCCCAGGTAAAAAGTTCAGTAGCATTACTTCCCACGTAATTAATTTTTAGTTACTCTGTACTTGGTACTTATATATTAAAATACAAAGTTAGTATAGTTAAACACAGTTTCAATTTTAAATTTTTACAAATTGTATTGTTGCTTTGCCTGAGTCTCTCTTCACTCCCTTCACTGGCCTTCTCTTGTCATATACAAATGTGTATTTCTTCCTAGCATCATTGAATAAAGCCTTTAAATGTTAAAATTTGTATGCACCTGTCTTACATAATGGTTTTGGTTTCCAAATGAAGAAATGATGTTTCAAAAAGTGATACACACACACACTCACATATGGGATACACGGCAGCATTATTGCTGTCAGTTATTTATAACACAAATGCAGTTAACAGCAGAGGTGAGCTTATTCTGATTTGCACAGCTTTAGACAATGATAAATCGTCTCTCATTGTTTTTGTAAAATTACAATGCATTTTTCTGCAATGGAAGATAAATCAGTTAGGGATGTCAATCAAAGCTTTTGTCAACAATGTTCTTTTTATTTAGCTTTTTTCTAGTGTCTAAGATAGAGGAGATGAAACTACAGATGCTGCAAAACAAAATATTGTGCCTCTCTGACTGGCATTGACAGCATGAAACATGACATATGTGCACTTGTTTCTTGACTGTTCTTGTTGACCCAGAAGCTGTCCTCTGTATTAGGCAGGCCTCTGATTGGACAGTGGGGACGTATCTCCAGTAGACTGTAGCAGATGGCTGAACTCACCATCACAGATGAGTAGGGAGTTAGGCCTACAGAACTCTGTAGGGAAATATTCTCTCCTTTCCGTTATTGATTGTTGTTGTTGGTTTCTCTGCTTGTTCTGGGGGATCGACAAGGATCCCCTTGTGTGTCCCTATCCAATCTCTCTAATCCCTATTACAGTGCCACCTCAGAACCACATTACTCATTAATCAGTCGGTGTTACTATATGACATTTTATTTATTAAAAGGGTGACAGAAATCACCTGTCAATCTGCTACTCCACTACACAGGTGCTTTCAGTGCCTGTCTGAAAGAATTCAGGTTGTGTTTTGTGTTGGTAATCAAGGGGTTTGAGCTCATTACAGCAGATTACAATGGTGTATAAATATCTTTAATGAAGATAGTTTGACACTGTTAGCCCATGTGCTAATATATCATGATGCCCTTTGTTTCCTTTATGTTAATTATCTTAAAATGTAATGTTACGTTTTTCAGGGATGGATTATGTGATATTGCATTAAAAAAGCTCGCTGCAGAGGCATTGGGGGGAAATTACAGATCTCTGTGTGCGGCCAGGACTGATATGTGATAAGGGCAATATGACACCCCGCCAGAATCGAATTTGAGAAACACTGGCCAGAGTGATCCAATAGGGGGAGGCCAATTTATACAAATACCGGTAGCTATGCTTCAGTATTATCATATTTTCTGTGCACTCATACAAACATTAGCAATGAATTTAAAATACATTTTTAAGCTGAGTCTTATTCATCACACTTCACATTTCTTGTTCTTTTTTTTTCCTTTTTTTCTAAATTCTCAAACAAAACACAAGTAGTACATCATCATACTGATTCTCCTCATACCCCTTCTAATGGAATCAGGGTATCTGTCTTAATCTATTTTTTGTCCTTTCTCCCTTTTTCATTTCCCTGTCTTTCCCAGTTTCTTTCTTTCCTTTGTTTCCATTTTTAAATGCCATTTCATACTTTATCTCCCTGTAAACTCTATGGATTATCATCAAAAGCCTATGACGTCTGCCATCTCTATTTCCTCTTTCTTCCTGCCAGCTCCATGATGTAGTCCGTGCTTTGTTAGATTGCAAGAAAAAAAGAGAGCGATAAACTAACTTGGGAGGAGATTATATTAATAATGAATGAAGTACCTCCCTGAAGTGCTTCCTCCATTCAAACCCACTTCTAGAGCATTCCATATGACTTATGAATGGGTTTACCCAAATTTGCTCTGACAATTCTTTGCCAACTGGTTTGGACTGAATCAACATTTTATTACCCCTAATGTACAGCTGAACCTTTATTAGAACAACAGTAGTAATTCATCTGAAATTTTTAATAGTGACTAATCATGTCACTGTACATGTGAATAGTTTTAGTTCATCATATTAATTTCTCTAACACAAGTTCTAATCTGAACCTATTTTAGAAAATTAATCCACATAATCAGAGCAGCTATCATATTATTACTAACAAACCTTTGAAACTCTGGCATACCAGTGATCTACTCCAGGTCTTCAGCATGAAAAAAAGTTATTACCACTGCACCATATCAGAATTTACAGTAACAGGCACCATTCCTGGTATATAACACAACAGATAATCCATTTGACTGAACTAGTCATATTTTCTCAGCTTTTATAATACTGTTTCATGAAAGTAAACCTCCAAATAGTGTTGGGTGCCATCATGGGTGTACACATTAATTGAATGAGGAATGTAAACTTTACAACCTGTGTCATCATAGCAAGTTGCCACTCTAGGAAATTCTCAACATTGCCCGTGCCTTCGAGCACTGCTGTCTGACGATGTGGACCATTCCCAGCTCCCTTCCTCTGCATAGGGTAAAGCTGTATACACCCACGCCATTGAAAAACACATCCATCCACCCAACAAAATGTGTGGGATACAGCACAGCAAGTTCATCCACATCAAAGGTTAAAATATTTCATCTCAAAATCTGTGTATTGTTTGCATTTTCTTCATTTGCAGAGAACACAGCTGCATTCTAAGGAAGAGGCGTATGGACCTAAGCAAAGAGACATAGCTGAACGACAGTGGCTATGTTTTGATTTCAGAGAGCACTGTTGAATAATTTCCCTCCTCATGGCAAAGAGAAAGGGTTTTCTTTAATTGTAGAGGAGGGAGAAGGGGGTGGGAAAGTTATCAATGAGAACTCAAAACCCCAGCATGGGCAGATGTTGCTGAATGCTGTGATTAACTCAGAGACAGGGCATTTAAATTGGCACTATTCACTGTGTCGCAAAGATCAGGTCAGGAACACAGTTGGTTTCAAACACTTGGAGAATATAAATTAAATCTGTCAGCAACTGGAGGGTATTCCAGTGTTTCATCACAGCCTGAAGTAGTCATGCTATAGCTGCAATGAAACCTAATCCATTTCATAGCAACAGGAGAAAAGAAATGCTGATATGATAAGACATTTTTCTGTGTTTTTCTGATGTTTTTCTGTATAAACATGCCGTTTTGCTGTCTGAATGCATGCCCACATTCCTTACAGTGGTTGAGTAAGTATGATGAAAAAGAGCAAACCTTAATGCTCACTTGAATGTAGTATGGCAACTCAAAAAGTTCAGGAGATACAGGCTTAATACCTACACACGAAACAATTGTGCTGTCACGAATGATGCATGTCACCCTTCATCATGAGAAGCTTTATGTGTCAACAAGGTCATTCAGAATGAAATGTGCATCTACATTCAACTGTATTTCTGTAATTATCCTCCTTTAAAAAGCAGCAAAGAGACACTTTCTTTGGAATCTGCAGGCAGCAGTTGGCTAGCTACTGTCATTAAAGATTAAAGTCTTCAATATAGATCATTATGTAATCACTCTCCAATTATACAGAAAGGCCAATGTTAAAGGTGTGACACCTAAAAAAGCTGAAATTACTGCATTAAAGACCTATGCTCTGTTTCACAACTGAGATCGAACTGAAAGGGTCAATATAAGGTACACATTATCAACAGGGTTGAATCACTTACCCTTTTTGCTCTCCATCTCTCAACATCTTACACTCCTTGCTGTGACTCCAGAGTGTTTCCATTAATTGCAATTTAAATGTTTAAACACCTTGCCTCTCCTGTGGCTGGAAGGGGTGAGGGTAAGGGGAAGGGGAAGGGGTGGGGGGCAAAGGCAGAATGTGGGTCTGGAGCTGGGGGTGGGGGAGGGTGAAAATGTCTCATCAGCATGGGTGAGGGCCAGCTGGCATGTTCGTCAGCTGCCAGGACCAGAACCTCTCATCCCAGCAGCAGGGTTAACGTTGACCCGAAGGGTGGGGAGCCTGGCTACGAGTCCAGTTCGGGTTGTGCCAGGTGCTGAGGGGGCCATGGTGCTGCTGGCGCCATCGACAGGTGGAGGGGAGGAGCTGCTCTCCGGCCAATCAGCCGGTCTGGTCTGCAGGCCTTCACAGCGCCTGCTGTTGCTGGAGAAGCCAAAGCAGGTCAACTTTGCTGGGGGTTTTGGAGAGGTTAGCATGAACAATGGAAACATTTTTGCCTTTGTTGCCATTTTTACAAATGTCAGTCCTCTGTTATATTATTTGTACTGATATAAAAAGAGGGTAGGAGTAACCTTCCTTTGTGGGCAAGAATTAGTGATATTTTATTTATCTGGTCAGCAAAATATTTGTTAAAGTTGCATTCCATTTGAGTTTAAATCCTCTGCAATTGACTCGCTCTCCATTTATGCCATGAAATGGAACACTAAACTTTACTGGTAGAAAACTTTGCAATACCTTTCAAGAAATGTTTTAAAATATAAACATAATTAAAAATTGAGCCTGACTGATATTGGTTGGCCAATTTTATCAATAATATGGGACTAACACAGACAAATCAGTATGTGCGTATATGTTTTCCTACATGTGCTAAAATGAAAATCGATGCAGAATGCAGAAAAAGATATTTGGGGTGGTTCAGATTCTTTCTTGTAAAGTTTATTTTTAATATGATGATTGCCTTGTTTTATTTTTTAGATTTATTGAAGTTATAATGGCAACATTTCATGTTTGTTTTCTTAATTCAAGTTTATACAGTATATTTTGTTCTATTTGTGTTTTTTTATTATCGTTATTTATAATAAGTGACTGTTCAGTACACTGATGTCAGACTCATTTTGGATAATAAAATGTATTGTTAAACTGTAAAATATCCTATAAAGAATGTCAGCTAATATGTCGATATTGGAAACACACCCCAGAGGATCCTAAACTGTCATATTTCCAGCACAGTCACTCCTGCAATCAGATTACACCAGAACCAACAATTAAAAGTTTTCACATCTAAATTCAGAGGGAAAGTGGCAGAAAAACCCTGTTCACACCACAGTAAAGATGTAAAATATGAATTCTTTCAGAAATGAGTGTCTACCTGCAACCTCGCTGAGAGGTAGCTGTCTTTATGTGGTTTCCTTTCATATCACTTTGGAGGAGGTTTACTTGGTCCAATGACCAGGGATCATGGCCTGTGTATGTAGCGGGTGAGCACCCAGCTTGTGTATCACACGCTCATTGGCGCGTAAAAGAGCGCATCAATAAAATACCATCAGCTTTGCCTATCTCAGAGCTCAAACACATGTGAGCAGTCACAATATCAGTGTGTATCTCCTCCAGTGTGTGTGCCTGGGTGTTTTGCAGCAGCAAGGTGATGGGCAAAGGTGATGATTGAACAGGGCCATTCTATTCACCAGAGAAATTAACCTTGATTCTAATGAGCCATCACATCTCAGGTGTCATTAACTTCCTGTCAGCTCAAGTCAAAATCCCCACCCCTGAGCCCCACGTCACTCCAAAAAGGCATCTCTGCAGAGAGCCTGTAATTAAATCCATGCCAAGTTTTAGCATACCACCTCCTCTGGACCATCTGGGGCTTGCGCAGGGCAACAGACAGCTTTCAGAAGTTTGTTGTACTTTAGAAATATAATGACAGCGGCCAAAGTTATCATCTCCATTATTTACCTGCAGCCTTTAGATTTGTCAAAAACACAGGGCAAAAATATAATCCCAGTTAACATGAGAGCGTTCAGCACTGTGGAATATTCTGGTTAGAATCCCAGTTAATTGAGTCAATGCTATAAAATCATTCCTCAAAATATGTTGAAACATACATTTTGTTCCAAACAAATTCACAGAAAAAATGTTTTATTTAAAATGTGCAGGTTACTGGTTACATCCCTGAATTGCTATAATTGGCAGGATTAAATTCTATACAAATAAATAATATTATTAAGAAGTTCTGGATATAATGGAATTCCACACATTTAAAGATTGATACAATTAAAAACAATGGCCATCTATGACTGATTTGTGATTGATAGACTGGAATAACACAACTGTATTGTGTCCCTATGGCCTGAAAAATTATGTTTTTGGAGTGGTAGCCAGACAGCCCCACAAATCTTCTCAGAAAATGTGGCCTAATTTAATCACAATACTCCAAGAACTCAACATTATGACCGGTGATGCTCTACGCAAACCCTATAAGTAAAGTAAAGGGTAAATGTGTGACATGTTCAAATTTTGGAGTGGTGTTACGCTCTTGAACCTTGTGTGCCCTTACTTACCCCTTCCTTTCCCCTAACCGAGTACACAGACCAGTTCCCCTGCTTTCAACACCTCATACATAAATGACACAGACACTATTAAATTAATAAACAGACTATGCCAGGGTCAGGGAGCACCATCTGCCTTGTCCTCAGATTTCCCCATTGGAGAGAAGAGGCTTTTGTAAGAAATGATGAAGATGACATTGCCTTGAAGGGGCAGCAGGCTGGTGTGTCAGGTAGCTGTGTGGGTTGTGGCTCCAGCGTTCAGAGTTCAGTTCTGTCACCTCAGTTTTGTGGTTGTGTATCCTCCTCATACCTAGATGGGTCTTTTCTGGGTGCTCCTGCTGTCAAGGCTAATTTCTCTATATTGTCACCTGCATGTGTCTGTGTATGAGGATGTGTGGGTGCCTTATTGTGGACTATCTTGGCTGTGATCCTACCTCACACTCTAGTAGTGGTACAACTCCTTCTCCTTATAGTGTAGCTTTGCATGTAGATGTGTATTGGTATAGATGGGATTTATGGGAGGAAGATAGGTACCTTCTGAAGGAGCACTGATGGCCCCCTGAACCTAGAAGCCCTTAAATACCAGTCCCTTCAACACCACCAAAGTGACTAACTTGTGCTAACCTCAAATTAGTAAAAGTAGAAATGTTTTACTACCTTTACCTGGACCTCCATTAAATATATTTTTTTCTGTCAGATTATAATAAAAATCTCTACATTTTGTGCCTAATATTGCCTTGTATTTAATACTCATGTATCTCAAACATCTCACAGGGAGGGAGGGAGGGAGAGAGTGAGTGAGTCAGGGTATAGGAGGTGAAGGTTTTTTGGGTGAGAGTTATTAGTTTTGTCTGCAGAGTAAGACAGTAAGTCGCTGGTTGTCTCTTAAGATCCAGACGTTCGTGCAGATGGGACATTAAGCCACAAGATAAAAGAGGCGGTTTGAAAAATTCATTGCTTAGAGGATATTAACATGGAATATTGTTGTGGGTGCATCTCACTGCCGTGTGGAGTAAAAGCTTTGGTGAGACCATTCTTTCTGTTTCCTGCAAAACAGGAGGCCTTTACACAAGATACGTAGTACTTTCAGGATAAATGAAGGGTTATTTTTAAGGGTGAGCGTCAGTGTAACTCTGCTTTGTTTCTCAAATTTTCAATCCATCCTAATAAATGCTTATTTGAGAGTTACTAAATAAAGCAAAAACATTTACATGGTATACCTCAAGCTTTTCTATGTCTTACATTAAAAGGAACAGACATTTGTGACTATACTGTGGTAGCTGAATCCTACTGTATGCATGTAGTAGTTGGCTCTGTGGCATGTCTAGAAAAAGGAAGGCAAAATCAGCATTCATGGAGGGATGTTTATTTGTTGTTGTCGCAAGAGGAAAGTGAAGGATAATACATAATATAAGGGTATATTTATCTGTCAATGATTTTGCATTTCAAACTAACATCACATGACAGTAGCCCTACTTGCAATTGTTGACTAAAATTAAGACACCAAAAGCAGCTTAATCAGAAAATATCTAATGCTTCAAACTGTATTGCTACTGTATAAGCCAAACTTACAGTATTCTAAGAAAAAAATGTTCAATGTGAAGTAACTCGGTAGTAGCTCTGTCCCAAAACAAATATACCATACTCATATTGATGTATATTTGTACACTTTGTCTTGGCCCTGTGTGTAAGTGTAGGGAATTTTGCACAATAGCATCAAGCCTCCTGAAGCAAATGTAAAAACAAAGGTTTGAAGGAGTTCCTGAATGATTTGGTATTGATTTCTTTAAATATCTTGTTAGTTTAAATGCTATCCTTATTATGAAACATCTATCCCAAACTGCTCACAACAGGAATAAAGAGCCGTTCCATTTCCTCTGTTCAAACGCTTCAATAGTTTTGTACAGCAAAGAATTTTCTGCACATCAGACACCCTTTTCACAAAAACACACACACTGCCAGCACCAGGGCCTGTGGCATGCATGTCAGTGTGTGAGGGGAAAGGGGTCAAAGTTCAGGCTGGCAGGAGAGATGTTCTCTTCCCCAGCAGCGCTGTGGTGCAAGGGCAAACTGCCCATCAAGTAAAAAATAAATAAATGTAAAAACTGTAGATGCATCATTAATTATCTGGTTTTGGCTGCAGTGGGGGTAGCATGCTGGCGTAATGCTCCTTTATTCACCTCACATTCTCCAGGACACTGTGGCCAGGTGGAAGAGGGGCCCAGAGCAGGGCAGAGAGAGATCACTCACAGATCCCTGAACTGCAGCTCTGTCAATCAAACCGGGCCTGGGGGGCGGGGACAGAGTGCATGATCCCAGCAGGGCCAATGGACAGATGGCTTTTCCAGGATAATGACCAGGTGAAATCTTCAGGGCCAACAGACCGTCAGGCTACCAGACCCATACAGGGCCTCCAGGAGCACTGCCTCCACCTAAACTCTTGGAGTAGAAGTAACTTTTTTAAATACATGATTCCTCACCCCCAGGAAAATTACCATGAAATCGCTTTGGTAAAGCTGTTACAGTGTCTGATAGGAAGGATGTACTCCTTGCACATTTTGTCCTCATGCTTTTGTAGCATTATATTGCAAGATATAGATCAGAAGATATGTATGCTGTATTTATTTTTTACAGCAAATCTAAAATTGAAAAAAAGAACATGTATCTAGATTTATTTTATTTGATTTTATGTTGTAACTATAATACATTTCAATGTTAGCCATAGGTAAAACTGATTCCCATGATATAACATGATTCCTATAATGCATTACTATTTACCTATCTGCACAGGAAAAATGCAGTTTTACCCACTTTTATTTTCTCATTGTCAGGTGATTCCATTCAGTTCACTTTTAATTTAAAGTGTATTGTATCTGTTTGTTAGTCTGCATTTTGCCCATTTTCTCACAGATGGAGTGAAAGTCATCTGCGAACAAGTTTAGGATCCAATAAAGATCTCCAATTTCATTCAGTTAAGAGTACCCTTCTCTGTAGATGAATACATCACATAATTGTCAAGATGAAATGGCAGAATTCTGCCTCTGCATATTGCTCCCACTCTCTCTCTCCTCTGTCACACACACACACTCAGTTATTCTCTCAATGTCTTTCCTTCAGGTCTCCTCTAACACCCCATTAAATTACTTTTTCATGTTTTCCTTCACTGACACCACATTTAGGTCACTCCTGAATGTTGAAAAAAAATCCATTTCAGGTTTTAATTAGCATTTAGTCCCATCACCTTTCCAAAAGGATGAATTTCAGTGTCTCTAATAATGTGTTCAGGTTTACTTATCGCTAAATTAATCAACTCCTTAATAATCTTGAGGAGCTATTAGAGTAGGGATTAGACTTAGAGCCTGAGTTTGAATTTTCCTGCAGTTTTACAATTGTTTGCTGTATTAATTTGCAGCTTCCTGTCTGTTGCATTGTTGATGATACAGTGTTTCACTGTATTTCATTATAAAAAGGCTTCATGGTGTCTATCATAGCACATTACATTTAAGTGAGAACAAAGTATGTGAGAACAGAAGAAATAATGAAGGTGGATTGAAATGATATGGTCTTTGGCGATGTCCTGGTCTTTGTATTTCTACATTGGGATTTGAGTTTGAGAGACATTAGAGTACATGCTACATACATGTCTGTCATCAGTTTAGTGCTCTGAGTATCTGAATTCTAGAATGGAAACACTTCTCTTTGCAGCATACCTGACCTCTGAAAATCATTATCAGTATTGGTGTATATTGACAAAATGACCAATATTCTGTAGAAATGGTCCATGTTTTAGCATATCAGAACATTTCCTTAGAGGGCAACTCTGGATACTGACTGCTTTTATCCAGCACTGCAACAAATCGTCAAAATGGCTGAGCCACATTGATCTTTATAAACAGAGCCTCCAGTGATTTTCATTCATAAGATACTTAAGATGTTCCTTTGCCATGGTGTACAGAAAGGGTCACTCATCTTCTGTGACCTCACTTTCACTTCCATTCTTTGGAATGACTCAAGTGCTCCACTGCTCTTCAAAGACTGCTGAAAATATTTCAAAAACATCCACCTCAAAATAAGGCAAGGTGCACACCTTTTTTCACATCGCCTGAAAAATGACTAATAAGCACTGCAGCCATCCCTCAGCAAAAGGGCACCACCTGACAGCATTCCAAACTCTGAAAGGGCAAAATCCCAATGCCATTTTTTAAAAAACCCAAAAAGTTACCCAGATGTCATTAGAAAAACAGTTTTTTTCTTCAAAATAAGAAGTGGATATGAAAGCTTTGCATTCCCACTGGGATGTTATGTTTCATGGTTAATGTGAATTCTTTTAAGAACTGTTGTGTCTCTGTATTCCCTGCAGTGGAGCCCTTGGTTAGAGACTGCGATGGAGTTAATAGTACAATCTTCTCCTGCTTTCACTTCTAAGAGCCAGTTAGGTTTTCATACAACACTGAAGATGTCTGTTATGAGCTTGATTGATGTTATACAGGAGTAATGAAAATACATTTCATTACACACTAATTTTCATTCATGTATGTTTTAAAGTGGGGCTAGAGGCCTTTATGTACCTCACAGAGAAAATGCTGGCATTTGTAAAGGAGCTGTGAGAGAATCTATGACCTGAATGCTCTCACCCGTGCAATCATTCCTTAACTTTGCTTACAGACTTTGCATAAGAGGAAGCTCCTGGAACAGATATGGCTGATGGGATGTGTTTGAGTTGTCTCCTGCCTCCTTCTACTTTAAATTCTTTTTGCAGCTTCCACACATGAAAATTTCTGGTTTCAAAAAAAGAGGGAAGTTAAAAAAAAACTCCAAAGGCGTGCAAAACTATTTAAATAAATGCCGGGGTTATCTGGTGGCACCATGAGATAGTCTGAAAATGGACGAGGAGGGAGTTAGGAAGCTAAAGGAAATAAAGGCAAATAAAGAAGGAAGAAGAATTGGGTTATCAATCCCAGCAGCCCTTACAGCTAGGCGTAAGTGTCATGGGGGGCTGGGAGAGGGTGGTGCATCAGATACATCTGTTGCTGCTCTTCTAAAGCCTTAAAAAGAAGACAGAACCTTGCTTTTTAATGTGCACTGATGTGAACAGAGAGAGCAAGGACATGTAGGTCACAGTGAAGCCCGAACTGGCTGTTCTCAGGTTCTTATTTATGAATAAATTCAGCAGCAGCCAATTTAATAGGGTCCCTGTGAGTGCACACATTAGGATGAGTTTGTGTGTGTGTGTGTGTGTGTGTGTGTGTGTGTGTGTGTGTGTGTGTGTGTGTGTGTGTGTGTGTGTGTGTGTGTGTGTGTGTGTGTGTGTAGTATTAGGGTTGCGTCCTTTATCAATGGCCCCTGTGTGTATGTGTTGACACCGGAGCCTGGCTGTCACCAGAAGTTCCACCCCGCTGATGGGCTGAAACCCGTCCCCCTCCCCAAGGAGGCATGACCATGCTAGTGATGTCACAGCGGGCCCTGTCAGAGCACTGGGATTGACATCTCAGAGAATGAGATTGATTGATATCCTCTGTGTAAGCACGTCAGCAACCCTCAGCTGCCTAATGCATGTTAATGAAGTCCAGCCCCGTGACCACAGGGTCTGTTGCATTCTGCTCTCCAAACCTGCAGTAACAGGAAGTGACTGCTGGGATTGAAGAGAGGCTGCATGGGATGTGCACAGTGTGAGTGAGGAGCCTGAGACCTCTCTCCTTGTGACTGTTGGCCATTGCCTCCCGCCCACTCCTCTTTCAGTTTTGCAAAACTGACGACAACGGCTGTTTTACTTGACAATATCCATAGATACATACTGTGGATGAGAGTGAGGTTTCTCTTTGTTGAGCAACAGGATGAGATGAACACAACATTACCACAACATCTGGACTGTTTCTTCCATATTTTACTCTCATTTGTCCTACTGTCATACCTGTGATTGTTTCTTACACTCTTTACACCAAATTGCTACATTTCATACACACAGCACGCAGCAGGCAGACATTATTCAACTCTATTCCCATGATTGACACATTAAAGTTCAGACTTTTACCCTATGTAGATCAGTACAGATATATACATATATTTGCCTTTAAAGGGTACTTTATGAACCTCTCATAGTCTCAAGTACTCCTGGCTTAATCTCACATTTAAATATCTTCTGTCTTTTTAGATTATAATTAGCAGGTGTTAGGTTTCTTTGATTAATGCACATAACTAGTTTTAATTAGCTGAAACTCTTCAGTTTCAGAGCAAACCTGTTTTATTCTCCACTGCTCACATGGAAAAGGTTCTATATGATACTGATGTCTTGTGTTTTTTTTTTTTTAACAAGAGACTTGTATGACACAAATGTGTGGTCCATGAGGCTTTTACGGTTTATCATATAAAGTAGATGGACAAGAGAAATATAATAATTTAGCACATGCTAGGTCCTTACCCACACGGAGAGACATACTTGGCAATGTAGCAAATTTTTATGAAAATACTAACACTGCTGGATGTGCTGTAGTGTGGATTACTGAAAGAATCAGAAATGAATATTTAATACTTCAAGGATTGTGTTGAACATTCAAAAAGAAAAAGAAAGGTCAACCCAGTAGAGTAATATTACTAGTCTGTGACACTGATATTACATGATTCTTATGCAGTGTGTACATCTGAAGCATCTCAATTACATAGAGTAGGTCTATTAAAACTTTTAATTGTGCACTCATAACATTAAACATCTTTTTGGGGATTATTATTACCATCGTAGTACTACATGATTTGCACAGTGCATGTATGCATCATGTAAGAATCATATGAGATATCACTATGAAAGCGGCCATATTTGTGTATGTAAGTGAAAGTGATGCATTTTCACCAGCCTGTGGTATATGATTGTCAATATGATACATATATCTATCTGACAAGTTAGATATTTGAAACTGTTTTGTTTCAAATATGAACACGAAAAGACACCTACAACTATAATATTATCTTTTCTGTGTAGTGGAGAAAACAGGGGAAAAAATGTGACCCTATATTGTCATTGTATTAAAGAATCAGACATATGGCTATTCAAGCAGATGGACACTGCATGTTTTTTAATAAACAATGGAACAACCTCAAAATCACAATGAAATATTTTTCTTACACTTGCCATTTAGGTACTTCCCATCTGGTGAAGATAAAAATTTCTTTTTAGCTTGAGCTAAGTCCATTGTGAGCTGTCTAACAATATCTTTTGTTCATTACTGCAAACTATGTAATAGTAATACAGAGTTACAAAAACTACTTGCAGTGCACATAGAGGGGACACATCTAATATATTTATGCAAAGGATACTGGTGTTCATCACAATTGTATGCTTTCGCAAATAGTTACAAAACCATTGCATTTCTTTTCATTTAAGAGTGAGGCTTCATGAACCTAAGGCTTGGAGGAGCTATTCTATCTTGTGCTAGAACTGAGTCAGTTTTGGGAACACATTTTACAGTGGTATGGCTTATGTCTGGTAAGGACTTACATAATCTGCCAGATGTATTAATTATGGGAGTTATGAAGCCTCACTGAGAGCTCACTTCAGAGACCTAAACCCGTATAGAACTCTACCGCAACCCTAATGGCAGATCAGTAATGCAGCACACTACTGACACCCTCTGGTAGAGGACCAGTAATGCAACACACTACTGACACCTGGTGGAAGAGGACCAGTAATGCAGCACACTACTAACCCTGCCCTGGCTGATGACCAGCAATGTTCCAATGGACACTTTAAAGCAGACATACACACTTCTGGGAAAAAAAGACTGAGTGATGAAAAGTGTTGGAGAGAAAACAAGGGGCTTCATTCAATCAAAAACAGTTCAACTAGATATACTTCATGTGCATAGTATTCTCAACTCTAGCATTCGCAGTGAAAAACAAAACAAAGAAAAATGTTAATAACATTAAAGGTGTCATTTGATGAAATGTGGTACTAATGTGATACTAATGGCGAGAATAGGTCTAGTAACTATAGTTACAATAATTTCAATTCTGACAAACATCATACCCTTGGCAGTCACAGTGTAACAGTTTAGAGAATTTGTCTTTCATTTTCTGTGTATGTTTTTATTTATTTCATTAATGTATTATGATTGTTGAAGTCCTGGCCACACAAAGCTAGATATACCAGTACCTCATTATAAGAAAAATGTCACATGCATGTAATTACAGTAGTTTCCACTAAGGCATATTTTATGGAAAGATAAATGCTTCAGAATGTTGGAACATGCTTCATATTATCAGTGGCCATCTGAGGTTATGTCCAGGCCTGTTGCAGTAGAGGTGGTTTGAGTGACACAGACTGAGGGACAAGGGGGGTATATATCGAGCACTTTGTTGTTGGCTTAAGCCAATTTCCAGCCATCCAAAAAGACCTGTTCTTTATGCCAGCTGAAATGTACTGTAGAATCTGCACAGAAATGCTTTTGAGAAGCATTATAATGACATATCAAAGAGCTTGCATGTGATGTTGACATGGATCTAAATTCCAAGGGCTGAATCCAAGTGGCTGAAGAACTTGCTAGTTGGATATAGCCAATTAGCTAGATAATGTTACTACAATGCTCTAAGCTTTCTACTCTTCAGTCAAATTAGACTGCCACCAGATTGCCACTCAACATTAGAAGGGATAGTGGTGACAGAAACATCACAGACACCCATAGATGGCAACTGGCTACTGTAGCTTGCTAGCTCACCAAATAGTTGAAATAGTTAGCTACAGGAAGAAATGCTCACAAGCACAGAACACAATATACATTTTTAGTGGGTTCAAAAGGCCCTCCTCATAGCATAAAACAGACTGGAGTCTGGAACAGTTCTTCTGCACAATGGCTTTGTCAATTGCTTGATGAGTGCCTACAACAGATACCAGAACATAATAAACCAAGGCATGAAATCAACAAACAAAGAATCATTTTCAAATCGGTTGAGAAAATCAATACGGAAACGAATAAGAACCAATAAAACAGTTTCTTTTTTTGTGGGGAGGGGGTTGTATATTTGGCTGATTTGGGGTTGGTTAAGAAGCCATTCAGTGATAACTCTTCTGCTTCAGGTCTAAAAGAGTATGAGTGTGCTTATATTCTCCAATAGCACTGTGGAATTGGATCAATGAGAAATCGCAAAGGCTGGCAGCATTCAAAAAATCCACTTTGCTCTTGAACGTGCCAAGACTTTAGTCCTAGAATTTTGCTCTAGGAACACTGATTTTTTTTTTTCCTGAAGTTTTTGGAACTTTCTTTGAATGTGGCGCTAAGCAGCCCAGCTGCAAAGATGATCAGTTCTTCATGCCATTATGATGACAGTGTGCAGGAACCTGGCACTTACATGAAAAACAGGAATGAAACTCAAAAAGCAGAGGAGAATGAAAGAAGTATGAATCATGTGAGACTCATATTGTTAGATCAATTTGTTACAATGGCAACCTTGATCAAAAGTAACGCCTTTCTCTATCCCACTTGAGGGATAAATTATAAAGGGCCAAATCAAATCCATGGAATAAAACTACTGTTGCATCATGGTGTGAATATTTACCAGACTCAAAGACCCAGTGAACCAGAGTGGGACTGAGGAAGAGAGCTTGAACCCCAATGTCCAATATTCTGTCAAAACAGTTTTCTTTTTTTCCACACGCTAGAGAAATTCATAGGCCTCCATGGGGACTCTGTCATTGTCAGGCCTTCTGTTAAATTAACAATCAAGTCCTGGAACTGGATCTGCTCAGAAAATAGGGATAACATGCAAACAAGTCCAACAGTGAGAAAAGAGCAGAAAGACTGAATCAGAGGTCTGTGTGACATGGTTAGAGAAAGACACAAACAGTAATACACACTGTCTGAAAGCTGGGACAGCTTTAAAAGCCAAAACTTCAATGTGAAGTATTTATTTACTAGGAAATTGACACGATGGGGGGAAATGATGTAAATGCAGTAAGAATGTGGTGTGCATTACTGGAATAAATCCAGACAGCCTGCGTGTGTTCCGACAGCACTGATCCCTTACTTGTCTCTGGCGGGGCGCATCACTGGAGAAGAGCGACGGACGCGTGACTCCCTGCATTCCTCTGCTCGGGGGGTGGGGGAACTCCATGATCACGCTGCATCCCCATCTCACAAACTGCGGCTGCGTACTGCAGACGCACATGCTCCCATACTGCACGCTCCTGTCCAAACTGTCCTGTCAGAGACTGGCAGTAACATACACACCTAAACACTCCTCATTCGCTCCCAGCAAGCAGGGGACACCCACTGGGACATGAGACACATGACACATTACAAAACCTGCAACAAGAATTAATACATTAGGATACATTATTACAACTGGGGTCCTGCTGGATACTGGATACTAGACTATCATTTTAAGTCCTATACCAACAATACATTCCGTACCTTGGTCTGTCATAACCTTCCAAAGGGTTAACACGATGCAATATATTATTATTACTTTTCGATTTAATTTTATTTGTACTGCTTTGTCTTAATTCAACAACATATATGTATATGGATATATGTTTATATAACACATCCAACAGAATTCAGTACTGTTATGCTAAAGGATTTGGCTAATAACGACAACACTAACACATTTTCACCAACAATCCATTCACCTACCCTATATCTTAGGAAAGGGCTCTGCTTCAGGTCAACCTGGTGGCAGAAAGATTCAACTACAAGGGAATTTCAGTGATGTCTGCCTGAAGAGTCCAAAGCTGATCTGAACCCAGCACACAGCGTCTTCTTCTGGAATGCTGCCAGAGCAATTTGAAAAAGCTTTTTAACTGTATACTCTACTGGGGTATATAAACCTCCATGGCCAAATTGCAAAGTCTCCACTTAAAAGTAGCACTCCATTTTATTTTGTCAGTCGTATTTAATTTTTTTTTTGTTTGTTTTGATGTCGTTGCTGTTGATGCTGCTGTGAAGGAGGAACTTCTGACATCTTCACAATTATCTTATTCTGCTGTGTATGAATACATAAAACAGATTTCATCCAGAGGAAAAACTTAATGTGCAATTTCATAAACTCATCAGAGGACTTCTGTACTGCTGTAACAGGTCCTTCCCTCTCAGTGAAGTCTCGGAATCAAAGTGGATGAGGTAGACTGTGATGTGCTGGAATAGGCTGTGCAAAAGCTCTGAGACTGCAGGTGCACTTTTACATTTCCCCCAATGCATGATGGCTAATCTGCCCATACCAAACAGATGCTGCACTGGGATGAGACGTTTGACAGAAGTCTGGGCTTCAGCTTCCTAGCTTCACATCCTGTTGCTAACATCCTGTGTTTGTGTGTGTGTGCACTATGCATGTGCCTGTTTGAAATTTGAAAACTTGTAGAACTGTGTATCTGCATTTGGGGCAAAGGCCAAGGTTTGATTTTTATTCATCATAATCATATTCAAGACATTTATATTTTGTCAGGTGGGATGCAATCAAACAACTATATAGGGATTCCTATAAATTATCTCTTTCCGCCTACTTTGCTCCTTTAAAATAAATGAGTGAACAGCCGAGAGACAGAAACTAAATCAAGAAAAAAAACAGCATGACAGCTTATCACTTAGTGATCGATGGTAGCATAGTTGCTATAGCAACAGAGTAAAGGTTAATGTAATTAGCATACTTTTTATATCATGAGACACTTAAGTAAAAATAATACTGAGTTGAAATGGAAAATTGAAAATAAGAGGGATGCAACAAGCTGGAAAGAAACTGAACAAAGTACTTTAAATTCCATTTCATGTGAGCTGGCTATTATCATGCAAATTGCATAATGACTTGCTATACAATACAACCATAAAAATAAATATATGTATAGTGAATGCCCCGGACTGACATATTTTTATGCCACAAACATGATACTTCATATGTGAAATATGCTTTGATATTGTTGTTGTAATCCAATGACAATTTTACCAACATAACCGTCCTTGCCATTTTAGTTTACCACCCAGATTAAAGCTCATAGTTTTTAGTAGCAGCTCATAGAGTGGAAGCCAGAATGATATATTTCCTGATATCTTGACTTTCAAAAGCAATGTCTTCCCTCTCTGGAGAATCATCAAACCCAAATTCATTACATCGCCATCTTCAACAGAGGAATTCATCTCAAGTGCCAATATCTCGGCGCCCCAGCAATCAC
The DNA here is from genome assembly GCA_022829145.1 of Albula goreensis. Lineage (NCBI taxonomy): Eukaryota > Metazoa > Chordata > Actinopteri > Albuliformes > Albulidae > Albula > Albula goreensis. Next base: position 19,117,948 of record CM040750.1, read on the forward strand.
ATGGTGTTGGTGTTTGAGGCTGAGAACTCAATTTTTCAAGCAATGCATACAAATGTAATGTGGTTAAGAAAGAGGGTTCGTATCAAGGGGGACAGAAAACATAATGCTATCAGCTGAGTACAAATGTAGCAATTACTGTAACAAAGCCATTAGCTGAAGCGGGGTGGAAGTGTGCTAATAACAATGTCTGCGGCATGGTGCAGCTGAAGCCCACCATTCATACATCTTAATGAATGCTATAAAGAAAAAAGAGGTAAAGGTAAGGGAGAGGTTGGGTGTGTGTGTGTGTGTGTGTTTGTGTGTGCATCTACCTCCCCTGTTTGTTTCCTTTCCCATCTTCCCATATTTTATTGTTTTTTTTCCTTTGTCACTCCTGTTCTTCTAATCTATTCCTATATCACTCTTTACCTCTCTCTCAAAGTTTACTCTTGTTGTTTTTTTCTCTTCCATCTCTCTTGCTCTCTATTTCTCTCTCTCTCTCTCTCTCTCTCTCTCTCTCTATCTCTCTCTCTCTCTCTCTCTCTCTCACACACACACACACACACACACACACATACACACACACACGCACACTACTTTTGTCTCTCAGCTTTGTCACCAGCTCCACCAAGAGGCCACCATGGTATTTTTTCTCTTCTCCACACTGTTCTTTTCGCAGTGAACATCCACCCTGTCTGACACTCTGTAAATGCCTCTCTGTATTATCAGTCAATTCCTTTTGGAGGAGGGGGTGGCTGAGGTTTAGAGAACATTAATTATTATTCTGAGACTGTAAAACTCTCAGAAAATTTCTATCTGAGCTCCAATGTAATTCACTGGTAAGTATGTTACATGCACATGTTCATTGTGGTTCTCATGTTGCATAGGACAGTTGTCTCAAAAATATAGGACTCCACATAAAGCCATGTTCAGTTCTGAAACAATGGCTCCCATGCTCTTATGGCTCTACATAACCTAATGTAAGTGAACAAAATAAGTATTCAACCATCTTCTCAATTTCTGAAGGCCCAAAGACATGAATATTAACACTACACAAAACAAGTTTTTTTTTTTTTTAAATCAAAATTACAGGATGTATCATAGCTATGATTAAACCCATGGAGACTGCATTAATGTGCATACACAGTTTGGGTATTTTGTGCACTCTGACAATGTACATTTCTTATTTTTATTTTATTCTTTTTACCTTTATTTAATTAGGTTAGTCTCTTGAGATTTAAAATCTCTTTTGCAAGAGAGACATGGCCAAGAAAGCAGCTAAAATACCCATTAAAACAATGGCTCACATAAAACATATAGTTGACAAATAGAAAAGTTTGGAAAAAAAAAAAAAAAAATATATATATATATATATATATATGAAATATGATGACATCTGACATAAAAGTAGTCATGATACATCCTGTATCGAGTGTTCCCACCAAATATGTACCAAAGAAAACACACCAGGTGTATTAGATGTAGATTAAAAGAGCCGATGGCCCCATAAATGGTTGAGCTGTGAAGTGCTGTGCAAATGTGTGTCAGCCAGCTTCTAGCATTAAATGAGGAGAGACTGTTGTGTGGCTGGGTTTTAAATAAGGACAGGTCCCTCTCAGTGAAGAATGTCTACTGCCAGTTTCTTTTCAGGCCAACTGGCAGAAAAGAAATGAGGCCTAGGAAATTGCAATTACCTTATTTTTAAATATGACTACCATTCAAATTGCTTTCCTGGCATTCTGCACTGAGAACACTAAAGGAAAAAAACAATGCACCGATCTTTCACATTGTGCTTAATTTACCCTCAAATTGTTTTCTGAATTAAATATGAATGATGCGACAGACACGACTGGTTTCCTCACAGGAAGGATATTAAACACTGTCCTCTGTAAACAAGAACAAAACCTGTATATCCTGTTCCCTGAACCTTCTGCTGACTGCATATTCAACTGTGCTCCACACAGAGTTTAAATCCAGTAATGTATACCATATGAAATGTGTGGTGATTGTTTAAATACAGCTGAAAATGTTAAGAATTATTCATAAAATTAAGACAGAATATCACAAACCGAAGTGACTTTTGTAAGGAATGCAGCACTGATGACTTCCTGCAATTCTTACTCCAGTTTCTGTGGGACTTTTTGAGGATCCTTAATAGATTGGAGATCTGGACTGACTGAGTGAGTGTAGAATGGCAGAACCCAATGTGCTTGATTATTGCCATGTGTCTCCTATAGCAGGGGATGTAGGCCAGTGAAATTCATGAGTGTGTATTCCGCTTGGCTCTCGTCTAGCCTTTCTAGTCAGGGTAGGTTTAATTGAGCCAGAAATACATCACCTCTGCTGTGCTGCTTGTTTGCCATTCTCCCTCCTCCCTCTGTACTGTCACAGAGAGATGACTAGGCTGTTCTGTTATTCCACCCCCCCACAAACTCAAAGAAAAGAAAGATAGGAGCTGTACATCATTTCCCCTCTTTTCAAATGTCTTCCCCATCTCCATTTTACAGCATGTCACTCTTCTATCTAGCCCAGAGCTGTACAGATGTTGGACCCATTTTCTTGGTCTTCCATTCTGCTTTCTTCTGATAGACCCCTTCATTTTCAACTCAAGCTTCCTGTTCTGTCGAATAAAAGAAGCACAGTTCCTAAAACATGGATGCATAATGGTTGAAGCATCTAACAGGCAACATATTGTAAAATTAACTACAACCATGTACTTACATCTTTGTCAGTGATGGGTATGGTTGATCTATTGGATATATTAACATGTAAAGTATATATTCCATAGTCATATTTTCAGACAATTAGAATGATAAGCTGTTACATTTATAAAGATCCTTGGGTTTGTACATCATTTACCAACTAATACTGATAAATCACTTCTTGCATTTTAAAATATTCGGGGTTCACAGTTGTAATGCAAAGAAGGCATTACTAGAGTGTTCTCCCTTCTGATATCCATCAGGGGGAGACAAAGCCAGTGATTCATTATGCACTTGTTTTTGTAAACCCAAATTGACTCAGGAATTGAATCCTTTGGAATTAATATGCTATTACATCCTCCTAACTAAACCCAGCACAATATGATTTCTCATCTCAGGAGTGATAATATATTCTTGAAAAAGAAAAATGTTATTTTTATGTTTCTTATTCAGTAACAAACTAATGATAAACTAGCGAATTGGGCTGCATTACACTTTCCTTCCTTGTGGTCATATTCCTTCATGTTTTTCAGTAGACGGAGGAACAGTGTCTATGATTCAGTGCACCAGCTGAGAATATCATTACTTGCTCATCACAATAAAACATGTGCTCAACTGTTCCTTCGCAATCACAGTGAAAATGTAACTTTTCATTTTGATGACAGCAAAATGTAACCAGCTATTTTCATGAAGAAATGCAGAAGAAACACGTTTTAAGTCGCAGTTAAATGAACTTGTTCATTGCATCTAGGTTATTTATGTATGGAAACAAAGTAGTTGTAAAGAATAACTTATGTCCTTCAGGTAAATAGAGGGAAAGAGGTTCTTTCATTCTTAGATTTATCTAGCAGGAGGCATTCACTTCATATAATTATTTTGCGTATTGCCCCAAGATCAGTCAGAATTATCAGTCAGTTTTAATGTAATTAATCACAGCTGTATTGCAGCCAATTATCTTCTTATGAATTCAAGAAGAGTGGCTATAGGAATGTGTAATGGATTTTCACCAAAATTCCAGGCTAAAAGATCAGACTGCAGTAAAAGTGAAGCATTATAAATAATGGACAAACTCAGCCAACATGTACATGGGAAAGTATCACAAAAACAAATAATGAATACAGTCCACCTTTATCGAACTTAATAAGCAGCCCTGCTTTCAGGTTCCCACATCCCTGCAGTTCTTGCCTAACCATATTCTATGTTTCATATTCATTCATATACTTTGCAAAATATATACAAAACAAGCAATTCCTTCAGACCCCCACTCAAATATATGCAGTCCCATGCGGGGCTTTCTATTCTTGTGTCTACACCTCTCCTCACCATTCTTCATTTATGTACCATGCTTACCATGTACAAGGCTTGTAGACTTTATACAACTGTGCTTCAAAACAAAACTCGCACAAGAAAATAATTGTGAGGGGAATAGTGCTCTCATTCTGGTTTCATAGTAACTAAAATAAATCTCCCACACAGTATTTACATTATACTGGCATTTACAAAAGCGTAACATAATCAGCTCCATTCCTCAGTTATTCAAATGCTTTCTTTTCGGATATTGTCTAAAAATAGAGAGTTTTTATTTCAGCAGAGATGATGTAAACACATCATATATTTTCCTCACCACACCCAGAGAACCAACATCTGTTCATTTTAAACTGCAGTGGAGGGCGACAACTGGTAGTTAACAGATCTCTGTGATAAATTCAACTTTCCCCTGTGTTGAGCTTTATTTGCATATACAGTGGATCTGTATATTTCACTTCTAGCAAGACACCATGGCTTTAAAAGTGTCAAAGTTATGAATGAACACCGGTGGAAATTTACAAGCCAGGCCAATTAGAGACAAAGTAATCCAAGGGCAAACATGTTATAATAAACCGCTTTGGTTATAAGATTGTGCTAAAATATACAAGTAGGATTATGTGCATTTTTATAGGCATGTGGAAGTTTTAATTTGGGCAGATGCAGTCACTGCTTATGGTGAAATCAGTGATGGTTATGACAATTCTCTATGTATTGCAGTTAGTACTGAGGAACTGCTAAACACATTTTTTTTTATCGAATTTCTGAAGGATTCTGAAAAAAGGGTACGGGAACGAACTAACTAAAGACAGTAACATTCTTTATATATGTCCTGTTTCATGTATGTATTTAACATAAAAGCTAGACTTCGTATTCCTTACTGCTACAGAGTTTAGCATCCTATGTAACATGTTTAGTGGGTTATGAGGATATATACTAATTGAACTAAGAAAGAAACGTTTTCCAATCTCTTTTACAGAAAATGAGAGCCTACTCCTAAAATTACGTGTGTGTATCCATTACAAATATGATATTTATCCATGAGCGCAACAGTAACACCGTGTGGTCATCTCAGGAAATACCATTTTAGGCAATACTAGGTAGAGCGGTACAGTTCTACGGTGCAGAGCATACACCAACATATTTTGTATAGGAGTATATAAAGTATTTTAAACTAGAAATATTCGACCATGATTCAGTTCTGAGGTATTACACATACTCTTTGGCTTAAATGCTCAACTGTCAAAATATCATAGCAGTCATGCCTGTCATGAAGTGCAATTTCATAGGGAGAACGTTTGCTTCAGTATGACATCTGACCATTGTGTATATATATTAAACGATCAAACCTAATCACAGGAAGCACATACTCGTGATATATAATGCACAATTTCAAAGTAAAATTATTCAATTTAAACTGCGACAATGACATCGATAATTTATCATCACTGATAAATTATTTTGTCAACCTCCACAGATAAGAGAACCTCTGTTCTATATGTCAATACGAAATCTGCATCTGTTATTTCCCCACTTTTTTAACGCTACGAACACATGGGGAGCATATAAAGAACTGAACATGGTTAGATAGCCTAACGGCAGGTGCCAACTTTGAATGGGAAACCCCCACTTTTAGTATGAAATCTGACATTCGTTTCCTTATAATGTTTACACGTAGTAAGCAGTTTTCCATTTTCAGACAATCGGTATATTTAACACGTGAAATAGCTTCGTAAAGACCACCGTCTTTTGGCGATGATCAACTCAGACCTATCTCAGAAATGAGAAATGCGACTGTAATAACGTAGGTTAAGTAATTGTTTGCTATCGTTAGAGCCTATTGGAAAAGTGATGTAGCCAAAGCCACTTTCCTTTAGCTAACACACGCTGTATCGGTCGAAGTTACAATGTCGTTAAATTCAGGAAGTATATTCTTATAGATTGTTCTACTAAATGAAATATCCTTTTCCTATGTGAATAAATACAAACAGAACATCAGCAATATTAATCAACTATGAATGACTACAAGAATACTTAACCCGGATGTTATGAATGGTTTGACAGCTCCATGTACCGGAAGAAGACGTGGCACTTACCACATCTCTTCCTGTTCGCTTATATGTTGTCGAATGAACTGCAGCCAGCTAGTCACATTTTCTTTAAACGCCTCTGAATTTGAGCTAGCTTTCTCCTGATCGCTGTACTCTGCGGGTATAGTAGCCCGTCAGCGACGCAGGAGAAGGTAGCGAGCTAGCTACATCGGGGAAATGTATATATGTAGTGTGTTGATGTTTTTGGGGGGGCTTTTGGAGCTATGTGTCAACATCTCAGCGGCCAGAGGGGGTTCCTCAGCCTTTACTGATGAAATTCCTTTCAAGATCAATTGGCCCGGAGCCGAGTTTACACTTGTAAGTAGCTAGCTTGCACCCTCTGCCTATATGCGTGTGAGGGTGAGAATTCATGCATGTGTGAGTCGGTGCTATGACAGTAAGAATTTTTGTAACATAAGCTATATTGATACTGTACTTCATTATGCCATCCACAGTGACGTGATGTGCTCTTTTGAGATATCATGATAAATCCCAAATGTTAATTAAGAAGCAATCGAAAGTTACTTTTTAACTCCGCCTTTTTCGTAGCGTTATATCTGTAACCTATGTCTGAGGTGGCTGACATAAATCCAACATTACTCCCCAAGCCAACAGGATCCCTGTACAAAGAGGATGACTTTGTTATCATGACAACGACGGACAAGGAGAAGTACAAGTGTCTTCTGCCTTCACTGTCAAATGGCGATGAGGTGAGCGTCTATTATTTGTTAGATTGGAGCACATTGGTGTAATGTGAAGAATATTCTAGGCTCTTTTATCGTATCTGATAGGGGTGAAATTCAATTTCTGACAAAAGGTAAAATGAAAACCACTGTATTTTTTCAGTTGTACACCTCAGTGTGTCCCCTGTTCCTAAACTGGCGCTGTTACATGTGTTATTATCTCCCGTTTCAGGATGAAGAGAAAGAATATTCTGGTCCAAGCCCAGCCAATCTTCTGGAGCCCCTGTTCAAACAGAGCAGCTGCTCATATCGGGTGAGACCCTCTTTCATCATGTGCTGCTGTTTCGGTTTTGAGTCATTCACGTATTTTCTGCCAGGGATTTTGCATAAGAGAGATATATTTAACTGTGTGGAGAGAAGTGAAAAGGCCTATGGAGGACCAACTAGTATTCTCAAGTTGTTGTTGACAAGTTTTTCCTTTATTCATTTTATGTATATTATGAATGTTTTTAGGTACCTTCATGAACATTTAATACATGGAACAGCATTTTTTTCCTCTATGTTTGAGTTTGATACATAAATAGAAAGCTGCATTGTAAGTTATGCACTCAGTGTTTCTCAGCTCTGTCACTCACAGAGTTTTCCATGTGACTATGTGACTAATACTTGCTAATTTCTGTAAATAAATTAGTTTTTATGGCAGCAACAAAGAAATGTTTTCATGTGGAGCATAAATTGTGTATTTAAGGTAAAGCACAAGTGTTTGGGACTTGTTGCCTATACCAGCCATGAAGTTTAATGTGGATTTCAGCTAAATCATTTAGTAGCTTTCAAAACTGTAACTCATAAGTAAAATATGTGGATAATATCAGTTGTTGAGGGCCCGGCAGCTACTCTCTGGCTGACATTTAGCTTACTTTGACACCTTTAGGCTTTGCAGAAACTCACATGAATTTGCAAAACAGAGAAATGGTGTGTATGCAGAGTGAATAGGAGACAAAGTAGGACTGGGTCCTGTATGTATGTGTGTTCATATTTAGGCTATATTTATTTTAATTGCAGTGTATTTCAATGTGGTTTGTTGTACAATTACCTTTTTCCATTACAATGGTGAATTCACTCATATTTTCCTGCATCGAAGTCATTCTGGATTATTGTTGGAGTGTATTGTTAATAAGAGTAAATATTACTGGATGCATTTTCCAGTTAAGTCCATCTAAGATCTCAGTGTATCTGTTTACACCAGTAAACATGTCTAATTCTGGAATATGAATGGTCAGCATTTAGCCTGTGTCAGTTAAGGTTATGTCATTATAGATACCTGCCTAATCTGTCCCATCTGCTGATTTAGGCCCTTTACCCATCATCCATCACTGCTATGTTGTGTAAGGAAAAGATGGGTCTTATGGGTAGCAATATTTAGATCCTCAAAGCTCTGTTGTTAGAAAAGGCTCTCCTGTCACCCCTGAGTCACTCTGCCCTCTGCTGTTTCAGATTGAGTCGTACTGGACATATGAGGTGTGCCATGGGAAGCATGTGAGGCAGTACCATGAGGAGAAGGAGACCGGACAGGTGAGGGCAATGTTTGGGGATCCCATGTAGAGCTTACCTCACTGGTAAAATCAGTTAAGCTCATCCAGTTCAAATTTTAGTCCCAAATACTTATGGCTTACAGAAGTGTATGTGAATTCTCTTGATATATGAGTCCTCCCATTTCAAACAAGAGAAGCTCATTGATTTCAGATTTTTTTTAAAGGGCAATACATTTTAAACCTGTTTCCTCCAGGATGTTATATTTACATTTATATTCATACATCAAAAAAACATTACATATTCTCTGAGATTACTGTTAAATTTTGGTAAACAGTGCCCCCTGCAGTGAAATTTGAGAATGCATTATGTACGCAACATAGCCTAGCCAAAGTTGCATGGTGAATAAAAACTATTTTTGTTGTGAATCAGTCATCAATTGACCTTATGTCCTGTGGGTATAGTTGTATATGCCCAGATAGAATGACAAATTCAATAATGAACCGAATGAATGAATTCAAGGGTTTAAATTCTTCTGTAAAACTTTATAGGCAAACAATTATATCTTTATTAAATAACACTTAAAAGCATTTACATAATCTAATATTTTATTGTTTTAGTTCATGTGTGTTGATGTTTTCTTTATTTTATCTTATGTGTTTGCATCGTGAGTGCAAATTTTGTAATGTAAAAATGTAACTTATGGTGGTAAATGCGCTGGAAAGGGGAACAGGCTCCTTCACAATACTTCATCGAACAGAGTGACTCGTGCTGGGTATTTCACAGGATTTACTGTAACAACGGGGGACATCTGATGTGGAAGTGCAGTGGTGCTTCATGGATACAGAGCAGGGGCGTGAGGCTATAAAACAGAGGGCTTCATTTTTATTTATACTTTTGATCTATTGGTTGCTTCTGTCTGTTGCAGAAAATAAATGTTCAGGAGTACTACCTCGGAGTTATGAAGAAGACTGAGTCCTCACTGCCAGGTGAGAAGCACGGGATGTTTAAGCACTAACTTTCAGAACTTCCAGGTCTCCGTGGAACAGGGTTCATTTTTCCAGCTTGTGTGATTGTAACATTTATAACCATAGATCTGCCTTTGTAAATGTAAACCTTCAGGTTTTGTATGCAATTTATTGAAAATGATGAAATTCAGATCTCGAGGGACTGCTTTTACTGACAGTTGTATTTGTTACACAGGATCCGAAGTTGAAAAAGCAGAAGAAGCTGACACAGAGAAAATGGAGAGCGAGAGGGAGGTCAGTGAAGAGAAGAAACCTGATTTACTTTAATACACTTGGATGAAATAACTGCTTGCTGTCTCAGCTCCTTTTCATATCTCGTTCTTTCTCTTCTTCCTCACTCTTTCTGTTTTTTCTTCTCTCTCTCTCTCTCTCTCTCTCTCTCTCTCTCGTCTCCAGGTGCCCACAAAGAATGTGGAGGGTCAGCTGACGCCATACTATCCAGTGGAGATGGGGAACGGGACACCATGTGTGCTGAAACAGAACCAGCCACGCTCCACTTCTGTTTTATACATCTGCCACCCCGAGGCCAAGCATGAGATCCTGTCCATCGCAGAGGTCATCACCTGTGAGTATGAGGTGGTGGTACTGACCCCTCTGCTCTGCGGACACCCCAAATACAGGTACTGTCACTCAACACTCTACAAGACGTTTGGAAATGTGCCACATTTTTACACATTGGGGAAAATCCTGTGCAGGCTTGTTTAGAGAAACCCGGCTCATGATATCCACCAAACCCACTCAGAACAGATCCTGGAGCTGCTGGTATTAACTGTCTGTTACTGTCATGCAGGTGTACCTTAAAGCTAACGCTGTAGATACAGGTGTGATATTTAGCCCAAATTTGTTTGTTTTTTAAAGCAGCACCTTTTGGGCAGGATAGCACTAAGTGTTTTAACAGAAGCTCATTTTATAATTATGAAACAGAACCTGATAATACATTATTACTGCAGACCGATAATACATACAGGCATGGTAATGTTGGAACCCCTCTCTGCAGGTTCAAGTCCTCTCCCGTGAATGCCATTTTCTGCCAGGCTATGTCTGGCTCGCCCCTGCGGCCTCAGCGCCTCTCTGAGCTCGACAAGGAGCAGGAGGAGCTCCTCAAACCTCCCTTCAGTGCTGCTCCCGACAAGGAGGTGAGAGAAAGCATCAGAGGGGTCCACTGACAAACACATCACTGGAACACTGCAGGCAAAGTTCTGTAAGAATATCTTACAGCAGCTGCTGAAGAATCTTACAGCAAAAAACCGCAAACTACACTAGAGACTACACTGCAAACTCCTACCGATTTTGGACTGTAGGACTTATTGATCGAAATTCTTGAATTGGCTGTTAAATTTACAAACCTCTTAAGAATATTGACTCCTGTACTTAGCATTACAGAAACTTGCAATACTTAGTGCTGAGTTGAGATAAGAGCCCCATTACTCAACTGGCCCTAGTGCTCAGGTCATCAACCTCCACAATACCAACCTCACGTCCGCTCTTACAGTGAAGTCAATCAAAGTATCACATAGCCTATTTGGATACACAGACACATTTACAAGCTGTAGTGCACTGATATCAAGCCCTCAAAAGGTTGTATATCATGACACATTATCTGAGGAGACTCAGTTACTACTGCCTGGCCATTGAAAACAAGACCATTGCAATCTAAGAACTGGCTATACTCTGTTAGAGACAGGGTTATATTTCATTACAAAATTTTAAAAATGTCAACAGTGTTTTTATTCTAAAATAATATATTTTCACTATTTGTAATGTTTTGACAATCAAAAATGATCCATTAATTTAGGAGAGGAAATGTAATGTTCTATACTGGCAGCACAGTATGTCTGTGCATTCTGACACAGAAATGCTCGATAATATTGAGCATTGATTAAAAAAAGAAAGATTAGAATAATAAAAGGGAAAACAAAACTTGCACATATCACAAAAAAGGAAGTTGTACTGTTAATGGAAATTCTGCCTTGGCTTGTGTAACCCTGACCTTTAACCTCTCAACCCTGACCTAAGGAGGAGGTGTCTCCTGCCAGAGAGGAGATCTTCTCTTCCACCCACAAACCCATTGCAGTGGGTGGACAGGCTCAGATTGCCGTGGGAACCACCCACATCTCCCGTCTGACAGATGAACAGCTGATCAAGGAGTTCCTCAGTGGATCGTACTGTCTCCATGGGGTCAGTCTGGCTAATCAATGACAAACATTCGCGACATTACTGTCTTTTCATGTTATGAAATTATTGCTGCATGTTCAATAACTGAGTGTTGTTTCATCTAATCTCATGTGAGAATATGGAGAAGGGTGGGGTCTTTAAGATGTTCAGTTACTTCTGGGGTGCATTTAGCATAAAAACATTTTCTTCTGTCAACCAGTTTTCAACTTTTTAGTCATCCTGAGTGTATCTTAAATTTAAGAAACTAATCCCAGTGCACCCTTCTGTAGGGTGTCGGATGGTGGAAGTATGAGTTCTGCTATGGAAGACACGTCCACCAGTATCATGAGGTATTTTTGCTAGTTAAATCTGCACTACATTATCTTGTATGATATAATAAGGTAATATGAGAAGGTTATTGTTTTTGGGCTGCAAATTGTATGTGAATAGCTAACCAGTTCAGCTGGTCAATTTTACAGTTGAGCTGCATAGTAGCAATAACAGAGAGACCAAATGAAATGCACAGGACCATGTCCATATTGTTCATCCCCACATGGGATGTGCTTGGTTGTACACTTCATATCCATGTAACTCTGGAAAAATAATCTGTTCATGGATTCAGTCATAATTCATACAGATATTCATGTTACAGGACCTGACAGTGTGCTCATGTGTCTGTTTTTTGTAGGACAAGGAGCAGGGAAAGAACATTGTGGTAGTTGGCAGCTGGAATCCAGATGAACACCTGGAATGGGCTCAGAAAAACGTGGCTCGTTCCTATCAGCTGAGGGAAGATGGAGTACAGAAAGTCAAGTATGGTGCCATTTCTCCCTGCTTCTAATTGCTCTTTCCTTACCTTTGTCCACATTTGTCTGACATCATATATAATTGGCATCTTTGGTTATACAGGAATGTGCTGAATCAAAAGGTACACTCTCTCCAGTTTCTTATTTTGCCTGTTGTTTAGTTGAGTGTTCACCCTGCCAGTAGTGATTCAGCCCTCCACATCCAAGGAAATGAACCAGTCCATGCCAAAGTACACAGTACTGCCATACCTGCAACCCTCCTAACCCATTGTTCTAGGGGTGACACTTGCCTGTAAACTTTGTATTATCAACATCCAGCTTGTCGCTGGAAAAAGGCACATCTGTGCAGAACTGATGTTTTCACCCCTTCTTTTCTGTCCCATAGAGTGGTGTCCCACTTCTATGGCCATGGGGATGTGTGTGACCTGACAGGGAAGCCTCGGCAGGTCATTGTGAAGCTGAAGTGAGTGATGAGCAGAAACAGGGTTCATCAACCTGTTTAATAGTGGAATAAGGATGTCATTTTCACTTACTAATGAGCAAGAAATGTACACACTCACAATCACTTACTAGTTTGTGTGACAGTTAATGTGAAACCATTACTTATATACTGTCATTATCTGGTTAGACCATAGAGACACCAGTTTGATGTTTCTCTCTCCTTCTTTCTCTCAGGTGCAAAGAGTCCGAGTCCCCTCATGCTGTCACTGTGTACATGCTGGAGCCTCAGACCTGCCAGTACATTCTAGGGGTGAGGGACAGGTCCACACAAACACACACGGGCCTGGATTAAATCAACATTTTTTTTTTTTTTTTTTACATTACCTTGTGGTCATTTGTGGTCATTTTAGTTATGTTCACACTCGCACACACACTTTATGAGCAGTGAGTTTCTGGTGCCCATTATGGTGGTCACTGAACTCACCAAGCCATGTGTTAAAAGAGAACACTTGTACTTAAATGTGAATAATAGTTGAGAACAAACTTCCATGGACACTTTTGCAGTGACAGTTTGCATGGGCTTTACCTTGCTCAGACTCTCTTGATTTACACAAATGTGTGTCTGTTTTCCAGGTGGAATCACCTGTTATCTGCAAGATCCTGGACACTGCAGATGAGAATGGCCTTCTCTCCATCCCCAGCTAACCGGAGGTGAAGAAGAGGAGGAGCAGGACGAGGAAAGAGAAGAGGAAGAATGAGAGGGGGGAAAAGGATATAGAGAGGCCTTTCTCTAGTGCAGGTTCACAGAGAGAAAGATGAGGAGAGAGTGAACCTGGACTCACATCTCAGGTCTAAACCTTGGCCTGAGATCTCTCTCCTGCTCTGCCCCTCCTCTTTGCAGAAACACTGTAAATACTGTGTAAATTCAGAGATCACTGGGAAAAACCCGTTTTAAAATCGACAGTAGCTGAATAGGCGGCACATCTAATTGGATGATGTGTTGATATGCCCAAACTGCAAGGAGGCATCTTTCTTTGAGGTCCTGTGGAGGTTTGTTTTCCCACATCTGTGGTAATGTAGCTTTGAGCTGAAGTCACTCTGATGAAAGACTGTTGTGGACCAAAACCAGTCCCAGACATCGCCATCTTGGGTCTTTTTTGAACTTTTTAATTTCAGTGTTTGATTTGCTCGTATGAGTTGAGTGCACACTTGCCTGGGTAATTGCACTTGACTGATATTTTCCCCTGCTTTGAATGATGCGGATTTGGAAAGATTGTTTTATTATGAGTTTAACATTGCATTAAATGGTAAATAAAGACTTAAAGTGTGACAGTGTGATGTATCGCCATATCTGTGCTGGCAAAGAAACCCAGGGAATTGGTGAGGGATGCTTGGTGACAAGCACTTGGGGGGTAGGGGGCATGCCCTGTTCAATGCTGTTCCATTCAAGGTCACCAGAGGGCAGTGTACACTACCACTGGCTACACGGATTGTTTAACTTGCCTATGGATGAGTGCCATAATTATCAATGTAGATTTCACATGTTTGAACAACTGCTTTGTTACCATTTAAAGCACTAAGGAGGGTATGGAAAACGCTAACCTAAAAACAAGGTACAAGAATCCAGACGGTCTCCGAGTGCCATTTCAGATAAAATATATCCAAACAAAACATGTTCTGAATCAGATTCATGGTGCAAATACCAGGTCTTCTGAAATGATTCTTCCATGCTTCTAGCCTTCATATTACTCATATTATGCATTATTGTTGTAGTCATATGTCAGTAGAGATCCTTCATGAATCCTTGGCTATGTTATATGCTGTTCTAAAATGAAATATTCAGATCATTTAAAAAGGACACAGGAACGGTATTGAGGAAATGCACGTACAATACATTTAATATGTTAATAGAAAATGTGTGACTCACAAATACAATATCTGGAGGATGAAAAAGACAAAGAATCTCAAAATTACAATATGAAAAATGTTATATCAATGTAAAAATAGAATTCTGGCCCTTTGTAGGATAATAATGTAGTTAATGAAGATTTGAGATAATTACATGTTATTTATGAATTCAACAGAGCTTTCCGGAAATCTTCCCATATCTGGGAATTTCATTTTTTAACACAACAAGCCAAATAAAAAGCTCTTCATTGAACAATTTCAAATAATTAAAAAACCTCTTCCTCGTTCTAATCTTTTACTCCCTAAAGGTTGTGCAAAACAAATAGCAAACACTGGCTTTTACCAATCCATTAAAAACCCCTTTCTCATTTGCCCCTCAGTGCACCCATGAGATGGGGTAGTCAGACGGATGGCATGGGGATTTGGTGGGTGGTGGCACTCTCAAAGTCCTCCAGGGCCTCTTGGTGGGTGTGGTAGTGCATGGCCACGTAGGACTTGGCAAAACCAAAGGTTGAGTTGGTGGGGAGCAGGCTATTGGGCGAGCTTGGCCCCTCTGATGGACTGCTGTTGTAAATGCTGTAGTAGGGCTCAATGCGGGTGTTGATTGGTGTGGAGCTGCTTGGGGGGCGTGGCCGGCGGTTTGTAGTGGGCGGGGGGCTGAGAATACTGTCACGGGAGTGGCTGGGCCCACATGCCTGGTCCACTAACCTTCTCTGGGGCCGGGGTGAGAGCATGCATGCTGAGTTGGTCTCGTGGTGGGAGGACTTGTTGCGATTGACCTCAAGGCTGCCTTTTCCCACCACGCGCAAGCGAGTCTTGCGCTTGCAGCAGGGCGACCCCAGAGCTGCGCACTGCAGACACCAGAGCATGCGGCGCCGCAGGCCTGCACTGTTTCTTGAATACACAAATGGGTTTATGCCAGATTTGAGGAAGATGAGGGTGAAGCCACACAGCTCAAATTGGTAGAGGAGGAACCCACTGTCAGGGGACAGGACATCCTGAGCCAGGGAGACGGCCATGGGCAGGCAGCAGAGTAGGACCGAGAACACGATCACCACACATGTCACCACTGCCTTTGAGTCCTTGGCCGTGGATAGGTTGACAGACGAGATGATCTGGCAGCAGGTGGCACCACCCCCCTGACCACTCCCAGCAGTAGCAGCCTGGCTGCTCCTCTTGGTGTAGGCATGTGTCTGTACATGTTGCAACTTGTTGTAGGTCTGGTTGCGGTAGAGGGCAGGGACAGGCATGGCGCACTGCACACCCTCGAAGCCTGCAGCAATGAGTGGTGGAGGGCGAGTGGCGTCTACAGTGATGACCGGGCACCTCCGCACCTGGGCGTTCTTCCTAAGTGCCTGGGCGATCATCACATAAGACACAGACACCACAGCCACACATAGGGCAAAATCTGCCAGGTACAGGTACAGCACAGCCTTGCCTTCAATGGCCACCAGGCCAGCATGGGGCAGGCAGGGTCGGGACCTCCAGGGGTAGGTGCGTAGCGTGAAGAGTGCAGCCAGGGTGAAGCTGGTGGTCCAGAGGAGGGCAGTCAGCGCCAGGGTGCAGGGGAAGGAGGCTGTGCGGTCGGGTTGCCGCCCCAGCACCATGCGGAGCCGGTGCAGAGCGATCACTGCCACTGTCTTCAGGGACATGAGAATGAACCCTGAGCTAGTCAGGTGGAAGGTGAAGCAAAAGGCCTTGGACACACCCATTCCCCCGCCCCCAACCCCTCCGGTGCCCCCCGCATCCAGGAAGAGCACCATAGTGAACATGGGTGTTGTCACACAGCAGATGAACAGGTCACAGAAGGACAGGTTGAGGATCATGAAGTCGAAATTTGTGCGAAACTTGCGGAAGGCTGGGTCGAAAAAAGAGAGGAACACTACAAGGTTTCCATAGGAACCCAGGCAGAAAATAAGGATGAGGAGGAGTGAGCAAGAGGCCAGGGTGGCAGTGTGAACTAGGGCCCAGCGTGGGGGGGACTGAGACCCCAGGGTGCCATTGTAAGACTCCTGCCGCACAGCGTCCAATAACTCTGTGGCAGATGTGGTGGCATTCATTGTACACAATGGATGTCTGTGCAGGTTACAGCATCACTCCTTCCCCCTTTGGTTTGTATTACCCATACTCACACAGGCCTGTGCTGCTCCCTTCTCAGAAAGCCACAGATGGGGAGAAATTTAAGTTCTGCAATACAGACAAAATAAAAAACACCTTTTACTGCTGTTAAAATCATACCCAACTATACAGAAGATAACTTATTTATTCAACAATAAGGCCATTTAACAGGTCCCAGGTCCCAGGGGTCTTCATGTGTACAAACATCACAGGTCTCATATATTTAGTTAATTTATTGTTGTTTTCCTGACTATTTTAACATTAGGCATATTTATTTAACAAATCAGTGAACAGCAAACTGATGTAGCTCCAAAACCATCACCCCCTCCCTGCCATTCCCTATAAGAAAGCCAGTTTGCAAAAACCTTGGAATAAAACAACTGCTATACAGGCATGTATGAATCATTGTATTCATATTCTGATTTCCATGAGAGACATATCAATTTGTAATGTATAGTAGGAAGGTTTAGTGACATAAAGAGATAACATGGTCATAGACTCAGAGACTATTTTCCAGACCGGAGTCTTTGGTTAGCTCTCAGATATTTCATAAACATGTTTAAATGTGATTTGAGTTTTAATTATCTTTCTGTTGGCCAACTATCTGAAATACACTGAGCCAGCCCCACATCACGTTTGAGACTGGAAATGGTTATAAAGCTTTCAGGACATAAACATCTAAATGTGAAGCATGCATATATGATTATGTAATCAATTTTTGATTTTGAGGGGTACATTTTATACTATACCACCGAGGAAAAGGCAAAAGCAAATATATCGGCACACACGGTGAAGGTTTATCCATTTGTTGTATTTTTTTTTATCAATTTTTGATGCTCTCCCTTTCTAATGTCCAAGGAATGCCGAACTAATACATTTTGTCATAATAAAAATACGATTTTAGGATAAATATGTGATCACACCAGTGCGAAAATGCTAAACACCTAGCACATAATTTTCATAACAAGCACATAACGTGATACCCAAATTATGAGCTATTATACTGACAGATACTGACAATTGATATTACATACATGGAATAACGATTAGAACATATTTCCGCCTAGTCCTCTTATGTAATAATAAAATTAACAACTCCAAGAAAAAATATAAGCATAATCAGAAATTACTTGCCATCAGCATTCCTGTTCGAATTTCATAAGTAGTCCATGTAATACGGGGGGAAATTCTTTCATTCCACAGCGTTGGTTATGTATTCTTTCTTTTTTTAATTCCCTCTTCTTTTCTGCGGTACACGGTAACCTATGCGGAGCAGCGAGTGAAGTCATACAGTCTACGTCTGCGCGCACCGTCCACCTTCCAGCCCAGGATCTGTCAGCGGCTGGTGGATAGCGCGCGAGCGCGTTCTTGTGAAATGATGGAGAGATGTAGAAATCAGCAGTGGGGGTGGGGTTGATGCAGGCCAAGGGTCACAATAGACAATAAAGAAGCTTCATAATGGCAGAGTAAAACGAATAGCATAGCTAATCGTCAACAACATTTGATATATTGCATAAGTAGTAGCTGTTACTGCATCCATCTTTCTACTTACTGGCATAGTTAATCTTCCATTTTATTTCCATATGGTGGAAATCAGTGGATTGATCTCGATTCCCCTTCACCCTCAGACATCCTCTATCCTTATCAAACCATCTCTGAAGAAAATTGCACATATGTAACTGTTTAATCCTGGTGTCCCTGCTCAATCTCACCCTCTTCTCTCTGAAATTAGCACTTCTTAGAATAGTCAACTCCAGCCCATGCTGCTATTGGTCCAGTCATTTCTCTGCCATCAGTTATGGCAGTATAATGCACAGAAAGAACACACTGTGCGTTGCCCTGGAAACGCAGGAACAATGGAGTGAGCAGTGTGGGGATCATCTGGCTCAGGGTGTGCGTGTGTGCGCGCATGTTAAACAAAGTAAGACCAACACCGTAGCGTGAACATTATGTGTGATCATAAAGAAAGAAATGCTGTTTTTCTATGGTTTGGATTCTATGACTGTCAAGTGTATGAATACTGCTAAAAATATTTTTGTATTGCTTGAAGGTCTGCTTTGCAAAGAGATGTTTTTTGACATTATCTCAAATGAAAGATTTTTCTAATTTTAGTGTCTCAGCATGATGCATTATTCTTTCTGCACCACAGCAACCGACATAACATGCACCATTTAACCATTAAAAAAAAAAAAACTGTAGGAAAATGAAATGTCCCATTTAAAATTCCATACTGATATGTGGAACAGGAACTTGGGATTTGAAATACATAGAGGTAGACATATGAAACTAGGTTCTGGGACAGAGGAACAAATTTCCTAACCAACAATCTTCACCATTTACAGTGAGCTACTTGCACTAACAAACTCACAGGGAAATAGTTGGATGATAAGGGTACCAATTCAACCACTTAGGTATACATTGGGTATTCAGTAGTTACAAGCCAATGAAAAGCAGATTGGTTGAAAGCAAGACTGTCAGCAGTTTAGTGTTCAAAGGTGGCAGAGAGTTTGGATGTAGTTTATTAATCTGGTACTGGGAAATTGAATGAGACCAGGTGCAGGGAGGATGTATGGAGATGTCGGGACTCCTGATAGGCCTGGAGATTGGGATTCAGGTCAGGAGTTCAGAGCTCAGCCACAGGGGCTGAAGAACATCAAGTTACCATAGTAACCAGAGTGGCAAGGACTGTGCATGTCTCCCGCCCTCCGTCAATTCTCCCTCCCTCTTGGACCCTACCCCTCCCCTTGGCTCTGCTGCAGTGTGACAGGGAGTAACCCACTCCTTGTGTACCCAAATGTCACTGCATTGCAACCACTTCTGAATAGGACACAGTGACACACTAAAATGGCAGTGAAATTCTTGGATTCCTTTTCCTCTATGGAAAAAGGTAACTTACACACCATAATTAAAGTGACCCCTCCTCAACATTTTCTACTTTCCATGGTGCCACCTAATGCAAGGTTACAATAATGTTTCACATACATGCACACCTGCACACACAGATTGACATTTAAGGCTTTTGTTACAAACAACTTATTTATTGGGCTTTTAAATATAAGCAAACAGTACATCTAAAAAAATCACTGCTGTTTTGGCACTACACTATACAGTGGTTCTGTAGAGCATTACACTCAGTGAGGTACTAAACTGAACAGCTCTCATTCAGACTGCTTTCAAGTCTTCTGAAAAAAAAGATCAAAAGAAAAAAGAAACCAGGAGATGCCAGTCTCTCTCTTGCTAGTTAAAAAAATAGATCAATAGTAATAATGAATAATAGTAATGAGACGGCAGTTCAACTCAGAGAGAAGGTGGGAGGGTGAGGTGGGGACAATCGAAGGGGGAGCCTCAGTCACATGCCTGATAATCATGCTGTTCCCCAGAGAAACACTGCAGACACACTCACTCTTCTGTATCAAGGTCACACACATACACACACTCACACACACCCTCCTCAGCGCGCACACACACATACACAGTCATCCATGCAAGCATGTAGATGCACATAATTTTGTGGTCAGTAATGGTCGCATAAGTTAACCACCGCCAATATCTGAGCAACATTGCTCAGAGATTAAAAGCACTTCAGAAAATAAATTAAATACAAGTTTGTGAGTTCATGGCATAAATGCACACAAGTGTGTGTACACGCACGTACTCTATAAACTTACAAACGAGCATGTGCGCGCATGTGTGCATGTTTGTGTGTCCGTCTGTGTATACTTAAGGCTCATCGTTACCAGTTTTTACCAATTTGGTGGAAAAACACAAGTTTTTTTTTTTTTTTTTTTTTAAAAAGGGCATTTCATTTGATTTTTCCCAGATTTCATGTTTTACAAGCATCAAAAGACATATTGTCCACGGTTGTTTTTTGTGTGTTGACATAACACAATAGACATAAAACAATGTAGCCTATTGCTACAGTTTGAGCTGTTCTGAAATCCACTGCATTAGTGTTTCATTAACAAAATCTTCACCGACATGCAATGTCACATTTTACATCTGATTTGCACCTGCTTTTTTAAATTAAAAATAAAAACTGATACGATTTTTCCCAAAAAAAAAAAAAAAAAAACAAAAGAATAAATAAAACCTTTAGACGATGAGCTTTGTGTATACTCATGGTTAAAATAAACACCTGCTACAATCAGTTTCACACAAATACCCCACCATAGGCTGTGGCTCATTCCAATGAAAGGCTGCAGACCTCACTGTACACCAGGAGCACAGTGACTCAACTACCTTTTTTATTAGGCCTAGCGGTGAAAGGTGAAATGTATTGGGTGGGGGGGGTGGGGGCGGAAGTGTGAAGGTGAATCCGCAGACATCATCTCCAAGCTCTCAGCACACACGCACATGAGCAAAAACTGTACAATAATTTTACAGACTGCAGGCCAGTTCTACCTGCTTTGATATACCTTAAATATTAAGTATATTAAAAATGTAAATGAATGCTAAATACATAAATACACAAGTTTTTTTTCCATTGCGAGATAGCTCAGACTATTTTTCTTCTTTGTCTTTTCCTTCCGGAGGGAGCTGATCTCGGACGCACACTGCATACTTGTCATTTGTGTGGGTGTGTGCATTCATCTTGTGTTCACTCATTCCGACAGGACCCCCACTACAGGAAAAGGGAAAATTGTGGAGAAATCAACTTACTGCTACATTTAAAAAAAAAAAAATAAAAAAAAATGCAAAATGAACCCATTTTTAATCAGGCAGTATTGAGAATTGGAGATATGAGATTTGCCCCCCCAGTGTTACTAAGGTTTAATGACATTTGCTGTCAGAGTTTACAGGTGAGCAGGTAGCTTCACTACTAGAAAGTTCAATGGGGAGAAGTATGGTACCTGTTCTAGGCATAGTAGCAGGGTGAGACCAGCAGGTCAGTCAGCACCAGTAGCTGGTCATCAGTGAATTGTTGTTTGTGCTCCTGCCAGTTGTCATGGTGAGTCCTCCGGAAGTTTGACAGGGTCTTCTTCACCGTCATCTGCCAGGGGCAAGAGACCATCAGAGTGCTGTGGTGTTCAATGACTCTGAGGTTGTCTGTGGACTTCAGTGACTCTGTGCACTTTGTGCGTTTATGTATGGCGTTTAGTCCTGCTATCTAGTGGGTGTGTGTGTGTGTGTGTGTGTGTCTGTAGTGTTCAGTGCCCCTATGAGCTGGGTTCATGTGTGGAGGTCAGTACCTCAGCAGGCTGTGTTTGTGTGCCTGGCATTCTGTACCTCTATGGGCTGGGTGTCATTGAGGTGAGCACTCAGGTCCATCAGCAGTTGGGGCATCCAGGTGGGCACATCATACGGGCTGGAGAGGATACAGGCACTCAGGCCCAGTACTCCAGCATGGCGGCGAACCAGATCTGAACAAATACACACACACAGGGACATTACAACATTGGATTACATTCTATCAAATCATTTATTCAGCATGTGCCTTTACCCAAAGCCTACACAGCATGCATTTTATATGAACACAATTTGCAGAGCTTGAAAGGATGTGATGCAAGGATACAACCACCAGTACAAGCCCAGTTCATTATACAATACAAAAGGAAACTGTAGCTGGCAAGTATGAGTGTACTATTCAGGAATTTGCAGCATTGTGTACAATTAAGAGTATGTATGCACAGTCTACAGTGTGGGGTGTGTTTTAATACCTGCTGATGGGATAGTGTCTACGACAGAGCCCAGCTCTCTCTTTCTTCTCTTGGGCAGTCGGGTCTTGCACAAAGTCTCAAAGTGTGTTTGCATAGGAGCGTCCATGGACAGGAAGTTACACTGCAGAAAGCCACTGAGTGTTGTGGCAGCCATTTCCCGCACCTGAACAAGAAAGGAAGAAAATCATCATTTTAAATGACAGCAATATTATTGAGTCATGATAATACTGAAAATGACAGTATGGTGGTAAGTTCATTTTATTTTATTATGGCAGAAGTTTATTTGTTTGCTATTTGAGGATTATTGTAAGACATTTTCTTGCTGTGTATGTATGTGTATACAAGTGTTTATGTTTGCGATAAATCTAACTGAACAAGACAGCTTGGACAGGAAGAGAGACAGAAAGACAGAAGGGGGGAAATGGACAGAGATGGGGGGGAGAAGGTCCGCTACAAGCCAATCAGTAGCTTTTCCTCCTTAGGAAAAAGGATCTTCTCCTCAATAGGATCCAGTTTTTCAAAATCCAGGGTACTCCTGCCTCCTCCTCCCCTATCACACTCTAATTCCCCCTGTCTCAGATCAGTAGGGATCAGAGTGAGCACATGCATCATTGATGAAGTGTGACCGGCACAGCCATCTTCAACTCTTTGAAACAGGCGAATGGCAGCTTGCCCCCTTTCTGCACTAGTTCTGGGTTATTCATCGTAACCTTGAAACAGTGGGGATGAACACACGTTCAAACATTTTCAAATGCGAAGTGTGGTGAAATGGGAAAACCATAACTACCCAGCTTTAAGGGTGAGATTTAGAAAAAAATATTAATGGCAGGAGAAAAAATGAGGCATTTACTGACTAAATTTCTTTGAGACATTAGTTGATTGACTGATTGGTCAGGCTGACTGGCTGAAGTGAAGCTGTGCATTGTAGAGCAGCTATTTCAAAGCTGAGACAATCTGCAGCTCATTTGATAGTAGTATAGTAAATAAACAGTCTAAAGACTGCCTAAATCTCCACCTGTCCTCCTCCTCCCCCATCCTGAACTTGAGCATTGGTCTCCTCGTTACCAAGGCAACAAAATACTCTTGCAGCCAGGGGTTTCCATGGAAACAGAGCGATCAGAAAGGGGAGAGAGAGTAAGAGAGGAGATCGGGGGGAGAGGCGGGGTGCTGAATCACGAAGAAGGAGACAGTAGGGTAGGCAGGAGCGTGCACGCGCACAAAGACACAACCACAAACGCACGTACAACTGCACTCAATTCCTCCCTGTTTTTCTCTGTCACACAGGCACATATAATGGAATAGTGTCATTGATGTCCTTCACTCATATACATATAAACATACACACATTTATATATATGTTCCCCTGCACTTATACATGCATGCAGACAGACAGGCAGACCTTAAGCTCTTAGCATCTGCAGATTTACATCTCCCATGTACCATCAGGTCTAACATGCCACACATTCCTTAATTGTGGTTTCTTGTTATACTGTTACTGCTCAATGAAACCCCCTTACACAAACCTAGAAAAAAATCTTTTCTCATTTTGTCTCATCCTGTACTCTGTCTCCAAGCTACATAACCACCTCATTCTACTACTGCTCCAAGGCTGAATGCTCGACACAAATCACTTCCTGTGTGCTTGTGTATTTCATGTTTAATGCGTGTGAGAACTGTTCAGACAAATGCATGTGGGGTGTATATGTAGAGTTGGGGTGTGTGTATTGTATATGCAGTATGTGTAAGAACTGTATACACACATGCATGTAACATGGTGTGTGTGTGTGTGTGTATATATAGAGTATGGTATTGAATTTTTTGTATTTTTTGCATTTCAGCGCAAATGCATATTTGTGTATGTAACAGTACTGTAAATGTGTAATCTCAAAGTACAGTATATGTGTAATCTGTCAACAATATGCACACAAGTATGAACTTGTGTGAAAACAGTGCAGTATGCAACACTCTTGCGTACATATGTATAAGTATGTACAGTAAGCGTGATGAATGTGAGAATGACACATGCATGTGCGAGTGTGTCAGTTGCGCATTTGTACCTCCAGCTGCTCGTCCTCCAGCAGTCTGATGACCAGCGCTCTGACGTCTCGCACAGCCTGCTCATCACTCAGGAAGGTGAAGAGGTTGTAGAAGACCATGATCTGCAGGTAGGTGAGCACAGTGTAGCGCGCGTGCCAAGAGCTGCTGCCTGCAATCTGGGGAGGGACAGCTGGGCTCAGTCACTCTGGCCTGTACACACTACAGAGTGTTCAATCAGAAGGGTTACACACTTCTGATTGACCCAACCTATTTTTTAAGATATCATAATGCATTTAAAGTAACAAGCTAAAGCCCACCATTTCAATATACACATCTGTTTTATAATTCTTTCAATGTAAATTCAAGATTAGTCAATTCTCAGTCATCATCCATGTTCAGACAAAGGTTTACTAAGAACAGTGCGTTTTGCCTTGAACTCTCAGTCTCATGTGTTAGATGGGACATGGTCTCTGTTCCCCCTAAGACTCACCTCCTTCAGTGCGCTGAGCACCCGTGGGATCTGCTCAGGATACAGGAGGCCCTGGGACATCAGAGACAGGCAGGTCTTGGCATCTCTCTTCAGCTCGTCATAGCTGTCATCATTTTCCACCGGAGCAATCTGGGCACAGAACGAGAAGCATTGGGACAGTCAGTCTGAGTTAGAGGGAGTCCGAGGCAGGGCAGTGTAAAATAGATCAGCCACTGAATCGGACAGTGGGAAGATGGTCAGACAGACAAACAAGGGTGGTGCATTGAGACTGACCTTGAAGAGCAGAGGCAGAAGCTGCAGCTGCTCTGGGACTGCGGTGGAGAAGGAGCGTCCTGCACTGGCCATCAGCCACTTCAGCACTGAAAACAAGAGTTACAGATAATTACACAGTGCACAGGTTACACACACATTTCACAATCATGTTATACACTGACCATCAACAACATAAGCACCTGCACAATGTAAATGTAACTAGGTTACCTATACATCACAAACACATACTACAATGGCCAATAAGCACTTTGTTGCCAAAATGCTACATATTAGTCATCGATTCTTTCAGCATTAAAACACATGGTTTACACATACATTACACGCATGCTAAAACAGGATCAATCAACCACTCAGGACTGAGAATATTCATAGCATAGAGTTCCATCTTCCTCCTCACCAGTCTTAAGCAGCTTTATTGCCTGCGTCCGCTCGTCCTGCTCACCCACGCCGTTCTCCTCCACCACGTGGTTCTGGATCTCCTCATCCCCCTCCATGAGGGGCTTGAGCCGGACCAGAACCCGCTCTGTAAACTCTGAGATCCGAGGAGATGTAGTGGCACATGTGTACGGCAGGTTGACATCGATCATGAAGATGTAGGTCAGCACACTGAGGAGTGGGGTGGGTGTGAAGGTAAGAAGAAGAAAGTGAGAATATTCAGAAATTAAGCATTGTACTGCCCAGGTGATTACATACTCACTGACTGAAAACAGGATAACGTTTCAGGGGTGCACCTGCAGTACTGTAATAGTGTCTGTGGGTGTGGATGTGGGTGTTTGTGTGTGTCTCACCTGCCAATGCGCTCGCGTACGTTCTTGTACACCTGTGTGAGTTTTGGCTCCAGGTATTGCAGAAGCCTATGAAGCAGCTCTGGGACCCGCCATTCCTGCTGGGCCAGCCCTCCCTGCAGCACATACAGACGACTGGGAGAGAGGGAGACGGTGGTAAGAGAGAGGGAGGGAGGAACAGAATTTTACTGACAAAATATCCAGAGCAAAACATCTTCAAGCCACTTTTTTTTTTTTTTTTTAAAAACCTTGAATCCTGTATCACTGTCAAATCTACCTCACTGAATCCATGCTGCCGCCCCCTGGGCTCATTTGTTACCTCTATCTTTAACTAACATCTTTAACTGTATCAAATATTTGTTAATAAATGAGTGCCTCGTGAAAATGAAGGTTGCAATCATTTGATGCATTAAATTCAACGAATGTACAGAAAAATCAATCCAAGTAAAATTCAAGCCCTTTCACAACCTTTGCACTTTGCACTGTACAAAACATTATTTCAGATGATCTACCAGCTGGACTAGCCTGAAGGGTATGGGTAACGGTTGTAACATCCTCACCAGGCATCAACAAAAGAGCCCCCCTCTCCATTGACTGGAGATTCCATGAGCATCTCAAAAAGCCAATGCAGCTTTCGTGGGTCTCTGCTCTCCTGTAGGACCAGACAAGATAGAGGGCTGGGGTCAGCAAGAAACCGGGAATTAGACAAGACACTGGACACACAGAGGAACAGAGCCTCACAAAAACACACTGATGAGAGCATGGCATATCTGGAGTGGGGGTGGGCAGAGGGACAGGGTTTCACACAAACATACTGATATGGACAAAGATGGCTTGGAGTGCCAGTAAGTCAGAGTGAGGCAGAGGCAGAGGACAGTCATACATACACATGCGGTGGCTATGCAGGTTCCCCAGTCAGCGTAGGTCTCCACGGTGATGTTGGACAGAGCTGTGCGGATCAGAGGACAGAGAAGCTGCCAGAGCTTCTCCACCTGTCCAGGGGCACACGGAAAGGTCAGGAGTCAGCCGATTAAATATTTCAGTCAGTGGATGAAAGATGCCACTGTCATGACATGACCCGATCCTCCTCTCTTGCTCTCATTTTCACTCCATTACAGTCAAGCCCACAATGATCAACAATAAACAAACTCCTTTTTGCAGCCTAAGATATGGGTAAGTATGTGACGTTTTTATTCACAAAGTTTATAATTTGTCTTAAATTTTTCCCTTTTTCATGGTTGTATTATTTTTCTTGACATACTAATATTTTTTGCAACTGCACTAATTCTATCAGTCAGAATTCTCATCATCAACCCCTTTGGTAATAGTTACCAAATAGTCTGCCAGTAAATGTGTGTTGCATTTAACTGTGCGTATGTGTGAGAGATGGAGGAGGTTCTAACCCTGCTGTAGCTCCAGTGCTTGGAGCCACGGATGAGGCCAGCGATGATCTCGGCGACACATCGCTGTGTGCTTTCATGGGAGTCGGCCACCAGCCTCTCCATGTGGGGCCGCAGCAGCGGCAAGAAGGCATCATCGTAATTCCGGAAGAGTCCCTGGAGGGCAGAGGACAGAAACAGGAGTGAGGGGAGGCCATCACCATCCATGTTCTCCCTCTCCTCCAGTCAGTTTTTCACTCTCACCTTGAAGAGGCAGAACCTGCGGGGGCTGAATTTATCTTTGCCCTTGCGGTCCTCCAGAGACAGAAACTTGACCAACTGATCGATGAACACGGGGTCAGAGAAATGGTCATAGATGATCTGCTCTCTCTGAAATACAGGACATGTGCATGTGTGAATACAACGCTCTAAGACCTACCAAACCCCTCAGCACCACCTCACTCAAACTGGCAAACCCTGTAACTAAACACTGACACAGCAATGTCAGGACTTACCACATAAATTATCACATAAAATACTGTTTTATTTATATGTATCCAGTAAATAAATGTCAAATGTGTTCATTGAAAATCAGAAGTTCAAGCATATGAAACCGGATTGAATATTACACTTTCTTCATTTTATAATACATTAACATGCATGTGGGCACTTTCATCTACCGGTCTAAAAACCTCTCACTCCAGTTATAGGGTGATGTCCACTTTTACGCAGGTATTTTTAATGTATGCAGGAGCAACTGTGTAACTATGTACTGAGTATCTATGTACTATGCATATACTATTTGTGCGGAAGTGAGTGTGAGGAAGTCAGTGAGGCTGTGTTCATTTGTGAGCACAGGTGTGTGTGTGTCTATGCATACCTCAGTCATCTCTTCTCTCATCTTGCCCTGCTTGGGCTGTTCATCGGGAGGTGCATAAAGCATCAGTTTCCTGTAGAAGCAGGAGGTGAGGGATCAGGAGCAATATACAGGTGCAGCTTACAGTACAGACACAAAGACGCAGAGCATGAATGGAGGTCAGAGGTCAGGGATCAGTACCGTGGCCAGCTGTAGTAGCCCCAGTGAGTCTTCTCCACGAAGCGACAGTCGTCCCAGTCCTGCTGCGAGCGAGGCAGACTGCTGCTGTTGTACTGCAGCCATCGATTATCAGGCCTGTCCCCAGCCACCAACCCATCAGGCTCACTCATACCAACTGTGACAAAGGGAGAAAGAGAGAGAGAGAACAGGGAAACAAAGACAGTTCAAGTTACTGTTTAGGTTGAAGTATTATCCCACTACTGAAGTGCAACATTAGACTTTATTTCAATTATACTGAATTTTACTGGTACTGGTTTGAATCTCCACTTACTGAGTTCATGGGGACTCATAGGTACTTTCTTGTGAGGCCTCTTCAACTGTTTCAAGATTCCAGCCACAGAGGAGATCGCCACCTGGTGGAGATGGTAAAAAAAGTTGAATTATGCACAGCAAGTATGCTCTCATTTTCTATGGGAGAATGAGTACATTTATGTGTCTAAATTTATGTGCGTTGCGTGCTCATGTAATTGTCTTTGCATATGTGTGTACCTGTAAAGTAGATACTGTAAGTGTATACATGAGAGAAATTGTCTGCATGTGTGTGCACGTGAGTCACACACCTTTCGGACGAGGAGCGCATCATGGTTGAGGCTCTTTGTGAAGAAGTGCACTGCAGCAGAGGGTAGGGGGTGATCGTCCCGAAGCAGCAGGGACAGGAAGCCAATCGCGATGTGCTCAAACTTCCAGGGCCTGCAGAACAGCACACACCACATCACTAGAGCATGCTGCCTCACAAAAACTAATACACATACAATCCCTGTTCGTATAGTAGACACAGCAAGCAGACAAACACAGAGTTTATTTAGACATGACCCCCACAAACTAATATATCAATGTATGCATATACAGTACACATGCAAGTGCACATATGATATTGTAGACACATGTAAATATACAGACATACATGGAAGTACACAAGAAGACACACATATGCAGTGCACTTGCATACAACCAGCTTAACTTACAAGTTTCTGTCATTGAGGCAATCCAGCAGTTCGGATGCAAGCATCTCATACTTTCTAGAAGGAGGACAAAACACATGTAATGTACAGGGGGAAACTGAAACAGTCTGTATACATTTTTCTTTAAAAGGTATTGATTGTGAACTCTCAACACGTACCAGATGTAGTTCTGAGAAGAAGGACCGGAGAGAATTTATACCCTGCCTGTTTTCACACCTAACTGCACCTAGCCAATCGCTCAAGAAAGTGGACATGGACGTTGGAATGTATGTTTAGAAAAGCTACAAAACTCCTTTTCCCACTCACTTAACACCCTTTTTGTGTTTTTGAGTTTGTTTGTCTTTAGACTGGGAGTAATGGAAGCAGACTATGTGACACTGTTGGGCAGTCTGGAAAAAGCACTAACTGTAGATTGATTACCAAGCCAGGGATGTGGATGATGGTGGTTCACAGCACTGTTCTTGGCTTACATCACTCCCTCACCCATAGAACTTAAGCTATAAGCTTGGGCTGGCTGCCACTGAATTCAAGGGATTGGAAAACAGAATAAATTGCTCATGTCCTACATACGAGTGGATTTATTATGAAACTCACGACTTCCTTCAAGCTTGTGGCAAGTGAAGTAAATGGTTAGTGTGTAGCAGCTTATAGTTTTTTAACAGTGGTTAACACAGCAGTGTTTACAGGGTGGACTCACTGAATTGACTCCAGGTTTTTGGCTTGTTGCCGCTGGGCACCCTCCTCCAGTTCTTCATCTGAGGGAATGGGCAGACTGTGAACAGGGCTGCCAGACTTCATCAGTAACCCTGCCACCGCCAGGCTGCTTGCTGGTATCTGCAGGGGCGAAGTCAACCAGAGCATTTCCATGCAGGCAAAACACAGAAGTCTTATGTTGCAGCATGCTCCACTTACACATGAACAAGTCTGAGGAGGTTGTACAAGCCCAGACATACCCTGCAACGCTACATGTAATATCCATATCCTTGCCCACAGGTATACAGCATTAAGAGTAAATTAAAACTGTACACACTGCATCTCATCTCGGAAGTAAAAATTTGGACATGGACTGTGCTGATATAACGGCAATGGACTGGCATCATAAGATGCACCTTCATATAGTTCATCCATTCCCAAGGTCCCGCTACTACCATAGCTGCTGCACTTATTCTTGATTTCCCATTACACTCATGGGTACATGAACCACAGTCTATTAGAAACCTCCATTACTCTTTAATATTCAAGGATTTGGTTTTTACTGATTAAATAAAATATTGACTTTCAGTCCCTAAATATTTCTGGGTCCAAGAATATTTTGTTTTACTGCCCAAGATTCTCACCTATCAGCCATCTTAAATTGCTTAAAAGTACTTGATGTTTGTACTGTGTATTGAAGACCTGTGCCTCTCCTCAAGAAAGTTAGGGTATGAAATGTCCTGATTAATGAAAACAAGGGAGAAATGACACCACTAAAAGAAGAGGACTGGAATGTCACAACTAGCATTGCATTTCAACTGAGTAAAAAGAGGTGGTGGTCGTACGGTGAAATCCAGGCCGATGGTCTCGTACTGACGGTGGACCTTGTCGGCGAGGTCGTCGAAGAGGCGCACAATTGAAGGCTTCTCCAGAGACATGGCTGGGCTGAGGCCTGAGCGCACGATGGCGGGCCACGTCTGCACTATGCAGTCCCAGTCATGGAGGTTTGCTAAGCAAACCCCACTGTGGTTACCAAGAAGACAGTACAAGGCACCCTAGACAGGGAGAGACCACGATGACAAATAAAAGGAAGGAAATTATCTCTTTGTGAGAGGGACATTTTAAACAAGGGTGCGATTGTTAAAAGACGGAAAGACATGGGGAGACTATTTAGGGGCAAGGAGTAACAGTTTGACAATCTGACGGTTTTAGAAGAACAAAGAAATAGGACAAAATTTTAAGCTAGGAATGGGGAAACAATGAGACAAATGTAAAAAATGTGTGCACAACAATGGTGTACACAGAAAAACAGGTAAAACTGAGGAGAATGGTGCAAGTGACAGAGACGAACAGACTGAGTGTGCTCATACTTTGAATTGCTGCTGCGTGACATCAGTGCGGCCTGGCTCCAGCACCTCCAGCACATGGGGGATGAGGTCTCTGCAGCAGAAGTTATAGGTCCCCAGAGCCGTGAACAGCACACTCTGGGCTTTGCTCCGAACCTACGACAGACAGAGAAACATCAGTAACAATGAGTAAGACGTTTAATTACAGCCTGCAGTCAATCCTACAGCAGAGGGTCCAGAGCTGTTAAAAAAAAAAAAATACGTAAAAATAGTTCACCATACAGTGAGTGTTCAGATTTCAGGATTACTATGATGCCTTTTAGGTATGTTTTCAGTCTGTGGTGGTAGATAGAGACTCAGCTGTTCTGACTGTTTTATAAATTGACTCCACCACCAGGGGGCCCTTAAGAGAAGGACACACATGAAGTGTGACCTTTTTGGGAAGGGATGGCAAGCAGTTCCCAACAGGACTACAAGATCAGTATCAATCAAAATCAATAACAGCTATCCCATAGGCAAAGACCAGAGATGTGTATTTTATAAGCGTCACAAATGATAAGTGTAGGGACATCAAGCGAGATGTGACTTGTGTACTACTCGGATTCAAAAGGTCGCAAGCAGTAGTCATAGTCAGTACAAGTGTTGCTTTGGACTTAAGCACCTGGTTGCAGTAAACACAAGCATGTGCTTTTACACAGTTAGCCATCTCAAGACTGCACACGAGTCATGTCAGGGTGATCATTAGCAAAATAATGCATTTTTTTCCTTCTCATTTTGTTCCCGAGTTGTTCCACAAAAGGAGAAATCAAGACTATTAATCTTACAGTTATGGTTAGACACTTCAGTCACTTCTATGGTTAGTCACTTACATCCTGATAGGATTGTTAGACAAAACAAAAACAAGGGATGCACTTCCCTTTGACCTCTTTAGTGGATTATGTATGGTACATTCCCCAGGGAGCTGCAGAAGACAATCTCTCTGAAAGTCATCCAGAGGGAAGCCCTACCCATGAACCCTCCTGGACAGGGTGTGCCAGCTATATTAGGTAAAATAGGGTGGGAGCATGTGGGAGAGTGGGCAGGCTCACCTGGCTATAAGTGCTGGTGGATAGTCGGAGCAGGTCACTCAGAAGGTCCCGGTGAATACTCTTGTACTCACAGCCCTCAACTGTTAGTTTCCGCAGCTGGTGAGTACAAATATTATTACTAAAGTTCAACCATAAATAAAGCAATGCAAAAGCAGTGGCCACATAAATTTTATTCAGACGTAAACCACAAATATTTTGAATTGTGTTCTAGGATCAATTTAAAAGGCTTCATTTGTATAAAATACCATCAAGCTTATGCTCCAAGATCTCACACCAAAGCGCAGAAAATTTATGCAATTCAATTCTCAAGCATGAGTAAAACTTTAGATTAGAGAACATTTGAGACCATGAATGTATTATTCCAAACTTCTGATCTAGTGTGGAGATGCTATAGCTTACATCCTTCTTAGACCTTGGTCTCTCTGATCTTGATTTCATCAGTACTTAAACACAGAAACACACACATAGGCTGGATTGGACAGGTGGACACAGAGGGATTGCACTGGGACACAGGGATGCTTGGGATAATTTAGTGTACACCGCACAGGACAGGTACAGACTGAGCAACTCCCACCTCATGCTGCAGCATGACTCTGTCAATGAGCAGGGCTCTGATGTGCTGCTTCCTCCCATGGAGCTGTGGAAAGCAGAGACACGCTCATGTCAGTTTCACCTGACACCATGGTTTCACTACAGCTCCTGTGACTACTTCACCCACACCATCAGCCAGAGAGACCATGATCTCTGATCCTCACAGCTCACCCTGTTCTCCATGGACTTCTTGACCAGATTGAAGCTCTTCCACCGGGAGTCAAACTCATGTTTGTGAGAGCCTTTGAAGTTCAGCAGGTCACTGATGATCTGAGTAAGAGACGAGATGCAGACAAAAACAAACACAGCTATGATCAAAACATTACAAATTTGTGTATATATTTTATAATCTTTAATTTTACTGATGCCTATTTCTACAAATGAACTAAAATATACTGATATTGATAACCATCACTGTGCATGTAATAATCTTTAATTAAACTGATGTCTGTTACAACAGATATAATAAACTTAATTGCTGCACTATAAACGTATTACTGACTCTTCAGAATTCTTTACACAACAGAAATCTTTATACAACAATTGGATATTCAAGTAATGTGTATATGTCTGAAAGTGTAAATGCCTGACTGTGTGTGCATGTGCACACATGCACTTGGTCAGAAAGATCCTGGATCCAGGCTATGGGCACTACCTTGATGATAGAGAAGAGAGACTTTGTGTCATCCTCTGAATGTTCCAAAATGTAGCCTGTGGAGAGAGCGAATGGGTCAGATCTACCAGCTGTCAAAGCCTTGGCAATTCTTTGACAGATGTGTAGGGGGGTGGAACTAATCAGTTACTTTCAGATGCTGACTATAGCAGGAATATAGAGTGGACAGTTCTGACTGGGTGGCGCTGGTTTATTTACATGTGGTACAGGTCAAAAAACCATTGATTTTTACACTGAGAGGAGTAAAGCTTTGGGAGTGAGTTCTGAGGCACTGTACTGTGTGCACTGATGACTGGATGCTACAGAGCGTTGAATAAAGGACAGGCTGGTTTTTGGGTAGCTGTCGAAAGATATGGGATGCAGACTCACGTAGCAGCTGTCTCATCACTCTGCAAATAGCCTCCCTGTAGTTCTCTCTGGAGTTGTCTGCAGGAGTAACAGGCATGGATTAGACTGGGTGTCACAGTTCCACATTATGTCCAGAGCTTGTGGTATTATCCTGCAAATATGCCACTCTTCATTTTTACTTCTCATTAATTCCACTTCCTTTTTCATTGTCACTCTTTATCTCTCTCCCTAAATCATTCCTCCCAGTTACAGCCCCCCAACTGCAACTGCAACCCCCAACTCCATCTATAACTGGTAGAGATATATCTCTAGTAACGTCATTCTCTCAGTAATAAACCTGACCCATATCATACACTCATTTTGTGACCCACGGTAACAAAAAACCAGAATACTATTCAATCCCATTATAATGAGTCAACAGGCCAAGTATGTGCTGGCCAGAAAAGAGCCACAGCATGATGATGTGCCTTTCATACAGAGGTGTCACTAGATCCAGGAGATGATACAATGCGGTTTAATTTCCTGAATGTTCTACGGATGCAACGGAAAGAGAGGTATAGAGTGTTAAGCTTTTAATTTCTAAAGCCCAATGATATAATGCATGCACAGGACAGACTCACCATATTCCACTCCAGTGTACAGCGTAGTCTCATTCAGGTTCACCATGGTGCTCACCCTGACGAAGGCAAAATATATTTATACAATATAAACACACACACCAAATAGATAAAGCAGACTGAACCTGCACCACCACTCCCCTTTACCACACACAAGAGCAGACACTATCAGTCAGTGTACTATACAGACAGAGGTGTGCAAGTGTGTGTGAATAAAGAGAGAGAGAGACTGTATGTATGGGTGTGTGCATGTTTGAGTGAGTGTATTCTTGTACCATAATGAGTGTGCATGTTATATACGTGTGTTGTGCAGGACTCACAGATCTGGGACAGGCTGTCCTTGCAGTGGGGGCAGCATGCTTCCTGCTCCCAGAAGGCAATGCTGAATGATAGACAAACTCTGCAAGACATCATCCCTGTATGGAAAGGAGATGTACTAAGAATACAAACCAACCAATCAGCTTTTAGGACTTGTCACAAAATTTTCAATTTCAATTAGAATTAATTTCAATAGACAGGGCAATCACAAGAGGTCTCTCCATGAAGAGCATCCAATTGTCACACAATATGTCTCACAGAGAGCATCCAATCAGCATACAGTACTCCTGAGACAACATCCAATCAGCATACAACACAGAGCTTTTGCTGACTGGCTTCCTCATTAGGCATGCTGTGAGGATTATTGGGTGCACTGTACTGAGTGCATGCCCAAACAGAGGACTAAATCGCCTCAAAGCAAGCCTCACACAGAGCACTCTCTTCATACAGATGACTTAATCAGAACAAAATGCTCCCCACAAAGAACACCCAAACAAAGCATCCTACTTTCCTTATGCTCATGTCCTACCATACCTATTCCAAGGTACCCATCCCCAGCTCTAAGCTTCATGAAATTTCCATAGCCTCATGCACCCCAGCTCCTGTCCTGAGCTCTCAGGACCAATCATTGCTCCTCTGCTAACCTCTGACCTTTTACCTGCTCATGCCTGGCTCTCCCTGGGCATATTTCTGCAAGCGCAGGAGCTCCGGTTGCAGCAGCAGGTCCAGCACATAGAATACAAAGGCCTTCTCCTCTGCACTGGGCACATGCCATTGAATCTGTAGGTTCCACAGGTCTCCAGGTCGACCCCAGTCCTGTACAATCAATCAGACCACAGAGGCAGGTCAGAACATACACATACACTAGAAATGTTGTAGTATGAGAGGACACGCTTAGCATGAGGAATCAGTCCAGACAGACAACACAGACAGAGGAGACCAGGTCATAATGAACAGGTATGGGGTTAATAAAACAAAGTATATTTTGTTTTACAACAAAGCACACAATGTAAAACTTTAATCCACAGTTGTTGGAGATAGGAAAAAGATGAATGAAGCAAGGATACAATGCAAGAAAGAAAACGTTTTGATTTGTTGTTTGATTGATGACAGACATTATACTTCAAGACTATGCTTTTATATTGAGTTTGGAAAGCAAGATTCTGTCTGTGGTTTTGGTTTTGGTTCTGCAGCTCTCGTGTGGTGAAAAGGCTGTAGGAGGAACCTTTGTAATGAGGGCACAAAGGGTATAGTGGCCCAAGTTCACGCAGCCTATATTAGACAAAGCCCAGAAGCCATTTGATGCCTGCCTAGACCCAAAATGTTTCACAAATAACACCCAGCCGCGAAACATTTTTAAAAGGACACCAGCTTCCTCCTTTTGGTACCGGTAATTACAGAAACAGTCCTAGGACAGTGATCTTTGTAGCATGGAGGAAGGTTTTGAACAGATTCCTGAACAATGAAAAGGAGTATGGGACCACCACAGTACGTATGAAAAAGACAAATACCACTGCTTCAAATAGGGAGTGCGAATGCTTTCCATTTTGGCTCTGTAACAAAATCTGCAGCAATGTCTGCCCTGGCTAGTCCAAGGCTCCGAGCATTGCGTTTGCCCCAAGGTCAACGTAAAACAAAGTCAAGAAGAAGCATGGTACAGTGGAATGGTAATGAGCAGTCCTACTCTCTAAACTGTCTGGATTGCAACTCTAGAGAGTGCAAGAGTATGTGCACATGTATTCTCTGGAGTGTGGTTAGAACCATTATCCTCAAACTGTATTGCAGCAGTAATCCTACTAAAGCCCACTCCCACCACAGGCACAACCACATACAACCTCCCCCTTGAATAACAGGATGAGACTTGAAGCGGGGCTGAGTCACTGAGCCTGTGTCCAGTGGCAGACAGGGCTGAGAGGTGATAAGGAGGGGCAATATCATGTCGGGCATTTTTAAGTCAATTTCTGCTTTTGGCAATGAATTTGGTTTCCCCTTCCAGCTTGATAACTATGTCTCAACACATTCTGCAGACAGACTAGTGAGGTTAAAAGTGCACTCTCAATACAGACATCCCAATTCGCACCCAGCACAAATCTACACTAAAGTTTTGGTGTGTGTCTGCATAAGAAGGTGCTGCAGTCAGTCACTATACCTTGATGGGTAGGTAATCCTGTAGGGGGCGACGGAAGCCCCCCGGGATGCTGCAGTACTCGGTGGGGTAGGTGAGGGCAGTGGAGCGCAGGATGTGGTGCAGGAGGTTGCAGGCCAGACTGTAGCCCTGCTTACACTTCAGGTGCAGGGTCAACTGCAGGATGTGCACCAGCTGTGTTCGGTAGGGCAGGAGCTTGTCCCCGTCCACACGAGACACCTGAAACAGAAGGCCAATTGATAGAAAGATGGAAAGCCAAATAAAATTCATTAATCTGCTAATGGCTGAAGTGAAAATGAAAATGCTCTAAAGCCTATGCTAATAAAGGCCCAACTCAATCCACAACCTTTGACCTCACCTCTGACAGTAGTTGAAGGTTCCATAGCAACTCTTTGTCAAGCTCCTCCTCGTTCAGTATTTCCTCATCTGAGGGGACCAAACAACACAAACACAGACTGTCACCACTAGTGGGAGCACACACACACCACTTATCGGGCAAACATAAATAAAAATAAACACGTAGAACATAACACTGTCCGTTGACATCAGAGCTACTTCATATTTTCTCACATACACATATGACCATACATTTTAGAGGAGCAGATTGGATACTTAATTGCTAAATCTGTCACTAAATCTGACACATGGACTGAAAGCACATTTATTTTCTGACAACACACACACACATGCACGCACGCACACACGCGCACGCGCGCACGCACACACACACACAGTTCTGAAGTCTGACAGAACACTTACGGACTGCGATCTGAGATATGGCACTGCAGCAGTGTGGCACAAAAAGTTTGAGGGATTCTGCTGGGTGACACTGGAAGAGAAACACAGAGTGAGACACAGAGCTGACCCTCTCTGCCCTCTTGCATTGTCTGAATCCACAGAGCAGAAGAGGGGGACTCATACCTTAGCAGCAGCCCTGCACATGTCAGCCACCATCCTCCCGGCCACACGAGTCTCAAATATATTGCTTGTGGCAAAGTTGAACACCTTCTCGAGAGCCACCTGAAAATCCACAAGGCCAGTCATAAGACCACAAATGTGGACCACAGTGTGCCATGTCACAACACAACCATTCATGTGTAGAGTGCTTTGCACGCAGGGACTCTGGCTGTGACCACAGTATGTTTGCTGACCTGACAACAAAGCCACTAAGATATTACATATATATATGATATTACAGTGGTGTGTGGATAGCAGTATGAATATAAATGGGTGCATTGTCTGAAGAAGTTGAAGTATGGTTGTCATAAATGTGAAATTCTGGTCAACTGGGAAATGCAAGGCAGGTTACTGTGGTGAACAATATTATCATTTGGGGGTGGGAGAGCACAGATATCTTTTTGTTTTTACCAACTTTTACTTTTAGTTTCAAAACAGTTAATCATCATGAAGACCTTACCTTGAAGATATCCATGGAGCACTGAGTGAGGATGGTGCTGAAGGTGGAGGACAGCCCCAGCTCCACTAGGCTCTCCAGGTGGGTCATCTTCTCCATCTCCACCTCCTCACGAGTCTGCTCCAGTGTGCTGCTGTCAATCAGTGCAAAGCACCTGTATGCAAACACACAGGGTTATTCTTTTATTCATTCACACAGGGCTGCTCACTCCCCTGTACATGCATACCAAGGTTATTTACCTGTATGCACCCTAAAATCTACACATACAGACACATTCAGCCCCTATGATATACCTGTCCATGAACTGCAGAACAAAGTCTTCAAACTCTGCAGAAGCAGAACACAGTTCACGCTCCACCTGGAAGAGACAAATATTGAGAGAGGGAGGAGGAGAGACAGAAAAGGGAATGAGTAAGAAATAATGAATTATGTAACCCATACAGACAGCAAGGAGACATACTGAGAGAGACATTGCTCACTTCTGTCAGGTCGTCTCTTTCGTGTACAATGGACGAACAGTCGACCAAAGGCACCAGAGTAGAAAATGTTGCGATGAACTGGAATGTGATCTGCAGCAGAGAGAAACAAAATAAATTAAAAAATGTAATACTGGGAATTGTAACATGTCTGCTGGGAACAGAAATTTCCCATTCTGTTCTGTGAATACTTCTCAATAAAAGAACTTCAATTTGTAATAATTTTTAACAGTGGCAATGCACACGGGAGTTACCCACCATGCACTTGCTGAAGTCATTAGGGTCGACCCCCGGCAGCGCCCTCATGAGGAGGGGCAGCATGTGTGTGGGACCCTCAGGATAGCGGCGCCCTCCAGAGACCAAGCTGCGCGCTACGCCAATCATGCAGCTGAGAGTGGCCGTCAGCTGGTGTGGCTCTGTCAGTGTCTCCATGGCTGGATACGTCCTGTGAGCGGCAACATGAGAAAATGGACAGTAGGGATTACACAGGGTAATCCTCCTGTTGCTGAAGTTCGATCCTGGATCCACTCTGCAATTTGTTGAAGTTTGTTAAAGATAATCTCTTAATCAACTAAGGTGGCTGGAAATGTGTCCTTTGTCCTTGAACTTATTTTAACAAAACACAGATTTGGCTTAATATGCAATGAACTTATCGATATAAATAAAGGATTATAGCTACAAAATGAGAGGGGACTATTTAAAAATTATGGAGACAAAAAGGCAAATATTTCAGTTAATGCTAGATGATACAGAGATGGTCAATACAAAATCCCTGACAGTGTGCGACTGGCTTGTGGCAGGACTGACTCACTTTTCCAGTACTGGGGGGATGACGAGCTCGGGTCTCATCAGGGCAAGGTTCTGAAGGGCCTGTGCAGCGTCCAGGCTGCCTGTCTTGCTGAACATGGCCAGGAGCACCGGCTGCTTCATGCTCTCCACAAAATCTGTGATGTCCTGCTCTGTCAGCTTGTGGCTGTCCGGCACAGGCATGAGCCAGGTGGGCTTCCTGTAGCGCTCGCGGTGTAGCCGGCGCACCACACTGGCTGGGAGCCGCTGCAGGAGCTTCATTAGCTTCATCTGGATGCACAGGCATACACATGGACAAAGAGAGGGAAAGTCTACAACGTCACAAATACAAAAACTTTCTGCAAAGTTAGCGCTGCAACCAGCACATGTAGCACCATTCTGTTCACCTAGCTATACATGCCATACATGACAAGGAAGTGAAGGGTCTGCTTTAGGCACCGCCCAGAGTGCCATCAACCAAGTTCTGATTGGGGGAGGAAAGTGGGGCTTTTGGCAACCTCACAGAAGCTGACAAGAATGTGTACTGCTACAGCGCTCACACAGTGAAGATCCTCTATAGCTTGGCTGAGCAGAGTCATGGGACAGAAAAGTAGCTCCTGCACTGTGAGGGATCATTAGTGCCCTGTAATTACAACCAGAAGGGTCCTTTCTCAAAGGCTTGCTTGTTAGCTCAAGCACATTTGGCACATATAACACTCACGTTAAAATAATAGTTTTAAAATTGATTTTTGATCTTTACATGATTATTTATTTTCCACTGCTATTAATTATTGTTGGTAACCAAACAATGAGATGATACCATAGTGTATCATAGAGTACCGTAGTGTACTGCAAACATTAAGATATACCATACAGTGATAAGAGTGAGTAAGAGGTTGTGGTGTCAGTGAAAGCTCAAGTTAAATAATGATTTTCTGTATCCTGCAGGTGGAAATTTCAGGGGAGAGACAAAAAGGGGGTCAATGCCTTATTGTCCTTGAGCCAGGCATCGTTATGAGGGAGGTATGGCCTGTAGCTGGAGGAGAAGGGTAATGATGCCTCAGTTCCTAGAAAAAGAATGGCGTGAGCTGCACATAACTGTGTGACCTTTTATAGAACTACAGCAGCAACGGCACGTGGCACAGTGGTATTTCTGACCCGGGCATCAGCTGAGGGAAAAACATTCTGCTCCTCCAGGAAAGTTCTGGCATGCGTCAGGGAGACAGGGCAGCAGAGACACAAAATCGTCTCCCTGTCAACTTTCAGCAGTGCAGTGGCCAAAGCGCCACAATGAACCTTTTTGACTAAAAGGTAAGCTATCCTATAAATAGATCAGGGCTGGTATGTACAAAGCATCTTAGAATTACTCATAAGAATCTCACTTACAATGCTCTTAGGACCAAGAATACTCCCTGCTGAAGAAAAGCATATGAAGCATTAGGGCTTCCTTTGGTATAAAGTTTATATTACACCCAATGCCTAGCCATGGCCCTTTCTTTAAACATATGCTCACATATGTCCACAGATCACAAATCTGTAAAAGTGCCATGCCTTATTGGCATGTGGGATTGGTGGTACACCCACAAAACACATATACACTAGGGCTTTATCTTCAGTTTAATACCAAAGTTCACATGTAGCCATGGTTTAATCTTTGGTAATGAGACTGCAAAATCTATGAATACAGGTGTGAAAAAATAAAATTGATTCTTGGAGCTGTTTGGAGGCTGGGATTGGTGGTTTTATGAATATAAACGATGAGGAAATTTTTAGGTCATTTACTTAATGGCTACTGAACAATTCTCATTTGATTGTAGTAGGGGTGCTTACCTTTGTGTCATTGATCCATCAGCATATATTATTTTGTACACCCTGTATAGCATATCAAACAATTATAATTACGTCTAATTTTGACTAGGATATATTTGATATTATTAGACAATCACTTATAATGAAGGGCATTAGTGGGGAAATTAATTACCTGTTGCCTGATGAAAGAAGTTTAAGGCCATTATTGACGTTATTGCACCCCCAAAGAGGTCTATCACTGGTAAAATGTCTTGCCAGTCTACCGATTTGCCAACTTGATATTGTTATTTTCTTGAAAAACATTTTTTTCCACTCATTCTGTAGATGCATGTCTTTATCTCAAGGCAACCATCTGTCAGAAACACTAAACTGGCTAGGACATCTCTTGAGGTCTCTGACCTTTTCTTGGACTTACAAGCACTTTTATGTCTTAGGGATGTTGGTAAAGGAATTCAATACTCATAATGAATTTGCATCACATTTTGAGTATTTACAACTGATTTGCTTTGTAAATGATGGCTCAAATAATGCAAAAATATTCCTTCATGTTATTGATTTATTGGTAAGAAATGTCTGATGTTTTACAGTAGCCTACTTTTAAGACTCAGCTTTTCATTTGTTGCCAAGCCTCTGACCTTTCTTATCTTTGCTATACAATGTTTGCTTTTGTCTGTAGTTTAGAAATTTGTTAAGCATTAATGTGTCGGAAAAGTGATATGTCCCCAGCCTACAAGCTATGCCCCTAATGGATAAGCATAGTCAAAACTTCCATTTATTTTGAAGAAATTATTTATATTGTCCATATGTGTAATATGCAGTGTTGAAAAATATTTTGGCTGTTTCAGCATAATATATCATTACATTTTATATGCAAGCTCAGTATGTATCAACTGAAAGAAGGAGCTAATTTAATAAAAATCTGTGCAGTATTTTTAATATGTGTGGAAAATAGATTTTTTGCACATTTGCTGCACAATTCTCTCAAACTAAGCTACAATGTCTGTTTGATATATTATTGTAAGTGCTATACTTTTTACATAGCTTACTAATATTAAATATGGTACTGATCCATCAGCATATTAAAATACTCTGTATAGCCTATAAAACCATCCTAAGCAGGTTGTAAGTAGGTTGAGTATCCCTTATCTGAAATGCCTGGGACCAGAAGTGTTTCGGATTTTGGATTTTTTTGGATTTTGGAATAGTTGCATATAAAGGCATTCCCCGACATACAGCCGAGTTCCATTCTGACCGCCTGGTTGTATCTCAAAATGGACGCAAGTCAGACGTATGTTAGCATGGCATGTAGAAGTACTCATGTGGCATGTAGAAGATGTACACAATGCTGAGATACAGTCTGATGGTCACTATTGTATGCACGCAGCCGTTAGCACTGGTGGATGTATGACCAGGCATAATTTTTATATTTACATACATTTTTTTTTTTTTTTTTCCATTTATACTCTATTTTTTTTCGGTCATATGTACGTATGGTCGTAAGTCACATAGGTTAGGTGTGGAATTTTCCACTTCTGGTGTCATGTTGTTGCTCAAAAACTTTCGGATTTAGGAGCATTTCGAATTTTGGATCAGGGATGCACAATCTGTATTTTACTTAGAGGTAAATTAAGGTAATTACAGGGAAGACCAATTACTTGATTGATGATGTAGACACATTTAAGCTACTACTGTATGATTCAGGCCCAGTGCCAGGATGAAGTGACTGAGGGGGCAGTTAAAAATGGCAAGGGGGCAAATCTTTTTATATAGTAAAACAGTAGGATACATAAAACCTGGGGGGAGGGAGGGCAGACAATACAACTGAGGGGGCAAAGCTCCCTCTTACCCCCTCATGGCACTGAGCCTGGTATGATTTATTGGCATGATTGCAATGGGTTGT
This sequence comes from Albula goreensis, assembly GCA_022829145.1. Taxonomy (NCBI): domain Eukaryota; kingdom Metazoa; phylum Chordata; class Actinopteri; order Albuliformes; family Albulidae; genus Albula; species Albula goreensis. The sequence goes on from CM040750.1 coordinate 19,161,576, forward strand.
AACAGTCCAAAATCATCTGCATTGCATTGCTGCATTTCCCATGGCTAAATAATGCAAAAAAACTGCAACTGCTGATGATTATCTGAAAATGTCATTGTAGATGATGTTCTATAATCTCGGATAACCTCTGTCACAAACAAGTTTTTGCACATCCAAATGCTGTTGCCTCAGTTTGCTACTTTCCTTTTCTTGAACATTTTCTTTCATAGACTGTGCATGCATTTGGTTTGTAAACAAGCAGCTCTTGGTAACTACTAACAAGCGAAGACACCCCTCATTGTCCCTAAACCTTACAGGGAATTATTAATGCCTTCAAGTGGTAAATTACTTATACTCGTGAGACCAGGAGTAGGACCAAATTTGCTTTGTTTACAATTTTTGATAAGTTATCCTAATCCAAGACACTCTGCAAATACCAGCCCTAATCCCTTTCCACAGTGGTGACCTGAGACCTTGGCCCCATGACAGCAGACCAGCCCCACAGGAAACCGGAAATCAAAAACAGAAAGCAGGAAGTGACTCACCAGCCAACGGCCATGGTTGGAGGGGTGGAAGAAGGAGGTGATGCTGTTGAAAAGTCCGCTCAGCTGTTTCTGTGTTTGCTTGCTAGGACCCCCCTGTTGTGAACAGGAACACTAGTTTATACCTGAGAAAAGCCAGCACTACTACATTGACAAACGGAACTGATATACCAAGAATACATTTATGTGTCTTGTGAAGGCCAAGTTAGATCTATGTTTCATCCAAATTACTTCTAAAGTACAACTTCATTTATCTCATAAGCAGCATGTGCTTTTAATTGGTGAACATTAAAATGGCAGGTTTTGGAAATTTGCATATTGTTGCCGACTTGAGGCAAATACAAGCATCCTAATGCAATGCTTTCCAATGTTAGTTATAGAGCATCTATAACCTATTGAACTGAATGTAACCTATGGAATGGGAAAATGTGTTTCTCTTTGAACAAAATTGTAAAGAATTGTGGAAACTGTAGGATCAAAAAAATAAAAAGTTGTGGTTCCCTAGATTTTCATTCGTAAAAAGTGATACTTTTTATTTTTACTATCACAATGCCCTCCCTTGGTTATGTTCACTACCATGAAACAGTCCTGGTTCATCTTGAAATCCACGTATGACCTAGTCATCTTCACCTCCACCAGTACAGGTTCATGTCCGCATTCTTATAAAGCATAACCACATCACACTGACCACATTATACGACCATTAACAGGTTGTATTGACCACAAGTAAAAAACAGCACTATGTTCCATTGATTGTCACTCACCAGCATTGCTGATATCCAGATGACCACATGACCAATGTCGTAGGCGTTGGTCAGGTACCTGGGGACCAGCATCTGGCTCGTTCCTACAGGGAGGTTCAAACTCCGCAGTATCCTTGTGAATATCTGACAAATAAAAAATCCCAACATTTAAATCTGTTGACTCAGATATGGGCCATCTGTTCAACTCTTTCACCAGCATGCCGTATATTTCATCTCTTGGTGAGTAAATTAAGGGAATGTACATTACGGGCAGTAAGATTTTTGTAGCACCCCCTTATCCCCAACACTATTGCTGTAACTATGGGTGATATACTAAATGTATCCGTGGGGTATTTGGCACTTCTCTTTCTATATAATGGAAGAAACTGAAACCAGTTCAGCCTTATGTAATCTCAATTTATCATTAACACCATGCCATCTCCTGGAAAGTAAAAACCACAAAATAAATACTGAAGTCACTGCCTCTGCTTTTATTTATACACATTACATCTTTCTTCTGAACGATTCAGGAAAGTGTAAAGGTTTGTGGAGGGGGTCACTGGACAACAGCAGACAGGCAGTTCTTTGAAGTCCAGCCCACAATGGCAACAGCCAGACAGCCATGCCATCAAATGTCAAAGGTGAAAGGTTGGGCCCCATCACACAGCCAAGCAGACCAGACATTCAAAGAGGATAGAGTGTGAAGCTCTAACTGCAGGGAAAACTGTGGAAGCCTGGGAGTGGGTGTAAAGGGGTGTGAAAGGTCACAGTAAACCAAACCCACCTTGGGAATATAAGGGTCCCAGTCAATGTATCCAATGTTGTCATTGGCTAGGCGGGCAAACAGGTTCACTAGATGCTGTGGTATTGAAAAAAGGTCAAAGAGTTAAGAGCTTTAAGTTACAGATGCACTGGCCTTTAGTGTAGGACATACTTCAAAGTTCTGAATAAAACAAAACATTGTTTAAATTCCTTTGAGCTAATCCACTTAAATAAGACACTCAGGTAGTATAATGCGCTGTACTGATTTTGACTTAGTGAGGCAGCAAATGTGAACTCACCACTTCCCACCCGGGCAGATTCTGGACAGACATCCACAAGTCTATTAGCTCGTTGAACCATAGCCTGGAAACACATAGCAAGTAAGACTTAAAACAAACAATGCATCATCAATAAGATGCAACACACTTCTTAACCATCCTGCTTTTATAAGGATTGTAAGCTCATTGTTGTGTTGTGTTGTGTTGTAAGGTGGAAATGAAATGGAGACACTAAAGGAGCACAGAAAGGGTGCCGCTCCAGAGGAGGACCAGGGTGTAAAGCTCAGCTGATGGAGTGGAGATTCAGCCAATACATGTACTCACTGAAATGGAGACACTAAAGGAGCACAGAAAGGGTGCCGCTCCAGAGGAGGACCAGGGTGTAAAGCTCAGCTGATGGAGTGGAGATTCAGCCAATACATGTACTCACTTAAAGCCTTTGTGGTGCAGCTCCGGAGGCAAGGTGGTGGGCAAAAAGAGCTCAAAGTAACTGATAGCTCTCTGCATGGTGACATCAAATGGACAGAGGAGTGGCCGCCATTCCTCCAGCATCTCCTGTGTGGCAGATTCTGGGAAATACCTAAGATAGCACAGTGAACATACAGAGATCACGTAATAGGAAGCATAACCTTCCTTTACTTAAGGTTGGGCAAAACAATTTTGCAAAGATGCATGTTTACAAATATTTTATTCACAACTCTGAGGCCATGGTTCTGTACCAACTCAGGGGGTATTTCAAAGTCTGCACTGCAGATAGATTGCCTGACATTAGGCTGCAGTAAACCAGTGGGTCACTCACTCAAAGAGAAATGACAGAAAGTCCACACCACGAGCATTAGGGCAGGATATCGGGCAAAATTCTCCCTGTTATAATCCCTTAGCAACCTTAGAGATGTTTTTACATTAAGCCATTCAAAAGTAATGTGGTGACCCTCACCTCAGTCTTCTGTATTAGACCATGTGGGAGTCACCTGGATGAGTATGTGTAAGGGGGTTTAAGGTATCTTCCCCTGAGCATGCTCAGTTGCTTTGTTCTTTTTCTGTATTCACGTGAATAAAGTCAGGAGGATGAGTTCCTGTGAGCAGAGCTGCCCAGATCTTTTTTTGGTCGGCTCTCCAGCATCTCTGTTCATTAAGACTTCCTGAAAGGCATTCAGCTGAGCACTGACCCCCAAATATCTCTCGCCTAGTAACAGGAAACTCTCATATGAGCCAAATTTAGAAGGGCATTTAATAGGATTACAGGCCATCGACAGCGACGGTGCCCTGTGGTTCAGACAACATGTTTGGCCGCTGTAGCTTTCTGTGCTTATTGGGATGACTTAGGAGCAATATGACTTGCTTGCAAGCCACTGCTGTACAGTGCAAAAGATGCCATTATTTGCAGTCAGGTGCTGCTCTTAGTTAGACATACTTTAACATATTAGGAACTACAATAGCTGAAATTCATGTGCTTGGAAAAGTCAGCTCTTCAAATTTGTCTTCGCTTTTGTTTCAAATCCTGCATTGGATTGCTTAAATAACAAGCATGCAGGGGTATGATTGTCTGCCCTGAAACTCATATTCTTTCTCCACTCGCACTCCAGTATGAGCAATTGCCTGAGACTAGGGTGCATAAATGTACTTATGGTGCAAGAACAGGCCAAACCATTGCCAGGCATGACAGTTTCTCTATTCAGCTGCTCTGCTCAGCGCTGCAAGTGAGGGGTGTGTAGAGTATAGGCATTTTTTTTGCTGAGCCACAGGGCACAGCCATAGGGAATCTGTGGAAATGAATGTTGATTGACTATTGATTTTGAAAACAGGAAATACTGGTTATTGAAAAAGAACATCCAACTTCGAACAGACATGAGAATTCAACTAGGCTGTTGTATAGAGAAATACACATGTGCTAATAAGTGTCATTCAATCAAGTTTTAAGTCTTGTCTAACCTAAATTCACACAATGACCCCAACCCTTCGGTTGGTAGGCTACACAAGTGCATGCACCTCACCTTACCACACCTGCTAAACTTAACCCCCACTCCTGGAAATAATCCTATGGGAAACACTGAAGCTGATTACGACTTGCAATCATTGTCAATGAGCATCAACACATTACCTTACTTAATGACCACAAATCCTTGACTACTTTTGACAAGGCTTTCTTTCTTCAAGAATGGCCCACTATCCAAATAGAAACCGTTCAAACCATGTACCGTTTCCACCATTTTGATAATTCTTTATGTATTTTACAGCCCAACATGCTTCCATTCATACATTAATATAAGTTCATGTGTACTTACGGCCTGCAATTCTTCACCAGAGTTTTCAGCACATTCTCCACTGAACTGTACGGAGAGAAAAGGAGGAGGGAGAGAAAGAGGGAGAGGAACAAAAAGAAAGAGAGAGGGTTTAGACACCACTGACACAAAATGTAACAGAGGTAATGCTGGTGATTGTTAATCAGTCAATGAGTGCACTGACCACACGGATGCAATTAGACAGTCTGACTCCATGCACAGCCAGACCCTGCTCTTCTGATCTCTATATGTAAGGATTAATACATTACATCTACCAACAGATCATGACCACTGGGAGACTAGGAAGCACAAGGCTGGGTGCTGATTAGTTTTATCTTGATTATTTTTTATTGAGTATGAGCTATGAGTGCAGAAACAGAGGGCTATCCGCTATCATATCTGATTTGTACAATAATATTAAGCTTTCTGTTTAGATGCAAGTAACAAATTACACCTCCTCATCTTGCCCTCTGTTTCCACATTCACTGCCCCCAACAATGTCAGCACGTATCCAATCAAGGTGCAGCTGTGTTCAGGTACAACAATAACAATAACCATATCTCACACTGGAATTTACTCTTGACCTTACAGCGAACTTCCCATGAATGATGACACTTTGACTGATTTTGTATGTAATTACTTCAACGCTCACATTGACACGCATTCACACATAAAAGTACGCACACACAAATGCATGGCGATACAACACACATACACAAAGTCACACTTATTCAAAATTTACCATGCATTCACACACAAACGTATGTGCATGCACACACACATACACACACTCATTCATACAAAAATGCACATGCATTTACACATAAACTAAAGTGCACACAGTGCACGCATACACGCAAGTGCCCACACACATGCACACTCTCTTTTGCACTGCACTTAATTTTGTATTCACTTGCCATCTCTACTTCTTCAGACCCATTTCATCCATATGGTCTTCCAAGATTCAATCAGCTCCTTTACTACAACAGTTCAATACACTACTACATTTTATCAAGGAGGAACAGAATGTATTTGGATGCTGTGTTTGATCTGTGACCTATGTGCGGTCTGCAAAACATTATATGCTCTATTAATGTGTCCTAGGATTTGACAACGTAAAGCTGGTTTTCTTAAATTTCCAACAATGTAAGAATAATCCAGGTCCAAATTTGCAAGAATGAATAGATTAAAATCATTTCCAAATAAAAGGCTTTTTTAGAGACATGGATTATTGGATTTCCAAACACAAACATTAAAGTTGGCCAAATTCCAAGAACAGAAAACCCACAGTGCCAAAAATCACTAGCATCCAGGAAACTGGGGAGCTCTCAGATAACCTCATCTCCTTTTCAATCTCCCTCCCTGCTTTCAATGTGCATGTTCAGAAAGGCAGCCCAGTGCCACATTCAAGTGAGCACATGGCACAGCTCTGGGGGCTCATTATGTGTGGTTGATTAAATCCCTAGGACACTGCACTTCTTCAGAGACCCTCACACTGGGCACTGACTGACATTTTCCAGGTAGATTGGCTACATTTTGGAATGCTTGTCATTTAGAATTTAGTTGTAGTGCAGACCTGACAAAACATTTTCCTGTCCTTTGGTATTTCACCAAAAAAGACAGAGCATTAAGTCCATGTGTTAGCCTTGAATACAGACATCACCTTTCCACTGGTGCCATTTTTCCATCCCCACTTAATTCACTGCCTTCACTTTCCTGTCCAAATCTCTATGCCTCACAATCTTGTATGCACATGCCAGAGTGCTGATGGGGCTTCAGAGGACCTCAGACTAAAATAGAGGCTCCGAGATGTGAACCCATATGGTCATGAACCCAGAGACCTTCAGAGTCTGAGCAACAGGAGGACAAACCTCCCGTTTACACCACCATCCACCAGTTGGTGAACAGACTACATGCCAGCTTCTCCCAGTAACTAACAACGTGGTCATTACAGAATGGGTGACATCAGCAGTTTTTGTACCCTGGACAAGAAAACAGCTGCCATTTTAATCGACTTCTTAAGTGCAAAGGGAAAAGATCATATCAACTGGGGGGTGGGGGTGGGGGTGGGTGGTAAGCAGGATTGCTGGGTTACCATGTGACTGAACTTCAAGCGGGACTGGACAGCCAGGCAAGGTTTTAAGCCAGGCGTGACAGGAGAGAGTGGTGTGCCCACAGATACTGTAAGCTGCAGAGTAATGCTCCACAGTATGAATGGGATGTTAACATTGGCCATTGTCAAAGTTTCGGAGTCACACAAGCTGCGTTTTGGGGGAGTATCCAGGAGGATTTTGGTGTGCTTTTTGGCCTCCATCCTGAGACACATGCATTAAAAATATCTACGCGCCTCAAGATATTACACCATCCAAAAAATTCACAGTAAGTCCTTTTCCTTACCACTTTCTTAAAACTTTTATCATTAGTTGTTTAGAGGAAGGGCGTATTCGCAGAGAACTGAATGTGAGAGAAAAAAAGGCAAAGAGAAAACACATTCAGTACACTCTGCTGGCTCTGGGTCAGCCAGTCAGATGAAAAGCCGAAGGACTCAAATCCAAGGATGATTCTGATATAGTCAAACTCCTCAGGACATGATTTGCTGAGTTTAAAATATTTTTCAGATTTTTGAAAAAAAAAGACAAATAATAAGATGGAGAGGTCACATTCCTGTGTTAACTGTTGATTTACTGTAAAACATTTGTGGGGGAACCTTGTATTTTTTGACTAGAATGAATGGTTGGGCATGGGAAAACATGTCTACAGGCCAGATATGCACAGTCTTCAAGACTAATCCTTCAGCATTAACTGTCCAACAACTACCACTGTAAATTATCTCCTGTTAGCTATCTGGATGAACCTCTTTAGCTTTAGTGCTGTGACCTCAGCTGATAAGAACCCACCCTATACACACAGAAGCTTTAAGATAAGGCTGTACATGCAGTATTTTGTGGAGGATTCAGCATCTGAAAAAAAGTGTTCAAGCATCAAGGAGTATGAAGAAAGCAGTTACCTCAATGGTCCACTACATCCGGCAGTTTACCCAGGAGCTCCCTCACACACAGGTACACACATCAGGAGCCCACAGGCAGCCCTGAGAGGGGGCAGGGACATTGAGCACAGACTTACTTGGGGAACCAGTTGAGGCCCAGGTGCTCAGTCTTGGAGTAGAGGATCCTTTCCTGCAGCTCATAGAGAGGCCTCCAGGGCAGCTCCAAATCATCCCTGGAGAGCAGCTCCTTCTTCCTGAGGGAGGGGAGGTGGGGTGGGGAGGCAGGGGGAAGATTGGCTCTGTATATTTACAGCAAAATAACAGTCTATCGCCATTATTTTAATGACACACAGACAATGACAGGAAGTACTGAAATTCTATCAAATCAGCATTTTGGTGTACTATGAAAAAGGTGTTATATTTTATCATTAGACATAGAAGAATTGTTCACCTTGAGATCTACATTTTGTCAAAATCCACCAAAAATATGTCAACTGAAATGTATGGGTTTTTTTTTTTTTTTTTTTTTTAAGTGTGGGGAAATTTATTTTACAAAAATGTAAACAGTTTCAGGCAATGCAACCACAAAAGCCCTATTACCACAAAGTGAAGTATCACAAAATATTGTGAATAATAATATTGTGATACTTAACTGCATAGATTTCCCCACCCTTTGCAAGAGAGTGTGCTGGAAAGGATTGGGGTGTGTACTGGAGCAGGCTGTAATGTGCATTGGAGCTGACTGGGTTATACACAGGAACAAAGTGAGGTGTGCAACTCACCCCACTGTGTGGTACCGGGGCATGGCTAGGACAAATACAACTCAGAGAAAGCCTTACTTGAGCAGACTGATCAGGAGCCGTGCAAATCCCTGCATCATGCTGATCTCCAGCTTGGGGATAGTCACCAGCTCATACAGGAGTTTGATGAAGAGCACATGGTCTTCTTTACTGAACTTTCTTCCGTACAGACGCATGTACCTGCATGGGAGACGAGAGACAGGGAATGAGTGAACATTAGAAACTCTGAAGCTAAAATTACCACGGTATTACTATTACTGATTCATATGCTGTTTGCAATATCGTGTTACGCTGACTTACAATACAATGACCCATTACCAGATAATTTGTAAATTCAGTGATATTACCTATATGAACCTTTCCTCTGGGCAGATCCATGGGACTAAGTACAGTATGATTCAAATGATGCACAATTAGAAGTCTTTGCTCATTTTATGTTGGCTACATCTTGACTATGCCCCGAATTAGTGTTGCTAAACCTTCAGAGAGGTAGGATTCACACTTTTCAAACTGGGCTACACAGTAATAAGAATGCAATAATGGACTGTAAGAGCAGTCTCAATGAAAAATGTCACAAGGAAGTGAGAAACTGAAAGTAACTGAATTAACTTTATATGGAAAAATACACTGAAACTGACCTAGGGAAAGCAGTCACTGCATGGCAGAAAAAGCCAACAGCTAAATAATCAAAGAGAAAAGATGACGCCTACTTTTCGTTTATATTGTTATATGTACTTTTTGCCTCAGAATTATGTAATAATGAAACTATAATTATAAAACTGTCGTCTTGACGGAGAAGTGTGTTGATGGCTAATATCTGGTGGATACATAGGGATTTAAGGTCATCAAGTGCAACTGCCAGATAAACTGAATTTATCCAACACGGATGCCAATGCCACGACCAATTTTGAAAAGGTTACATCTCATTGACTGTTCACAAGATTTCAGATTTCACCAAATTGTTATCAATTCCAAATTGCGTTGGAAAAAACTAAAAATAATTTAACTATAATTTTCTACATTTCTATCTTTGTGTTGTGAGTCTGAGTGAAATATAAGCACAAATAAAAGCAAAGACACCACACCTATGGCTTTATGTCCCCTTTGTCTAGCAAGCTCCTGTAACCTGAATAAGCACTGCTCCCAACCCAGGAACCCCAACAAACAACCATCACATTTCACAAAAGACAAACGTAGATGGTAGATGTAGACTTTTAATCATCACAAAAATGCTGATCACCATCTCCACACTGCTTCATACCTCTCCACCTTTCACCTCAGTGCACCCCAAGGCAATTCTGCACAACGATATTTCTCACTTACCATCAAATAACCAGCAAAAACTTACATAGAAATGATACAGTCTCTTGGTTTACAAGTAGTAATTGGGATGGATTGGGTGTGATCCATTTTCCATAACTGAGCAATACCTGCTAAAACACACGCACGCATGCACATGCATGCAATCCACCAGGGTTGGGGATTGACCTGACACATTACCAAAACCAAGAAATGATTCACGGAAGGGAATCTGTCTAATCCACACTACAGAGCAGATGTACTGGTCAAAAGATTCAGTCACACTGTACTTCAAGTAAAAAAATGTACCCTACTGACTTCAAAAATGTTTTCTTCCAACCCCACCCCCCCACAGACTTTCCCCAAGGTATTTCACTCAACATCTCAAATATTATGTGAAAATTGTGAAGGGAAGCTTACTCAGATCTCTTGGAAAAAGAGTATGAAAATGTATTTATTTAGGACAACGGCCATATAGCTAGATGCAACATAAACAAACAAAATTAGCCTACACTCGGGACAACAAGGCCAGCATTAGTAACTATACAACCACTATGCAACTCCAAGGTCAACGGAACACATTCAATGAACAACAAAGCAGGAGAAGTCCAACCTCCACTTCCTCTCATATAATTTTTTTACATCCCTTCAGCTGCCATCCCAGACTTGATTTAAATTATTCTTGCCAGAAATCTCTGTTCATGAGTTTTTTCTGCATTTTTTAAGACATTGTGCATTCATCCATTCATAAAACTTAATGTCTTCTGAGGCAATCCCAGTTAAATACCTTGCCGGCAGGTGAACTAACCAACCAGAGAACAGAACCTGCTTTGAAGCAGAATTCCATCACATTGATTGGCAACCCACACAGAAACAGCAGGGTTACCGCAAAGTAGGAATAAGTCACAAAAAGATTAGCAGGAAAGAAAATTGTGCAATCAAATCGACAGAACACTCAAGGCTTCACAAGTTTGTGAAAGAAAGAAAATCCCAAGATTACTAAAGCAACTAAAAAAAAAAAAAAAAATCTCAATCCCTCCTTGACCCCTCTTCTCCAGGAGCAAAGGAGAACAAAGGACACAATAGACATGATATCCACCAAGGTTTATTTGTTTAAGATTTTCAGGGTGAAGATGATATTGGTGTAGAACATTTTTATGGAAGCTTGAATGGTTAAAAGGAGGGAGAATTGCTAATGGTGTCACTCAAAAAAGAGAAGTGAAGAGAGACAACAGGTTTATTGATGGTTAACCGACAGTTATTGTGCTTTAACCATCAGCCTTGCGGCATGAAGGGATGAAAGGTTGCAGCCCTGACACTGTGCCCAGATCACACACAAAAAAGTTCAAACACAGCCATCCAGTTGTAAAATTAAACACTTCCTGTTGTACCATCTGGATCTAATTGCAACTACAAAGACAGATATGGAAATTTTATGATTTTAACCAAAATTACCAAGGCAAACAGTTTAGTAAAGGCTTACCTTATATCGAATATACCTAGATGCAAATTCTGAAAATTCTTTTATTGTTTTCAAGACAATCTGGGTGTAATCCCATAGTTATAAAAAAAAAAAAAAAAAGTGTAAAAATCAGCAACACCACAACAGCAAAAAAAATAAAAATAAAAAAAATAAAAAATAAAAAAATAAAAAAAGACGGACACCAACTGTTTTTTGCATCTGGCAAAAATGGATAGGCCTACATACAGAAAACAGACATTGGACAGCAACTGTATAAGGTCATTGTCCAAGTTACTGTTTTTCTGTCATTGTTTTGCTTCATTTTGTTACTGTACAGCCTAACCTGGAAGGATTTAAGATCCTTGAAATTGCTTCACTCTCTTGGAAATGAGGAGCAAAAAGGCTCACATGAAGGAGGATCTAGGTCAGCTCCTGAGTTCATAGTTTCCGTTGCACTGAGCCGTCAGGGATTGAGTCCTAGGGACTACAGCCAAATGTGCATTAGATTTTCCCCCACACCTTCTAAAAAGTATTGTGTTTAGTTCAAAAGATGGGAATCCATCATGATCCAAGGTGATGTAGTCCCAAGCAAGATAATGTAATAACACTCCCATAATGTTGCCCTGTAATTTAATTTCAGCAATTTAGTGAGAGTATTACTCATAAACAAGAGAAGCACTAAAACAGAACACACTCCCTTTCAATATGGATGAACTGAGGTGCATTTATTTTTCTTTTAATCTGTGACCAGGGTCAGATGAGTTTTGAATACACTAAATTCTGATCATATGACCAATTATTCAGCTGTTCAAACAATGTGCAAAATGTATTACATGAGCTTTTGAAACCACTGGTTTACAAAGTGCAGAATTTCAATATTCAAAAAGATGTGTTTTTTCATGGTATGCTGAGCATTTGACTGCTCAGGCCTGACGTCTAAACAAGTACTATGACCAGTGTCACTTAGCCAGCCTAGAAACATCATATAAACAGCCTGTAACTAATTCACCCTCAAACTTGCGCTCACTGAAAATAGATGCATTTAGTGGGCCCAAAATGAATGCAGGAATTTCAACATGACCCAAATACAGAGTAGAAATCTAATGTCATTTCATTCTCTTTATTTTCTCAAAGATAATGGCAAGCACCTTCAGCTTTGTCCTTTCTGGGTCTCTTTGTGTTATTTTCTTCTGTGCTGAACATTTTTCACAGAAACCAAAAAATTAACTACATGAAATGTGGTACATCCTGATGGCAGCACTACAATCCAAAGGAATACTGTACACATGTGGGTATGTGTGAGTTCATACAATAGTGTATGCTTAACTTTCTCTTCAATCAACAGGGAACTGTGACTGGGTCAAGGAAATACCAGAAAATTTAAACGAATATTCATTTTTATGTGTGAGGGATATGTAAGGCCTACATGTACTCTACGTGTTGAACATCCAATGAATAAACACTGCTGGAAAGCAATGCATCTCTACTGCCTGACTGCTGTGAAAACATTACTGTCAGGTATTATGCACACAAAAGTCCAGGCTCTTCACTGGAATATCAAACCAATACTCTTGTTATAAATGAGGAAAAAAATGTGCAACAAATAACGCCATGAAAAAAATATTTACGAAGGGGTCTTGAGCAGCTGACTGTTTGGCTGACTGCTACATATGAACTGAAATAACTTATCACGGGGACAGTTGTGCAATGTCACAGAATGTTGTTTTCATCCACATCCAGCTTCCCCTTAGCTCTGACAGGAGTGCTCAGCACCTTCAGTAGCAAGTGCTGGGTGCAATCATGTAATTCAAGCTTTATTGGTGTACTCAGTCCACCCATCTGTTTATCAAAACACACAGACCATCCAGGATCTTAAAAAGCAAGTGCATATATATATATATATATATAGGTTAGGTCCAGACATTTTGGCCATGTATTATTACTTATTTAGATATACTTCACCATGAAATATTCACATGGCAACCAATAAGTAGCTGTATTAAATGGGGATTAATGCTAATCTGTAATTTTATATTTAAACATTTCAATGTATGGCAAATAATGGAAAGTCTAACAAATAAGGTGTAAACTGCTGAATGAACCAGTTGTGACCTTGATCTGACTTGAGTGAGAGGTCAGCAATAAACAGTGAATGTAGCAGCCTGACTTGGTATGTAACCAGACAAACAGAATCTCTCTGTTGCAAATCATGCGTGACTTAGCAACCAACCAATGACTCAGCACAAACATACGATCATAATCGCTCCAGCATGCCTTCACTGCTTTTCAAATAAATGCAGTTTATGATAACTAGGAAAATACGTTTTGGACCGCTTTCCAGTACATGGATTAAGCATAGTCCTAGACTGGATACATGCTCGAGAAACCAGCACTTTGCGTTTACATGTAATTTTGTATCAAGGATTTTCGATGTGTTAAATTATTTTGTAGCCAAATACTGACACTGTACTACATGTGCTAAATTCCCTAACCTATGTTGACAGGGATTTCTAACGAAGAAGGGTATTGTGAACAATCGCATATGGACACTTCTATCAAGTCCTGTTTTAAGATGAGGAAAAAAACAACAACAAAAATGAGATCATGTACAACCTTCTGTGCTCACAAAAACGGCTAGCTAAGGTAGATTTAGTGTATGCTACGTATGATTCACAACAGTTGGCTGAGTGATTTAATTTTCTGCTAGGAAAAGGTTCCGTTTTTTCTGACTTGACATAATTCGCCCGTCAACGGATGCTTACAAGGAAGCTCGAACACATCCACGACGTAATGGACAATTCACTTTAAACTTAGCAGGATAGTCAGAGAATAGTGATAAGGTTAACAAGATGACATTAACTACACAGACTACGTTGAGATACGTACTATTAATTACTAAGTGGCACTACATCTAACTCAGTTTGAAGCACAGGTGTTACAAGGCTAAACTTTCATGGGACATGGACATAAAATGGCAGAATTCCATACACTGTGGGCATGCTGCTCCACCGTGTCCATTTCAAAGCCGTCTCTCTCTAGAAACAATAGCCACTCAGCAGGTTAGATAGTTTATATCGCTGAATAGCTAGTAAGGCAAAGGCCAACAGTTCCAGAATATGAACAAAATAGCAAACTAGCGATAATGGACGATGTTTGTGGCCTCTGTTGTTGTCGGGCTCTCCTGGGGTACAATAACAGTGAGTACCTGAATGGGTGTCCCAGTTAGCTACTACAGAGCTTGGATAGCTATGCTAGTTATTTAACTCAGGAAATCAAGTCTCCGTAGTGTACTTTTGCTTCCGCAAGGTCTATTTGCTACATTGTTATCCGATTTACCTTCTTTCATTCTTGTAATTGACAAGAACTATGTCAGCTGCATTTCCGTGCTCACATAACTAATGTTGACTTTGTTACCTAACCTACCATATTACCCATAGCTAGGCAGTACAAGATACCAGTTGATGAAACAACAGTTAGCGTTGTTGTAGAGAGCCAGCTATCGATACAACCGCCAGCTAATTCCTTCGCCAAGTTTCGTGTAGTAGCCATCATTACATTGGGTACATCGATGCCGGTTGGTTTTGGGAAGCATATCGATATATTGACTCGGAGCAAATGATGTAGTCTTTGGTTTCCTCATCACATTCCAATAAACTATACATATCCATCTTTACAAACTTACGCAAAATGCTATCTGCCAGACAGTTTGTCAGCAGTAGCAGCTAGCTGACTTCAACTGGTTTAGGTAAAACTCTGAGCTTAATGGAACAGCTCTGAATCAAAAGCAAGAAGCCAGCTACTGACTGTAACAACTTAAGCTTGCTAACATTAATAACACATGTGCCTCTCTTGCCGACTTACTGGCTGCTTTAGCTAGAGATAACGCTAGCCAAATGGGTTTTACTGGTCATGTAACTTGCTAACAGCTAATTATGCTATGTGTGGATAGGTTCCTTCGGGAATTTTCATGCAACTTATAAAACGCCCTCTGGACACAAGAATTCTATAACCGCTACAGAATAACGGTATCAAATATGAAGGAAAAATACAACTAACAATTTCTGCTGGTTTGATGTAGATACATGTGAACTAAAGACTAGCGATAACGTTAGCTATATTGCAAGAAAACTTGGGTTAACGTTATACACTGCATATATGGCCAGTGATAGCTAAAGTCATATATCGCCAAATTTACCTTGATATCATAGTGATAGCAACAGATAACGTTAACAAGCGAGTTGCAAAATAAAACCTATTGAAAAAGCCATTGTCAGTTTCCCGGGTTTGGTTTTTTGAGTCATTATGGAATATTCTCAATTGACGACCAGGTGGTAGTTAGCAAATTTGGTACTAAATATCAATCAGACGTTATATGACTGCTATGGAGAATTCACATGCTAGTTAGTTTAACGTATCGAAGCTATTCTAGATGAATGGCCCACCGAACGGGCGTTATTTTTGACAGCTGCTGGATGTGTTTATTTTTGGGCCTGGTCAATCCTAAACCCCACGGGCCTGGTGATATGCTGTGTTGTGGCCCGCTGTATACCTCCGTCAAAATGCAACACAAATTACACAAAGCATGTCAAAGAAAAATATTATGTTACTCACGTAGAAAGTTTCCTGGTCCAAAACAGGACTCCGGGCCATAGCTCCCGGAGCTGAACTGCCCGGCCCAAATTACCTTTGATTTGGCCCAAAATGTCATTGGATTCCTCGTCTAATTTGTCCGCGTATGGAAGGAGTTTGTTGTAGACGATGTCTTTTTGAGGGACAAAACCTAATGCCTCAGTCTCGTCTTTTTTCATATTACAGTTTCCACACCGTTATTTTTTCCTTTGTTGTCTCTCTAGCTAGTTATTCCCAGTTTATGTATTTCACTCGTTCAAAGTTATGGTATTGGTTTGCTAAATCTTATTTGGCATAACTGGCGCAGCACAGTGACAGTTCATTAAATCCGTTGATACTAGAAAAAGTGTCGGCACTTAGGATCCCAGTTTCTTCTGACCTCCACTGTCATACACGTATATTCAGTCATACTCAGTCTCCCTGTTACTCACACATTCCCCAATCTCCATACAGACACAGGCACAGACTTTAACTCCACCCTTCCACAGGCACATCCGTCATTTCCGCCATGACTCAAACTATCCGTGAATTCGCTAAGAACTCCTTCCGGGGAATTCAAAGCAGTAATTAGAGCTGGGTTAATGTTGTGGTTGACAGAAAAGCCATGTTTACAGTTTTATGCAAGCAGCACCAAAGCTTGTAGGTGTTTTCCTACAGTGTTGTAATTGAGAAATTAGCACACACATTAGTGAATGGTGGTTGGGGCGGTTGGGTCGGTATATCGTAAAATAAATCATTAACTTTATCGTCATGTAATCGCGGGTACAGTGGATTTGGTTTGTATTTCAGCGATAGAACTACAGTTCCCAGTATGCCAAACACAGTGTGTGGCTGTGATGAACCTTACCTTCACTAAAAGGTTTAGCCACAGCACTGACACAAACAGGATCACTTTAAATCCACTTAGGTCTCTTCTGGATTCTAACCCTATGTGCCATACCCACTTTCTTGTCAGATTTAGTTCCTCCTCTTTGATATGAGGGAAAAGCTGGATAGTAGCCTGTCACAAAACTGATTGCCAGCCAAGATGTCCACATTTTTTCTGGAATAATAATTATGTTTCAGTCAGTGAAATTGTGTCATCTTGAAATGGCCAAAATGGAATATGAACATGTGCTGGAAGACACATATTTTATAAATGAATTATGTTGTTGGTCCAGTTCATGACTTCAAGGCTTTATTAGAGAGATGTTTTTTGAAACACCAATGAACTTCACAGTGGACCATATTTCATATTGCCTTAGAATTTGGTGGTACTGTAAACCCAAGAACTACTTAATCTGAGCCAGCATATTTACAGATTTTAAGGTTATTTATGCTCATAGAAGTTTGAGATGTCCTGGATGCTTAAAGGTCTTTAAATTCCAAAACATTTTCTGATCTCACTGTCTAACACCTGTGTTCCTTCTGTGTATTATGGGCTTATTAGCAGACCCAGAGTTTTTCATTTTTTTAAACAAACATAATTTGGTTTATATATTAATTCTACACTAGAATTGGCCCATTATGTTCAGAGGATTCTACTTATAAATGTAATCTCAATACTTTAAAAAGAAAATAATGTGAATATATTTTTAGGATATTGCGCAGGATTCTAGGTCCCTGCTTCTCAAGTAACAGGTTTTAGTATTTTTAATCAGTTTCAGGTATTACCTACAATGTGAGCCTCAGTTATTTTTTTTTTATTGTAATACATAGTTTCACTGTACATAATGAAGTTATTCTCCATTCTGTTTCATTCATAATCCTTTTGGGTGCTTCAGAAAAGGTGAAAAAGTGTGGAAAAACAATCCACCAGTCTGAAATTTCTAGAAGGGGCAACTGTAAACTACACGAGTTGAACTGGAAGTTCCACTGTGCCCCCTGGCTCACCCTGTCTTTCACAATCACATTACTGGTTATTATTAGCCGTCTGCTCGATGCATGGGGTAAATGAGGCCATGTGATGGATAAATCTTGTTGACTTTATCTGACCGTGGGGTTTCCCCTCTTCGTTTCCCAAGACGTGGACGCCCCCACGTGGATAAGACATCGAACTGCAATACCATTACGGCACATAAACTGATACCTGTTCTACAAACGTTAAAGTTATACCCATTACAGAATATTGAATCCATGTTCCAGTACGTTACTGGTGTAGTACATGTAAATTTCAGAAATAATAAAGAATAGCTCACATTGCATTGTTTAAATTACGTGTATGCCCCCGTGTTTGTTTCGGGATAAATTAAAGCCTATTCGAAGCCATCGCCATAATGTAGAGCTTTTCCGTTGTATCTTGTATCTAGGCAACCGAAGCTTCATTGGCGTAGCTAGCTAATACTAGCTAAATAACTAGCTGACGAATATTAACCAAATATTTACTGGACCTTATTTGAACATGCTAAAAGATTTGACAACTAAAGATGAGCTTTCTTTTGGAAGTTTCTCGAATCCAGTCAATATCAGCTAGAGCTGTTCAAATAACTTAGTTATCCAACTATCGCTAGTTGAATTGGATAACGTTAGGATAACTCATGTATGTTATCGCTAGTTTACTAGTTTGCAACAGCTAGGATAGCTTCGGAACATAGTGGGCGATTTTTGAATTTAATTCGTTTTACAACAGACTTCAGGTGTGTATTGTTCTATATCGCAGATGTATTTTTAACCAAGGTACAGAATGAATTGTTAACTTTAGCTCGTGACTTATATTGCTACCTGTTAGTAAGCCAGCCAACTAATTGTTGAATGTTTTTATTATAATCAGCAGCTCACGTAAATACCAGTCTAGCAAGTGTATAGTACAGAATTTCTTGATAATGTTAATGTTGCTTTGTTTGGCACCAAATTCTACGTCATTGCAAAGCCTAGAATGTACTATATTGTTCTAATTCTTATTCTCAACTAGCTGTTTAGATACAGTGTATGAATAATTCACATTTCACGTTATTACCGTTAGCTGGTAATTTTAAGTTGCGCGTATGAAGTATCGATATGCGCAACTTAGAATCGATTTCAACTGGGTTATTTACAGTAAACACTTGTAAACAAATGTATACATCCTCATATGAATTGTTTAGGCTTTGTCATCAGTTTATCACAAACTTAAAGAAGTTCAAGCTGTCTGGCAGAATCCACACTGTGGTGGATGAAAAACCATGATTATGTTATCGTCATCTTTAACCCCTAACCATTTTGGACGTGGTGACTTTTTTCTCGAAGTATTGCAAGCCTTTTGAAGAGCTATGGACGATGATGGAGGGGATGTCTGGTTGGAGGAAGATGAAGTCGAGATTGTGACAGAGATGTTCACCCTTACCATGACCTGTGGTCCCCCAGTATCTCACGTTCAGCTCGCTTGCTGCACCACCCACTGCGCCTTCCCATGGCAGGGCAAGGAACTACGTGTTTACAGCAATACTAACTTCGATGCAAAGGTAAGGTTGAAACCATTGTTTCTCTCAACTGTACAGTATGTACAAATATGTTTGCAAAGTGGTCTCTGGTTGCTATTGATATACTGAGATAGTGTATTTCTGTGCTCCAAACAGCCCCTTAATCTCATTGGTCACTATGGAAACATATCTGCCCTGGCTTTTGGAACAAAGAGGGACCCACTCATTCTTTGCTCTGCCTCTGATGATTACATCATTGTGTGGAACATTGAAAATTGCTACCGGCAAAGCATTGAGGGTCAGTATATTGTGGTAGGCCACACTTATAATTAATTTCGTTACCTTGAAATACACACACACAAACACACACACACAAACAGTGCCCTCCACAAATATTGCACCCCTGGCAGTAGTAAAGAAAAATCTTGATTGTTTACCTTTTTGATCTTTTATTCAAAATATTCACAAATCAGAAAATGGCTATAAGAAAATAATTAAACAATTAAAAAGCCCATTTCCACTATCAGGGCAATAATTAAGACATTTAAAATAACTGTAGAGGTTGAGAATCTGCCTGGAAGATTACATATATCTATTTTGACCCCACGCACAGTGAGGAGGATGGTTTGAATGGTCAGAAAATCTCCAGTGATCCCAGTTAGAGAAGTTTAGATATTAGTTAGGTCTTGGGGTCATAAAGTCTCCCAAACCACAATCAGACACCACCTACATAACCAGACGTTCTTTGGGAGTGTTGCCAAAGAAAAGCCTACTTATAAAAAGGAAAATAGTAGATAGAAAGGTAGACATGCAGAAAAGTATCTCATCCCCACAGTAAAGTATGGTGGTGAATCTGTGATGTTGTGAGGCTGTTTTTCTTCCAAAGTGCCCTGGACAACTTGTTCAGGAACATGGTATCATTAGATCAAAGCCTGGGCTTTGTGTCATACATTTGCTTAAATTTGACTTAGACATTGTGCAGAATCTTCATTATTTATTCTTCTTTTGGACTCAAGTGTGTGTGTGTGTGTGTGTGTGTGTGTGTGTGTGTTTTGGTGTGTGTGTGTGTGTGTGTGTGTGTGTGTGTGTGTGTGTGTGTACATGTATATGTACCAAAATTGATTAAAATTCTTGACAAAACCTAATTTCAAAATGAATGAAAGTCAACTTAAATACTTATGGAAACTGGTTATGGAATTGTCCTGGCAGGTCAGGAGCAATGCTGTCATAGGCCTTTGCATTTCTTTCCAGATATGTCTCTCTAACTTTCAACCACATATGACAAATTTACAGCATGCTAGTGAATCATTCATCATACATAGTGCCTTTGACAGTGACGTGGAAGTACACAATCTGCAATAGTATTAACCGTTATGTTCATTAGCATGTTTCTAAGGAGAACAAGATCATACAGAGGTAAAATCCTTAAGTAAATGCTTACAGCTGGATGTATAGCTATTGATATGTTTGACTATGTCTGCATTCTTTTATTACTATTGGTATCTCAAATCTTAATGCTGAAATCTAACAAGTTCCTCCAATGCTGTTTTTCATTCATTTTGAAATTAGGTTTTTCATTAGGTGTATTTTTGATGGACTCATGTGACCTCACTAATGAGGTTTCAGAGAGTGTTAATTGTTGATTCAAGGATATTTCTTAATGTAAGAAAATTAATGAGTCTTAATTTTTAGGATCAACTGTTATTTCAGCTGGCTTCATGGTTGTAGCTCTTGTCAATGCAAGAAATAGTGCATTAGATGATTTACTAAATGTTGCTCTCTAGTGGAATAATCTAGTTACAACATACAATCTGTTTTTGCGATAATCATAGATTTAAAATGTTTTTAAAGGTATTGCCATATTGGTAGAAATCAATGATATGAGGTGAAATGCTGTATTATAGGTCTGACAACTTCTGGCGTGGTCATTGGAAAAATGCTTGGGAGGGTGCAGCATGTTTCTCTGTGCCCCAATAATGAGAGGGTGGCAGTGTGTGCAGGTGCGAAAATAATCATTTTAAGCACGAAGGTACGTTCATTTCACTTCTGAATAATTATATGACTGCCCTCAGTTTCAGGCATTAAGGGTCTTTGGACTAATTGGGTAAAAAGTAAAACATTTTTAGCATGAAAGTTTTTAATTTGATTTAAGACAAAATATTTTATTTTCAATTATTTTAAAGCAATCAAGTAACAGATATTTGAAGCAAAAAAACCTAAACAATTTGTCATTTAATTTTATTGGTTTATTGCAAATGTTCTCAGTAGATTTAATCCATGATTGTCCATATTTGGTCTTGAAAGTGATATATTTGAAAATGTATGGCTTTCACAAAAATGCTACTTTAGATTTTGCTGACTACAGTTTGGGAGTGAGAGGGGTGGTGGGAGGGCGATTATAGAATTGAGAAATAGTCTGTCGATAAATAATCATTCACATTTCACCATAAAGATTAAGCATCATGTTAAGTGTTACCACTGCCATGAAAATATGATAATTGTTTATGTTAGTAACACATCAAAGCTTTTTTTCCTAGACAATATTCACAGATACTTGACATAAAGATACTGTATTTGGCCCAAATCATTAAATACACAAAACAAATGTTTAATATATACTGTCTGCTTAGATCTAGAGTGGAAATAATACTGAGTTAATCTTTGAAATATGCTTTTGTTATTGCTGAAACAATGGATGTTGTGTTTAATAATGTATACCCCTGGGAGCATTAGTGCTCATATTTGAGTTTTTCTGGGTACATAAGAATACTGAGTACCATAGCCTGTCTTCTTTTAGAGAGAGGAGACCATGAACACTTTGTCAGGCCATTTGGCCCCGGTGACAGCTGCAGAGTTCTGTCCGTGGGCTCTGTACATCCTTGTGTCCACTTCTGAGGACCGGACATTCAAGGTAGTGGCATAGAGGTTGGGGATATGGGGATTGTAGAACAGAGCTGTTATAACCTAGAGCAAGGTACTTAAACTGAATTCCTTAACTAAAATTAAATTATGTAGAAGTAGTGGCTGTACAAGTCTCTGTGGACCAAGGTATCCATTAAGAAAGTAAATAAAAACATTATTAGATTGTAAGTGGAAAAGCTTGAAGGTGTGCTTCCAGCTCACATCATTCTGTTGCCACTGTGGCTTTGGAGTTTAGGCTATTCATAGAATACAGTTCATAATGGGAGACAGCTAATGTCCTCTCAATGAATGCAGCTGGCCTAGCAGTTATGTTTTAATGGACTTAAATTATTTAAAAGGAATTTTTATGGTGTTGTATTTTATATTACTGTTAACTGTGTGTTCATAAGGTTTGGGATTTGAGAACAGAGGAGATTCTGTATCAGTCTGCTGTGCTGTCAGGTATGTGAACTTTGATCGACATACATTGTACCTGTGAACATGTGTTATACTCAGTCTTTGTAATCTTTGAATCATGGTGAACTTTCTATCCTTCAGCCTCTCCATTGCTTAGTTTGTTTATCAGTGAGGAAAACAGACAGCTGATCACTGGATCTGCTCATGGACAGGTTTGTGAAACAAACTAACTTGAGCAAACTCACATGTACTCACATGACATGCTCATATTCAGGACAACACACAGCAGAAAACTCACAGGAATGCATGTGTGGCCAACTCCAAAGTTATTTGCACCCTTGATGAAGATGGCCAAAAAGGCTATATAAAATATACAGAAGATCAGATATATTTATTGTGAAGAACATGGAAAACTGCTTAACCACACACAACCATCCATACACACATGCACACACTCATTTATGGTAACACGCAATTGTAAACTGTCCTGCCAGTGCATGTATGCGCACATATTCACACAAATATATCCACACACGCATACACATGTTTGTGCTACCTTGCGCAAGATCTTACCCCAGATCTGTCTATGGTTTCAGGTGTGGACCTTTAGTCTCCCAGATGACTACAGGTGCCGCATGGTGGCTCGTGTTGACCTCAACAAGGTGGAACAGAGGCAACTGAGACACATGGAGGGTGGGCCAAACAATCAGCCAGGTGAGTCACATGTAAGGTGATCCCTGAAGTTGTGTCATGCATTTTACATAATTGTGTGACTGACTGTTATCTTAAAGTACAGGTTTGAATCCTCTACAGTGACTTTTCTCAATTTTTCCTCCCATTCCTCCCTCACTCTACCACTCTCCTTCTCAGAGAGGAAGCTCCTATGTCTTCTTCCAGGATCAGTCCGTGGAGAGCAGGCAGACACTGTGGAGACCTCAAACCAGTTTTGAGAATCTCTCCCTGTAGCGTGCCACCCGATCCCACTCACGTGCATGATAAGTACGAGAGGCTGCTTTTCAGTCCTTTGTTATTTTGGAAAAGTTTACATCGGCTTATCCTCTTTTGCAAAAGTAAAGTTACTCTGAAATGTAAAGTGAATACATACAGGACAAGCAAAATGAACTCAAAATACAAAAGAAACACTTGAGGGGCATGGAAGAATGGAAGAATAACACATTGCAGCTATTGAAATTCACAATGGCAAATTCATGCATGATGGATTTAGCAAGGCTTGTAGATGATGTCCCAGGAATAGGTTTACTTAGCTTCTTTGTCAGACAGTTCTGCAACCCCCCCGATACATCCGTTTTGATTTACATTGGCAGAAAGTTGTAGAAGTTCCAGGAAAATGTAATATCATAAACTTGTATGCAATAAAAAGGACATTTATTGCATTTTTATGCCTTTAAAGTTTCAGAGGTGTCATTGTGGCTCATAGGTCAGGAAATATTTCCATATACAGGGTGTATGTCTTTGTTAACAAGGGCTAATGGGGTATGGGTGTTTCCATGGTGACAGCAGGAAGCCTCACATTAAAGGGCAGTTAAAGTGGCATTAAAGGTCCCAGGCTGTAAAAACAGCAGCAGTTGCCATGGAAAAAGGTACTAGGAAAGCTGGCAAACATATGGTCAGGCTTAAGGTGGGTTACTGGGGGAACCAAAGTGAATGGAATGGAACAGAAACGAACTGGACAGAACAGTGTCCCAGGTCTGACTTAGTTCTGAAATGAACCTGTTTTGTTTTCAGTGTTTCTGTACAGCACTGAGTGCAACAAGTGGTGATTTCACAGTTTTATTCAAAGAAAAAGCAACAGCTGCATATATTGGAAAAATGGACATAAAAAATAATAAAGAAAATAAAGCCATGAGTGTCCCATATTACATATGATAAATTAATGGGAACTGATGAAAATCCTGAATTGCCAGCATTCAGTCAATTGCATTTTTAGTGTCTTTGGCATAACACGAATGGTTTGCAGATATTTCTTTTTCTTTTCCTCCCATGTGGTGTTTGTGGTTGGCCATTGGTGGCAATGAAGCCCTTAAATTTGTTTCTGAAGGTCAGCCACACTTCAGCCCCTCTGCTCCCATTCATACTGCAGGATGAAAGGACTTGGGCTCCTGGCTTCCTTTGTATGATTTATAAAGTGTGATGTCAAGGATAAATCCAGCCTTGGACAGTCCCTTTCCTCCTGCCACTTGGTTGGTGTGTGTGTTTTCCTCGAGTGTGTGGTTTCTGTGGCCTCCCACACACTCGACTAACCATACTAACACCATTTCTCCTCCGTTCCCTGTACTGCAGGAGCAGGAACTTCTTTTGGATCGGTAGTTCTGACTGTCTATACGTGCTGGACCTGGACACCTCAGAGCTCTGCACAGCACTGTATCTCAGAGGTAGCCTTTAGACATTCCTCCTTTACTTAGGACACACGCTCTGTGTGTGCGTGCTCATGCTTATTTGTGTTTCCATGAGTGTAAGCCTCTGTGACGGTATGCATTTTTGCATGTACGTGTGTTTGTGTGAGTGTGTTGGTAAGTGTGTTTGCGTTATTGTGTGCGTTGTGTGTGTGTATGTGTGTGTTTGTGAGAGATTGTGTGTCTGTGAATGTCTGCCCCTATGCATGTCTAAATATTTGAGGCTGAGCCAGTGAACCTCTCTGCTTCAGCACAGCCTCAGTCAAAAAGGCTCTGTAATTCAACATAGCCAGCAGAGTTATTGATCCCTGGAGAATGTCGGCAGGGCAGCAGACACAGAGAGCTGTAATGGAGAGAATTAGAGCTCTCATTGTTTCCCAGTTACCAGTTTCCTCTTTTACTGTACTTTGGCCTGTTACCACATCTCAGTCTCTCCTACACTCCAGAGCCCTTGCTCTGATTTTGGGTGGAGGTTGACTGATTGGTCCAGTGGAGATGTCAGGAAACAATACTGAAAATAATAGTAAGCAGCAGCACTTAATATGAAGCTGTTGATACAGTCTCTTGGGAATGGCATTGTGTCTGTGTGTGTGGATGGGGGAGTTTTGAGTAGATGAGAGTATAATCAACATAATCAAGCCCTTAAAGGAAACCAGAAAATCTTTTACATTTTTGGCCTACAGGAGTAGAGCTGAGTGTTTTTTGAAAACATATTTTTGTGTAGAGTAAATTATAACCATCGTATCATACACTTTATATGGTTCTGCGTTTCTGCATAAAATGTTTGACTTTTTCCTACTACTAATAGATAAAACGTATGACTCAATATACAAGAGTGGCAAGATGGTGATGTTGTCATCATGTCTACTCCTAGAGTACTTGCACATAAACAGTGTACTATTTTATACTGTGTATTTTTCTTTTGAGGCTGTTCCAGTTTAGAGTGATGCAAAACAAGGTCAGCTATGATGACAGTCCATCATAACAGTGCAATATTTTGTGTCTAACAAATAAAGGCTCATTACTAGAGTTTATCTCAATACCCTCTTGCATAGAAAACAATTTTTGCACTGAACATTTTTTTTTGCATTTTTCTGTTGTCTAGACTACCCGAATTTGACAATTTTTGTGGCTGGATCATGGGCTATTCACCAGGTCGAGGACAAGGCATGTATTAGATTTCTTTTTGTTCTGTTATTTGTATTAACAATAGAATGCTTGATTGCTGTGTCTGTTTATCACTTAACCTTGTGGTTGTTTATTGTTCTGTCGGTCTATTTGGCTATGATTCTTCACATGTTATTTTGTCATTTTTTCATTGTCAATGGACTATTTGTGCAGCTGAATTTCGTTTTTTAAATTTCTATGCTGAATGCATATGAATGTAAACATGTATATAATATATGTCTATAACAGTTTTTGTCTTTTTATTTTTTTCCCAGCATTCATGTGTATAGCACCTCTGGTATTTTTATAACATGGCAATTAGTGATTTATTGTTTAGTTAAGCCAGGGTTATTTGAAAAGCAAAAGTTTTACAAGTTTTGGCTGCAGTTTTGCATCCTGAAGGAAAGTGGGCTGCTCTGTTCCAGTGGAGAATTAGTACATGTTACAGCACAGTATAGGCACCTCATCTCTCTCTCTTCATCTCTCTCATATCTATAGACCCTGTGCTTGGTGTCATCTCCATTTGAGTCCAGCATTGCCCTATTTCAAGTTCAAGTACCAGTGCTCTTGGAGAGTTCCTACTTTAACCAGGGGAGTGTCTGTTCTTGGGAAGAGATCTTGTCAGTGATACCCAGGTATGGGACAAATGAATCTTAAGAATGTCTATGATACTGTTATTGCCAGCCCAACACAGGACAAGCAGTAGTTATACCACTTTAAATTACTTAAATACACATTCTGTACAATTAAAATAGTTCAATTAGCATGAATATACAGCTTGTTCCTTGGTCTCAAACTGTCTAATGACTTGTGTAGGAACCACAAAATGTAGGCACTGCAACTTTGCTATATTTCATGTGTCTTTCATCAAATTTAGCTCATCTGTATGGTTTTTTGTTTATCTCTTTCATGGAACTGCCAAAGCAATATGGAAACTAGGTGGAATTTGTGGAAGATATGTTACTGTTACTTACTTGTCCTTACTGTTATTTACTTGTCTCTGTTACTGTCCTTAAAGTAACATTGCACCTTTTTTTTTAACTGAACAATTTTTGGGTTACCTGACCTTGGTTTATTTGCTGGAGGAGCAGACAATTGTGACATGGGTTTAATGGAAGCCTGATTTCTAAGGAACGAAAAATTGAGCAACAGCTGTTTCCAACTGGAACCTCAGATTTTACTGGATTTGTAGAGGTAGCGCCCAAAGATCAACTCTTCCTTCAAAACCCCCTTTGTTTGGAACAGCTAGAGTCATAAGTCCCTCCTAATGGACATCGCCAAAGTTAATCAATCAATACATATCAATAAACCAAAAGGTTTTTCAATCTGTTTCAACAATCTGTTCAAGAGTTCTGCAGTTGGAGTAGGGATTTCCCCATTTTTGTTCAAGGCTGATCACAACCACATGCACACAACGAATTCCCTATCTGGCACAGGTTGGTGCTGCACTAGGCACTTTCCAGCCAGACAGCAGGAGGGCCTGACTGACTGGAAATCAGCCCCCTCACCCTCATTCTAATTTAAGTTGAGGAACATAAAACTTATGTTTCTTATTTTTTGTGAGTCAACAGCGGTGGCAACCAAAGTTGCAATGTTCAGTACGGAAAGCATTTTTAATCAAACTTTAAAAAAAAAAACTGTTTTCTGTTTTTAGTGGTCCGCTGATGCCTGAGTCTCCTCTGAATGAAGAGCTGGTGAAGAAGCAGGTCTCTAAGCCTCCCAAAAAGCAAGGTCAGCTCCCTGTCCACCTCATTCACTATGTTTGCAAAGTCATGCATCATCCAATGAGATCTTAACTTTAGGGTGATTACTGGATAAATGGTCCTTATAAATGTTGTGTTGGCCGTCAATTGTATTACTGCTTGTAATACTTTTTTTTTTATCAAGATCTATGGCTACAGGATGAGATTTCATGGTTGTCATGATAAGTGCTTGTCATCATGAGAAGGTACTCCTAAACCAAGATCCTGTGGGGGCTACAGTGGTCCATATACTATATACAATGCTTGTACATAGTATCACCCAAACACCAAGGAAGTCTGAAATTCAATTACTTGGACAGCCTCAGATTAATTTAAAAATGACAACAAACAAATAAATAAAACTAAATAATCCCACTTCTGCCTAGCAACACTCCCAGGTGTTGCCAGAGCTTGTGGGGAGCAGCATACTGTAAGTGGGGATAAGGCCAGGATCCTGTAAGGCCCGGACTCCTCAGTATAGATTTTCCCTATAGTGCTGATGTCTCTCTGTGATATGTATCAGCATTATATTGGTCCCTGAGCTGTACAACGTCTACTGTTTTGAATTGCAGCTGGAACTGTAACCAGGATGAAGAGCCTGTAATTCTGTGTGACTAAATAGCACTGCTGGGGTCTGAACTCTGCACTGTGAAAGCAGGGCTTCCTGACGTATAGGTCTCCCTTTGGTGCAAGAGTCAATCTGAGAAATCTAGGTTACATCTGTTGTAGAAGTTTAAGACTGCCAAAGTCATCATACCAGGGTCCCATTTCTGCCTTTGTAACACTACACCTATTTTCAAATAAGAATTTCTCATTCCTGTGAAGGGTCTTTCCATTGAAGTTTCTTGGGGGACACCTTTAGATTGGAAGACCTTTCTGCTGTGTTTGCGTTGTCCTTTTGTAAGGAGGATCTTTCTTCAGCATAGTGCAGATGAGTCATTCTGCTGATACCCACACACCAATTCAAGTTTGTTTATTTTATTAATAAAGTACCATTTTAGAGCATGAAATTTACGGTTCTGAAACTTTCTTATCAAGTGATAGTGTCCTTCCCTTTTTCTCATCGTGAGATGAGTCACTGTCTATATTAATCTAGAACTCTGGCCATGTCTAGCAATAACCCCCTCACACTCTGGAAGGCTTTTCATCTCTTTAAGAGTAAACCCACAATTTTGTCCTGTGTATAAGCAGACCATCTTCGCAGAATAGCAAATCCACTATTGTGTCATTAGGTACTGGCAGCTCCACAGAGCTTTGCTGGAGACAGTAGCTCAGACAGCGGTTTGCATGCTGATATTACAGCTAGTTAGAACTGAGGAACGTGCTTTTTTAGAAATTGACTCCCCAGAGTAGGGGGGTGGGGTATTGGGCCAGTGCATCAACAGGGGATGAGTAAGGAGCTGGTGCGTGACTTTAATATAATACCCTAAACCACAAATATTTATACCACCATGACTCCTCTCACTAATCGCCACCACCCCCATCCACTTCTTCCACCATGTTCTCTCTGGCATCCTTGTGTGGATCATAATGGAAAAGAGATGGTATGAATTATAATGCTCTCTGGGGCTCACTTTTCTTTTTTTCAGTCTCACTTTCTTTATGTTCCAGTAACTCTTGAGTGTTGCCTGCACTGCACCTTAATGGTTTCCATATCAGTTTCCGAGGCAGGCGTTGATTGATGGCCGCAGTTTTATATAACTTTAGTCATTATTAATGAGGGACTACTAATTCTTGCTGTCATGCACTGAAGTTATATAACCAGGGATGGTATTGCGGTATTCCGGGAAAAAAAACAGTTTCATGCTTCATCTATGATCTCCTGGTAACACTATAGAGTGTATGCACTGCACAGAGGCTTTCCCCTGGGAACCTACAGCTCCTTCACCTTGCAAAAATCTACAACCTCCTTCTGTTCAGTGGATTGGTATTCATTCTTAGCAAGACATTCTTAGCAAGACACTCTAGCAGACCTGGAATTAAGTTTTTTTTTTTATATAAATTTAACATGACATTTATTTAACATGTCTGTGGCACCAAGGGGGAGTAGGATAAAAGTTGGACTCAGTAATTGTGTTGCCAATATTTTTTTTCAGATTGATCAATATTATTATGATATTTCTATCAGGAAGAATAAAATAAATCGCAATGTTTTTGATATACATCCCCTCTATATTAAGAAATATTAATAAAATTAGTGTTGGTCCATCTCCAACAATTATATTTTATTTGTGCATATGTGTCAACTGTTTTTGCATAAATGTCATGTTTTGTCCATTAGAATTCACAACACAAGAATTAGAGCTAATTCCGAACAGTGGAACTGTCTTGACTGTTTGTTGCAGTTAGGGAAAGGGAAAGTGGAAGAAGCATACAGCTATACCAGAGAGAAAATGTAAGCAGCAGTATAAGTAAGCCTGGGAAAAACCAGTGGTGAAAACTAATTCTCCTTCTGCTGGTCATTCTATTCAAACTGGGTGATAACATTTTACAACTTATGTGTTTGCCATATAACAGCAACAAACTACCTCAAAAATATGGATTATTTTTGCATTAGAGTTTGAAATTGATAAGGCATCATTACAGTGATACAGCTGGGTTTGTACTTGTTTGCATCTGAGATTTCTTGTATTTATTTTTGTTGATATATTTTCAATTTCATTTTGTCTTCATGAAAAATCAATTTTTCACCTCAGGGGTAATGAGGGTTACTTGTTTTTGTTTAATCAGTTCTGTAACTATTTTAATACCTGTATTTTGAACATTTTATCTATCCTTTGAAGTGTTCATCTATTCCTTTTGGTGAGGTTTGACTTCACCAGTCCTCTTTATTTTTGAGTTATGCTGTCATGATTTCTGTCACTGGTACCCTTAAATATTTTTTCCATCCTGTGACTGGTGCCCCTGCAGTTTAGGGTTATTAGGGTTATTAATCTATTAAATCTCTCTTTTTGCAGCAGAAACTCACAGTACATTTTAAAATTGCTTTTATATCAGAAATGTAAATGTGATTAGTACTGGCATTAATATGAAACACATGGGCCACATGGGTGGCTCACACATTTAGACGTTCCTTTGGAAAGCAGACGTATACCCTGCAATGGGGGAATGGTGCCATTACCAGTCATGGCTAGAGGTCTGCACTGGCAGGGCAACAGCTTGTTCAACCTTACTAATGAATGATAGAATGCTGGCTAAATTTCTTAGTCTCAATGCTCTCTGATCAATGATCTGATCAATGCCAGTTCTGATCAGTCTTTTGCCTGTTAATGTACAAAGTGAAGATATAGTTGCCCTTTTTGAATGTAATTGTTGTTGCATCTGCAGTGGTTGCAGGAGCGAGGGTGGGTCGCCGTGTTAACTGAAGGAATCATGTGTCACAGCATCCTCTTCCTGAGCTAGCTGGCGAAGGTCACTTGGGTGGACCACACAGTTCAGTTGACTTTTGGGTGGGAAAAATGATGACAAATCCAAAAAACAAGAAAAGGACACACATGTAGAATCCACTTGCAATGTATTTTCTTCCAAAAACAAGTCCTTTTTCATTTGCTGTTTCCATTCAAATTTCTAGTCTACCCCCTATACATGTTAACAGTAACTACATCAATTGAGAGCAGAGGGAGTCTTTTTTGGAAACTAAACTCACATTTTTAATGGATGGGGAAAAAGTGACCTCACTCCAGCATGGAAAGGATCTAACAGCATCTCTCAGACGGCATAGCTTTACCCCTCACCCCAGAGGCCCAGCAGGGTGTCCCTTCACTGCTTTTCTTGCCTCATGACCTCTTGCAACTAGTTCTAAGAAAAAATAAATGCACATCTTTTTTTTCCTGATACTTTTTATTTATTATATCATGTTTAGGTGTTACAATTTTACAAAACTTAGTACTGTACAATAAAATTGAATTAACTGTTACTACAGATAAATGCAAATAACATAATAAAGAAATTGCCAGTTACAAAAGATGATTGAGTAATCGTTTGTGGTGGCCTTAAGGACCTGCACATGCTCTCTCACTAGTTAAAATTCCAGGTATCTTCTAGGCAGAAATAATAGTTTTACCTAAGCAGCAAAAATGTGAAAATAACTCACTAATTAATTCACAGTAAGTGTCTTTCTGCCTGTGTCTTAGGTCCAGATGTAAGGGTTTCTGTGAAGGACATGCCTGTTACCTTTCACGCTCGTGTGAAGTCATCAGGATATTCAACACGTCCGTGGTGAGTTAAGGGGGGGTTAAGGTTTCAAATGGAATGTGAATGGACAGGTGATGACTTGGTGACAGACAAATAAAGAAGAAGTGCAATTAATTCTTACTGTATTATTCAATGCATCAACTATCACATTGAAGACTGCTGAATGTAGACAGTACAGTAATTACCAAAGGAAAGAAAGTATCTCACCAAGACAATGAACACACTGATAAATGAGTCCCCCCTACAGTTTTTTGAGGATGGGCAGGCTAACCAGTACATTATTGTGGCAGGTTTTGCTGTAATTATTGTTATCAGGCTCTTCCCCAGTTTTAATTTTACATGTCAGAATGTGTTTCTTTCAGTTTATATCGAAGTATCATTGATTTCAGGTCACTGTTTGTACTTTAGATTTGTGCTGGGAGTGATTGAAATAGCCTAACATATGAAATGCATATGAGAGTCTATGCAAGTCCTCATATAGTGATTGTGATAGGTTATGACAACACAAGTTGTTAAGAAAATATCAATTTGGAAGGGAGGTAGTAAAGACAGCAGGATTTCTGAAAGTGATAAACATCTCTGACAGAAAATAAATCAGAAAAAGGACTTTGGTCCATGTCTTATCCTGGGTATTGGCCATGTATTTAGTGCAGGCTTGAAATAATTTCTGAAGTGACTGTTAAAAATAACACTGATTTGCTCTAAAATAAATAAATAAATAATATTGTTTAATTCATATACCCCAAATCTGAGGTAAATTCTCTTTCATGACCAAAGTGGTGGTGGTGTTACTCTCTTACTGATACATTCCACCTACTGTTGAATTACATTTTACATGAGAGGACCATATGAAATTTTTTATAGACCCAGCATCTTGAGTTATAAAACCCCTTTGGAGGTTTAGCATATCTGCCATGTTTTTTTCATATAGCCATAATATGCAAAGTGTTTTCAGTGTTTATCTATGCTTAGACTCTTCAACATCTTCCTTGAGTTAGAAAGTAAATGATCGCGCAAAGTCATTCCCAATAGAGATTACATATTTTCCTGAGAGTGTTAAGCTTCACATGTGCGTACGAATGCAGCTTTACATACCCTCCCCAGGAACTGGCTATCATTCGCAAAGGGTACCCCGGGGCCCTGGGCAAACACAGGGGCTGTGTTCGGGTGTCCAGGTGGTCCTATTGCTAGTCTGAGTTCACTAAAATACAAGCCTTATGTAACCCGGTCTGGTTCCAGCAGGGCCATGAGCCTCACCTAGCAGAGCTAGATCAGGACCCCATCAATCAGAGTGGGCCAGGCCATTTACCTGCTGTGTTCATGAAAGCACTTCACTGGCTTTTGTTTGTACATGCTTAGATCCTGTTATTAAATTATATTAAAGCCTTTGTTGGTACTAATGTTTGAAAACTTGAGTGCTCTTGAATGAGACACATGGATTACATTTCATTTTTGACACCACAGGGAACAAGCATATTTAATTTTGGTGTCAATTCTGCCAGCATATCACTGACTGGAGGATTGTTTGCTCATCCAGTCAGCTCAGCTAGAATGATAAGAGCAGCAGTTGGATTTGACCGGCAAGTGATACATTGTCAGTAATTCTTCTTCCATTTCAGGAAAATGCAAAAGGCTAACACACAGAAGAAGAAACCAGGACTTTTAAAAAACAACAAGAAACTGTAAGCAGATCTTTGCACTATGTGGAACAACCAATTTAGTATAGCGCTACATTTGCTTGATACCATTATTAATACAATTTTATTGTCTCTCCTTACCTCCAACACACAGGCGATGTATCTTTCCTGATTACCCAGAGGACAGTGCGGTGCCCATTGCTTTATACAATCAAGTGAGCACAGCTGGAAGACCTACACCTGTCTGTTGCCTTCAATATTCCGGTGAGACACATGCACACCCACAAGCACACATACACATACAGATACTCTGATCTAATGCTGTTTGATGTAATAGCAGAGCTGAATGTTTGGCACTTTTCCATTTACCCCTAAATCATCATAGCTAATCCTCAAAATGTTGGGCTAGTCAACCATTATCATTCAGTCTGTGGAAAACTACAGATCAAAATTTTAATCAATGCTGGGTACAATCAATGCATGTACTGGCTAAAAACCCTGACTTCCTCCCAGGGAGTGAACATAACAAATAAAGAGTCAAGAACACAGATGTAGAGCAGGGGTCCATGGTTATAAAATGCTATAGGACTTTTATGGATGCATGTTTTATGCGTGTATTAGTTCGTTTTATTTTTTTGGCTTATTCTTCATGCTTGGTAAGTGGTGTGTTTTATTGACCTGAAAGTAGTTAATGTCTGTACAGAAGGTAATGATGTCTTTGTTTTTGTCTTTTTATTTGTGCTTAGGAGATGGAAAGCAGATTCTGTGTGGTCTCGGAAACAGATCAGCATTGTTGTACAAGTCTTCTCTCGCTGGCACTCCAGCTGTCTACACAGGTAGCTAGACGGACACATTCTAGTTTAACATCCTCAGGGTCATGTTTATTTTAGCTTGGCTAAAATTTTTTTGAGCCTGTTTTTTTCTACCTCCCTGTTCTTGCCTTGGAGGCTGAAATTTATATCCGAGAAAATGCACAGGAACACTTTCCTTTTTTCAGATATTTTTTCCCAAGTTTTTTTTTTTTTTTTTTTTTTTTTGATTGACACTGTTGTGGATTTTGATCCATCTACTGCCACTCATCTCTGAGTATAATGTTAGCTCCATTGGGAACCCAGACATTGATGAGTCTCTACCAAAGGAGAATTGAGTTCGTTCAACATTTTAAATGAAAAGTACCATGCTAAAAAAGCATGGTGGCTTACCTTGATGACTGCACTTAGAGGTGTCGTTGGTACAAATCAGCATTGTTTGAGTATCAAAATCATATAAGCTTCGCAGAAAACCTTGGGGTGTTCTAATAATTCAAGAACAGCAACAGATTGGAAGCGAGTTGACGTCTTTAACGGAGTGACATTCATGCTGAGATACTATTGTAACCTAGCTTGGGTGATGATGATTTAGCTATTGTTATTGTTATTGTTGTTGTTATTAAACTAGATTGGGTGATAATTGTTAGAGCAGACTTACATAACATATCATGTTTACATAAAATAATTGTAAATTGATTAAATATCAAAATAATTTAATGAATCATGGTGAAATAAGTGATTTTAATGAAGCATTATCAGAGATATACACCCCATACAAGCTTCATGTTTCAAAAATACGCTGCAAAACAAACTACAGTTGTATCCTATAGCCAGACCAACTAGATTCACATTATCTTGAGAAAAATAGCCAAGTCATTCAAAGGAGTTACTCTCAACTGTCGTTATGAATTCAGGATCAAATGTTTACCAATGATGGAGTGACATTTTGCAAAGGGAATATGCTAATCTTCTGGACATATGTAAATCAAATATTATTCCCTTGTTATTATTGCAATGCTCTTTAACTGTTTATTGTTGAAGGGTTGCATACAGAAAGGTCAAAAGGTCTGCTTTTTTCATGCTCTTTTATTTTCAGTGACACACACCTTTTTGCTTAGGCTTGCTCTTAATGTGACATCATGATGCAGTTTAAAAAGGATTTTGTTCATTTTGTAGCAGTGATACTGATGTGTCTTTATATTCTATTTCTATAAAAACAAGAAGCTATAGGGTAACTATAGCTGATTATTTTGTCTGTCAAAGGCAGATGTTGTAAAGTCCTTCATGTTATGTTGTAAAGCAATTCCTAATTCATTGCTTCTGTTACAAATAAATACACAAATAAATAAACCTCAGTGTATTCATGAGGATTAAGTAATTGCTGGTTAGTGAAAACACAAGGCATACACTTGTGTTCATTTTCAGGGAACTGTCTTCAATTAAAGCTCTGTCTTTCCATCAGGGAATGTTAGACTTTTATGTAACAAAACTCAAGCAGATTAGAAACAGCCCAGAACACGATGAACACTATAAATTGTGGGAGGAACCCAGAACTATACTCACTTAATCTGCCCTGTCCTGACTTCAGATCAACAGTTGGTTACTGTTTTTTTATTTTTTGAAAAGCATACAGCAGTTCTATTTCGCAGATCATTAGGATGTATATGGAACAATCTGATGAAAATGGCTTGGGAAGGGTAATTTTCAAATTTGTTGAGTCTTTACCATGTCACTAAATATCCGCAAATTTCACTGAACTTTAAGTGCCTCGTCCCTTTAATGGCTCCTTTCAAAATTACCCACCCCCTTACGCTGTTTCATCCTCTTTGATGAAATAAATTACATTCACCTGAGCACTATTGAGAACATTCTGTTTGGAGGAGAAACATGTT
Source organism: Albula goreensis (assembly GCA_022829145.1). NCBI lineage: Eukaryota > Metazoa > Chordata > Actinopteri > Albuliformes > Albulidae > Albula > Albula goreensis. The sequence goes on from CM040750.1 coordinate 19,197,888, forward strand.
GATTTAAAGAGCTGTCTGAAGTCGGAACACAGGATCCTAATTCTCTGGCTTTGTGATCCCTCCAAACACCATTTTTCAAAGAGGAAATATCTGCCAGGTGGGTTTCAAAGGCATGTGTTGGTCGACTGAAAAACCAAAAAAAAATGTTTTGCCTTGATAAGTCACATACCAAACTGTATCTGTCACACTGAAACTCTTGAAACTACTCCTCAGTAAATGAAGAGGAACCTGGCACTGTATTATGGGTGCAGTCTATAGTGGCTCTCAGTAGAGGGCAGCAGAAACATGAGGAAGTCTGTGGTGCCTCATGTTTCAGAAGTCACTGTTTATGAAAAAAAATATTTCCAAGATGTTAAATGAATGAGCCATCATCTGTTGATGCAAAATTGAATGACTGTAGGGTCCAGAAAGAAGCATATCCCTTAATGTGTTTATGTTTATCTGCATGTCTGTCTGCAGGTCATGATGGATCAATCAACAGTGTGGGCTGGAGTCATAGCAGAGAGTGGGTTATAACTGCAGCTGACGACCGGACGGCACGGGTGTGGCCCATAGGGAATGCAGAACCTGTGCTGATCATGGTACTGCAGCTTTGGTTGCAAAGATACACAGTGCTGTCAGAGGACCAGGTCTCAATTAATATGTTTTCTTTAACTTTGTCTCACAATTACATGCAAGAATTCTTGCATGTTTTACTGAATTCAGTGATCACCTAAATTAACTTACCAAAATTTTATTCTTTTGGAAAAAGATTGTAAAACATTTGCATATTTTTGTAGATCAAAGGACACATTTTCAGCCAATCCAGACTACAGCACTGCTGCTGCCATAGCATACAATATTAGCAGTTTGCTGTGCAGTTTCAGAAGTTGTCTTATGAGATGTTACATCTCTTTTCCTATTACACATGTCAGTATTAGAGCTGAAAGGATTTACAGCATTTACATCCCTGAGTTCCACTCATTTTTAACATACTTCTAAATGCTATGCATGTCAAGCAAAGGCCACAGAACATTTTTTAAACTGGATTGTTCAACTAATGGGACTGAGGCCAGATGTGGCCTGTACAGTGTCAGCATACCTCTCAGAATTGATAGAATAATAATTATTTCACAACAACAATTTAATGAACCATATTCATTCTTTGTATTATAAATAATATGTGGAAAACGTTTAGAATGTACACAGTATTTTCAAAAACAGTCTGGCCCCCTGGACCAGGAGGAAGTGGTTGAAGAGCCCTTCCCTAGCATATCCAGTACTATGTGCTAGGTTTTATTTTTCTCTTAACTCTCCTTTTACTGATGAGGTGTTATGTTATCAGTGTGTTAACTTTGTGAATGAATGGTACCTATTCATTGTTCTCCTGCTTTTAGAGGGTACTATTCACCTCATGAGATCAGTAACACCAACCAATCAGGATCTTAGGCAAAGTGTGTTTTTTGGAGAGATGCGAGGACTCGTCACAGACAGCAGCTGCCTGGAGCTCTGTATGTCTTTTGTATGTAATCCAGCAATTCAGAGGGAACCACACATGCTGACCTTTCTCACTTCCTCACCGGGATGCTCTGTCTTCCCAGAAGTCGTTCTGTTATTCATTTATTCTTTTACATCCTGCCTATTTTCAGCCAGAGTAGATTTCATATTTTCAGCTGTTGCTAACCTCCACGTCTTTATCTCACTGGAGCAAGAAAGCACTTTGAATCCAGAAGATCCTAGTACTGGAAAAACTCACTGTGTCAGAGTACTCATTTTGTATTAATGTGATTTAGACTTTTTTGGCAGTATAAAAGATGAGTAAATTTAAAAGGGGAAAATAAAAGAGGCAAGTAAAAAGGAAAAAATACAACACATGTGCTTTGTTCTTTTAAATGGCAAGCTCTCACAAATTCTTTGAGAACTTGATGCAGTTAGCCAGCAGTGACCTTGTATGAAATCCATCTTGCATTTGTCTTGTAAAATATTCTGAGACTGACCTGGTGCTACATAAACTCCTTTTTAGATTCATTAGATTATTAATGTTACATTTTTTAAGATTTTTTGAGGCACTGTTTAACCAAGCATAAGGGTGTGATGGTCTGTAAATACACATGTACTATGAGCCTGAGGAGTACAGCAACTGTCTCAGAAGAACCCACATTACTATTTACAAACTCTGGTGAGAGCAGCGGGGTTGTATTAGGAACTTTTTTAATCCATGGTCAGTTAATGCACTGTAATAATCTCACAGAATATTTATGTTGTTTCTAAGTCAAAGGGTCTTAGAGTACTTTAAGCAGTTTTTTCAGATGAACAGTTCCTGTAGGACCAACAGCTCTTGTAGTGGTCGTAGTAGACTTCTACCACCCAGTGTTTGGGTATTGCTTTAAATTCCATCTGCAATAATGCACTTTATCCCAGTCTGATGGAACAATGAGTTATGAAACCAAAAATGGGCAGAGCTACCACAGGCTGTGGCATTCTGATGCCTTTTATGGAACCTGTCTGGCATCACTACTTTTTGTTCCAACAAAATGTATCTCTTTAAATTGATTAAATAATATAAGAGGGGAAATTGCCCTGTTTAGAATTTCATTGAAATGGAGGGTTGTTGAATTGATAATTGTAGTATGGTTTAGTGCATTGTATTGATGATTGATTATTGTTTATTTTCCCATGGTTCTTCAGGGTGGGGAAAGATTCTCAAAACCAGTCAAGTCTGCTCAGTTTTACTACCTGGACAAATTCCTGTTGCTGTCATCTGGGTCTTCCCTTCACCTGTACCTATATCACCTTGATTCAGCCCGGGATGACATTAAGAGGTATTGACCAATCAGAACACACTACCCAGCATTCATGCAAAAACATTAGTTATTTCCCTACTTGTTGTGGATACATTTGAAAGAAAGGTAAATATTAAAGGAAACATTAAAAATTGGTTATTGTAGAAATGTAGTTGCATGCTTGACCTCTATGAAAAGACACATACATTGGTGCAACAAGTCATACAGTATACAGTATGTCTCTTTGTTATTACAATTCAAGTTAATTTCCATTTTTTTTTTACAAAGTATACATCTAAATGTCTGCCAGGAATGCCACCCTTTACTTGGATCCAGGGTGGTTTTGTAAACTCTGTGATTGACAATAATATGCCTTCTTTGTTTTACATTTTTCGATTCTCTCTGTTGTGCACACTTCAGCAGTTTTAGTTCCTCAGGGTGGAAGCATCATTCTTGGCCAAGAATAAGAGTCTATGGCTGGCCCATTGCCTACTGAATCTAGCCTACTGAAACGTTCATATGGTGGTTCAGTAACAAGGCATCTCCGCCAGGACAGGCCAGACATGGGACCGATGAACTGTGCACCAACAGTACAGAACAAATTCCCCAGGAATATCCATTTCTCTGTGTGAATCTGTATTTATTTAGTTTTTTACTCGCTGCTGGGCAAAGTCCATTTTACTTGCTGCTGGCAAATTTAAACTTGGTCTTCATTGCCTCAGCTTATTCCAGTTTTATTGTTATTCCAGTCTCCTGTCAAGCATAACGAATCCTAATGCTCTGTCTACAGAGCGCCATAGAAAACACTGCAGAAAGAGTTTTGTTGCCCTCTTTCTCAGAAAGTGTGCATCAGCTACTCCAGAATCGAGAGTAGATGGATAAATAAATCACAGAATAATTTAATATATTTTAGTAGGATTCTGGCACCAGGCTGTTTTTAAGATTACATACTGACCTGGCATTAAAAGGGGGAAGGATTTATGCAAGTGGTAATTTCAATGGATCTCATTTTAACAATGATGTTTCTTTTTTGATAAAACAAAAGTTTGGGAGAAGTATTTTGAGACAACCCCTCATTCAAATACCTCTGTCCATCCAATCTGGTTTTCTCTGCAGGTATTAAATTGCCACGTACCTTATCAACCTATCACACACACTGCTTCCGGTATCCCTCCGCCTCCCCATCTCCACCTTCATGTCTACTTCCCTTTCTTTTGTATTTCTCTTTCTCTTGTACTAGTCCAGTGGGGGTTCACCTCACTCAAAATTGTGAGATATGACACTGCCCCCTTGGACACCAAGCCCAAGATCAAATGTCTCTACCATTATACAACTTGCCACATCACAATAATCTCCTAAGCGCATTCATGTTGTTTGAAAATGCATTTTGCTGAACTATGTAGTGGTTACTGTGTATGCTGTGTGTATTGACTGTGTCTTTTCTATCAGGTACCATACGAAGAGCCTGTGCAAGCTGGTAGGGAAGTTTGGCATGAGTTCAGGGACAGACATCACCTGTGCATCCGCTATCAACCAGTTCTTCTCCTGTATCCTAACACTGTATGCTACTGAGGACCCTTTACTCTGTGACCAGAAATGCCCATCACTGAAGCATCACCCCTTGCCATAAGCTCATCAATTGATTGCTGATTTACAAATAAAGGCAGGGTGTAATATACATGAAAACATCAGTATAGTAAATCTTACATATTGCAACAGATGATCACAATGTCCAGAAAAAACCATGATCCATAAATGCACTGATGCCATGAATCATAAAACCACAGAATCAAGGCCATTTTTTGAATATGATGGGCGAATATGATCAGCTTTCCTGTTTTCTTTATTTTTTATTGCTAATTATTGCTTAGATATATTAGTTTATTAGCTGGAAATCTCTAATGGTAAAAGCCAGGCTATTTATCAGTGAGTTCATCTGTGAGCAAGCCTGTTTATTTAATCTGTGGAATGCTTTGTGAAATCAAACCCAGTGCACTCTTATGCAGCTAAGATGGAATTTTAACGATCATACAGATAATGGTCTGTAGACCTTTATACTGGAGAAAGGGGTAGAAGAGGACAAAACGGGAAGGTTTATTTTTATTTCAAGTGCATGGTGCTTTCAGTAACATTATCCACAACCATTTCCCAAACACCTCCAGTCTGTCTGCTTAATAAGTGGCTCATGTGGAACCCCAAGGGGGGCTATCCCTGTTCTTCTCTGTAAATCATCTGAAGCGCTTCAGTTCTCAGGAATGTCTCCTTCCTGAGTTTTTGTTAAAGTTATACAACACATTTATTTTGTAATAAATCTGATGTGCTCTAGATCTGTTTAGATTTACTCAGAGGAGTATGTTTTCGCACAAGGTGCTGAACTTTGTAATGGGGGAAAATATTTATCACAATTTTTAAAATATATTTGACAATATTTATATTTTATGATTTTTCACATAGTGTTGGGTTGTAGGGGTGTCCCATTAATACAAAATCAATGAAGGAACAACTACAACTTCAGCCATCTTTAAAGCTCAGGCCAGAGAATTCTCAAGTGCTATCAACTGTCATTATTATTGCCAGGCTATGATCTTTTTCAGGCCAGGGCTGACTGATCAAAGTGCCATGCTCCCAGAGCCCACTCCTCATTGACAGCTTTATTCACTGATTGCATGGTAGGGCCCCAAGAGCTATCAAACCCAGGTTATATGATCTGGGTTTTTAACTTCATCTAAGATTGACAGTTACGGGGTAACCAATCAGCTGGGCTGGCTGTCCGTGAGCTTCAGTGGAAAAAAATGTGCCATCTAGTCAGTAACTTTAGGAACAGTCACATTTTTGTTCGCTGAACTTCTTTGAAGGCTTATGTTTCTACTGTTATTTATTAATGTGTGAGTGGGGCATTCGACATCCATTCAGGGGTTGAGCTCCCATATGGTATCTGTACTTTACTTCTATATGTATGTAAAATAACCTTACCTACATCAGGCATACTCTTATACAATACCTTTATTGTTCCAGTTAAGAACTCAGAGACAGCCTCCACCAAAGAAGATATAGAGATGTAGTCACTTTGTTACTTTGTCCCATGTTGACCTATTCCTGAATTTACATACAGATTTTTGCATCTTGATGACATAGAGTGCCACCAAAAAAGCAGTAGTTTGTTTTTCTTAGCATTATGAATGAGAAACTGTCTTGTGTAACAGCAATAATATTCAATTTGTTCTCAAGAGGTAAAATAATGGGGGGACTGGTTGTATTGTGGAGAAGTAGTCAGGGTCAAGGCTAATGATTATGATTGTGATAAATACAGTACTGTCGTACTACTTGAGCAAGGAACATTGAAGTGAATTATTTTATCCACATTTAAACACATTTTTTTGCTCTTATCGTGATTTTTTATTTAAATCTGGTGTCAGTTTAAAAAAGTCATACATTTTCCTTAACTGAATTGATATGCTAAGACATTGCACTGGCTGCTGGGGTTGACCGGTCTGTGGAAGTGTTTGACCTGAATGTAGGGCGTGTTGCTGCAGACATTCCTGATGCCCACGCCAGAGCCGTCCATCACATTGCCCAGAATCAGGTAGGAGGACAAAGAGCTGCTTTGTTTAGGAATCCTTGATTTAACATATTCATAATCTTAACATCATTTGTAACATCTATGTCCTCTATGTTGCTGAAAGGCATTTTTCAGAAGGAGTGGTAGGTAGTAAATATTTGCCTTTTAATGTGCAGTAAGAGGACAAGCAACTATAGCAAAACCAAAAATACTGCAGCTTAGTTGGGTACAATTGATTATAGACATACATATGGAAACCCAGGGGTCTCATTTATAAAAATGTACTTTCATTTCATCTTGAACTTTGTCTTGATTTTTCACTAATTGTATGTAAGCAACATTTATAAAAAATAACATAAACTCTCATAAACCAGAGCAAACCTATCCAAAGAATCTTTAATTTAGAAATAATAAATATTGCTATAAATGCCATCTTTCCACATGGATTGTACCTCTGCAAATTTCGGAGATCATATTTGATTATATGAATGTTTTAGAAATGTAATAATATGAATACACATGTTTTTTGTCTAAAAACCTATTATTCCCATCTCGTTTGTAAAACATTGTTTAAAGAAAAAGGTTGCTGAAACAGCATGTTGAGGTTACGCACTGCTGGTGATGTCAAAATTCAGGGAGCATGAATGGAGAAGAAAACGTACTTGATATAAAAGCCTTCTGAAGGGTCTCTATTGCAGTGTAACTCCTAAAAATATAAGCATACATGTCCTGAGAACGAATCCATGTATATAGCATTGACATATTTTTAGTGTGATATGATGCACATATTTTGTCTTTCACACACTGTACCCCTCTATTGGATACCCACCACACATCTGTGGTGCTTTAGTGCATACCTATGTTTTAGTACTCATACACACACAAGCACATATGAAAATGTTTGAAATCATCCCTCAAGCTAACTGAGCATTGTTTTGGTTTGAAGACCCAGCAGGATTGTGAGGCAGACTCTAACATAGGGTGCACACTTGTCATTCATATCTGTGGGATAGCAATGTTAGTTTACATACTGATTAGCATTGACATATGCAGCAGCATTGCATAACCTGGTAAGATCATAACTACTAATTTTGGTTTCAATGTATTCATATGGCTTTTTGTTATTTAGCATTTAATGTGATGTCAGGGTAAGGGTCCAGATTGAGAATTTTGAAGTTATGATTATATTTCCATAATGCTGAAATGTTTACATAACAGTATCTCTACGATCAGCACACATGTCTGAGATCAACCCCTTTCATTATCCAAGACAAAATGCTAAAACTATTAGATGGAAAGAATCCCTTGATAAATGCCGTTTTTACTGGCACTTTTTATTGGCTTTTATTTCAAGGTTGATTTCATCAATAAAGGCATACTTTTATGCTTGTGTTTTTAAATGCTCCATTTTTTGCTGGATTTAATTTAATTTTGTCTTGCTACCAACATACGGAAAACAAATAATTAAACACTGGATGAATCGATAAGACATTATGTAACAAGAGAACAGAGGTTTGAGGCTTTTGCTCATGTAACAGTTCTTTTGTTTTGCCTGTATGTGCTCAAAAAACATTTGTTTTCTCTGTTTTAATACTTTATCAGTGAGTCAGCTGTAACTGATTCTGACATTCTTGAAACATAGCTGGCAGTCTTTACTGCGTTGACTGATCAAGCATGGATGCCTTTGTAGTAAGTGAACTGCATATGCATGGGTCAATGGATAATGTCAATACGTGACATGGTTTCAAAGTACACATGTTGCAGGAGGCTTAAAGCACCTATGCCCTAAAGCTCCACTGTTGAATTACTCTAGTTGTACCATATGGCAAATTGTTTCAGAGCTGGCTACAAGTTCACAGTTTTCAGGACATTTTGCTTGCATAATTTTTGCCAGGGAGAGTGAAGTTCTTTTTTCAAAGCCTTCATAGTCTCCATAGTGCAGGTGATGTGCTGAGCGACATAGTGTGATCCAGGTGGGCTGCTGTTGGCCAGGTGTCCATACCTTGGCCAACAGACGGTTGTATTATATTAGTTGTGCATAATGTAAGTAATAAATATTCTTCCTCTTGGATGTGTCTTGAAGGAAAGTTGCCACTGTGATGCTTTTCTTGCACAAACCTTTTTGTGTCAAACCCTTTGATCATTAATCATCATCAGACAGCTGAAAAAAAAATCTTGAAATGGCCACAAATTGAGATTGATAGGGGAAACTAGCAGTGGAGAATTAAAACAGGATAGAGCATATGGCATAAAGATTTCCCTTTCTGGCATCCATTGAGTTATTGAATTTGGTACCCATTCAATGGAGTTATATAACTTTTACAGTTATACTGTATATAGCTATATATAGTTATGAATAGTTACATATCTGCTGTGTAAAGAATTTAGTTTTTGTGTTGTACCCTTCCCCATATTATTGACCCTGATTGTTATTGAAAAGAGTAATAGAGCTGGGTGAAGATAGGGAGTGTGAAAAAGAAGAGAAGAACATACTCATTGGCCCTACATATGAGATTTACTGACCAGGTGCAAGTGGTGCAGTATTTGACAATTCATGTGTTCACTTTCTCAGTGTGGCCCTTTTATTTGAGGGTGGGTGCAGCATGGATTAGCAGAATAAACTGCTCCCAGTGGCATGGGATTAAACGCTTTACTCTTTTGACTGCAGTGCGCTCTCTCACACCAGGGCCCATGTCTCCCGCCCCGAAGATGCCTTGCTCCCTGTCACGCCACCCTTTGTGTGCAGTGCATTGTGGGCAACGGTATTGCTGTTGACTCAGCTGAGACTGAGTCAGTTTGTCAATTCAGGAGCTCTCCTCTTTCCACTGTGGGGCCTAGAGGTTAGCGCACGTTGATCACAGGGAATTCCTGTGCACAGAGACGTGGAAGATGGCACCGCCTCCTTCACTCTCCTCCCCCCTGCCTGAACAGTACAATACAGAGTGAAACAGCTTTCCTTCTTCAATAGTTTATCCTCACTTGCTATCCTGGAAATTCACTGTGCTGTTCAAGAGCCCAAACGGTTTTCTGCATGCTTTCCCACACTCTTACTGGAAATATACATGTATAAAAAACCTCTCCATTTCCCCCTAACTTTCCCATCACCACAGCTTCACTGTCATCAAAGGCTTTAAGCTTTGTGAACATCAAAAATTGAGCCAGCAAGTGTCTACACAGGGTAAATAAAAGTGTCTTTGTTTGTCTTACTGAGTAAAAAGAACCATCTCTTCTGCCCCTGTCTGTGCACTCGGTCACGGGGAGATGGAAAAGAATGACAAATATGTTTCCACTCTGGCTCCATCAGCCCTGGTGTGCAGCGTAATGATGGAAATTCTGCATTTCAGGGTTACCTCAAACTTGCTTCCAATCTCCCAGAGACCTCAGGGACTCTGCCCCTGGCTCTAAAGAGCATTGCCACGACTGGGGAGACAAGAGAGGCAGTTGGGAGGTGGGGGTCGTGGTGGATAAATTCTTGCTTTCAGTTTTTACTTAAAGTTTGGTAATGAAGAAAAAATATGCTTTAAATTTTGGGGGGTTTCTTTGACAGCTTTTGTAACATTGAGGCTCAGCTAATGGAAGATAAAGATGTGAAATTCCCGATGATCCAGAGTCACTGGAGGGACAGTTTTATGATAGATAGGGGTCAGGGTGTTCAGGCCTGAAAAGTGATGAGCGATTTTAAGTATTGGGCTTGTCTTACAGGGCTCCATGTTCAGCACACAGGCACTTGACTTATACAGCCTCTTCCTGACCAGTGCAGTGACGGATGGACTCAAACTGTGGGACTTACGCACTCTCAGGTAGGTCTTCTGGTCTTTGATCACAGTAAGTCAATAACTGATCAGGTCCTTAAATTTGGACCTGTTGCTTCAATCCACACCTTCAGCTCCAGCTACAGGCTCAATGCACAGAAGAACCATGTATTTTCAAGCAAGCAGATCATTACAGTGCTGTCCTGGACTTACATCAGAATTTTGCATCTGTGCTGTCCCATCTTCCTGTCTGATGTTTGAAAATATTAAAATGCTTTTCAGATGATGTCAGAGGCAGTTCTAGGTCTGATTTCCAAAAGTAGCCATCCAGACACATAAACAGGTTCATATTAGACTTAATCAGTTGCCATGATGACCCAGCGCATCAGAGTTGGAAATAGCTGACTTGTGAAAGACTTCACTTCATAAACATTACGTTAATTAGTCACACATGCAGGTGACCTCAACACTTGTGAAAAATGTAACGGACATCCATGCCAACCACTTCCTCCCTGGGTGACACTACCACTGATTATTTGACTTCCTGTGGGGTGCAAGCCAGAGATGGTAGTGGCACAACTTGTGGGGTGGGGCCAGTCCATACACTGGAGAGTCCCAACAGAATTAGCCAGCCACCAATCAGCCTTTGCGCTATGGTATATGTTTTTGCAGAATTTCATTCCCACTAATAACAGTTATTTATCTTTTCATATTGATACGGTCCATACTTAGCATCTTTCTTTCAGAGCACAGCAATGGTCAAACATTGAGCATCACCCTACCATTACTGATATTTTCTGGATGCTGAAGAACAATTTAGTTACATCTGTGTATTTACTTTAGATGGGAATGTTTTAACTGTTGATGTAGGTAGAATTAGGCTGTCTTTTATTTTTGCAAAGGCACGCATATTTGATGCATAGAATGTTTTGAAATTAAAACAGTATTAAAACCTCTAGTGGTTTCAAAGCAGCACTAAAATGATCTAGCCTGTTTCCTATTGCACAGGAGCCAAAAACTCTATTCTCCACAAAGTGTTTGTGTGACTTCTCACACTTTCCAACCGCAGCTATCCCGAGCATGGTATTGGCAGTGTTAGCTGTTCTTCTCAAACTGAATAAACAGCGTATTGGCGGCTCAGCATAGCCCTGATGTTGGCATATGGAGTTTGTTCTTCTGTCTGCATCACTAAAACCAAGGAATCACTCAGAGCCAGAAAAAAAAACTCTCTCACTCTTCACCACTCAAGGTCCATATAGGCACTATTTTTCAACTGTATACACTAGAATGTTAATTATGACACACTTGTAGGAATGTATAAAAGTTAGGACAGTTTTCTAAAAACTCTGAGGATCTGTGATGGGAAATTCTTCATCCAGCAACTCTGTTTCTGTTTGTGATGCCTAAACGAGTGGCAGTGCCTGGTCTGAAGCAAGTCACAAAGCGATAGGTTTATTTCTGATTGTTAATATATATTTTGATGGTTGGGCATAAACGCTACATGAGAATTATAAATGAAGTCTAAACACAAAGATGACATTACTGTATATTGCTGGATCTTTCTAGCATCTTTTATCTTACAACTGTTACTGATGTTACATTTCAGTAGAATTAAGTTTCAGACAACATTGAATGTGTTTGGAGTTTATTGTGATGTGACAAGTTGTACAAGCATTCGATCTTTGGCTTGGAGTCCAAGGAGGCAGCATCATGTCTCACTATTTTGGCTGAGATGAACCCCGACTGGACCACTAGAACAGAAGGTGAAATACAGAAGAAAGGGAAGTAGACATGAAAGTGGAAATGTGGAGGGGGAGCGATGCTGGAAGTAGTGTGCGTAATGGGAGATAAGGTACGAGGCAATTTAATACCTGTGTAGAAAACCAGATTGGATGGATAGAGGAATTTGAATGAGGGGTTGTCTGAAAACACTTTTCCCGAACTTTGTTTTTAACAAACTCCATTAGTTATTTGCAAATGTGTGCTTTATACTCTCGTCTGTCTTGGACAGATTACAGATGTTAACATGTTGGTCTTTCCTCCATCCACAGAAAGATCATGTTGTAGATGTTGGGTTGAGATCACTTGTTGTTAATGGGATGCATATAAGATTTTAGATGGCAATACAATAATATTTTTTATAAAAAAATAATTTTATAAGCATATGAACTGTCGTACATATATACATAAAAGGTGTCTTTTCACCATCCAACATACAAATACCCTTTTACCGTCAACATACATCACCACATACATTCAGCCCATTACTCTCTTCAAGTCTGGGGTTCAAGCATCATAGTGGACTGGAACGTCTTTCACTGGGGGTCAGACAGGTTCCTACTGCCAGGTTATGGCATTCGAGGGAGTGCTTCCTACAGAAACAACATCCTCCACCTCATTACTCACCATTCACCCCTGACCCTGAGCAATACCTCTGCACTTCCTTGATGGCCAGGGGAGACCAAACTCTGCTCAACCGTTGTTTCCTCTCATTAACACGATAACATAAAATACAGCAACCGCTCATAGAGTTTGTGTCCCTTTGCACCTTACTGGCCCTTTGGGTAACCATTTTATGAAGAGGGACTTGTGTAGTGCGTGCGAAAAGGAAGTAAAACAGGTTATCTCATCTGAGTTATTTGCACTGTAAAGAATTTGTATAAATTTTATAAAAATATGATAAGCAGATCATGCTATTACATTAAGGACCATATTAAAACCAATTTATGCATTGATCAAATCTATCAATTAACAATCATTAATCTGTCTAGAAACTTCATCAAGTCCTTCATTAATTAATTTTATTTTCAGAAGTAAAATTGTAAAGAATGATTTTTCATTTTATTATATTTTTTTATTATTATATATTTGCATTTGTTTTCTCAGCTAGGTTTTTCTACCAAGTTACCTTGCTTCCTTAATAACTGAACAAATGGCCAATTTACAATGTGGAATGTGGCAGCAATATTGCTAATGTGATGGAAAACTGTTAAAAAATCAGTTAAATCTTCATGAAATTTGGAAGATACACTTTTCACTTATTCTGTAAACAGTTAGAATATTGCAAAGTATATTATTTTGTTAGAGAAATTAATGAACTGAAGGACTTTTTTAAAAAAAGCACGAATGTAGCTGTATGCTTACATATGACGCTGGTCAATAATGTTGCTATTACTGGCATCAAAAGCAGTAACTATCCTCATTCACAAAATTAGCTAATGGCATCAATAGCTCCTCAAGACCTGCTGCGCTGCTGACAAGTAGAGCTGCTGCTATCTTTCGTTTGAATGATGAGATTCCAAGCATGGTTGGCAAAATTGCCATAACTCTCATTTCTTTTTCTTTCATTTGTTCCTTTACGCTTGTTCCGCTTCTGCTAATGTTTCAGTTTCACAAATTAATATAACGTTGTAACTTAGTTTCCTCTCATGACAACTCTTGAGATTTACTTTTCAAGACAGCAGCAAATGCAAAAAGATAAATAAAATGTGAAACTGGACAGGTATACATCAGACTGTTCTTTCTGATACATATTATTGAGCCCATTGGAGATAAAAGGCAGCTTGGGGCTATAAAATGCTAATTTATCTGTTCAGAAAGGTTGGACCAATAAAAATCTATCGCCAAGAATGAGGCTTTGTTCTCTTTATATTCCTGTATCTTTGCACTTGTAAGAGCACTGAGGATGGCCTGAGCATCAAAACATTTTTGTGTGTTTATTCGTGAACATAAACAAAGTATCCTGTTTAATGCCATTATCCTAGTGATTCAACATTGAACACACTCCTATTACCAGTTTTTGCCTTTTGTATTCAGAGTAATAAAGAAGACTGGCATTCACAATTTGTGAAACAAGTTCTTTAGTTCATTTTTATCGACATAACATCTAAGCACTATATTCCTGTAACAAGCTAATCATTCATAGCATAAATATATACCACAGTTGTCAGCCTGTTAATACTTCAGAGGACAGCCTCAGAACAGGAGTGGAGTCTCAGTGGTGATTGAACGGTCTCTGGTTGGACCTGCTACACTGTCCGGGGTAAAGGCCGAAAGTGAAAGGTCAAAAGTGTTTACTTAGAGCCAGACTATTAACATTCTGACATATTCATCTCTCTGGCTTGTTGGCTCGCTTGCTATGAGTGGTTGCAGCTCAACATTGTCCCACTGTTGAAATAACATTGAGTATCACTAGTCTGTGGCCGCTGCTGTAATAATAAATAAGTAATCTATGTGGCATTTTAGGCACAACATTGGATTCAGAAAGGGATGGTGAAAAAATTTTGCCCAGCTGATCATGTACTGATATTCATTATAATGCATTAAGGCGTTATAGGAAAAATGACTGTTTTCAATGTCAGATATGTCAGAGGAAAATTATTCTTCCATCCTGTGAATAAATTACCATATAAGGATGATGGAGGATATTGCACAGAGTATGCAGCCACCAGTGTTTAACATTCTTTTACTTGGGTTCTTGGCAAAGTAAAAAATTAAGCAATTTTTTTTTGTCTTTCATTCTTTAAGTCTGATATTCTTTCCACACTTGTCGCCAGGCTCCACACACTGTCGAACCTATCTCTGTCTCTGACGCATATTTGTGCCTCATTTCCAGGTCATGTTTTGGTCAGGTTTGCGTCCTGTGGTCTGTCATCGAGAAACCTGCTCTTGCCACTAATACTGAGAGGAAACACATGTAGTATGTGCATCAATCCACACAAAGGTTTCCTTTTTTTCCTCCCTCTTTGTCCCTCTCTGACCCTGACTTGATTGTTCCATGTGAGGTGGCTACGCTCAGGGCAGTTTATCTCCAGAGAGAGCGCCTTCCTCTGAAAATTGACTTTCCACTTGACAGTCATCATCTCTGGAGAAAGGAAGGCAGTCCAATCACTTGTGAAGTGCTGCAGCCATGCAAGTATTTATGTAATAATCACCACATGCCAGCACTGCTCCATTTGAATGAAACTGTGAGAAAATCCATCATATATAGTATTTTTTTCTGAAAATGCTCTAATCCCAAATTTAATCATTTTTATATACATTGGACATATGTGTCTCAGGGAGGGACCTCAGAAATAAGACTAGTCTCATATAGTGTGTGATTTTAGATTTCTTGAATTTTTTATAGAATTTTCAACCTCATTTTGGGTGCAAATAGAAGAGAAACACTTAGATACTAATTGTATAACACTTGTATTTGTCACTTTCATTAACAAGCACCTTCTACATTAATGACAGATTACCACTAGGGGCACTAGTAGGTAAAAAGGTCAAAAAAAGTAGTAACAGCCAGTGTTAACAGTGTTTTCTCAGTTCTTTTTTTTTTCTTTTAAAATTTTTTTTCCATTTTCTCTGGGCCTTAGCAACGTGCTAATGCCCAGCACCTTAAAGGATGGCGAGCAAAAGTAGCAGGAAAGGTTTTATTTTTCCTTCGGCCTCATTAAAATTCTGGAGTGACATCATCTCAGCATGGAGCAAAAAGTGATACAGAAAAATAGGAAATGTTGTGCAATGGCTGTACACTTTGAAAGAGATTTGCTTAGGATTTGTTCTATATACATTGGATCCAGTATATTAAAGTAGGAAAGCCAATTTGCTCCCTGTTGGGTCACAAATGTGAGTGAGCCTTGGCCCATGCATTGCTTTGTAGAGTAAGCGACATGTGTGAGGCTGGGCGGGTGGCTCTGGTTTTTAGCACTGGCCTCCTGGTCATTGCTCCTTATTATCCTGGCTGAAAGTCAAGGAGTTCTGGGCTCTGCTGGATTAATTTTGGACTTGAATTCTCATGTTTTTTTCTACCCAGCAACTTTTCAAGATAATATTCAGAGGTTTTTCTACCTTAGACTAAATATGCTGTGTAAGGCATGGCTAGGCACCCTGGTCCAGGAGTTCCAGGAATATGTGTGTTTTTTATTCCATTAGAACCCTTAGCTAAATAATCTAATAGCCTTGTGCTGGGGGTACCCCAGAAATTCACCATTCAAACTCTGTAATCAGGCTTGGTTGGGATAAAAACAGAAATATCTCCGACAAACATTGACCAGGGCAGCCTACACCTGGGTCAAGATATCTTCAAATTCTCAGTGCATGATGACAAATAGCGGTGCTTCTCTTTTTTATCCTTTTCTGCTGCTGATGTGCCCTTTTATGCACATAATATGTCATTAGGATTTTTGTCAAAAACTTGAAACATGAACTACCATTTTGATCTGCGGAAACAGTGACATAAGATTGACTGTTCTTTGCAGCAGTCAGTGTGCATTATATGGTTGTTTCTTTTGCTTGAACGGTCAAATAATTACTGAAGAAATATAGGGACATTAAAACATTTTTTTTTAATACTCATTCTTCGTTGTGACAATCTCGTATTGTAATGAAAAGCAGATAGACCTTGGCTTGTGAAAAGAACATATCTAACTCTAAAAGTTAACTCTTAAAAAAGTATTTGGCAGGCATGACAGAACAGTAAAGAGCATGAACATAAGTGAGACAGTTGTACCCATAGTGTTCAGACAGGAAAAAAGACAGTGGGATTGATACACTAATTTATTTTGACCTTTACATTAATATCCTTGCTTTGTCTGGCCTAGTTGTCGCCACATTTTTTTAAAAAAAGAATTAAATGATTGTTTGGCAGTCTGGGCAGGATTATTAAGGGAGTTAATTTATTGTGTTATTGTGCTGCTCCATAAACATTGATGATGAATGGCTGACTAATAAAATGCAACAGTTTGTATTAAATCACTTTATATGGCCATGCACATTGAGCACCACTATTAATAGAGTTGTGCTCTCATTATATACAAATCTCTAGTTTATGACTGGTTTAAGATGGGTTAAGTATAACAGCTAATATTCCCTGTGTGCCTTTTAAACCTCAGAAATTAAAATGTGAATCTACTGTGAAAACCACAATTGAAAGGTAGAGCTTGTTTAGTGGAAACTCCTGAAATTCCTAGCTCACGGTTTCATTTTCATTTATAATGCATTCGACCACCAAGGAATGCAGAAATGTCCAATAGGTTCTCAGATTTGTGGTTTTGTTACAGCTGAAAATTTGGCCTCTGTCGACCATGACGACCAATGGAATGACCACACTTAACCCTGATCTGCACTCCGTAATGACCGTTTACGTTATAGTACATGCATTTTAGGCTTTTACCACGTTTCCATGCAATGACGTGGCCTCAACCTCGTTCCAGTTCTTTTTTGGGAGTGAATGAGAAAGTAAAGTCAATTAAATTGCTGTATTTATCTGTCTAGTAAATATCTTCTCATCTGTTGCTGCTCAGTTTTACACTATCCTCCTCCTGCTTAATTAAAACAGGCCATGAAACTCCATCTTCCCTGTGAAATCTCCCCCAACATTACAATTAAAGGTGATAATAAAGCTGAATTGTCAGGCAGATTGACTTGTGTTGTATCAGATTCCCAGATTCCAGAATCAATGAAAACAGCTCTTAGAATATATAGTAATACTCTGAGGCACTTACAGCATTACACACTGTTTTGAATAAAAAGCTCTTCAAATGCTTGAAACCTAAAAAGGGACAAGCCTGCCATATAAAAACCACATGTAAATTATGAATTAGATGTTTCAAAAACTTAATCTTAAATATCCTAAATTGAATATGCCTTCAAAAATTTATAGTAACAGTTTACTATATTGTTCAACAATTATTTTTCCACTAAAAATCCACTAAGAATGATGTTTCTATAGGTTTTGACCAGGAAACAGACAATATTGAGCCCTACCGAAAACAAAATAATTGGATTGTATTCAATCAAATGCACTTAGTTCCTTTAATGCAATTCAGTCAAATCCAAATTTTTACTGCAATGTTTGTTTTTGAGTAAAACAAAATATATTTTTATTGGAAACAAGCAAACATTTCTGTTGGAGTGTGTTCTTTTCATTTTAACATAGAATTGCATAAACAAGTGCTTGCCTAAAATCAGCCTGGATTTCAGTTGTTATTGAAACAATCTTTTGGGGTATATTAATTTTGGGCTCAAAGGGAAGGTTACAGCTTTCTCGTTTCATAATTTGTTGCAATATCAGTTACCCCAAAAAAAAAAAAAAAAAACAGGCCCATCAATGTCAGAAGTTTAAAGTGTTTCCCAGCCCACTAACTGAGTGAATACATTTACTTTGATCCACCCCTGGTTAAAATGTAGCTTGACATATTTTCAAATATGGAATTCAGCTGTACTGTCTAAATGGAGAAGAGTTAAATGTATGTTTCAAGATATAGTTTATCTATGTTGTGTAGTATAGTGTTCCATGATTAACAATGAGATTTGTGAAAAATTATTTGGTCTTATAATTTGTAACAAATAATGTGATGTCTTAGCTAACATAGATTAGAGCATCTGTACTTCCATAAGAGTTCAAAGTCCTGAGCTTGTTCTAGTTCTGTAGTCATTCAATTTAGCAGGCCATCCTCAGATCCATTTGCAGAAGTTTGCTCCGCAGTGGTGACATTATATGGCAGAGTACCATAACTAATTAACACATATTTGTGCCAGAGAAAACCAGTGTCTTTTTCCTGCTTTTAAATTTTGAACAGCAGAAAGGCTTCTTTATTCTCTCTTGAGTCCGATGTTGATTCACTGGAACATTATTAAATGCTTTGCCATGTCTCAGGAGGTTTCCTTTGGTTATCGTTTAGGTGGTCAAAATTCTCATCTCTCAAAATTCTCATTTGTTTTATTAGCAAATGTAATCCAGATGTGTTATTATGAGCTACTTGGACTGTGTGAAGAAATGAAACATGGCTTCAGCAGGCACTTGTTCTATGTGTGATGGTGATCCTGAACCCATTTAGTGCTACCATCAGCAAAGCTACACTTGCTCCATTTTTCTTTAATGCACATCGTTGTGATTAGTATACTAAGTAAAAGAGATTAGGTCTTAAGTACACCATATTATAGCCACTATTATTGAATTGGCAGATGATGTCCCTCAGGTACAGTAACATTATGTTCATTTAGTGTACTTAGGAGGCTGTCTGTGATCTGACACAAATCAAATTAATGACTTAAAAAGTAGGAAAACTTTCTACAACAAATGATGCATGTGTATTGAATAGCTCTTTTTTCCCTTAATTAATGGTTCTTGGATTCCTCTCCCCGAAGTCTCCCTCAATTTGTCATGCCAGAAGCATGACTTCACAGGAAGATTTCGGACACTGCTGGTTCTTCTTAATCAGACAGGAGGAACACAGGGTACAGACAGAGGATATCACCCAGAAGAAAAGAAGACAAAAGAAAAAAAGGCAAACAGCAGGGGTGTTCTCACCCCTCTGTATTTGTGAAATCTGTTATTTGTGTCATCATTACCAGGGAGATACAGTCTCGTTATTTTAGAAAAACTTTAGCTACTTAAAAATACATGTGAAGGGTTGATGAGTTAAATGGGAGAAACAATAAAAAATGTCCCACATGGAATACTGATAAACAAAAGTTTTATCTTTAATTTGCTTGACATTTTTGGAGCTGGGCATTTTTGTGAATTATTGAAATCTTTTTAACCCCATCCCCCACAAGGCTCTCCCACAGACTCAGGTTGAATTGGATGCAAACTTGACTCTCTCTTTGGGGCAAGAAGCCCTCACTTTTTCACACTGGAGATGTAATATTCATCACATATTGCCTATGCCATTAGGAACACAAAGTTCTGATGTCCAGCCATTTTTTTCTCCACTCTGACCCTGAAATCACTGTAGCCAGTTTTGTCATGGTTCTGTCTCTCTCACCAGGTGTGTGCGTCGTTACGAGGGCCACATGAATCGCTGTCACCCTTGCAGCGCTGTCTTCTCTCCCTGTGGACGGTACATTGCCACTGCATCAGAGGACAACTGTGTGAGTCTCACAGCTATTTTTCTTTCGCCTTCTCTCTTCCTTCACATTAAGTATCATAGATAACCTTGACAGACAATATGTAGCTTCAGTTGTAACCTATGGTTTAGCTGCCATTCTAAGTTGTACGGTACCCATTCTCCATTTACTGAAGATTTTGAATGGCAAAATGTATTGGTTCCTGTGAAGGGAGCAAGTCACATGCTCTAGTCTGCATGGATAATCAGACTGCGAAAATGTGAGCACAAGGAGGACACCAGGTACTGTTTTCTATCGAATTGGAAAACTCAGGAGAGAAGCAGGAGAGAAGGTCATGGTGTGAAATGGAAGTGACATCTACAGCAAAAACGAAATGGATGATCTTGGATACAGATTTGTGTTTAAGTGTTCAGGCCAGCTAATTTTCTCAAAGGGGAAGAAGGCAGATTTAATGCAAAGGTGTATAAAAGAGCACTTATCTTTTTCTCAATTCAGTATTAGAGCTATCTTAGTGCAGTTGTCATGGTTTGAATGCAGTTCTGCTCAGTCTGGATTTTGATACGGGTTGTATACCAGTATTCTGTATTCTGTTGGGAGTTTGAACCATACATAGACAAGAAGCTGTTGCCTTCCATTATGCCATGATAGAACTGGTCCCAACTACATAAGTTTATGCCATCCTTTCAGGTTTCTTCAGGTCTGCCTTTTCCAAATTTTTAGTATATTCCTAACTTCTGTGATTGCTTTTCTTTGATGGGACAGATGAGGATTTATAAATTCATGGTGTCATTCAAGACAAACTGGCCATAAATTATTGCAATTAGTGCTACCCACTGCCCTCTTACATCAACAATGCATGGTGTGTCCAAGGGAGTGTCAGTAGGCAGTCAATTTGTCTATCTATTCTCCATGGACAAACTGTAGTCAGAAGTAACAGTTTTACTGTCACCTCAGGTAAACTCAAAGGAGAACAAAGCAGAGTTGTGTGTGTGTGTTTGTGTATGAGAGTGAGACAGAAATTAAACATTTTTATGAGTTTGTGAGAGAGGAAGAGATAGAGATAGAAGAGATAGAATTTATTCTGTATACTGTAGAGATAGGTGGGAAATATGTTTGTATTTGTACATTAAGGAAATAACTGCTATAGGAAAATGCCCTGAAAACGTATAGGGCATTTTCGGATCTTACTTCTTCATCTATTTATGCAAAGTATGAATACAAGTCCTGTTTAATACTCATGCATTGAATCAGGTTACTAAGCAAGATACAGTGTTTTGAATCTTTACTAGAGAGGGAAGATGAAAAGAGTTGAAACCCCTATAATATTTTTGCACATGTACTGTGAGGGAAAAGTGGGATTTTAAGATGGTTCAGAACTGTATCAAGCCAACAAACATTCACTCTGTGTCAAGGTTTATTTGCTCGATTTTCTTTTCTGTTTCTTGTCCTCAGCAAACAACATTTGCACTGGCAATGTGTACTGTCATTGTTGTGCTATGTTTTTTTGTGAAGCATCTCATCCTCCAAACTTGGATGTGGATTCTCAATACAATGCTTGTACTATCAGTCTTTTACATAGCATGAATTGCTGATTTAACCTAAAAGATTCAAACATGTCTTTTTTACTTTTGTTTGTCTGCAGTGTTTGCATGTTGATTTCTTAATCAATAGACCCGGCTGATTTTGCACAGTGGTCCTGGAAAGAGAACATAATGGTGCAGTATGACTGTAACATTCTTTAGGGAGAATCCTGCGTGTGTTTTAGCAACCCAGTTGTAGTGCATATTGTGATTCAGTGTCTCAGAAAATCAGTACAATATTGTGAATGATTTTATCACATACTCAAGTGAATCAATATTGTCTTACATCTCTAGTAAGACCAGGAAATGTCTGAATGGTTGTAGCCTAGATGTCTGTTTAAAAAAATTACGAATGACATGCTATATTTATATCTACTAGTTCCCCAGTGCTGCTGATGAACTAGTATATATGGTTAAACTGAATCATTCAAAGATTGTGAGATGAACTGTGGACGGACATTTGACTGAATTATTTTCTTTTGTGAAGAGGAAATGTTTCATGATTTGTCTTCAGTTTCATTTCATATGCATTGGTAACAAAATTAAAGTGTCCACCTTCTAAATGATGTAGCTTACATTTTCTTTGCCACAAGGATGGGTATTTTTATATTCTTAGGCAGTGCACAGAACTGTTGATTAATTAGTAAGAATGACAGTTTATGTCCCTTGAGCAGTTATCTCTAGGACCAGGGTAAATCAGTCCTGTACATTGCCTGGATCATTACTTTAGTTCTATCCATTAATGATGAATAAGCACCATTGTTCATTTAGGCCATGGTACAGACATAGCTCTAAATCCCACATTCTCCAGACCTCTCCTCATTTCAAGGGTGTGCTTCAAATAAAGAATGATTTGTGGATTGTCTTGATTCTGTGATTCTGTGAGAGGGCTCCAAATGACCTGGTCTCAGGTAGGCAAGTCAGGAGCTTTGGAATGTTCCAGTTGTGTAGTATTATATTTTTACTCTCTTCTATCTGAGAGGGAAAGAAATTTTGGGGAGGGGGTTTATAAAGTTGGTAATTAGAAACCCAGATCTGGATGCTATGGCTCTACCCCACTCTCTTTAAGTGTAAATCTGCCCAGCCTTGACAGATCACTGTGCTTGCAGGCCGATTGGCCCCCAAACCCCCACGTCTCTCCTCTCACCAATGATAAATGTCTGCAATATTACCCAGTTTGATGTTAGCAAGTTTACCCAGCCAAATCATTGTGCCAGATGACTCTTGGATCAGATTGGTATGTCATGATCCTGTAGCCTCATTCATACTCTCATCTCTATGCATTATTCAAAGTCTGTTATATGTATCTTTGGCTTGTGTACTAAAACACAGAGTAGCATCAAAAGAACAACTTGCATATGGACTCAAAACTGACTATAGGCTTAAGACTTGTTTATTTTAACATGCTTTGTGACTTATAGGTGCAGGGCTGCAGAGAGTGTGTCACAGGGCAAGGTTGTTCCCACTTCCTTTTATACACTATTTTGCTTAATTGCTACAGTACTTGAACTGGCTCTCAACACCAAGACCATTTTATTGGTCTTTTTGCAAAAAAACCCTCTTTTTGTCCTTTTTGTTCCTGCAGGCTTTTAGGGGGCCTTAAATATTCTCCCATTCCATTTAATATAAAGGCTACCTTTTATTTATTTTTTTTAGAGAGAGAGGGGATTGACTTAATTATTTTTCCAGGGTGCACATGAAACAGACTGTTCATGAGATAGCCAAGTTTTAGGAAGATTGCTCCTTTTCTGTATCCGGTGCTCCTTTTAGATGGTGTATGTTTTTTGAAAGCAATGGAATAATATATGAATGTTGATAGCTGTTATTAATTGTGGGACTGGCCAGAGTATGGTGGAAGGAGGTATGGTTCCAGGGCTTCTTGGAAGCCGGAACGCACACGGTAGTAAGCTACTTCACCGTTATTTGTGGCTGTCCTGAGACCTCCTGAAGCCAAAAGCATTTGTACTTGTCTTAATATTTCACAAGACAAACTTAGGAAAAAATCAGGTCATATTACAGAATTTCCACCCCAAATAGGGTAGGATGAGATGTAACTCTATTTGGCCCTATAAACTTTATTTTTGAAAATACACGTACATTTATATTTTGACAAATTAAACACAGGGGAATCTATTTAGCAACCTACATTCTTAGTTTTGTGCACATCTAACTGTGTGTGCCTCCCTTTGATATTTGTCAGAATTCATAGCTGCAAATATCAACTGATATTTAACAAACCAAAGCAGTATCAGCTGGCTAAACTGCAAAAGGTATCTAATGTTGCAGCAGCACTGCTAACATGTGTCAATGAGTGATCTTGGCAGGTGCCAAAAATATACTTACCTGATTATTATAGTTTTGATACAATGAAACATGTCTCAAATGCCCTTCTGACACTGAAACAGAAATGTGCTCCTTTATCCAAAATGTCTCTGTGGCTAGCAAGAATTATGCTTTCTAATAATGAATGTGCACAGTTCTGCTTGTTGTGTGTTTAATCTCTAACTGCTTGAGTTGGCTGTCCACATCACTGTATTCTGATTCAGACATTCATAGTTTAATTTAGCCACGTAGTAAAGCCAGATAAAATTGTCTTCAGTCAGCTTTATCCAATCAGCTTTATCCTATTTGCTTCCAGTTGTCATTCAGTTAATCCAAATTACAGAAGGCCAACAGAATAGTGGGTTGGGCTCCTTGTTCAAAAATCAGATTACAAATACAGAGAATCACAAGCACCACAGGAAGTCACTCCCATCCCCTCTCAAAAAAGAAAATAGCTACAGTTCATAAAACCTAGTTCACTTAAACAATAACCAATAAATAATAAAACTCTCTACATATGCCTGCCACTGTGCATCAAATGTTTCTTGCATTTTGAGCCACAAATAGGATGTAAGACTAGGAAATTATGTTTTCATTTTGTCACGTTTTGCACAAATCAGTACAGACACTTCAGTGAAGCTAGAAATACTATCTCGGTGTAATCGCACTTGACTTTTAAGTGGAAAGAGAGATAATACTTGTTTAATTGCTTGTTATGCCCAGGACGCTCATTTATCAAAAATGTGTTTGGGCACACCCTCGATGTACACACTCTAAATACATACAAATGACAACCCGAATATCTACATTCAGACAATTTACATAAGAAACTCTTGCAATTTCCTATCCATTTTCCCCATGGTGGTAGTTGAATATCTGTCCCATATAAAAGTTGTTCAGCCTACACCAAAGCATTCTAATCTGTCTGAAGTCAGATAAAGCATTGTCGTTTAAACTGATTTTGCCATGTTCTCTACTTGTCATCCCATATTATTGATGTTATTATAAGAATTGATAGGTTGTCCTCAGGAGCATCAGAAAAAACACCCTCACCTGTCAGCCCCAGTTAATTCACACCAATCACACACTGATTCATATGCTGATTTTTTAATTTTTTAATTTTTTTTTTTTACAAAAAAGGAAGCTGCACCAGCTGGTTGCTTTGATTAAGATGAGGAAATTAAGAGGCTTTTGTGGAGAGCAGCAGATCACAGTCATCCCTGCGGTGATGGGGGAGTCTTTGTAGGCAGACAGGTCTCTATCAGCTGCTTGTTTCACAGATATTATCTGTGTCTCTGACTCCGAAGGTGGGTCTGTGCCGGTGGGCCCTTTCCAGAGAGGTCTGTCTTCCTACCTCATTCTGTTTTCAGAGAAGCTAAATAGAAAACATCTGCAGGAATCTGACATTTTGTCGTCTGGTAACAAACATCCCAACATCTGGATTTATCTGTGTTCACGGCAGATGGCCGAATTTCTGTCTGTCTATGTCTCTCTCCTTTTCTCTGTAATGCTTTTCATTTTGGTATCACTGAAATCTGTTTTTTACTCTGCTTTTTTCTATTCACTGCATATGAGTGTTTGTGTAAATGATTGTATGTTTGTGTGCATGTGTATATCAGCCATCAAGCCAGAAAACACACTGGAGAACAAGTCATTTTTAAGTGTGTATGTGTAGCCAATGCACATGCAGCATGCAGTGAGCTTGGACTGGGTGGAATTAGACCAGAAATGTAAGATCTAATGTCTTGGAGCATCAAAATAGGTTTAGACCAAGCATTTCTCAGTTTTATAGTTATGTATACACACAGGAAAAAATAATTGAAACACTATGTGACATTACAGGTGAATCATATTAAGTCAAATGCCAATTATCAGTATATCTTAGCTGCAAGAGAGATTTGACAATGAGAACATTGATATGTGAGTTTCAAAAGCAACATTAGTTCCAAAAGTGTTCCAAAGAGGCCATGGTTGAGACTACCTGACAGAGATAGACAGATTGACACTTACATGTTCAAAGGTAAAAAGGCATAACATATCTTTTAAGAAAATAAAACCTTATTTTATATACTAGGTGTCACACATGAAGTCTTGACTTTCCACAGGCCTACATTTATGATGTCCGCAGCAGCACTTACCTGCACAAGCTCCAGAGACATTCAGATACAGTACTGACTGTGGCCTTCAACCCCTCCAAACCTGAGGTAAGAAGATTTCTCTCTGAACCACACAAACCACACTGCTATCACTCATTCTCATCTTGTTCTCTTTCACACCTGTCTTCCTGTCACCTAAACAAAAATATGTATTGTTCAAAAACAACTCAAGTGTTTTAGTGCAGCACAATTCATTCTGAAAGGGACCAGATTTGGAATAGGCACTGAAACAAAGTATAAAAACATACCATGCTGTTCAGCTCCAGTGTAAATCCCAGCCAGCAGCAGAATTGAGTAGCCTGAAACCCTCACTGGGAGGGAATCCCTGCTTAAGGGCTCCTGTCACGAGGGACAGAGTGTAACCCAGTATCCCAGCAATAGCCTCTACACCTGCGGTGGCCAAGCCAGAGAGCGCCCAGCGGGTCAGCCATCTGAGTGGGTTTCACAGGAAAGCAGCTGTCCGCTGGGGTTTTAAAATTCCATGTTAAGCAGAGCGCTGACAGAGCAAGAGAGAGCTCCAGGTCACAACACAGGCTTCCCTGCTCATCATTCAACACATCCGAAGCAACAGTGACCTCAGTCTTGCGCGTGCTCACAATCTCTGCTTCATCCATTACAATCCTGTTCATTTTCCTCCTCAGGTAGCCTATTTTAGGCTGACACTACCACTATTCCAGCTTCCTTCCCCTTTATGACCTACTCAGGCCATCTCAGTGATGACAGGGTACAGTTAGACTCTTGTGCTTGACAGGAATTTTATTTTTATAATGTCAATGAGTGCCGTAACCCAGACTGATTCAAGTTGATCAGATATTTTCAGTAATAAAATGATTTTATGGAGTCATGTGTACCAAGGACAGACAACAACTACAACAAGAGGTTGGGACCTCTTGCCTCTACTTTTCTAAAATGTTGTTAAAATGTGTCCTAAGAAGTGTTATCAATGCGACATGTTTACAATTTGAAAAACTTGTAAGCCAAGCCAGTCTATATTTCATGTGACTGGTGGAGAGCACAGGTTAAAAGTTTTTTTGGAAACAGAGCACTTCCTCTTGTTTCTCCTATTATTTTCTCAGTTTTTGTCTTAATATTCTGAACACCATCACTGCTTGGCTCATTTCAACACCTTTAAAATAGCACCGTACAGTGGTGCTGTGATGACTTCATGCTATGTCAGTGCTCCCTGGTCATAAGAGCCAGCTGCAGAAGCAATGTCTCAGTCCTATAAGACAGACGTCTTCAACAGGAGCTCCTGGACTTGGTTGTGTGTCAGAGTTCCAAGAGCTTTTTACTAGGATCCATCAATCTGCAGAAGAGATTGTCTGCGCAATGTTTTTCAATGAGGGAAACAATCTTAGCTAAGCATAGTCTCCACACTCACCACTCCAATTCTAAATGCACTTCCTAAAGCATAGCCAGTACATAATGCATTAAAATACTCAAAAGCTAAAACCCACCAAAAGGTAGAACTGTGACTCACAGTAATGCAGGGGTGCCTGTAGGCTTTCAGTTTATTGTAAGTGAAAAATGATGCAAATTTCAATGGTAATGTAAATGGTGGATTTAGTGAGAAAAGATTATTTTGTATTAGTGTTTGCATATTTGGATGCAGTTTCAACCAATCAGGTATCAGAATGCAGAACAGCTTTTTATTGATCGCCAGATGGCAGCTATCATTTAACTGCCAACTAAAATGCAGCTGAGGCCTCGGGTGCAGTGGAAATTCATGTTGGGTCATGTTGGAATAATTCAATTGAAAATGTAACGTATTGCTGAGGGGATATTGAAACAGACATAGCATCAGAGAAGATGCCCCCTGGCCTTCACCAGCTCTTAGGTTATTACTCTGGCCTCTGTGTATTATGTATGTATGTATACTGTGTATAACAAATTGGATGAAAGCATTTTCCTGTGCATTGCAATTCTTTTGTGGGTTAAAATAAGCATTACATTACATAATTTAGCAAGCACGTTTATGCTGAGAACCTTTTAATGTCATACTGGACATTATTTTCAATATTTGAAGCAGAAGGGCTTCTGGAGAATAAGTAAATTGGATGACACAGATATTGTTGATATAAAAAGGGATAAGTTTCAGTTCCTTGCAACAAATGTCAAAGCACAATAAAGAAGGCTTGAGCTTTTATTTTAACTTGTCCCAATTTCCACGCTGTCCCAGTAAACTGGTTTGTAATGTGATCTCTTGGTTCAGCACATATTATTAGTACAAAGCTGAAATCAATTTAATTCTAGCCACTACAGCCTAAGTCTGAAAGAATGTTTCTCTCTTTTTATGATTCCAAGTTTTTCTTTGCATTTGATAGCCACCACTGGAGAATGCTATGTGCCCAGCCTTACAAGCTGAGCACATAATGTTACTATGAAGTCAGACATATTTTCAAATGTCTTATTTCAGACATTATCAATTTTTTTTTTTTTTTTTTTTTAAATGTGTTCAACAATAACAAAGTATAACTGCATCATATGTAGGGATGGGTATTCTTTGAAATGTCCCAGTTGTGGCTCCAGTTCCAGTTCTTGTTCCTCAGTTTGTTTTCTGTTTGACAATGGTTCTTTTTCTGTGCCTATGGAATAATTACATAAATATACTAATTATATAAATATATATGTATACAGCCTCAGCAAACCTCTCAACTGAAAAGTGTGGATTGTCCAAGTACAATTGAAAGAATTTTAATCCTTGGTTGAAATCTGTACAAGTAACTGTCACCTACTTTTTAAATAGGCTACTAGTTCCTGTTAACTAACACTGGCACACACCTGAAAATACCGTGCATAAGTTAACAAGCCAAGAACCAAGAGAAAATGGAAGGATAAGAGTGCAAGTCTGGATCTGTTAAATAGGAACCATCAGTCAACACAGAGGTAGCTTTTCAACAACACCTGAAAAATAAGTGTTTTATTTTAAGTATTGATCATACTTGACAAAACTATCTCAGTTGTAATCTGCAGTTTGCCAATTAGCTAAATAGAATAATATCTCTTGCTGGCTCAAAAATATAGATTTAGCTGCCATCACAAAGTAGTGGGTGAAATTTCTCCCAGCAAATTCTAGTCATTCATAACCTTCATTCAACTCCCATGACATGAAAGATAACTGCACTACCTTTTATAAAACTAATTTGTACTGTTTGTAAGTGTCTTTCAAATTAAGAATGCAGGAACTTACTCACCATCAAGAATACAAATTATTTTGAACTTAATCTGCCCCCTCCCCCCCCTCCCATTTAACATCTTCCCCAAAATTTGGTCTCAGTCCCTAATTGTACTACTATTCAGGGTTTTTAGGTTTTTTCTCACAATTTTAACTGCATGACAGATTTGGTCAAATTGCCATCTTTAGGAAGTCCCTAAAAAGTATTCATCAGCTTTGTTTGAATTGTTGATCTCATCTTTTGTAGAAATTTAAAAGGCAGACAGATGTAAATTATACAGGTTCCTCAGGGAGTTCTGTAGAAGATAATTTGAGGTATTCCTGTCTGCAAAAGACATCAAACAAACATAGTGATATGTTACCAAAGATGACTGTGGATAAACTTGAAAAACAGACAAATATTTGTACCTGGCTCTTCTGAACTGATTGTGTTCTGGGCAGATTTGCTTTTTAACAGCACAGTGTCCATCAAAGTTGCATAATCAACTGACAGTTTTATTATTCTTGAGGTAATTAATGGAAGGAAAGACAGAAGAGGAAGATAGGGTATGAAAAAGGAAAGGACTGTAATGGAGAAAAGCAAGAGCAAAGGGAAGGAGGGCTGGAGTAAAAAGAAAGAGAGGTAGATGATTAAGCAAAATATGAAGACTACACAGCAGAGGTTTGTAAAAGTATGATTATATTAATAAGAATAGCATTATTATTATTATTATTATTATTATTATTATTATTATACATAATACAAATATAAACAGTGGGTTTCCTGTAATATGTATATTTTATAATATGCACTAATGCAAGTGGTTTAAATTAAAAACTACTGAGTTGGAATTGTGATGGAACAGCCGATTTTTCCCATCCTATCCCTGCAACTTGATTTTTCTTCACTGCACTTCCTGTGTGTTTTGAATATGGAAGACAGTTTTGGAGACAAACTGTCTCCTGAGATGTGCTGTTTACTTGGCATGGGAGTGTGGATTGTTAAAACATTCAAATTCTGATTTTGTGTGCTCTTTGTTCCATGAACTTCCAGTCCTGAGTCACTGAGTGATAGGTGAACTCACTTGGATGTGTCACTCACATGTGTCAATGTAGTCAGTTACTGAATAAAAATTGCATGGCAATTTTTGTAATTAGTAACGTAATCCATTTGATTATGAAATAAATGTAACATAATCTGAATACTTTTTGATTTCTTGTCGATTACTTCAAAATCAAACATTGAAAATATTGCACCTTATATTAAAAAAATGTACACAGCCACAAAAATTTGATAAAATCAACTTGTCATATGTCCAGTTTAGCTAGCTATCTTACTACAGTGGTAATGAGTGATCATAAGCTCCCCTTCAACATTCTATTTCTAGAGGGAAATGACTGAAAACTGCACACAGCACAGCTCACTACAGCTAGCAACAGGAGTGCTCCGACTTCATACAATCATATTGGGTAACATTATGCATGTCAAGATCTATATTTTCGAGATCCAATCTCCATAATTTGCTCAGTATTGTATGTTAGCTAATGAGCTAAGCCCTTGCAACCAATATCAACCATACTACTATGGAAGACACAAATGAGCTGATGAGCACTGCGGTGAAAATGGCTGAAACAAAATTCTATACACAAGATAAACCCAAATCACATTTTTCTGCAGCATTAGCTAGCTAACATTAGCTGGTTGATGTTAGCTATGCTAGGCTAACTGAGAAGGAATCTTCCCTCTAAATGTTTCTTCAGATTTGAGTTTGAGGTCTTTGCAGATGACAGAAACTTTATTTTTGGCTTGCACAAATTGCACTGGGTATAGACGTTCTTGTGTTGCATATTTGAAGTCGAAGTGAGGGCGATATTGCCAGGAATGGAGGGCTGTTTTGGAGGGACTGCTGCTGCTTGAACCTTCTATCTTGACTCAGCACCATTCTTTTTTCCCCCACCACAAAGTGGAGCACTTGTCAAAGAAACCCCATATGTCAGATGCGTTTTTCATGAGTTAATAGGATTGGTTATCGTGAAAAAAGTTTCATAATTTTAAAAGTGTGATGTAATAAAAAATGTAATCAAGTAATCCTTGGCAATGTAACTGAAATCTAATTGCACATTTTTTCAAATGTAATCTTGGCTGATTACAGTTACTTATTTTTTGTAATCTGATTGCGTAATCCTGATTACATGAAATCCGTTACTACCCATCCCTGTAAATTTATATGTCAAGCCAGCTAACTGAAACAATGCTAAATAAAATTAAAGAAATATATGCAGACATCTAGCTAACTAAACTACTACACTGCTACAAGGTATCTTAGCCATATTATTTATGGTGGGTTAGCTAGCTAATTTACAATCTGAGTTAAAAAGTAATGTAGAGATGGTGTTTTGACAAATTGTTGTGTTTCACTTACGTTAGTGAACAAGTGGGAGCTGTGTGTTTTTCAGAAACTTTAAGACAATTAAATGATTACATGACCAGTAGCTGGTGCTGTAATTGGAGAATTCACAAATGTTGCCCACTGTGAAGTACTGCTGATAAAATTTCTCCATATAAAAAATAATCCATACTTTCAATTCAAAACTGTTATGGCATTATTGTCGGGCAATGTTGTCTGACTGGAAGTTGCCCTATGTAACGTTATCTTTATTTTATGAGGTCTACTCTCAGTGTATGTGCATTGTGTTTTATTGTGACATTGTGTGGCTCTCAGTGTTTAAGTGTTTTGGACTATACTAGTTTGTATGTTCACCTCTGTGGGACTGCAAGAGATAATGCAGTTGCTATAGTTTCCCTGTGTGAATATATGGTATTCATCATGTCTCAGTATGTGTAGTAATCCATCCTGTTGTGTTTAACCATGTAAAACTCTGAGCAGTTTGTGCCTGGATGTTAGTTTTCTAACTAGTCTTGTGCTGGTTACATAAACCCCAGCTCTGCAAAAGTGTGACACACAGTGTAGAACTTAAGCAAAACAAAGCCGTGTTGGGTAAGGTCATCCTCTGGCTCCACTGTGCCTCCAACACATTCCAAGAGGCGAGACAGCCAAGGCTCAGATTCACAGTGCTGATTCATATGGAGCTTCATGGGAGTTTATACACTGCAAAACCACAACCTCCAAGCATAATTCAGGACAAAGGAGAGCCTTTCTGAAGGAAGAAAAGCAAACTGATCCCCTGTTTCACAGCTTGGGTAATACTGTGGAAACATACAGGAAAATGTGAATAACGTGTCAATCAGCCATTTGCCTACAAAAAAGTCTTTATGATATTTCAATTCATTAGCTTCAAATACCCATTCACTGAAGCTAAAAAAAACATGATATTCGCTCTAAAGAGCTAATTAGAGAAATCGTATACTAGCTTTTTTGTTGACTGTGGGTCATTGTGCAGAACAACTGCAGAGGAGTTTCAATGGGATTTCAAAATTGGCTGCTGGATATTTTGTATTTTAAAATCTCTTTATGAGTTTTATACCGCAATAATTTTGCAACTGCCAAGACAAACTATTCATTAAAAAAACTGATCGCCTTTGATTTAATTTATGTCATTTCCTTCGATTGGTGTTTATTTGGGAATGCAAAGCGTCATCTGACATGGATGAATAGATTTCATCTGACAAGTAATATAGAGTACATAAGGATTTCAGTTAGATGTATATTGAAGGACTCGTGGTAAGTACAGCTTTCCATATAAGACACACAGCAGGTCACACAAGAAGTGAAAGGTGATATAGCTTGAGGTTTAACGCACGTTCTTCTTCAGTGTTAGCTGTAGTAGAAGCAGCTGCACCAGTTCCATGTTGGTCCTCAGTCCTTTTAGTTCCTGAATTTCTCTCCACTTCACAAAGGCATCTCCAAGGAAAGTTCTTTTTTGACTCAAGCTTGATCTAGCAGCAGCTTTGACATCTGCCAAATTTATCACAAAAGATTTTAGAAAGCACCATGGCAGGCTAAAATGGACTCTGCAATGACAGGCCACTTATTCACTGATTATTATTGATTGATCATAGCCGTTTCTTGATATTTCAGTGCTCGAAGTCCAAAATAACACAACTTTAAACAGTAGCTTTCTGCGTTTCTATTTGTATTCATTTCACTCTTTGTGCAGTGTAAAACATTGGCTGTAAAGCAATCCAGGGTTATACAATGTTACTACAGATGTTGGCCTATGGACAAATATGTTTGCAAAATCAAGTTAATATCACAAACTTTGAGCCCTCTTGACAGAAAAACATGAACTGGGATGGAAAGCCTGTTGAAAAACTGAAAAGTCAATGGAATACTATCCCGGTATTATTTTGAGAATGAACAGCTATATAGTAATTAATATCTTGCGTATTTACTTGTAGAAATTACCAATCATTCAGAAAATATATTGTATCTTAGACGTTACATTTAGATTAATCAGTAGTTCTCTCTTTGCGGAACATTTTCCATCTGCTCAATGGCGTATACTGCCAGATTTTAACAGTAATAGCACAAAGATCATGGTTGATGGTAGACAAGCTTGCATGCCTCTCAACTGTTTCCTTCAGTGGAATTATGGGATGTCCAAACTAGTAATTGTATGTTTATGATGGCGAGCCTGATTATCTTCATGGTTTGAGAGGATTTTTTTGTATCACCATAGAGGATCTGACAGTGGTTGGGGGATGCTTCTAAAATCTCTCTACATTTCCCACCACAAGTAAAAGAAAAAAAAATGAAAAATGACATTCCATTTGCCCTGTCAAAGGAAAATACTAAAAGCAAAAAAGGAAAAAGCATTTATTCCATGCCTTGAAAAGTCATTATGGGAAAGAAGAGCTGAGTAGCAGTAGCTCTTGTCAGAGCCCCAAAGGTGGGAATGGCCAGCATGCCTGATGTCTCCCCCTCCCTGACGCACTTCCAAAGCAAAATGCTTCATCATCCAAAAACAGAGTCTCCATGGCCTAAAGAGGCTGTTGCCCCTGTGTGAACGATGCTAATAAAATCCCATCCTTTCCCTGGGATGTAGTAAACTGGCTTTGTTTTTTTATTATTAAATCATAAAGGAGAGATTGCTTTGGACACATGACTTGGAAACTTGTGTCCTGAGAATTTGCTTGTCTTGTTTTGTCCTGTTCTGTCTTGTCCTGACCAGTTTGTTTCTATTGTTTTATTTTCTTGGCATTCCACACAGATTGAAGGGTGACTTTTTGTGCTTGGTGTGTCCTAAAACAATCCCTCAGACTGAATATGATGTATTACTGTAATATGCATAATTCTTTACTTCTGTTCACATTAACAGCAAGGTGAGCACAGAGGAAGCATGTATAGTTTTAATCAACAAAGTTAAAATCAGCAGTTTCAGTAATGCTTAGCATATTTACTGGGATATACACTTATTTCATGGATATTCTAGTTAGTAAAAGTAATTACAGGAGATGGAGTCAAAATATGCTTTATCTTTCTTTTAGTTTACTACGGCAAAAATAATTGAAAGCAACATAACTCATATGGTTGTGAAAATCCTGGAAAAGTCATGAATTTGTAAGATTGAATGGTTATGGGATACAATAAAATGATTTTTTTTTTTAACGGAAGGAAATATTTACATGTTTCTTTTCATGTAACTTAGTTTTAACCCTTTAGTTGAACATGAAAATGAGCAGTCTTTACTTGGGATCTTTGTAAATCAGCCCCTGTATTTATCATTTTTTATATTTTTTTTTCAATTACTTTATGAAAGTTGTAATCAAAAAATTGCAGACTGAAGCTTTGTCTCTGCAATAATATGATTCTCTAGACTGTAAAAAGTGCTTTGATCATGGCCAAATTATTTATTAGCCTGCTGCATGGCTATTTGTCTCTGTGATTGAAACACTTCCCAGAAGATAATATTGAACAAGACAAGTTAAAGCAGTGTGTGCATTAGCTTACATACTGAGATCTTTCAATGTGATGGAATGCATGCCATTCAAGGTTAATTTGAGAATGCTTATTATTTTGATCATACTAAACTGTCAGTGTCATTGATTTATTTTATTCAATATGAAAGCCTACATAATGCTTGCAGTTCTAGGACTCAGGTAGTTTTATTACTACATTTTATGTTCACATTTTAATGTATATGCAGACACTTCACAAAGGTACGGCCAATGTGGAATTAAGCTACTGGGAGAGGTTGTGGAAATTCACTGGTAAACATTTTATGAATGTTGCATTGATCAACTTGATTTATTCATGTAATATTATTTTGCAAAGCTTATGAAGTAGGGTGGAAGAAAATAATTTCTCTAAAGGAACAATTTTAACAAGATAGGGACAAAGAAGCCTCCCTTCTGAGAAGGAACTATGCCTTTTTTGGCTTGAAGTTCTCAACTAAATAATTCTTTTAAAAATCTAAGGCTTTTGTGCATAACCATATGGATATGTGGTGCTTTAAAATATGAAGCAAACCTGAGTTATTCCTCCAGGAGAGAAATTGTATTGCACAAACATCTGTAGCTGTATCTCTTGGCTGAAGTGTTGTGTCTCATGTTACTGGACTGAGACCAACAATGAATGTATATGTTGCAGAAACGTGAGTCCTTCCTTTCAACTGCAAGGACAGTGCGCTTACCACCAGCAAAATACATTTCAAGACTCCTGTTATTTATATGCACCACTTATTACTTTGATCCAAGCTTAATAAATGAATGCACAAAGGGCTCACTACACTTAGGTTGATATAAAAAGTTTTTTTTTTAAATATACAGAATTTAATATTATAAAGTACAGGTTCCCTGTGGTGAGAAGGTCAGGCTTTATTAAAGTTACACATTTTGCTGGACAGGGTTTTGCTGTTCTGATTTTTCAAGATACAAAGTCTTCCCTGGGAGGCATCAATCAGTAGCAGTTTTCCTCCCTGCTGTTCCTTGCCAACCAGAGCTTGAGAAGGAGTCTGCTGCCATGGGTCCTAGTTTGAATCTCATTGCCTAAACTGCAACTTGGGGCTGCTGGAAAACAGCGTATTCTCTCAAGTCACATTCTCACCACTCTGTGAGAGGAACAGAAAATGTAACCCTGCAACGTTTATATACACACAAGGACTGACAGAAGCACATGTGTACACAGCCTGCTCTTATACTCCATGCGTACATATGGCAGAATTTCCGTTTTAGGTTAGATACGCTTGTGACATGTGTCTCTTGTATGTGTGTACACTGTCTGTCCTGGGACGTTTTCTCCCTCTTTTTGTTTCATACAACATTTGCCAGCCTGCTTGGTGTCATGCCAGCCCTGGCTTTGCATATTGTGTGAAGAAATGGCAACCATAAAAATAAAAAAGAGTGCAGTCTTCATGAGTATCTTCTTCATATGTAAAATATTGTTGCAATAATATATATGGGAAGTGGGGACCTATTCAAGAAATGTTTCTCTGTAGAACTCCAGAGGAAATGTGCTAAAAAACTGAAACATAGTAATTGTAACAAACGGAAAACCAGTCAACCATTAAGAATTTTTGTGAAAGGTTGATTTAAAAAAAAAAAACTATGATTTAACATGTAACTATGTGACACTACTATTACTGTTTGTACAAATTAATTAAGGGGCCTTTCTTCAAAATCATATATATTTTAAATTGGACACTTTTTGATATTTGATACATATTGACAGTGGTGACAGACAGAAACTTCATAAATGTTATTTTAGGTGGCCAATTGGTGTTCAGGAGGTTTAAAGCATTCATGATCCTTAAAACACTTCAAAGCTTTTAAATAATCGACTATAGAGCACTGAAGTGTTGATAAAAAAGGTAACCAAAGGTGTGTCTTAACAACTGCAAATTGAAAGTCAAGATGACCTACTTCTATGTAAACCCACCAAGCGTGTGTTCCACAGATAAAAAAAACTGTCAGCAACTAATCAAGGTTAACAAGAATGTAACTTGAGCCCGGAGAGAAATTGGAGGGAAAGTGAATACCTACATATTTTTAACTTTGTAAGAATTTCATAACAGTTTTTTTTTCCATTTTGGAAAAGAGAGGGCGATTGGCTACAAGTGTTAAACTTTTTAACAAAATGGAAAAAAAATAATTAATCTTATCAGCAACTAGCTTCCTCTCTGCTTACTCACCGCTGCACTTGGTGCTCCAAGGGTGATAACGCTTATTGGATAAGCAGCTCCCTCTGATGTCTGACAGAGTGGTAATTGGACTGTTTTCTGAAGAATACTGGGCCTTCTCACATGTTTTTTGTCTTTTGCCTCACATTATCTTTTCCAAAAATATCCACCCACTGAGAGATTCACCCCTATCTTACATTGTTTTGTTTTTCAAGAGGTTGGCTCCATTTTATTTCTCTCTCTCTTTCTCTCCCTGTCTTTGAGAGTTGGAGGAGCTGACTTTTTTTTTTTTGCTGGTTTTTCTTCACTTTTTGATTGAGTACATAATTTAGCTTAATTTCAGGGTTGTTTGACTTAGTAGTCTGTTTATCTTTTGGTCAGGGAGTAGTGGAAAAAGCTGTTGTGTTTCTGAAAGCAATTTTTTAATAATGTGAGATTCGCATAATAATAATAATGCAATGTTTTGATGATGTTTTTGTGCCACCGAGCCAGCTAGGTATGTTTGCTTCATTCTCAGTGAAGTGCAGGAGTGACACTACTAGCATTTTGGGAAAATCAACTAAAATGGTGTCCCTTGGACCTATTGAACTAAAATGTAAGCATTTTTAGTCTCTTTAGTCTCTCTCTGGAGATGTGAGGTGGCCTTTTTTTTTTTTTTAACTTCAAGCGTTTTAGGTTTTCCTGACTGAGTTCTGTTTCAGGTTAAACATGCTGAAGGTCATGTAAATTTGGTTTATGTGATCACAGTTATAATCTAAGGGTTTTATAATATACATGTTTTACGTTTTGGTTTCAGTGTTTTGCTTGCTTGCATTGGTAACAGGCTGGAGAGGAGGGTAGCGAGTGCACAGTGGCACAGCAGACCTAACCACAGGATTCCACTAGTCTGATATTTCTTCCTATATGAGGGACAGCCTGGAGGGCCGGAGTCTGATCTTATGGAAGCTGAGTTGCAATATTTGAGTAACCAACAGCCCCAAAATGATGCGAACATTGAGACTGCAGGTTGGAGCTCTGTGGCAGTGGAGGAGGCCGTCAGGCCAGGAGGGGGTGTTGTTGGAGCTCCCTGTTGGCAAAAACTGTGGGATTAGTTAACAAGAAGAGATATTCCATGACTTAGGGTGGCCATCAATACTCTCTAGAGGAATTTAATGAATTTATAGATAAAATGTGTTGAAAGCATGATCAGGATAGGTGTATTAGGATAGTCTCATTTCTACAAAACCTGGTGGGCTACACCTGCATTTAACTGCAATAAGAATGTGGTATGATTAGGGAAAGGGAGAACAGAAAGAAAAATGAATGCACATTAAAAATTGTACATTGGACTTGAGGAGCTACATGACAGCAGAGCACCTCTTATCAGGTCAGGTGCCTGGAGTAGATGTGTCACACTGTAAGTTTTATGAGCATTTCTGGGGCTGCTTTGGGGCAGAATTCTTGAATGTTCTGATGAGATATGTTCTGGGTATTTCTGATGGGGCTTATCAGTTTCCTGTTAATGCACAGCACTGTCTTGCTTGTGAAACAAGGGGGACTTATCACTTGTCTAGAGACCTATCTCTCTTTTGTGTTCAGATCACAAGGAACAGGGTATTTCTTTCATGCCTGGATATTGTCCAAAACCATACCCATAGCGGAGTTAAATAAAGTGCATTCTAAATGCAGTTTTCTCACCTGCTCTTTCTCTGTCTTGCTGTAATATGAATTTGACAAGAATTCCATTGAATTCTGTAAACTAAACTTTATATCATAATTGGATGGAATTTTGTGTTTCTGGGGACCGGCACTGTAATGTAGAGTGGAAGAAATGGTTATGGTTATAGCTACAGAGTGGATAAAGGGTACATGTAGAATGCTTAATTGGCTCCTGAATACTTTACTCCAGGTCTTGTGTAAGATAGACTGTATAATGTATTCATCTCAGGATGTAGATGAGCAAATGGGTTGTAATAGTGATCTGTGCTTGCAGGTTCTCCAGATCGGAGCTATCTGATCTGACTGTTGTCAACAGTTTAATAGTGACCCAAATACCTGCATCATGAAACAGCGATCTGCTGTAGTTTCCCATGTTTTACAAGTCTTTTACATCTAGCCATAAAATGGAGATTCCAACAACCAAATAGGATTTATGGTCTTCTCAGTAGGGCAGTACTGGGCAGAGTTCCTTCTGGAAGTAAAACCATCGATCATGCTTTAACTGAGAGTATGGACATAAGAATAGTCCAATTCTTATCCATCTACCTTACATCTATGCATAGGTGTCAGTAATGGCTAAAGAGTCAATAAGGGATATCGGGACAAATTTTCCAATTCAAAATTAAAGAAGTGCAAGAAGTAGATCCGCAGAAAACAGATGTGGGAGAAATGTACATGTATGTGTATGGGTGTCGTGAGGGGCTCAGCTGGCGAGCCATGGAGCTGCAGTGGTGATGGGGGCCAAGTCTTACACAGTGGTGTTTAACGTCCTGGGGAAGTCTGGGAACAGGTCCTCTGCTCCCCTGGTTTGCCCAGTTGCAAGAGAACACCCATTATTAAAAATTATACTTGACATTACTGGGTGAAAGCAAGCTTTACAATAGTTTAAGACCTTGGAACTCAGAGCAGTATGGGTGGAGAAGGAGTGGAATAACACCACACACAGAAGTGTACAATCAGTCAACAGAAAATCGACAATAAGGGAAATTACAGCATGGCAAAACCAGAGTGCACAGGCAGACAAAAACATTATTAACAAATACTGAGCTTGAGAGACAAGAGAGTTGATTGATTGTGCTTGATCACTCACTAGATGACCCAGGTGGAAGCCAACTGTGGTCTATTTCTGTGTCTCAAAAGTATTCACAGTCTGGAAGTCCTTGCATGGTGCTATGAACATGTCTTATGTACACGTGTTACTCAAAGAGTCTAGACACTGAATCTGGGAAAGGCATACACCGGATGTGCAAATCTGGTGCTCCTACAGCCTTAGTGATTAGGAATGAGAGGGTGTGAGGTCAGAGCTGGTTATAGCATGGCATTAACAAACACAGATGCCATGCAGATGCTCCCTTGTAAACATACCATTAATTGTAGTGTTGTGCAAATTAATCTTGCTCCCATATAGATTAAATCACAGACAAAAACTGCAGTTGGTGCTAAGTGGTCAGGATGGTGCAGCTGGGAGGGATGTGTGAACATTGCTGTAGTCAATAGTCTTTGTTGTATCTCCTATTTTTAACATTATGGTAGCATAGTCATAGTCAGATCAGAGAAAATAGAAGTATTCAAACAAAGAATACATTTCCAGGTCATGGGGTTTGACAGACAAAATAACTATATATTATATAAGCTAGAGCAGTATATAATATATAGAGAGAGTACAACCTCACATAATATTTGCAAAGAAGAATTTTACTGGTGATGGGATTTTAGTGGTAGCATAAATCTTTAAATGTGTAAGGTTACATCATTTGCAGGAATAAAATTTTCTCTTATTCAGAAAGGCTAGCTGGTCACCTGGTTAGCTAATTAGGTGGATACCTTGCCCTTAATTGCCTGGAGTTAAATTGTTGCATTTTTTTCTGTCTAATGCTTGTTAGGTAGTGAAGATAAGCTAGACACAGTCATAATTTTATGATTGACTTTAAAGACAAAATTACAGGATGATCCCAGCCAAATGAACTGCAAAAAATGTTTTCTAGTTTGCTGCTTGGTACGCCCTCTCAATAACACCCTCACTGTGGAAGTCAGCACTGGGACGCATGGATGATCCACTGGTTTTTTAAAAGTCGACATATTAAAAATACTCATTGGTACTCTGTATTAGCAGATACTCAAATCTGAGATCTTGTGCAGGGTAGAAAACATATTGTATTAGTGCACCCCTAATTACAATATCTGTGTTTTGTGACATTTGGCTGTACAGACACCCCTTCTGTGGGGGATGGAAGTGTTTCGCTTTGTCAGGCAGTCTTCTTGGGTTGTTGATTTGTATCCCCTGTAATGAAGTTGTCTGCCCAGCCCTTGGCCTTAGGGGAGGGAGCTGCATCATATTACATTGAATTATGGTTGATCTAATGTTTGTCCTAAGTGAATATATTTCCATTTTGCTCTCTATGGTACAAGACCAGCAATTTGATAACAAGGGGCAACTAGAGAGTGTTGAGATTGAGGATTTTTCGGAGGAAGCGAACCAAACACCCTCTCATGACAATGCAAAGCAAATCCTTGCCTATCCAATGTGGATCTTCAGGAATAATCAGCTGCTGGCTTGGTTGAGGCCTGAACACCTAGTTGCAAGTCCCACAGCTGCACCAAAAAATGGTGGAATGACAGGGTGTGCTACTGAAAGGCCCAATAAATGTTTCATAAAGACTTTCCACAAAGTACATTTGCGACATTATGTGAAAATGTCATGAAATGTTACGTTAAATTAAATGGTTCTCCGACATGGACTTACAGAATCTGGCTGTCCCTTCTTTTTCCCTGCGGGAGGCCCTAGAAGAGCGCCGCAGGACCCACCAGTGGCTTTGGGCTCGGGTAGGAGTTGAAGCTGGCCAAGATGAATCCATAGTGAGTTCAGCAGAATAGTTTAGTAGGTCAGGTTTTAGAAATAACACCCGAGGCTATGCACTGTTTGAGTTGTGCATATCAGTGAGTCATCTCACAGCGTTGATTTCCTTGCTTTGGGCCCCAACTCCAGAGGATGCCGGTAAAAAGCTTTGAGAGACTGTTCCAAGCATGAGGTCATCAGCCTCTCAGCGTATGAAGACCTGTTTCTAATGCTTTCAGAGCTAATGACCCAGCTTAGGGTTGTCCTAATTAGCCCAATTTAAACAGTCTGTCTTGACAGGGAAGGGATGGGGACAGCGTTTCCTGGCATTTTTGCTGGGTTATTCTTCTTGCAGACATGCACCAGAACAGATGTGTGAGGTATGCTGAGAGTGGTCTGAGCAGAGTAGGCGTGTGATGACATAAAGGATGTCTGCTAAAAAAGAAAATCATGTCCCACATAAGTTCCTCATGGCGTCTTGCATTGTAGGTCCTTAATGAACACATTAAAAACAGATCTGTTGACTCGGCGATTAAAATTGTAGATTTTTGGAGCAAAAAATAATGTTACAGGCCAAGGTACTCCCTGTTATTGTTCCTTTCACCCCTCAAAAGAGAATGAAGCACTTTGGGGGAGAGAGAGGCATTCTGGTCTGGATCATTATGGCAGTGAGACAGAAGTACCTGTCAGAAGTCATGTGGAGTATAAATGCCCAACTGTCCATTCATCCTACAGACATTTTAAATGCATGGTTATTTTTGACATGATAGATTATTTTTGGCATGACAGACTTTTGTTAAAACAGGCTATTTTTTCTATTCTGTCAAAGACTTTAGTGAAGTGAAACATGTAGGCACATTACCATGGATAGGTGTCTGTATAAAGTAAATGATACTTTTAAAACAGGGTGTGCAGCACACCTTTCCCTGATTACTCCTCAATTTCTTCATTGTAATGTAATGAATGAGCTAGGAATCTCCTAATCTGAAGCACCTAGTTCTGTAGGTCTTATTTTTTTATTTGATGATTGGATCTGGGATCCACTATTGCTTGAAAATAATTAAAACTCCAACCTTGACCATGTTTTCAGTCAAAATACAAGCCAACCTGCATCCCAACATCAGAGATTGCACCACACCACATCCTGCTCATGTCTCTCAGGTGTGTTCATGACTGATTGGTGAAAGTTAGTGCAGCAGCGTGACCGTTCTCTGACACTGGCCGTCTGCGCAGAGGTGAAAAATTTACTCCCCATTCCTTGAGCCAAGCACACTCCAGACACAGTGAGTGGATGTAGAATGAATCATCTCAGTGTCTCTGCTGTCTGCTTCCTCTAAACCCTCTTTATCTGTAGTGGCATCCCGACTGGATCACGACTGGATCAGACGAGCGCCAACGTAGGCGTCCCTTTGAGCCAGCTTGGCACCAAGTCACCAGAACACAGTGTGAACAGGCCGTCCTTTTGTCCATCTGTCTGTCTGCCTCTGCATTTTGTGCAGGAAAAGAAGGGCTGAGGGTTCTTCATTGTACCATGATTCAGGATGGAGTTTCCCTGGAATTTTGCACCAATCTGACAAAGGACGAGCCATGCTTTTTTGTGTAGAAAGGAATGCCAAGGTTTCATCAGCTCTTCATATTCTCTGGTGATGTTAAATCAGCAAGAATAGAGGACTAAAAGGGGAAGCAATGTTATGGTGCCTGACTTGAGCTAATTTCAAATATGTTTGATTAATTTTACCCATTGGTGATAATCTAGAGCAGGATGGGTTGACAGCCCCAAAGACCCCATGTATAAATTAACATTTAATAGATGAAGGACATGGTTTAAAGGGTCCGTTTTGAAATACTCCAGAACAAGTCAATAGAAGAGGGTAGCTTGAACATCTCATTCATCCATCCATTTATCCATTCATTCATTCATTCATCATTTAGTCAGTCAGTAATTTGGAGGGGACATGGGGGTGGGGGTGGCAATCAGGATTTGGTTAATGTTTGTACTACATCTCAACTCCATTTCCAGGTTGCAATTTGGGTCAGGCTAAGGTAGTTTGAAATTGTGTGGCCAGCATAAATATGCATTAAACTATCAGTGTTGCTTTACCCATTTGTGAATTTGAATTAAAATAATGCCATGTTTCACATCTGTATATATTGAATGTACCACATTGGAAGCTACTCTTGCAAGATAGATTTAGTTAGTAATTACAATTGGCATGTCTCCTTATTGCCTCTATTAGCTATGCTAATTTGATCATGCCCTGCAGAGAGCTTTTTAGCTTTCTAAGCACGGCCCCATCCCAGAACAGACGATTAAAATTCTGTTGACCCAATGGGACCTGCATTCCAAGGCCTTGTGTTCCACTTTCCCAGCAGCCTGTGCAAATGGCTTCTCCAGCAAACCATACACATGCTGTCTGTCCATCTCTCTGCAACTGCACAAAAGAACAGATCCACTTTGATACACACTCTGACAGATAGACAGGCAGAAACATTGACTGACAGGCAGGCTGACATATTTTGACTAAATCACATTTTCACTAAATCACACAATGGCTGCCACATTAGGGGC
Organism: Albula goreensis; assembly: GCA_022829145.1. NCBI lineage: Eukaryota > Metazoa > Chordata > Actinopteri > Albuliformes > Albulidae > Albula > Albula goreensis. The sequence goes on from CM040750.1 coordinate 19,242,195, forward strand.
AACTCTTATTGATTAATTGACTGAAAGCTGAATGAATTTATTAAAACAATATATAGCTATCAGTCTGTGCCATGGGTGGGTGAGGACATCTGAGTGCCTTATGTGCACTGATGGAAAAGGTTTAAAAATTCAGCTGCCACACTAAATAAATAGCCTCATGGTTGAAATAACCAGTTTGTGATGTTTTAAGCATTAATTGTGCTACCTGGTGATTCCCAGCAGATTCCTGCAGATTCTTGTGATTTAAAAAAAAAATGTTGAGTGTGAGACAAGAAGGAAAGAGCAAATTTGATTTCTCAATGACCTCAAAAGCATTCCGATGGGAATTTTAAAGAGCTGGACAGACAAAAGTTAATTTCTATTCAGTGTGTCTCTACCTTCTGTATTCTGTACATTTGATCTGTATATTTCTTCTACTGAATTCAGAAAGTAAGTTCTGCAATAACTCATTTTACACAACCCATGAGGTGGGGGATGATTTTTAAATCATCTTTATTGCCCAGTGGATTGTGCAACTATTGTGTGACCCATTACAAGTACTTTAAAACTAAAAACTGCAGAGAATAAAACTTTCTGAAGGTGTGTCTGATGGCACAGGTATCCATAATCCAAGGTTTAAGGGATGTATTGCACAGTGGTAATGTTATTAATCATTACAAGTAATCTAAGGGATTTTTAAATAAAAATGATGGGTCACTCAAGTAAACTCATCAGTCTGACCTCCCCTAGAGGGGTGTCTGCAGCATCATGAATTGAACAGGTTCACTCATATTCCTCTGACAGCATAGGTAATGTGTCATTTATTTTGCATCTCCTGTGAAAAATAGGGAAGGCCAGATGCCACAGATGACAGGTGGCTATTGTCTATGAGTATATACAGCAGATGGACAATATCACAGAGACACTGAGACACTTACCAGTTTGTGAATATCAAGTATCTAGTAAGGTGTAGGGCCACCCCTTCCATTCAGAACAGCTTCACTTTTTCTTGAGATACCTGTTTAGAATTGTATATAGTGGTATAATTATATATAGTGGTATATTACATGATATATTATATTACATCTGTCTGTCTGTCTGTGTATTTGTAAAGGACACCCAAGACTCCTGTTCTTTAAATGAGCTGCTTCACCCTGCCTCTGCACACTCATGCACATATAGTTCCACTGCTTTTTCCTTTGATCTCCAGCTCAACTTTCCCCATGTTAAGCAGAGCTATGAGATGCACACAGCTGGATAATATCTCAGGCGCCAGGCAGAAATAAGAGCCATTGATTCCACTTACTGACGTTTGATTCACTACTCACTCAAACAAGCATTATTTATCCATCCTCCTAAAGATACCTACATGTTAACTTACTCCTTGGTAAGGGGGCAGCATTCACATTCTTGTGGTACCACTGCCAAACTGTTGTCATGTCTACAGTGGTTGTGATAAATTAGTGATCTTTTAAACCCTATTTTGCCTACATGATAATTCCTTTTTATTTAGAGGTTTAGCCAAGAGAGCAGTTTACATATTTGCCAGCCAGCAAGGTGAAATTAGTTGCATGACAACAACTTATATATACAACATTGATGTTAGTAGCAAGTTGACCTCTCTAAATCATAACTATTAATGAGATGGAAACTTCCCATGGTTGAAAATTCATATTGTCTTTACCAAGGATTTAATAAAAAAAACTTGCCACCCAATGAAAACAGTGCTCTGGGATTGGATGGGAAAAAAGAATAATATTCAAGACTGGTAAGTGAATACAGTAAGTGTAAAGCTGAATTAGATTGTGACCAAGCCATAAAGTTAAACTATTGAGAGCAGAACATGGGTTTAAGTTTCTATAGCATGATATGAACAGACTTGACTGAAACTTGTAGTGTAAGATGAGCCCACACCTTTTGTGTATTTACTGGTACTGTAATGGTTTGTAATGGTAAACTGAGATACTTGCTTGTTACCTATCCTCTACCAATTTAAGTCCTGTCTACACAAGGTTGTGATTTCCTAGTCTTAACTAGCCATTGATCTGTTGGCAAACCATGCCTCTGAAGTTGTTTGGCATTATTTCAAAGAAATTGGAAGTTTGAGAGGGCAATAGTTATTTGAGACAGAAATGTGAAGCTAGTCATGTTTTTGCAATAAGAAACTATATATTTGAGTTTTGTGATTTAAAGTTTTTTTGGTTTTGGGTTCTATTAAACTGAAATAATATGAATGTGTTGGCTATCAGCCCTGACTCTCTTTTCATGATCTTTATTTATAAACACTCCAGCATCAGTGTCAGATTAAAAAATTAAGGCATATATCGACTCAGATTTTAACCAGATCAAAGGTCATGTGAGGCAATGAGGTAATACTCACCTGGGTGATGTGCTACAGGGGGTAATGAGGTAATGGTCTCCATGCTGGTTGCCTGGGGAGGGTGGCATACTTTCCTGCCTAGCAGGGGTGTATACTTGCACATGTGGGAGGGAGGGACAGAGGGAGAGGGAGCAATCTGTAAACAAACATACTTTATCAGTGCCAGGATTTGGCTTATTCTCTATACAAATCTGCTGATTAAACAGAATTACATAATGAGATACAGGCTAGGCAGTGGGGTGAAATTACTCTACCCTCCGTGTGAGAGAAAAGCAAAATAGCTACACAAACATTTTAATCATTTTGGCTGTTGAACCGTTATAAAGATCCGATGACACAGACGCTTGGTCCTGTTATGTCTGTAAGGCGTGTTTTCTACTGATAAGCAGTACCAATAATCCCAGCTCTCCCATAGGCAGAGCACTACAGCCATGATGTTGTTTTCATCACCTTGAGGCTGTGTCTAACCCTCTAACATTTGGCTCAGGCCTTACAAGTGTGCTGGACTAAATAAGACAGCTTTAGAGGTTCACTGAAAGGGGGATTTCACCTTGAGCGCTGTAATTTTCTTATTTGTGTTTTCATGAACAAGGCAGAATCATTTTCTGTTTGGCCTGTTTTCCTAACGAATCATACCTTGAGCCAGTCCATAAAGGTCAACCTTCCACGAATGCAGAACTTTTTTATTTGCCAGGCTGCAATCATAGTTTAAAATGATATTCATGCTTCCTTCAAATTATACAAAAGGGAACTGTTTTCTGCATGATTACACTTCAATTGTGGGTCAGCTAATATGTAACATTAGTAGGCCAATTTGGCAACATTTCACTGATGTAAACGTGTACTGCAAGTAAGCCTTCTGGGACCATTGGACAGATGAAACCTGTGTATTCCAATGTCTCTCCTATTTCTCCAGCTACTGATGGGGACCCTGGATGGGAAGCTGCTGCTTTTCAGAACCGACAGTGGGGCTGTTCTGACTTGACACTGGATCAATGCTTTGATTCCATGACCCAGGACCTGCTCTGCACTGACATTGGACATGCTGCCATCTGACTCTGGATCTGTTCTGACCTCACCCTGGACCTGTTATTACCTGAGCCTGGATCTGTTTTCTCATGACCTTGGACCTGCTTCCAAGTGACCAAAGAAACTGATATCACCTGAGAGGCTTTTTGTTTTCACACCCCATTTACTCTGTGAGCTAGGGTCAAAATGTAGAAATATTAGATTAGATTAGTCCTGAATTACCTGGATTCAAGTAAAAAAAACATTGGTATCCACACAAAACCACACACATGCGGACACACACACACACCCGCACACACATTATTCGAATGTACAGCATGCCATTCATTTAAACTGAACACTTCTTAGACTGCCATTCATGCTGAACACTTAAATAAAGATTACATACTTCTTTGTGTGACTTTTCTGAGTAAATTTGTGAGTACAAAGAAAAGAAATACTAAAATATGGGTTCATATGCAAATGTGAATGGCCTCCTAAAATCTCTTAAAATTACTGAAAACACTAAACACTGTCATCTGATGATCCATGTGAGATCATACTCTGCAACACCCATGCTGCAGTAAAAACACCCGATTGTTCCAGTGAGGAAAGGCCGAAGGTTTCTGGAAGAGGCCACAGCCGTAACATCATACTTGGCCGACCATGGCCTTTTTTGCATGCCTACAGTTATGTGTATTATATAGCATTAAATAATAAGGCAGGTTTATAACAAAAAATCCCTCATTCTGCTTGGTCCAGGCCCAAGGTTATCACACAGCAGGGGTTGCACTGTTGATGTGGAGACCATATGAGTCCATAACAAAGCTGAATGCAGCTCGGAATGTCGTCTTGGTGTTTTTAATAAAGGGCCCAGTGTGTTTTATGTACATATTGATATCTGTCCACATCTGCTGTGTCTTCTGTCCACCAATCTATCTCTACTCATCTATCTGCATTCCCATCTCTCTGTCCATACCGTGGGCAGCTGTCGGTTGTTCTCCTAGTGTCTGGGGCCTGTCCAGGTTTGACATATTCAAGGACTGGGTGTTCTTTTCTTGTTATGTGTAAGAGGCATTAAAGTGAAAGTTGCTGATGGTAGGGATATGAAGGAAAAGAGACAAGAGTACATGACTGCAAGGAAATAAATAATTGAAGGGAACGGTTGACAGGGGAGGAGAGCACGACAGGATGTGGAGTTATGACAAAGGGACAGTCTCAGTTCCAGAATCCAGGGTTGGCAGCAGATCACCATCAACAAAGTCTGTTCCCAAAGCATCTATTTTTGAAGCGTCTCTGTTTTTAATCAGGAAATAGGACACACATATCCTTGGCCTGTCTTACCGGTCTTATGTCTGAGATGACTCTGAGCTCTAATTCTTTCTTTGAACTCTTCAGTTTTTTTGGCAGGTTCCCTATTTTAATAAAGCAAAGTTTCAAAATTGTTTTGACGACTACATTTTTGCCTTATGAACGCCTGCACTTCATCTTGAAAATGCTGTCACAGGATGGCAGTTTAGCCTAACTGTTTTTATTGAGACTGAATCTTCCGCTACTATGTCCTCTCTCAGTGTCAATGTGTTTATGACTTTTTGAAAAACATTGTGAAATGTTTCAAGCTGTACTGGCCTGGTTCACAGTTGCAGAGGTCACAGCAAATGTTAAAAATGCACAGGGAAAAAAGGCTTTATTTCTATACTTACTAATACTTACAAATGTATTTCTCTGTGTACCTGTCAGCACCCTGTTGTAGGCTTTAATGTATGGAGGGTGAATCATTTAGTTTTTCCAGGTCTGTCAGTGTCTCAGCCTTTCTGGTCAGCTTACAGTTTGAATCTGTTATTATTGTTATCAGTCAAAGGAGCAAAGCTGCTTGAACCCTAATGGTTTTGTCTGATTTTTATTATTATTAGGGGTCCAAGCAGCAAAAATGTGTGTGTGTGTGTTGTGTGTGTGTGTGTGTGTGTGTATTAATGAACAGTTCATACAAACTGTACTTAACTGCAAAGATAAAGGAAGGTGTCAGAGTGTAAGTGCAGTACTCTATAAACACCTGAATAAATTATCCATCATTTGTTGTCAGTTGACCTTAGTTTGTTTAACCTTAATGGATGGATATCCAGATGACATGTAGCCATATCTAAGAGGCTTGTTTTCCATATATTTTTAATTATTGTTTTTACCTTTTTACTAGCAAAGTTGAACTGTGTTTGCTGATTCATGTATGGACTAGGCTTCACTATTTTTCACTGCAAATGCAAATTAATCACATTTTGCTTTTGTAATCAAAGGAACACAAAGTCAGCCCATGTGAGCCAAGTCAGCTCACAAAGCTATACGCACCAGGTGGGGTGGGAGAGATCAATAGAGAGCAATGAATCTGATGAGATTATCAGGATTACCTCCTATTTTTTCCCAGCTAATCCAATTGTTGCTTTGCCAATGTAGACTTCTGGCAATGACCCTGCACACTGTCTATAAAATCTGCATAACTATCTATAACCTTAAAATTATTCCACTAGAAAAATTCTTTAAATTAAAAACCCGAGTCATGTGCTTTAGAATTCATTTCAGACTGTATAAACCAAATTTATGGAATTATTATTTTTTCATGTACAAAATAGCACATGTATCACTTATAATGCTTTTTATTTACAAGTTTTTATAGCGATTGGTAATCACATGGAATGATCAGAAGAAATTGAAAAACACCTTTAAATTTGAAAGGCCATTGGCTTTGCTGTTCATTTGTGACACAAATGATATCATAAAACAGAGAGACCACAGAACAAACAGCTGAACTTAGTTTCCCAGTGAGAACAGGAATCCTTTATTTCTCAAATTTTTGATGAAATAAACCAGTCAGCATCTCATCCACAGTCAGAATCTCATCCACAGTCAGTAGGAGTAATTGCAAAATAATATTCATCTTGAACAAAAATAGATTAGTTTTACTTGAAGTGCTGGTATGGAGAACACACAATATTGAAGAAATCTATGACTTTCTAAAGTACTCTATAGTACTTTCTATAGTACTGTCTTGCAGGAAATGGCAAAAATATTTAGCTTAATTTAATTTAAAAAATAAAGAGAATTGACCTGGGTTTGGGCAACATCAGTTATCTGGTTATGTACTTTTTTAATGTTTCCTTTTTAGTTCTATGTTACTTTTTCCCATCAGTTTTGAATTGACTGTTGTGCTTCTCAATGCTTTTTTGCAGTTAGTTTAGGAGCAGGCCTTGCAATTCATCTTGGCTTTTAATTTTCCTACTGTTGCAAGTATTTTTAACACTATTCAAGTCAGGGCTGTTTTTAATACTTAAGCACTCCAAGGGTATGTGCTTTAGCTACTAGTGTAAGCATGCTATGCTGACCACTCTAAATGTTATACTATGCTGAGTGTTAAAATGCAAAAATCAGTAAATGTATATAATTTACACCTTTGCTGTCTCATTTTGCTGATAGTATTCACCTTCAAATAGCCCCTGCAATAGCAGAATTTTGTGTTCTCATCTCATGGGCCTTCTTGCTTTTCTTGTCACCAGTACTCATGGTTATTTGAATGCTTTTATTAAGACAGCTGGCCCTGATTCAGTATGAGCTAAGTCAGTTGCTGTCTTTTATCATAACCTTGTACTCTGGTTGCGTATTACTAATGGCTGAACAAGTCTAAGAGCCTTGTGTGGGTTTGGGGTTGGGTGGAGGGCAGGGTCAGGGTGAAAGGAGGAGGAGGAGGAAAGGAACTATTCTGGACCCTATGGGCCTCCTTGTACAAGTAGTGGGGTGGGATGTAGCAGAGGTGGGTGGTATTTAGCAGACGGGTAGGATTTAAAAGTGTTTGTTTCTTTCCTCCTCATAGTAATCCTTACAGGGATCAAAGACATTGCTTTAGTTATGTAGGATCTGTGAGTATTTGGAGGTTTGGATAGAAATATGAACTTAAGGTTGAGGGGCAAAGATGTAATCCCAGTCATTAATCATATGCACCTGCTGAACTGGTATCAGGACACAAGAATGTTTTGTACTAAGAACAGACTTTTCAGTCAATGTAGGCACCTCATCTGTCAGTCTCAAGGTTGTCCAATACGATGTCAAGCTTGGCACAAGACTGTATACTCCACTATGTCAGTTAGAAGTATCGTAATCTAATATTCATCTGTACATCCTTATTCTGCGGAATTTGACATGAAATAGTTTATGCAATCCATTAAAAAAACCTCAACCCCTTCTGAGCTTAAAGACATTTAAGCTTGACCAATACCTCCTTTTGTCTGATAATTTCTGTAATTAATTTCTCTCCCATTTTTACCATTCTTGGGGAGTTTCTCGATATTAGTTGCATGAAATTGAGCTCAGTACTCTACATGTGCTAAACTTTGTTACGAAGTTTAGATATATACTCCTCCCTCTTTAAATATATTTGCTTTTATGTGATGCGACATTTGGACCTGTCCACCTGTATGTCCTGTTGGAAAGGTAGCCACACTTATGAGTTAATTCAATGGTTTTTGATTAAGGATAATACTGGATCTAAGGATGTACTGTCTTTATATACTTTTGTCATCATATGTAGGATGATAAAGATATTCCTGGAGTTTTGAGTAGTTTAGATTATATATTATGTTATAAAATAGAATGGTGCTTAACTTTTAAACTGGTTCATAACTTTCTTTGAGGTCAGGTTCCATAATCATTTGACTTTTTGTGTCCACAGACTGTGTACTTTGAATAAATTCTCCTGAAAATCTGAATAGTATGTACGTTAGAAAGATGTTTTAAAGAGGTCACATGAACTCTGAGTTCAGTAACAACAAACTGCTGGTTCTGCTCCATTTGGTTCAACTTACTAATATCCTGGTATTATATGGTAGCGCCGCTCTTTTGTGGTGTCATTGGATATTGAGTGTATGTGATTCATATTATCTGTATGTGCAGATGTGTCCCTGAGCACATCATTCTCTGGTACAGGGGTGCAATGGCTGAGTTAGAGCCATGCCATGACTCTAGGCTGTAGTGTTCTTAGGACTACAGGAAATTATGAAAATTATATAAATTAATTAAGGATTGGTATTTATTCGTCTTTATCTCTTATCCATGGAATTCTTGAGTTCAGCAGTTCTCCCCTCCAAAAATGTAAAAAAAGAACATTTCACCTCATACCGGAAAAAGGCTGTTTGTGATCACATTGAGTCAGCTATAGTTCAGCCATTAAATTGTTTCAGCTGGAAAAATGACATAAAATACTGAAAGTGCTGAATCCTGAACACTATATTTCACCACACTGTGAAGAGCACCAGGCAGACCTTTGTTACAGTATAGGAAAATATGAGTGGAATTACATCTTATTTACAGCTTGTACTGCACTGACTACATTTAAAAAAACTTTCTACTCTTACATGCTTTTTTACTTTGGAGGTTAATCACATTGATTAATTAGAATCCAGAAAGCAAGGTTTGAGCTGTACATCATGTGACATTATTTTATTTAATTGTTTTGTTCTTCTTTTATCAAATACACCCTTGTTTATATAAAAATACATAATAGGCAAAAAATGCAGTGAGATCATGTGTTGAAATTCAGTTGATCTTCTAACTGGTTACTGTTTCGGCTGTTTGTGTTTGCAGTCTGACTCATTCTCGGTGTTTAGAAACTTATCCTCCCAGATTCACCCTTGTTCTCCTCAATCAACGACAAGTGTGTGTTTTCAGCAAAAGATCGGTTCAAGATGGCATCATAACCTGTGGACTGAATTGGACTGAAGCTTAGAATTCCTTGTGCCTATAATATCTCTTGTATCCCTTTAGAGTAGTTAAGGAACATGAGTAATTAAAATGACTTCCTTCTGGATGACAGTCTCTCTGTTTAATTTGAATTAAAATACGTAAGACTAAATCACCCCTCCTTCAATGAGGGAATGTCCTAAGAGAAACACTAAAATAGAATAAAGATCATCTCAGCACCCCAGAAATACAGCTACATTTTTTCTGAGTGAAATACAAACAAAATGGAGGATTCATACATTTAAAACAGCTTTTTCTTAAGCAAATTGGGGCATTTTATATTTTAAATTCAAATAACAAATTGCTTTGCAGACTGATCCAATGACACAAAAATATATGACTATACTCCGGTGAGTCTTTGGATTATGGGAGGAACCACATCCACTCACACAGGGAATGTTGGCTGGAGCACTGCAGTATTGTTGCTTCATCCCTTGGACTTCTGTTTGAGCCAGCAAAATCTGGGCCTCCCAGGAAGACGCCCGCGCATACACACACGTATACACATGTGCAGCAGTCCAGATGCAAGTGGTGTCGGAAAAGGCTGTTAGAATCGCTTGAACTTTTCACAAGTATTTATCAGAAATTGAGGGCAGAAACAAGCTGCAGACAGGGAAAGTTGGGCGGACACGGTGTGACCTTGTGTCCTTTGTTTGACGGCGTGATATGAAACGGACGGAAGGCGATTCCGGTTACTCTGGGACAGCTCCTCCCCTGTCTGTCTGTGAACAGCATGTGCACTGTATGAGTTAGGCCCTGCAGGAGCTGTCTGCTCTGTTATTACAGATAGTTTAACTTATATCTTATACAATTACAAAGGGTCCCTAACTGAGGCAATTTACAATGCTTGCAGTGGAAGTTTTCCATTGAGCAACAGAAGTAACATACCATGCTGTTAGAGAGAGATTCCAAATGCTGGTCCAGGAGAGCCACAGTCTGGAGTCTCCTGATGTCTATTGTTATATCATTTATCAATTACACTGCTGGGTTAGACAATGAACTTAATTCCCTTAGGGTCTGACTTCTAAATGGATTGCTGATTTTAAGGTTTAAATAAATCAGCTCACACTATGGCTCTCGAGGACCCGTGGGACCTTCTGTACGGAATTAAAATTAAGTAAATCAGCAACTTCTCTCAATGCACATGCCCTTCAATCGGTGAAAGAAAAGTAGTTCCTCATGCTGACCATCCACTTGAGGTCACTTTATAAATCTACACAAGGGGAGATTCCCTCCACTTATCTTTGCAGAGTCAAAGACACCAGTTTACACATGAATCTGAGGGAGCTAATATTAGCTCTTTTGAATTTTGTGGGCTGTGGGTTGAACCCAACAGCCACCTACCCCATTAACCTGGTGCTGTGACCTGGATAATATAACTGATGCCTATCAGTCTGCCAAGGTGGGAGTTTTTCTGTGGGAGTTTACCATGGAGAATGCAACAGAATATAGAGACATGAGTTAGCACATGAATGCCTGCTACACAACACAACAACTCTCGTGGAGAAACAATAGCCATGTGATTAATACCCAGGGCTGGGCTCCTCGGCCTTCAGCCTGCTGGGGCAAATGCAGCTGCAGCTGTGAGAAGAAGCTAGAGAGGACTACAGCGGAAATCTCACAGTAAACCTTACACCATTACATTGAGTGTTGAGAAACACTGAGAGCATCAAGGTTTTCTTCATTATGCTTGGAAGAGGGTGAACCTCTCTGAGTGAACTCTAACACTGGCTTTTTCATGTGCTTGTCTGTGATATGTTTCAGTTTTCACTTGTGTCAGACAGCTTGTTCTACAGAATCACACTGTGATCTGTGTGTTCTTGTTGAGTCATTGTCCAAAGGAAGCTGCTAGTTCTCCAGGTAGCTGTTAAAGAACAAATTGTTACGACTCCCTAAAAATGAAAATGTCCAAGGAAAAATATTTTGAGGTGGAACACATGCGGACAAGAGTAAAGAGCTGAACATTTCCTCTGGTGTATTTTTATTGAGCAAACAGCTGTCCTAAGAAAGGACAAGTCAGGTTCATCGTGAAAATATTTTCCTGGTAAAATATACATATTATATGTAAAACATTTATTTCAGCTCTGACTTTAAATATTTCTGAAATTATAATTTTTAAACATTAAATGAAACATTTTTATTAGAGTCTGAAAGAGTTGGGCCAGAGTATTTTCCATTGAAGACAGCTGGGCCCAGATTCTTGAATGGCATCTGTAAAAAATTGTACAAGTCTACAGCCTGCCGATAATACTGTGCATACTGTATACTCACTGCATTATGTCATTGGGACATTTGAACCCATGAACCTTATTCCCAATAATCACTTTGCCATTGTCGATGAAAGTGAATAGCCAGTCCTGCTCTCTCATGCCACATAACTGTTTTGTTAGACTAATTCCATCAGATGCTATAACTTCAGTGAAGTCCAATGAGTTTGCACTGTCAGGGTAACATTAACATTTACAAAATACTGGGCCTTCACGTGGCTCACACTGAATGCATTCCTTTGGGAAGCAGATATGAGCCCTGTGACTGGAGGTTTCAAGTCCCAGCCACACCATCACTGGCTTTGGCCAAAGGTCTGCAATGGCCCGGCCTCACTGTGAAAAGATAGGGGTTCAGCCAGTTAAGGTCATTTGTCCTGTTTCCCTCTGGTGGTGTATCCACAGTGTGGAAAGAAGCAAGAGCTTGTTGTCATGTGAACTGGAGAATAGCTGCCTTCATCAAAATGGTAGGACAGGATTGTTGCAAGAGGCTGGTAAGTTTGGCTGAGTTTAGGTAGGATAAATGATTTTTAGGAGTGAAAAAATCTAAAAAAAATATATATATGACAAAAAATATCTAAATATTTACAAAGTGTTAGTGTGTCTTGTGATGGTCAGTGACTACTGATCACAACATAGATGCAAGTTGTGCAATTTGCTTGTGAATAATTTGATCTATATCAATAAAAATGACAGCAGAATCAATCACGTGACCATAATTTCTGCTGTGCCCTAATCCTATTTATTACTATTACTATCCCTAATATACTATTAATTCCCCGTGCACTTGATTTTTGTGTGGAGGATGATGGTGGGGGAGTGCACGTGCAGAGTGACAGCCGTGCACCAAAAGGCTTGTGTAACCCCTGGTCAAAGGGGGAGCAAAGGAGGAACAGTCAGGAATGTCTGTAAACAGCCAACAGGGTTGTGTTTCATGACTGTGGGGCCTTGCACTGAGAGAAACTGTCATAAATTATCAGTGAGGGACGGGAAAAGCCAGAGGGATCATGACGTTCACAGTCTAGGGGGTAAACAAACTGAGCTGTCAAACCCCCTGCTGTATGTATATATTTGCCCCGCTTGCTGTTTTCGTCTTAAAGGACATGATGGATGCCAAGATTAAGTGCAGATGTGTAATAAGGAGAACAAGGCGTGAAAGTCTAAGTGTTTCTTTCAGGGGTCATCCAAGCCCCTGAGCACTGGATGGGGGGTTGACTGTTCCACTGGACTCCCGCTGAAACAGGAATCCATGGGTCTTCTGGGTGGGGAAGTCATTTAGCACCAGAGAGTTGCGAGTTCAAGTCCTGGGCATGACATCTGAAAAAGATACTTTACCTTAGTTGCTCCAGAAGACTCAGCTGCATTAAATGATAACTAAAGGATTGGGTTGGTATGCCCCCAGATAAGGGTGCCTACACAATAAATAGTGTTAAGCAAAGCACTGGAAATGTGTTGAGTGCCAGCATCTCTTCTTTGGATTAGTGCATATGGAAATACTAAACAGATTCACTTCACCCTGAATCCAAACTTTTTCTTCTAAATACAAGTTTTGTGCTGTTTGTTTTGGTCCCACCAAACTATCTCATGTGCTATCTATAAACAATCAGATACATGCCTCCACCCACTATTGCCCCCTCTCCCAGAGTTCCATGCTGACATCACTCTAGTATGGGGTGTCGAATGGGACATAAGATGCATTCATTTTTCAATGTGTTTTTAAAATTGGTCTGTCCTTATTGTTTTCCAATGTTTCACATATTTGCCTAATGTGCCATAAGAAATTGAACTTTTAGTATTTTAGTATTTAGTATTTGAGTATCTCATGTGACTTTGTTTATTTAAAATGTATACCACATCAATTGAACTTTGAATTGTTATGTAATATATATGTGAAATGATATATTTACAAATATATTTTAACTGTCAGCCAACCACTCCCTCCCCCACCACCACAAAAAAATATGTATCCAGTGCTATACAGTATATGAGCAAAAATGGACGCCCAGTTGTTTGTTATATTTCAGTTATAGAAAAATTATATACCTGTTTTATTATATGTAGTTGACTTTTGCCCAACACAAATCCATATTTCATGCTGACCTTTTCTAATGAGGAATTCTAATCATGGCTGGGAAGATTTCTTGGTTCCTCATGCCATATTCCATGAAAACTCTTGGAGAAGCTACTTTTTTGGGATAAATGGACCAATGTAATTAGATGAACATGCCAGCGTTTATTTATTTGTGAACAGAAAAATGGTCTACTCTCCTCTCATGGACCAATATTAAGTATGGTTCATTTTCGTCCATGAAATAGACTAGCCTGACTTTTATTCAGTTTCAACTTTTTAAATGACATTAAGAAATGAAGTTTATTTTGAATTGACATTTTGGTATTAAATATTGTACTATGGTCTTCAGTGTATTTCTACATGACACTCATCTATGAGCCAGTAAATGTTTTCCACACAGCAACCCTAATATGCATAATAAAGGCATCCCTAATCTAACTAACCAGAGGCAAATCTCTTGTGGATGACAGTGGGTAACCTGTAGGTGCCTGGTGAATAGCTTGAGGGCACTCATGAAACTTTTGCACAGGGAATTCTGGCCTAAATAAATGGTAGGAAGAAACCAGTTGTGTCCTACTGCTGTGAACTCCATAATCACCTAAACAAAGTCTCAATGTTTGTGCTGTTTAGGGCTAAAGCACTTGGTCTGTGTCCATGACTCATGTGTTTGCCAAAGGAGCCACACTGGGCACTATTTCATCTTTCATTTTTTTCAGTTGTATCATTATGCAGAGTTTCTGTTTCAGTAAATCCAGATTAAGAAATAGAAGATATGAGATTGTATCACAACTGCAGGGCTATTAGCAGGTCCACTGCCTGTTTTTGCAGGCAGCTGGATCAATGCTGCTATGAATTCTATGAACTTTTTTTTGGTTTTGGATACAAGAGTTTAGCTTTCACAGATATTTTTTTTTTTTCACAAGGAGATATTTCATATTGGAAACAGTTTTATATTTTACTTTTTTATTCCATAACTGAATGTATTCATCCAAAAATGTACATACTATATGTATTTCCAAAAGAAAAGTTATAAATCTCTGTTGCTCTTTGATGCAAGCATAAAAGCCAGATGTTTTTGACCATAAATGATTTGCCCGAAATTTTCTTTAGAGGCTCACTTTAACTTGGCATAATATATAATTAAAATCTGTGTAATTAATAGCTGCCACTGAATTTCAAAACTATGTATGCTGATAAGCACGATGAAAATGTATATTTATTAAAGAAAGGTATGTGTAATGGCAGCATGTGGTAAAGTAGCTTGAGCAGACACTCTGCCAGGAGCAGAAATAGCTGGGGATTTGCAGTACTTTGCAGATCTCTCTAACTGTGTCTCTTCTAGAAGGTTTGGCTTCTCTGCAAGTTGTTAGTTTATGTACAGAGATTTCATTCCATTTATGATTGGGAGGCAAGACCTTTTTGTATATCAAACAACACTTCATTTACATTACTCCTCTCCAAAGGAAGAAATAGGTCAGCCAACTGTTTTGAACAGAAAAACTCCACACCCTTAATTCATATTGAAAAATATGTCCAGAGTGGCTGCAACTGGGGGGCAGAATAGTGTTTTGGGATGCAATCTACAAGAATAAGAGTAATAAGTCATAAGAAGATGACTGTTGTATGTGTGTAGTGACACGCCAAACTGGTGATACAGTTTGTGCTGAGAGACAAGCCAAAGACTGATTGGAAGAACATTATTCAGCATCAAACTGAAGCATCTAAAGAAAACAAGGTAAGAAATAATTTATGAAAAACAGGGCGAACATAAATCTTCCATTTTCAACACAGGCATTTTGCTTGATTTTAAAACATTCCATGTACGATATTCACTTATGGTCAAAGGATCATCAGTAAATCTGCATTCTATGCTTATTTAATTCCTAGCACACTGACTCTCTCTAAACAAAATGGAAAGTTACAATATTATCAAGATGTATATTGTTCACTGTGTGTTTTTTTTTTGCATTCCTGTGTTTTTATGTGTATGATTAGGGCATGCTGGGCAGGCCAAAGTAACTGTGTGTATACAATGTCTCAAAATTATGTTTAAGAGACAAAGTAGCAGTGCAGCTGTAGATCTGTACAATGCTGCAGGTGATTAGGGCAGTGCTACTAGTGATATCTGCGCAGTGCCGCTGAAGATCTGCACAGTGCCGCTGTAGGTCTGCACAGTGCTGCTGAAAAGCTGCAAAGTGCCGCTGTAGATCTGCGCAGTGCTGCTGTAGATCTGCGCAGTGCTGCTGAAGAGCTGCACAGTGCCGCTGTAGATCTGCGCAGTGCTGCTGAAGAGCTGCACAGTGCCGCTGTAGGTCTGCGCAGTGCTGCTGAAGAGCTGCACAGTGCCGCTGCACCTCCTGTGCCCAGGGACCCCAGGCAGGAGCTCCTCCTCCACTCTGCTAAGCTGCACAGCACAGAGCCCTCTGCTTCACTCTCTCTGACTCAAATCCCTCCATTTCCCTCCCTTTCTGTTTGCTTTTCACTAGTACTTTGTACTGTCTCTTCATCTCTTCTTCTTTGCACAAATAGTTAGCGCAGTCTTTTAAGTTCTTTTTTTCTACAACTTCCTACCCGTTTATATTCTTTCTCATTGCTTCAACTTTCACTTTTTCATTGTGCTTACTCCATTCAACTTTTCAATATCATCTCTCTAACTTCAGTTCTGTCTTTTTCCATGTATACTTTGAATAAACAACATTCTGATTAATACAAAATAAATGGGTGGTAAGGCAAGAAACCAGCAAGGTTTACGTTTGTTGGTGAGTCACGCCACTGTAGTGGACTAAAGTTATCATGAGTACATTTTCTGCCTCATACATTAATTCAAGGAGTCTAATTAAAGAAAAATCTATTGTCTGTATTGCCTTTATTGTTTGCATCTGCAGTGTGATTGGATGGTGTATATGTAGTGGTGTAAAAAATTAGTTGAGAAAACATTTTGCACTTCCAGGAACTGTTATATCTTTGGTCATTTTGATGGACGAAGGCTGGACCACTGGGGAAACCAAACGGCAGTTTCAATAGCCTGGTGTTTCATCTCCTACAATGGGTTCCAGCTTTAGATTAATATGCACTAACCTTGCACTTTAGCTTTCCACCAGTAGACATGCTCCTGGAGTCCGAACTCAAATGTAGTCAAATTTAGAGGCATGTGAGTACTGCGTCATAGTTTATGTAGCTGGCTATGATCAAGGTCATGCATACAGAAGTAGCTATAGCACCTCCACCAAATGAGAAACAGAGCTATGATGTCACTAGCTGTCTTTCAGAGGCACTGAGGTGTCCCCCATTGATAAATCTGGAGATGTTCTGAGTAATTGTTTTACTAAAAGTAAAGGAGGGGGTTCTTGAAAAAGGTCTCTCTCACATGCACATATGCTATATAAAGGGCCAAAGAAAGGAAATAAGAAAGGGATGAGACTGAATGTGCTTTATTAAGCCTGGGGCAAATGGATTTATTCTGTGACTGTTTGTGAGGTCCTATCTCTGTTCCTGCAATAAATAATTGCCTCCCAATTTAAATTTGATACAGTGGTGTAAGTTTTTTCTTTAGTTGCCGTTTTTCACTTGTCTAAAAGCACTTAGCTGAATCATACAACCATATATTGTCTATTGTCTTTTATGATTGGAATCATCTCTAAGTGAAAAGTGATATTGAGGTATTTAAAAAATCTTATCCAATGACTTAAGTGGAACAAATGAAAATGAAATAGTAAAAGATTAACCACTGGCCCAAAGCAACAACAAAAGAGTGTAAAATTACTGAGTAATGATGGGATTGTGTGAAACACATTCTTTTTCTGTGTGTCTCTGGCAGGACACTGCCGAACACAAGCCTGGATCTGATTAGGGAGAAATTACTCTTCAGTAATAAAAAAAAATACAAATGCCGATGGAAAAAAATAGAGGAGCTAAAAGTGAAAGGCACTATAATTATGATTATGCAACATTACCAGTTTATTTCAATTTATCCAGCAATGAGCAGGTAAAAAGAATGGTCTCAATCATCAAAGGGCTATGTGTTTGTAAGAGTAGCAACCGTAGGCATTCATGACATTCACATGCACACACACACTGTGTAGTAGCTAATGGAACCACCACCAACAAAATGGGTTGTAATGGGTTGTAAATCCAGGAAAAAGTGGTTTCCAACTTTATTTCATGGGTACTGTGGAACACAGATGTGATACATTGCTGAAATTGTGATGTGAAGTAATTCTAATGTATTAAAAGGTGGTGCTGGCATACCCACAATGATCAGTGGAGAATGTCATTTTAATACCAATAAAGCAAGGTGAATGCCAACAGATGAAGATAATTAAAATAGCTTTACTCCAGTACAGATCCTCTCCAGTTTTATTATTTATGCTGGCCTATGGAAATATCAACCTTTCATATTGGGTTGTTTGTATATGTTTATATATGTTGTATATAATCAACGCTTAATTTCTTTTCATATTGACTTCCAGGCAGCTGTAATAGAGACCACATGTATAAGTCATAAAACCATTAAACTGTCCATAAAATTCAGTACCAATCGCATTTAAATTTGTCCAGTGTCAAATGAATGGTGACAATCAAGTCATCCTTGCTTCTAATTCACTGTAGATCCTCTCACTGAACTGTGAAACTTGCATGAATTTTGTTGGAATAACCCAAGCTGGATATAAATATTACAAAAAAAATGTCATCAGTTTTATACCTCACTCGAGGTATAAAATTCTGTTTTGCTTCATTTGTTTTGCACAATACGCATCTAATTTAATCCAAACCTCAGTTCATGATGAGATATCATCCTTGAGGTTGAGAGTCATTCTAATAAGATTCTCTGTAGCCTCCTTGTTCTTCTTTGTTCTACATTCCACAGACAGTGAAATGGATTTAGACAATCTTAATGTAATGTGGTTTATCAAAGACAGCTAAGGAGTCATGCAGAATCTTCCCAATGATAGCACTGCAAATTCATCATAACGGTGTGCTGCTACAAGCTAAAAGCATGACTGGCTAACGGTTTTATTGCCATTAGGAAGTCTGATGAATAACACAATTCTTTCTATCTCTGTCTCCCGCTCTCTCTCTCTCTCTCTCTCTCTCTCTCTCACATCCCTTTTAATCAGGCTGCTCTCTGAAATGTTCAGAGTGACTCAACTACTCGTAAAAGCAATGGAAGTAAAACAAAACTAACCAAAAATATTCTCTCTAAACCCCATTACTCTATCTTCTTAGTGCAACTGTCATTAGTCACTTTCCCTCCCTTCTTTCAAAGGCACAATCACAGGGTAAAAGCAGTGACGTATTACTTGCTGACAGCTGACCCTGCTGCAGATGATGCCACTGCTGGTGGCAGTGAGCATGAGAGAATGTTTTTCCAACCCACAGGAGCTGACAGGTTCATATCACAACTGTTGATACATCCAAGTCCTCACACAGTTAAAGTAGCAATGTTGAATTCTTCTGTTTATTTTCCGAATCGTATTTTCACAGTTTTTAATTATTTCCCTTGATGAATAAGTAAATGCAGGTAGGACATCATTCCTAAGTGTACTATGTCTAGGGCTCAGGCACAAGCTGGACCAGCTGGGCAACCAAATGGCCAGCTCAGAACATCTGTTTTACTCTCACACAAGTTGTTAAAGGAAATGATGCAAAACTGTCTCCCCGGAGTCCATAAGTAGAATCTTGGTTGGTCATCAGCAAGCAGCCTTTCACCACTGAACCAGCCAGAGAGCTGGGGGTAACTTAGACCTTTTACATGAATGCTTAGACATGCAAAAAACTACCAATGTAGACTGACTTTGTAAGAGTTGAAACAACAGCAAAAGGATTTTACCTAAAATTCAATATTATTTGATGTTAAACATGAATGAAACCTTGAGATTGAAATGTTTGGGATTTCAGAGGGTAGCTAGCCAGCAGGTTGCTTCCTTGGCAGAGCTAAATTACTTTTTAACTACATGCTATCTGAACTAACCTATTTTTTATTTTATCTAAATTTTGGTTATGACTGTATAATTGTAAATGACAGGTGGCTTGAGATTGGAATGGACAACAATATGATTTAAATTGGAATATTTTAAGCACTTATAAAAATATTAATGAACAACCGAAAATGAGATAATTTGAATTGAGGTGAATGGTGCCATGGGATTGTGTTTACATCAAATTGCATTCCTTTTTTTTTGATCTTTTTATCCAAGGTGGCTTACAGTTGATTAGGCTAACCAGGGGACAATCCCTCTTGGGGGCAATGTGGGGTTAAGGGCCTTGCTCAAGAGCCCAACAGCAATGGTGCTCTTGCTGTGGCTAGACTGGGGCTTGAGCCACCAGCCTCAGGGGTCCCAGTCATGTACCTTAGCCACTAGACTACAGGCTGCCCCTAGTGTTTACCTTTAGAACTGCATAAAGACTGAAGTGTTTTCTGGTGTCTTCAGAACTTTTCAGAGACTGATGTAAATTATATAGAATATCTTCTTGTAAATTGTATTAAGGTGGAAAGTTCTATTAGGGCTTGAACAGAGGTGACAATAATGAACAGTATTGTGAAAACACAGTTTACATGCATCTACCTTTAGGGATCATTTGAGCTTCGGTATGCGCTAGACAAACAATCATAATGTACATTCAGCATTCTCCAATACAATTTAGAGGAAGCAACAGAACTATTCTAGAAATAATCCAAGGACATTTACAGAGCTCATACTTACTGTTGGAAAACATTTATTAACATATGGGAAAACTATATCCTTTTATTTCTAAAGAAATTCAGTAATACTGTTTTTCTCCAAAACATAGATGTCAAAGTTATTGGCACCCCTACAGTTGATTTTACATAAAATGAACCTTCTGCAACAGAATTATTCTTATTTGTTGATACTGCTACTTATTTTGGGTTTTGTTTAACATTACACTCTCAGTTAGGCCGTGGTTGTGACAGCCTTCCAATGTGTGCCAAACAGAAGGTCATTTCCAGTGCTCAGGCAGAATGGATCTACTAAACAAACTTATTATCATATTAAGGACTTGATGTATAGCTTGGCAGATCCTCCTACTCTTTCTTTTTTCCTGCTCCCTACATCTCATGCCAAATGTTCTGATATGTAAATACAGTTAGAAGCCTGTAGACAAGCTGTAACACAGCAATGTTAAAAAGCCATTAATAATTGCAACAAAAAACAAATAAAATGGTGGGTGGATGGGGTTGATTCACTTGCCATGAGACATAAATGCATTTGTGTCCAAGAACAGGTGATGCTGTGAACGGAGGGACCATGGACAGGTTTCCAATCCATTGCAGGGACTGACAGACAGACAGACACTTATGCATGCTCCCACACAGGGAATTGCCCCGTTATCCCATGGTCAATTTATGTGGAAAGTCCAGTCCGCCTGACTTACATGTCGTTGGACCATGGGAGGAAACCATGGGGTATGATATTTGTACAATGTCAGCACAAGCAATGTATCTTAATTTTACAACTCATATGGTATGCGCCTTACAACGCGGCCATTAAACATGGACCACACAGTTTGATGTGACTGACACCCGTTTAACATTCTTCGGCTAAGTACCACTTGACTATCATAGTTATTTGTTCTTTTAAAAAATACTGTGCAGTTTAAAGGCAGAACACACTATGAAGAGTAGCACTGCAGTTATGGTACTAGAGAGACAAGGAAAACAGCTAACAATTGTGACCTTGTGTGTGCCTTTTGCTCACATGCTGCTGCAATTTGGTTCACCTCTTCACTAAACTGTGCTGTGAAGTTGGGTGGTTGTAAAACACTTCCACCCATCTGTTTTGACTCCATGCAGTGATGCCTGTTTGTTTGCCCCCT
Source organism: Albula goreensis (assembly GCA_022829145.1). Taxonomy (NCBI): domain Eukaryota; kingdom Metazoa; phylum Chordata; class Actinopteri; order Albuliformes; family Albulidae; genus Albula; species Albula goreensis. The sequence goes on from CM040750.1 coordinate 19,263,514, forward strand.
GTCTGGCAGCAGTATTGTAGTTTCAATCGGTTTGATTTTGGGGGTTTACCAAGGCCAGATCCACTGAGATTCACATTCTCAGCCAGAATCTGCGTCACGATCGGTTTCTGTCCCTCAGGCATCTCTGTCACAAATAAAAAGCAATGCCTGCTGACCCATATGAGTGTCAGATCCATTTAGAACTAGCCCAGGCTCAAAACTTTGGCTTATGCAGAAGAGGTTGATATTTAAGTATAAGGTATCCTTCTCAGTGTTCAATTGGAAGTCCGTCTGCACCTGATTTGCTTTGGGTTTCGTTCAGGGGATTATGCGCTCCTGACATTCTTCTGATAGTCACGTCAAGGATCAAAACATCCATCTGGGACAGAATCCTTCCTATTCAATTCACTTTGCAAGAGGAGATATGCCTTTTTTATACAAACCCCATGGGAGTTTTGTAACTGCAACTTCTGATTAAATGCACATTTTTTGCCTCTATTTGGGAATCTGCTGTAGTAATATGTCAATCAGAAGTAGCAGAAATATCAATAGTATGCAGCATCTTTTTGTCAAGCCCATATGTATATAAAGCGTGTGCATTTTGTATCCTGGGTTGGGCTGGAATGTGGTCCTAACTAATACCTTTTATCTACCAGGTTGGTTTAGCTCCAGCTCATCACAGACTATAAAAGATACTATTTAAAGAACAGACTATGGAAGCAAATGGAATGCTTTGAGACCATCCAATACCTTCTAAACAGGGGTGCAATTTAGTGTACAAATTTACAGAATCTCATTGTGTCATCTTTTGAAACGTGTATTTAAGTTCTTGTAAATATTCTTTAAATAGCTGTGGAATGAGATACATCACAGAAAGGAGAGAAAGATAGAGAGAGGACGAGAGCAAGAGAGAAAGAGAGAAAGTTGATATGATTTAACTTCACTTTGAACTGATAAGTTAAATCCGTCTGGTATTTCCCCATTGCATCCATCATGACTGGGCTTCTGTTCACTGCCTGACCTCAGACAACCAAACGCCATTCCCTCCCCTTTCAGGTTTCCACAGAAATGGAAAGATTCTTCCATTGATTCTAAGACCAGCCTTTGCTAACATGTCACTCTTCATTAACTCACACCAGTGAACCATGCCTATGCTTGCACGCACTCATGCGTACAATAACACACACGCAATCACCCATGCATCCAAGAAACTGCATACAATTATGATGGATATAACCATGCACAGATAATAAACCTTTTTAATGCAACACACACAAACACACACACACATACAAATGCACTTAATCTGTAAAATATTGAGAGCCAGTCCATTATTTTCACACATGCACAACATTCTTAAAATCTAACATGCAGTATTCAGTCCAAAACCACTAGACTCATCTGAGAGTATCTGTCATTACAGATTTGAGTTTAAGATCTAGGCAGTTTAAGACTTAGCTTAGCCACAATCATATCCCTTTATGAAGCAGAGTAATTACAATAAGATTAAGACAGATTATGACAAACATTCATCCATTTCATGCTCATAAATTCAAAAATCTCACGTATTCCGATTAAACCAACTTTCTGCCTTTACTGTGGCTTTGACAGCAAATTCGATACGTCTTTAATCTAGAACAAAGCAACTCTGTTGTTTACAGGGCTAGTTTACTTTAGGTTTGGCACCAATAAATAGACATGACACAGTCTGTTTTTGGCCTGCTTTAAAGATCAGAACAGTACTGCAGCAAGTCTAGGGGAAATGTGTCCACAGTGTTGATTGGAAACTCAAATTGGGAAAAATCTGAGGACAGAATACATCTGATAGAGCCAGGCCAAAGCTGCTCTGTTTTGTTTTTTGTTTTTCTTTTGTAAAAAATGAAACTACATAGGTAGGTTCAGCATTTAACCCAGTCAAGACTCCCAGAACCTATAATGCAATGTCTCGATTTGAACTGAAACATTCACGTGGGAGGGGGAATGAATCAACAAGTACATTTCAGCACAGAAATATGCCCTGTTTATAAACAGCTCTTCCCTGAAGGTTGTACTTAATCTCTCTATGGAGCTCTGGTCAAATATTAGTTATCTCATGTACGCAAAGGGAGCATGCCAGTCATTAGTTCATATTTTAAGACAGCTAGACTTGTTTTAAACCCTGTGACTCAAAATGATGTATTTTAATGTCAGAGACTGGCCAACTTCAATGGATTCGGTAGCGTTCTGACTCCCATATGAATGCCTGCCCTCCTCTTACAAAATTAATGTAGGCAATTTACAGAGAACCAAGTTACAAGAAGGTAAAATCCGTATCTGGATAAATCTTTGTTCTGGGAGTAGCAAATGGTCTTGGGACATTCTACTTAAAGAGAGAAAGAAATACATTTCACGTGAGAGAACAAACCTCAAAAGAATTTCATAAATTTCATAAGGCTTGCTCACACTGGCTACTGTCAGGAGTGGGTCATAGAAAGGGGGGGTGGGGGTGAAGGATTGGTCTGCTGAGGAAACCACAGGCACTAAGCACACTTTCCCCCCACACATGAGTCTATATCATCCCCAGATTATTTCACCATTAAAGTTCTGTCCCAGATATCCATGCCATCCATCCTTGGACTGGAATAGTCTGTACTAGAATCAAATAATAAAAACACTTTAGCTACAATAATAAGAAAATGGTAACTAATCAGCGAAGGATGATGATTATTATCATAATAACTTGTGGGTTGGTGTGGAAAGTGTAATCACGCAGGGATTGATATGTTGACATCTGTTGCTGTTTATTTACATTATTTCATCACCACGAGTGTCTTAAATGGACAATTAAAAGTAACACAGATGTTGAAGAGCAAACAACACCTATGAATGCAACTAAAAACTGCATTAATGAAATGTTTATTTTTGAAAAAACAAAGTTGTCTTTATAATAATAATAATAATAATAATAATAATAATAATAATAATAATAATAATAGCAACATACATTTCATATTCACTGTCCCAGCTGGAAAAGCCATTGGCTGGTATTTTCACCTCACAATCTTTCCTGCCAAACTGATTTTACTGCATTGTGACTAAGTCATTTGTTGGCACAATCTATGCTAGCGGGCAATCTATAAGAAATTTTATAGTAAAGACAACCATCTGACTGAATTCCATTTCCTTCAACTGCCGAATTGCATTTATTGAGGCTGAGCCTAGAAATGGAGGCATAGACCACCTTTCAGCAAAGGTCAATGATTAACCCAAATCCCTCTCTGATGAATTGGGTTTTGGTTTTCAGATATATTTCTTTTTCTGTTACACTAACCTATTTTTTAAATGTCTTAAAACTGTGGTATGAAGTCACAGTCTGGACGCTGGGGCTGGAAAAAGAAATGGTTGATGCGCGCACTCGCATCCATCACCATTACGGCCTCGACTAGACCTGTAAGCGTTTGCTCAGATCAAACACACGAGCACTCGCTACTCAGCTTGACATGTGGCCGCTGCACTCCAATTTAAAAACACGTGCCTGCTGGACTTGATCTTGCAAATGGCAATTCCTGAAGGGGTGGTTTACTGAAGAATTAAGTACTAAAGCCTGCGCTCTGACCAACTGTAACTGGGTCAGACCAGCAGTGTTTAACAACTTTGATGTTATGATTTTTTTTTTTTACTAATTGCCATGTTCCACATTTGTGATAAATACATATACTGTACAGAATGCTGAATTGTTTGGAAAACAGCTCTAGATACAGCATGAAGCTTATAGGAAAAATTGTAACCCTCTCTGTTACATTTATTATAGAATGTGGAAAAAACTATACGTTAAAAATCCAACAAAAATAACAATAGGATACGGCTTTTTTTTGCTTCTCTCGTCAGGAAACTGGAAGTCCTGATGGAATATAACGGGGCAAGGCATTCCTTCATTAACTACCTTAAATCTGATCCACATATTTACTTCTGGATATTAATCCAGGTGGAATTGATATATCCTTCCGGGGAAAAAATAACACGCATTGTAAGTCATAAGTAAGACTGGATGTTAATACATATTAAATGTTTCCCTGTTCTTTTCAGAACGTCACGTTTTTAAATACTTCCTTATTTGGTCTGATACGGTACATTCTCTTCACGTCATGCGTAAAAGCGCAAGCAAGCAGCTGTCTTCAAATGACGATTATTGCCGTCGAAAAGCTGGCTATTGTTTAATATTACTACACCCCGAAATTTTAGGAATGTGTGAGTGTACCAGACAAAAATACAGGTCATTCTTTTCTGATATCGTGGAAGTAGAAGTCTGAACAAAAAAAGAAATATTCCACTGCTTGCTAGTTACGCGCATGCATAAATTTAAAAAACTCGACAGAAAGCTGTCGTTGATTTCGCCATATGAATGCCGTGTGTAAAGAACATCCCTATACTGAATTTCTGAATTTAATTACAGTGTTGTCCAAACGAACCTTGCTGATTGTCTTGATCTGTAGTTGTGGTGGAACGTATGCAAACGTTGTTAAATCCAATAAATCAAGTAACACCAAATTGCCAATGAGCTGCGTATCAGTTGTTTGTATTTCCTGCGTTCCATCTGCTCCCTATTTGGAGGTAATAGTTCACAAATTAAAAACGTTTACTTAGTTCCACGCTGAATGAGCATATACGTCTGTTGGAACGTTTGGGTGAATGATATTGGCACTACGTCAAAACTGGACTCCCCTTCCCTACAAAACACAGAGTTTAGCCACATTAATGTACACATTAAGACGACTGGTCTACTTGTGGCCCTTAAAATGTTAACTTTATCCCGATGTAAAACCCCGCACAATCGTTCGTTCATGATTTGCATATAGTCATTTACTAACACATAATACAAGGAATCAATTATCAGACATAAACAGGTTGGGACATACCACTGAGTGTAAGATATCAATAATAGATGTTCATGTTTGCTTTTCAATTACAGCTGGATGACAAGTTTAACTTATTCTGGGTCTTAGACACAGAACAGTTTCTGCCTCCGTAGAACGTCGCGCGCATACAGCTTGAGCAAGAGATTGCGTTATGCTTGCACTCCTCGCCCCCACAGAAAGACTCCTCCCTGACACCAAATTCCGATTGGACTCTTTCAAAATGAAGCGTGCTTGATTCAAGGGTGGGGGTAAGAAGGAGGAGGGGGTCATGGGGACGGTACTGCAAACAGGTATATGAGCAAATTGCGCGATCATAGTGAAATTATGTAATTCCGCCACAACACCAGATCCAAGCACAGTGATAGACAGCTTCGTAGGAATCTGTATATAAGAGGGAGACTCAGTAGGACCAAAACCACTAACTCTCAGTTACTGGAGCATGTGGATCTAGTGGACTCAGCGGACTTTGAATTTTGCGCAGCATTTATTTTATTATCACTATTGTGTCTGTTATATTTATAAGAAGAATATTTTGCTTCCTCTGTGGATATTTAAAAGCAATTTTTCAAGGATTGCACTTTTGTATCAGGTAAATTTAAGTGCTCCATCACCATAGGTGGACTTTATTTTCTTATGTTTAATTTCTCTGTTAATCCTTAATTCAACAGGATGACCCAAATTTGCGGAAACTTGTCAGAATACGAATTCGAAGCATTTCCAGTTTTTAAAATAATCACTAAATATCAAATGTGCTGTGTTTCTTTTGCCATTTGAAAACGCAATTAATGTTTATTAACATGAATATAAAATATGCGAATGAAATGAAAGTTATGTTGAGTTTATAACATATTCCGATTCTTTCAGTTGTACTGGAAGTTAAGTACAATTGTTTTAAAGTATAATTGAGCTACCTGTCGCTCTTTTGCGGATGGATTAACTACACTGCAATGAACGTGCCTTGATATCTGCCAAATAATATTCGGACAGGATTTCATGAATAACTTCATCAATATTTGAATATTATCGGAAGGATGGCAAACATTTACGAAAGATCTCTCATTAGGAGGCAGAATATAAGAACTTATTTTTTTCTAATTTGAAAAAAAAGAGAGAAGAAGTTACCGACAATCTTGCCTCTTACGAAGAAAACCAGAGTTATTTGGTGCGGTTTCATGTGGAATGTGATGTTGATTGCACCCACTCTGTTTAATCTTTCTTGTTTGAAGGAGCTATGATTCTCAGGAGAAGTGTCTACTGGCTACCAGTGTTATTTCTGTGCGCTTCTGCGGCGGCTCAAGGTAATTTCACTTTTTGTGTGGCGCCTGTCCACTCATATACAACATGTGAACCTTAAACTAACACGAGTGAAAAGTCTCATTAATTGTCAAATTTATCTGACGGTTTATCGTGATAATTTTAAATCCTTTGCAAAAGCTCTGTCGTTTTATCTGCCTTGTTGAGAAAAAATACGCTGTTAAAATGAATAAATGGAATTGCCGATGCGGTCGCTGCAGCCAGAAAAGACACTACAGTTTTTTAATGTCTGTGTGAGAGCGTGTTTTGGCTACCTAGAGGAAACTGGAGGAATTATTAGGCTCCTCAATTCTCAAAATGACATTAAAGTCATTTCAATGGAAGCTTATGATTTTTTTTTTCATTTCCATTTTGTAAATGTTCTCATATTTGTCAGTTCTACATAATCTCACTCAGCTATTGAAAAAAAAATTACCTGAAAACATAGAATAGCTTGTCTGCTTCTTTGGTTGTCAGCTTATGTTCTCCAGGAATTTGCACCTATAGGTGTTTTACCGTGATTTATTGAAGTGACATGGTTTCTCTTTAGTTGTCATTGCCTTCAACCTACTTCTTTCCCCCTACTTCTTTCACCTTCAGATGGAGAGGTGGAAGATGAGACCATGTTCGACCTGTTTGAAATCAGCCATATCACACGTAAGACTCTGGGTGCCAAGCTCTTCCGGGGTCATGACCCTGATGCGCCGGCCTATCGCTTCATTCGCTTTGACCATCTGCCCCCAGTTAGCGCTCCGGTGCTGAAGCAGATCTTGAGGCAGATCCAGAATAATGAAGGCTTTGTGTTTGCGGCAACCATGCGCCAGGACCGTGGCTCACGTGGCACCCTGGTGGGTCTGGAGGGCCCTGGCGCCAAGCGGCAGTTTGAGATCCTGTCCAACGGTCGTGCCAACACCCTGGACTTGGTCTACTGGACGGACGGCTCGCAGAACGTGGTTTCCTTTGAGGACGTGGACCTGTCAGACTCACAGTGGAAGAACATCACGCTGCACGTTCATGGCGAGAATGCCAACCTGTATGTGGGCTGCATCCTGATTGACAGCTTCATTCTGGACGAGCCCTTCTATGAGCACCTGCGTGCTGAGGGCAGCCGGATGTTCGTCGCCAAAGGGTCCATCCGTGAGAACCACTTCAGGGTGAGAGGAGCTCCCACAGTGCTTTCCAGAGCCAGCAGAGAGCAGCCTTGACCCCTGAGATGAACTACTTCATGATGGGGAATAGATTTCTCATGTAACTGAAAAACTGACAGAACTATCATATGTTAGCAGTAAGTCTCAAATTTCAAACAAGCATTGTGGTTTGCTATGGAAAGCAAAACCTTTTAATTTCATTAAATAAATCAGTGACAGATCCATCTATTATAATGTTCATGAAATCTCTCTCCCCGTCATTGTAAGTATCCTTTCCCCAGTAGCCTGAGATGTCAGTTATGTAAATTTCCATCAGTTATGTAAATACCTTGTGTCATAAATGATAGGCAGTGAGGACCTTGTTTTTGTTTCTCATGACGCTGTTTTGGTCGTTTTTATTGGTAATTTTTAACAGAGCTGACTCTCAAATTTTCCATCACCGCTTTATTGTTTGTGTGGTCAAATGGGTATGACGCTTAACTGAAAATAAGAAATGCATAAAAATGTGCCCTTTGCTTTTAATGCCTTGAGTCCTAATTAAGGTTTTTGCAAAGAAGCTGAACTGTCTTATTTTAGAGCCGTTTTATAGAACGATCTCAGAAAGTTTGCTGGTTTGCCTGTAATTCATAGCATATTATGTACCGCTGTGTAAGCCACAGAACATGGGGGAAAATGACTGACTCTAGTCAAGGAAACACCCCATCCACCCACCTCACACCAAACTGGTTGAAGGAGACTGTTTGGTTTAATGGACTTTGACACACTTCTCTTTCTTTTCCCAGGGCTTACTTCAGAATGTTCGTTTCATTTTCGACACAACAGTGGAAGATATCCTAAGGAACAAAGGCTGTGAGATTTCTAAGCCAGGTAAGGGAGTGTGCCTGTGTACACCTCAGAAAACAGTGAACATACTTTCCAGAATATTTCAATATTTTTGAAAAAAATATCTTATATGAAATCTCACTATTGTCTCTGGGTGGACCTGTGTTGGACAGAGTTCTTTAGACTGCTGCTACTTTAGCTCCCCCCTTCCCCAACAACTTACCTAATACAGGCTAATTTATAGTACTGAGAGATTCTGCTCTGCTGCAATATGTGCTACCTCCCCTGTAGCACTGTGTGGCCTGAAGTGTGCAAAACAGTTTACAGGAATGCATACACTTTAGTCATGGTGATTCTTGCAGTTATAGGTTGCATAGAAGTGACTTGAGGCATGCACATATTTTTCATTTGTAAGCTGTCTAAAAGGTGATGCTCCATTAAGATAAGACATTATAGATAGAGTCTCAATGCATGGTTAAAGCAGTTGGCTGTTTAGGGTCTACCTGTCAAGGTGCACCTATCATTCATCACCCTGAAAGCCAATCAGAAAGTGAAGATTTTTCCCCCCTGGGTGTTGCATGTTTTCGTACTTCAGCTTCTCATTTAAGTGGGTCATGAAATTCAGATTGATTTGTGGAAATAGCATACTGTATTACATCATGTTTACAAGAAATGGTGGTGTTGGCTTGGTGGTGTGAGGTCGGCCAGTGTGCACACAGAACAAAGGGAGGTGCAGATGCTTGCATTTATTTCCGTTGGCAGCTTGAACCGTGATTTACTTTGACGGAGGAAAATAGTAGAAACACTGTTACTTCTGTGGTCCCACCACCCCTCTCTCGCTGTCTCTCTCATCTCTCTCACTTTCACCCACACTCGCAAATGCATAACACACACACAAACGCACGCACACACGCACGCACGCATGCAAACACACACACACACACACACACACACACACACACACACACACATAGACACACACACACCACACATACACATCAGCAGTGAGGTCATACATTGGCCAGTGAGGCTTATTCGTTCTTGTGAGGCTGCATTCACACTGGGCAGGGTGCCCTGTGTTCCCCTGCCCCGTCCTGACAGGGAGAAGGCTGTTGAGATGGACCAGATGCCCCAGGAAATGATGTTTCCTTTGGGCCGGCATCTTTCTCAGCCCAGCCAGAGGTCGACAGCTCTTTTTCCCACTTGTGTGCTTTGAGAGGAGAGTCTTCTTGCACCATCCTCCTGACCCCTATGAGCCGTGTGTTTCTGCAATTCTATCAATGTCATGTAATTTAAATCCTGATGGAGCTCTCTTTCTCCTTCAGCTTGATAGTCATGATATAGACTCAGTGAGTGCTTTGTGTACCCTCACAGCTGTAGAGCTGTGCAAATAGTGGAAAAAATGTCTAGACACTCACAAAGACCCAAAGGTATGCCCTGGCATCCAATTTTTTTAATGCCAGCCCAAAAAGTCACTTTGTTGTAATAAAAAAGTGCCACGTAGGAAATATTTTATCCAGCATTTTAATGGGAAGCAGTTGTGAGGTTTGCAGCTATGTCTCTCTCTCCCTCTTTCTTTCTCTCGGTCTGTCTCTCTCTCTCTTTCCTTCCTCTGTCATCACTCACTCACTCACTCGCTCTCTCTCTCTCTCTCTCTCTCACACACACACACATATACAACACATGGATGGAGAGAGAGAGAGTTTTTAACTCGCTAGGGATATAAATGAGTTCACCAGATATTGCAAAAAAGAAAATGAAAACAAAGCTGTGATTCCAGTGGGAGTTTGTGAGGCAAACTGGGCCAACATGACCTGGTGATTTAGAGTCCCCGCTCCTCCATCCATCTAACTGGAGCTACATGGCTGACGGGTGAAATGGTCACTAATTCATACTAGATCCCCAAGCCCATTGAATGTGTCTGTGTCTCCTACACGTCACTCTGACAGACAAAGTTTATCTTAAAGGGAACATAAGGCCGTTGGCTGAAAAAAGGCATAGGTAGATTAAGCTGCAATGGTTGTGTAGTAAATAATGGGAGCTGTGTGGACATTTTCTAAAAAGACAATAAGCCCTTTAAAATGAACCTGGGTATTAAGCTGAGGTTTTAGGTAGGTAGACTTATTGCATCAGTATGGTTTTCCCATTACACAAGAAGCACCCAGATGGTTTTTTCTTATTTTGGAATCCCGCACCCCCACCACTGCTTTGTCATGCTCTGTTTGATACAATCAGTAATGCAGAGAGCTACCACCTTTTCCCCATGGAGCGGTTTTCAGAATCCATGAACTCAGGAGTGTGAGTGTTGAATGGGATTCTGTGCCATGACCTTGGAACAGAGCAGCGCTGAAGACTGCAAGTCATCTTTCCAGAAACATTCCCCACTTTCTTTCATCCCCCCTCCACTGAGGCTTCACCTCATCTGTCTCCCCTCGTCCCTCTCCTCTTTTTCCGTTTCTTCACCGAGCCTCATGTTCCCATTCCTCTCCTCTTCTGCCCCCATCCAGATGAAACAAACACGGTAAATGAAAACACAGAGATGGTGGACGCCAGCGCAGCTATCACTACTAACTTTATTGGGCAGAAGACGGACAAGCCAAGCTCAGACGTGTGCGAGAGATCCTGTGAAGAGCTCAGCAGCCTGTTCCAGGAGCTCAAGGGCCTCCGCATTGTTGTGGGCAACCTCATTGATGGCCTGCAGAAAGTGGTGAGTCACAACCGGTACCACTTATAAATACAGATGAGGGAAAAAGCCAGAGCATGTTGAAGTAATAATAATAATAATAATAATAATAATAATAATGTCATTTTTCCTCCACTGTTGAACCAATGGGGAGGTAAAAAGGCAATTAAGGCATGTGGTATTGAAATTACAAATGAGCTGATGTTAACTGCTGACATCATACTTGCTCAGACTCCAACATTCTTATTCCAGAGGGCTGTTTCTGGATGCCACGCTCAGACATTTACCGCATGGGATCAATAATAATAAAAAAATAATTATGCCCATGAATTACAAATAAAAATCTTTCTTTTGTCCCTTTACAACATATTTACTGTGTTTTCAGATCTGAGTGAACTGCCATTGGTGTATATACATTGATTGAGCCAGGGTAATTGCTGCAAACACAATCTTCATCAATTGATCAGGATGACATTGCTCATGTGTGATACCCTGATGTCTTCCTCTGTTATTTTTTTCCAAACCAATCATGGAAAAATGGGTAGAACATATTGTTATGATTTATAAAAAGGGATAAAATCAAAACCCCAGGCTTTACAATATTCTTAGATGATGTAAGATGAAGGCAACAAAGATGGACTGTGCCATCTATCATATCAATGTGAAGTCAGGAACAAATGTGACTAGATGACGTAGAATTTACCCCCAAGCAGTGACCTTTGGCCTGCCTCTTACATAATGTGGATGAGGGTAGCCCTGGGATGGGTAAACTAATCTTTACTTAGTAGTCTGGGAAGAAAGAACTCATGGCATAGCTATAAGCACAGCAAAAAGTGTCTTATTTTTGCATGTTTGATCTTAACACCTTTTCACCAGTAGACTGTACTAGATGGCAGTGCAGAAAATGTCTGTGTCCATGTATTTCCCTGGCTGCTTCACAGCTCATTTTATCAGTAGATTGGAAGTGTTTCGTTGGCTGTGAGCGGCAGCAGTGGAGTGTCTGGCTCTGTTTAAACAGTGCTGCTCTTCCTCTGGGAGAGGCGGCACAGAGAGGCTGTCTGGGCGAGATCCTGGGAAAACCGCTGCGTAACCCCGGTCCCTCAGGCTCTTCCAGACTAAATGGTGTCCCACAGCCAGGCACCACTAGCACTCTCTCTCTCTCTCACACACACACACACACACACACACACACACACACTCTGTCTCTCTCTCTCTCACACACACACACACACATTCACACTCACACACATTCACACACACGCACTTTTGCAAACACATTCTCACACACACGCACACAAACTCATTCATAGACACATCAAGACACACACACAAACACATAGAGACATTCACACACACACACACACACACATACACACACTCATAGACACATACAGAGATGTGCACACACACTCACTCATAGATACACACATACACACACACACACTTATAGACACAGAGACACACACACACAAACATGCACAGGCACACTTACACGCACGCCCTACACACACCCTCTACACACCCTTATAGACACTTTCACACACACACACATACACACACACACACACACACACACACACACAGAGGCACATACACACTTTTGAAACAACCTCACTCCTTTTCTCTCACATACATGCACAAGCACACACGCATATACACACATGCTGACAAATGCTCATATACATACTTTCTTTCACAAATACACACATATGCACACAAACACACCCTTGCACAGACACACAATAACCCAAACACCCATTCACATACATTTGCAGACAGACACGCATATTAGGAGCTGAGAAAAAGAGGAATTTGGCACAGACTCTCACTGACAATTCCCTGGTGTTAAGCACAGCAGCCTGGATTCCTCTGTTCTCCAATTGGGTCGAAGGTTAAAATGTGCAAATCTTCCCATTACTGCACTGGGGCCATAGAGTATATAATGGTGTACCTCTGATTCACTCTATAACATGTGGCTGACGGCTCAACGAATCACCTCCACCCTCAGACCAACTGTGCCCACTGAATATTTGATTTTTAGAAGGGTCGCTGGGTTGCTCCTGCAATACAGTATGGAAAAGACAGTAGTTTAGACAAAAACAACTGAATTATGTGTATTTGCATGCTTGTGTGTTTGTGTGTGTGTGCGTGTGTGCATTTTGTTTCATCAGACGGAGGAGAACACGGTCATGAGGGAGGCTCTTGGGAAGATGAAGAACTCTAAAGAGAAACACATGTGCTGGCAGGATGGCAGGCTGTTTGAGGACAAAGAGGACTGGACTGTGGACAGTTGCACCAAGTGTACCTGCCAGGTGAGACCAGGAGCAGTGTGGGCATAGCACATGGACAGGGTGTGGCAGGGATGTATGGGGCATGGCAGTGATGGAAACTGTTGTAGATGAAGGCAGGATTCTCCATTTTTGAACTTAAAAAATCAATCACACATTTTCTTGTGGCTTAGCTTACAAGCAGCCAAAACATGTACCCAAGTTATCTGGTTAGTTGGGCTGAAGCACGGCAGCACTTTCTCTAAAGGGTAATTGGTAACAGCTCTGTTCCCTTCACAGGAGTCAAAGATTGTGTGCCATCAAATCACATGTCCCGCTGTGTCATGTGCCACTCCCTCCTTCATTGAGGGCGAATGTTGTCCTGCTTGCCTCCGTGAGTAACAGCTCATATATCCACCAAGCGCTTTCAGCTGCTGTGGGCTTTTTATGTTAAAGAGAACACGTTGCAATGAAGGAACTGCTCTCACATTCATGTTAATAATGTTTGGATTATCTTGAGGGTTCTTAATTTGAGAACAAACATCTTGGTGCACTGCCTTTAAAAGTGTGGAGTTGGTCTGTACATACTTGAAATTTAATCCACCCAATTCAAGTAGTGACACTTGTACACAAACACACACATATACTCATTGATGTTCACACGCACATGCATATACACTCTTCATATTTCTTGGTCATCAGGCAAGTTAATGTCAGGCTTTCACTTAAGAAAACCCATAAAAAGGAGGATAAATAACTCTGCCTGTTTATTAAGATTTAATAATAGAGAGCTGTTATTGTTACAATGCATGTGTGTCTCCACGCGAAAACCACATTTTTATTGCTGTTTCAGTCCTTCAAGATTAACCACAAATACTAAATGTGCCACACTCTGAAGTGGTCACTTTGGACGAAGGAGGATGATGTCATGAGAAATCTTTGCCACAGCAACCTTGGCCAGTTACTTTCTAAATGCTGCTAACTGTAAATATTCCAGCAGAAATTGAGAATTAAGTGTGAATAAGTAAGTGATAGAAAGAGTGAGCAAGAAACAGAGGGGTCAGACTGATGTTTATACACATAGCCCTTGTGGAAAATACACATTTTGAAGGATATGTTCTTAAAATATATGTATTTGTGTGTGTGTGCACAAGCAGCGATGGACAGCGAGGATGGCTGGTCACCCTGGTCTGAATGGACGCAATGCACGGTCACCTGCGGGACAGGTACACAGCAGAGAGGCAGATCATGTGATGCCACCAGCAACCCATGTGCCGGCCCCTCCATCCAGACACGCAAGTGCAGTCTGGGAAAATGTGACAGCCGTGGTGAGTTACACTGTCAAGTTGAAACTATACATAGTAATTATTTTACTTGCAGTTAATATAGTTCATTATATTGCTTGCAGTATTTCTGTGGGCATAGCTGTGCCTATGTGCATGTAAGAAGGATTGTGATCACAGGGGGTGATAGTAATTCATAAGTGTATAACAAATATCTGCTGTGTCTGAGGGGGATGAGAAGGATGGAAAAAGGGTTAGAGGGAAACATAAAAGGACATAAAGTTAAGTCAGAAGAAGCTATTGAAGTCACAATGAATTATTTGTGTTTTTATGGGATAGTGTGAGGAGGTCAGAGAGAACAAGGCTGTGTCTGTGGGTTACAGTGTAATGGGTCAGGACCTACTGAACCCTGAGTCTCTGGGGTCCGAAAGAAATGGGCCAAGAGGTTTTTTGAACATACTTCTCTCTGGGGCACAGAGTCATGGGGCAGGACCTCACTGGAGCCTGACTGAGAGATAGAGCAAAATGGGTGTGAAGAGGTTTGGACTGCTAGTAAAACTCTTAATTCTTGTTATTATTATTATTATTATTATTATTATTATTATTATTATTATTATTATTATTATTATTATTATTATTATAATATCATGTTGCTGTTGTTTTTGCTGTTAATATTGCAACAATTGTTGGATCACAACATATGCAACCAACATCTCCCTAGGATTAATTCATTAGACACTTTAACTTTTCAATTTAATGTGCATGTGTATCTTTGACTGGGGCTCACAGAATGTGTGCTTTGTCCTCCCAGTTTCCCTCTGTACCCACTGGGACTGATTAACGGCACAGTGATGAAGTGTGGCTTATTTCTCTCTGGGATGTCCCACTGCATTACACTCACACTGGAAATTTATTTCCACTGATGTTCCCCCTCAAGGAAGAAAGGAGTCCAGGGTGTGAGGCATGAGACTCGTGAGGAATGGCTTGGCTGGAACTCAATCAGATTTAGAGAGGGTCAACCAAATTACAGAGGAGTTGGCATAGAGATGATATGGATATGGAAGTCTCCACATACTGCCTAATTCCTCCAAGAATATGAATATTAATATATTAAAAACATGATTTTGTCTTCTTCTTTATAGATATAGTTTTTATTGAATGCCTGTCGTCTTTCCATGTGTCTATTCCAGTACGCCAGGATGGAGGGTGGAGCTTGTGGTCACCATGGTCTTCATGCTCAGTGACATGTGGGGAGGGCCAGATCACCCGAATTCGGCACTGCAATGCGCCGGTCCCACAGCTGGGTGGCAAGGACTGCCAGGGAAATGGGCGTGAGACCCAGCAGTGTGAGGCTAAGCCCTGTCCGGGTAAGCACGGTGTCTGAGCAGCGTAGGGCTGTGAGAGGAGGGGTGTACATTCCAAAGCACTTGCAAACTAATGAGTCTCCTCTTTGTCTTGTCATCACATTTGAGACCAGGAGGAGTGTTGAGCAGCCCAGCATGCATTCAGCTGGAGTTATTAGTTCCAGAGCCAGGGTTGTCAGGGTGCAATGGTTACTTCTCAGACTGAGTTATAGGGACAGATGGATAGAGACATTACATTAGGGACAGCCAAAGTAAAGCCAGAGTGAAACTGAGAAACCTCTCTTTGACCAGGTGTACAATTGCCAGTTGGAAATTTCAAAACTTGTAGGCAGACTGTATTGTTGTTATCAGGTTTCAGCTAAAATATTATTTCTTATAGGAAGGAGGGAACAATGACTTTAAACATGGATGAATTAACAGATATTTGCATGTATTGTAATTTATTGTATGTTATTTAGTGTTATATTTGTGGCAAGTGCCTCTGATTATATTTGCCTGTGTGCAGTTGATGGAGGCTGGGGCCCTTGGTCTCCATGGGCAACCTGCTCAGCAACCTGTGGTGGTGGTCTCAGGGGTCGCACAAGAGTCTGCAACAGCCCCAGACCACAATATGGAGGCAAGAAGTGTGTTGGAGAGCCCAAAGCTAGCGAGGTCTGCAACAAACAGGACTGTCCTGTGGGTAAGTCCTGGAGTAAATGTCACCAACCAAATCTCGTTTCTAAGAAGTATTCAAGCAGTTCACTTCTAAACCTCCAATCCACTGATATGTCATTTTGAAAATTTTGCTGTGTTGCACATCTTATTCACAGCTCAATATAATTTTTAATGGAAGGATACTTAGGCAATGGTGTAACTGATCAGAGAATACAATGGCTCACATATTAAATCAGAGGCTTGAGCTAAAAAGAGACATTTCTGCACCAGCAAAGGTCATTTCATTACTCTTATCTTATTTGTGTGCTTGTAACAGATGGCTGCCTCTCAAATCCCTGTTTTGGGGGTGTGGACTGCAGCAGTGCTCCGGACGGCTCCTGGGAGTGTGGACCCTGTCCTGTTGGTTTCCGTGGGAATGGCACTTTCTGTGAGGATGTAAATGAGGTACAAATACAGGAGTGAGAGGACACAGAGCAGACCAGAGCTCAATATGAATGAAATCAGAACTAAAAACTCTCAAAAAGAGGCATAGTAGAGTGTATATCTTTAAATCTATGACTTTGAAGGCCTGAATTCAGTTAACATTTGTCCTTAAATTTAAATCAATGCAAGTGTTACTTTGTTCTTCCCAAATCCTGTTTGGCAAGTTAATTTTGGTAATCACTGATCTCACTAAATTGTTTGTGAAGAACAGGAAATAACACTTGAACTTAATTGTTTGCATGCCCTTAAGACATTGATTGGATCCAGGTGTTAGAATTCAACCTCTGAAACTTGGACAATAATGAAACTTCCTGTTTATCCGCTCCTCTTTTCATGCAGTGTGACATGGTCTCAGATGTGTGCTTCAAGGTGAACGGGGCTCAGAGGTGCATCAACACCAACCCAGGTTTCCACTGCCTTCCCTGCCCACCCCGGTACAAGGGCAACCAACCTTTCGGCATGGGTGTGGAGGCAGCCAAGAAGGACAAACAGGCGAGTCCACGACTGTGTTTGGAATTCACAAATCTATGTCAGTTAGGAAGGGTGGTACTTGTGAAAGGTATTAAAAGGAACTTTCTTCCATTTGAAACTAACAAAAGGTCTTCATCTGTTTTGAATCTGAATTCACACTTCATAATAATGTAGCTTTGTATAGTGAATCTGTTCATTTATTCCTAATGAAAGCAGTGGCCTGGGATCTCTTTGATACAGTTCCTCTTATTCTGTAAACATGCATGCAAAGCCTCTGGACATTAGACCATACATGCAGATGATACACTGTGAACTTCAGGGACAATGGAGAACATGTACTTTTTGACCCAAAAGTCCCACACACTACCACTTTGCCAATTGTTGCTTTTGATGGTGAGCTTACAATCAGGACCTGGTATTTTCATGATATCAGGGCCACTTTATGAATTCTGACAGTGCAGCAATCACTTCTTTGAACAAAATGGAAGAAAAAAAAACAAAGTCAACAAAAAGAAAACAGCCTTACGGACAAGACAATTACACTGCTCTGGCAGGCAGCCTCAATAATAACCCAACGATCTTGTTAAATCTATAAGAGCAGCTTGGCTTTTTTCACAAGCCAGGTCTTCGGTTTCCCACGGAAATGAAACCATGGCGTTTGTGAGCATGTGGTCGGCGTCCTTGATTTACATCGGTGTTCGTCTGGAATTCAGCTTGCCCAAATATGTGTGTTTCTTTTTGGGCCTGACAGGGCTCCCTGCCTCCTGATGAACTACCGGCCAGGGCTATATCTTAAAAAAGTAGCCAGGTCTCTGTTTGATGTTGACAAGTGGTCAAACTGCCAGGCTTCATTGCAGCGAACAAATAGCTTTGGTGAGCACTGAGGGCTCTGTTTCAAGGGCATCCAGAATGCATTTTTCCTGAAACAATGTGCAAAGGAAAAAGAGCGGACGATTCCAGAAGTGTGGTCCAGGGAAGAAAAATGATTAGCTTGCTGGGTGAAGCTGGGCTAAGCTCATGTTTGCATATCCATATCAGTTGCCTAGCCTCTTCTGTGAATTTTCCATGCCAGTCAGTGGGCAAGGAGCTGATATATCTTGCAGTGTGATTTTTCTTGATGATGATTTAGTCACTCAGGAATCTGGCATCTTCAATTGCACCTGAGGCAATTGATTGAGCTGATTTCCTGGTTCGGCCTTTCTTTTCCCCATATGTTACATGTTGCTGTCAGTGAATTATTTAAACATTGGCTGTGACCTTCTGCTTCACAGATCAAGGTCCAAAACTGAGTGAGAGAAGAGCAAAAAAGAAAGATTGATGTAATGCCTGGCATTGTGCTCCTTCCATTGCTCAAGAGAAGAACAAACACGTAATGGAAACTACATTCCATTCCTTGTCACAATTGACGATATTCAACGGTACTCTTCAAGGACATTTGAAAAGATTCAAAATGGTTTCCAAAGGCGAATAAACTGATACAGAGCACTGGATTTTTTTAATTTTAATCCCAGTTGAGATCCTCAGTTGAGACTCGGTTGTGCAATATATAACTTTGCAAAGGTTTTCCATTAGTGGTACAGAAGTCTTCAAACAAGACTAAGACTAAATGAAATACAATCTCTGTTTCTGACTGTCTCTGTCTTGCTCTCTCACCCGACAGGTGTGCGAGCCAGAGAACCCCTGCAAAGACAAGACACACAGCTGCCACAAATATGCTGAGTGCATCTACCTTAGCCACTTCAGCGACCCCATGTACAAGTGTGAGTGCAAAATTGGGTATGCTGGGGATGGCATCATTTGTGGCGAAGATTCTGACCTGGATGGCTGGCCCAATCAGAACCTGGTGTGCAGCTCCAATGGAACCTTCCACTGCAAGAAGGTACCCACCCTGTTAATGGTATACACCATTACCTGAGCCTCTTTGAGGACATTTAAACCAAAAGATAGGCAGATATTGAATAATGCTCTGCATACTGCCATGTACACATGGCTGAAGAATCGTCCATACAATTACATTTGGATGAATATTTTTATTTCGTTTTTATTATTGGTTAATTGAATTTAAAGAAGAATTTCATCTCTTGTCACTATGTGTGCAGCTATGTCAATGCTATGTAACAGTTCATTGTAATGATATGTATTGCTCAATAATGCCCAAAGCACATGCTGCATTGCTTGTGTGTGTCAGATTTTGAGCAATACAATAGGAACAGAGGATTGGATCTGAAGAAAACTTAAAAACAAATATTGCAAAAAATGCATCTCACTTTTTTTACATTTTGTAGGACAACTGTCCCAGTCTTCCCAACTCTGGCCAGGAAGACTTTGACAAGGATGGGCAAGGGGATGCCTGTGACAAAGATGATGACAATGATGGAATCGTGGATGAGAGGGTAGGACACCCCCTCACATGCATGCAGCAGCAAACCATTTACTTACTCTTTAAGCTTAACTTGCCATGGCTCGATATTAGGTGTATGTTATTGGGTTACACAAGACTCTGCCATCATAAGACTGTCATAACCATTTCATTCACGTGTCCTGAAACATGTCATAGGCTCTCATGAGTTGTCAGTTGTCAGACCATTACTAAGACAGTGTCTTATTACCATTATTGGTAAAAGTCATAACATCTGTGATAACATTTGATGATATGACACCTCATGTCACATTATACATTTTTCTTTGATCAAATGTCATCACAGCTGTCATGAATTGCACCAATAATGGTAACATGACACCATCATAGTATTTGTCTTAAACTGGCTTGACAACTGATTTCACAGCCTATGACATCTGTCATAACATGTTAATGACATAATTATGTCAGTGTTATGCTGGAGGGTTCAAGAAAAGTTACCAGTTGCCATGACAACATGATGGAAATGAGTTATCTCCTCAATTTCAGAATAAACAGATGTGTGCTTCTGTATGTGTTCTACTTTTATGTCATTTGTATTGATGTTCTGACCAAGAATATTTTATTTAGAGAATGGGAAGTTCACTTGTCTTTATAACAAACAGTAATAGATTTGCTCATGGCAATTCAAAGAGAAATGTTTGTAAAGATGTTGTCTGTTTTTGCTGTTTCTTCAGGACAACTGTGCCCTGCTGTACAACCCTCGTCAGTTTGATTATGACAAGGACGATGTAGGCGACCGCTGTGACAACTGCCCATATGAGCACAACCCTGCTCAGATCGACACTGACAACAACGGGGAGGGCGATGCCTGCGCAGTCGATATTGATGGGGATGGTGAGTCACTTGACATGTTATTGGTCATGAGCACAAAATATGACAGATTTAACATGCTTATTGTATAACTCTAAAACTACCAAATGATACACTTTACAACTCTGTTCATTTACATACAAATTAATTTCAGTTCCTTTGCTATTTGGATTCATATGGGTAATCACAAATGGGGAAGATGATGGAAGTGAAACTTCACAATTTCAATATATTATTACATACCTTTTTTGCCATACAGTGTAACTAAATATATTGCACATACATGTTCAAAGGCATGGAGGAATTCATCTGACTTGAGGCAAATTCGTTGTTGAAGAGATGATGGACATCTCTTATAATAACTATGCTAGGTAATGATGAAGAAATCATCATAAATGATTTAGCCCCAGGTTAAGTGATGTAAATTAAAGGACTATGCATTTGTGTAATATATCATAGTAAATGAATGGTACTCAGGCCAGCCATGAAGATATATGGGGGTGGCAGTCCATATCCTCAACACTGCCCTAAATGAACATACTTACATTCTTCCTTTGACTTTAAAATGAATAATTGATTAGCACATGTACCCAAAGGCATGAAGATGTTACGCAAGAACTTCTAAGGTGACTTTTAATTGCACATTTTTTACATGTTTCATTCACAGAGATTCTCAATGAAAATGACAACTGTCCCTATGTGTACAACACTGATCAGAAGGACACTGACCTGGATGGAGTGGGTGATCAATGTGACAACTGTCCACTGATGCACAACCCTGACCAGGTGAGAGACTATGGGGCAGCAGAGCCAGGACATTCTGGAACATTCTATATAAGGAAAATAAGTGACCATTAGGAGCCTGGTTAATTAAAAAAAAATGGAAGACTTTTCAGGCTCAGAGTTACAGATATCTTCTCATTTTTGGAGCAATGACCACTGTGTTAGGTAAGGTAGAAAGCACCAGTAGTTTATCTTCTTTTGATAATTAAGCTTATGAAAGCATGAGTGCAAGCTTGTTGTTGTCAGTTGATCCACTTTCTCTTCCTTCAGTGAGGCTGAATGTCTGCCCTTAGGCTGTTTCCCAGTGATTGTAGGTAACGGTTGTAATTTTCCAACATTTTTCCACGTAGGCTGATACTGACAATGATCTGGTAGGAGATCAATGTGACAACAACCAGGATATCGATGAGGACGGCCACCAGAACAACCTAGACAACTGCCCCTACATCCCCAACGCCAATCAGGCTGACCACGACAAGGATGGCAAAGGGGACGCTTGTGACCATGATGATGATAATGATGGGATACCAGACGATAAGGATAACTGCAGGCTGGTCCCCAACAAAGACCAGCTGGACTCTGACGGTGAGGAGCAGGGGATGGGGAAGGGTGGGGGTACTGCATAAACAAGGCAGCTGTCTGGATTATGACCTGGAGGTCTTGACTAGTTACAGCTTTAAATCCCAGAAAGGAACTGTGCTGTTGCACCCTTGGGAACAGGTACTAAACCTGAATCACTCAAGTAAATATGCAGCTCTACCAATTTATAGTGAACTAAATTTAAGGCCTGGAAAATAGACAACGTAAAGGTAAATAATGTAAAAGTAAGGACTACAACAGAGTAATTACCACATTGCCTTTTGTAAATTGTACAAATCTTCACATTTGAATAGTTGCAATATAAATACATATCACAGTACTCTAATATGGACTTTAAAATCTGAAAGTCTTAAATCCACAGACTGTGCAATTTATACTTCTGGATTTTAAAAGGAAGAAAAGAGATGTTGTGCTGTGTACTAGAGCGGTGTGCTCAGACAAACAGTCAATGTTCCAACACAGGACTCGACAGACCACAACATGCCAGAGATAATAAGTATTACCACTACTTTTCTGCATAAGTGTGATTATTTGGGGGTCAACATCTGTTGATCTATTCACACACCCGTAAAAGTAGATTAATCACTGCTTTGAGAGCCATGTATGGTGAACAACGGGACACTGACTATAAATGTCAAACACTGTAAAACAGAAGTGAGGTGTCAGTATATGTTGCTCTTGTAGTCCCTTGCGAAAGAAAATATATTGCCACAATCAGGCAGAGTACAATCTTCCATTAAGCTATGACCAAACTCGAGATTTATTTATTTTTCAGCAGTTTCGTTCTTTCCTTATGACAAAGCCATATAAGCCGTAAAAGAAATCACCATTCAAGCAGCCAAGGTCAGGCCAACCAGACACTGGAGAGATGGCTTGGCCATAAGTCAGGGACTTTCCAGTAAACACAGGAACATTCCAGATTCAGGCTTCACCCGTCAGCTCTATGGGACACCCCCATGAGGCTTCCTGTCTCTGGCACATTTGCATGTACACACATGTGCTCGGACATATATACACTTATGCCTGTATAGTAACACACATACACACATCGACATTAATCTCTATGCATTCCAAATGATTTGCCTCATTTCCTTGTCCACCTATCAGAAAGGAATGCTCTTACTGTAGTGGCCTGTCCAGGCAGAATGAGGCGCCCATAGCGACGGCAGTTATGATTTGTGATTGGCTATATAACCAAATATTCAGGTTCTACTGTATGTGGTGCAGGAAGACAGCAACTTTATTTTAGATGTCCCACACCTGCACTGAGAGCTGGGAAATTCTCTTCTTTTCCAGCAGTTTGAAGTTTGGTTTCATGAAATTGATCAGAATGTTAATATTGAAGTGGATTTGTTTTGTGAGGGTAACTGGAAACATTCTGCATCAAGGATCCACCTCTGCCAGGTGCTTTCACACTTTTCCGCATTTAGCCACATAGTGTTTATTTGATAGATTTGAGTCAGGCTGCTGTATAATAACAAAGCTCAGTGCAGAATGAGCTTCTTCTTGTGAGCCTGGTTTTATTGTGCATTAGTATTTTCGCGAGCAGTCCGCTTCTCGGTTCCATCCGCCCTTCAATGCACCACGTCTGTTTTTAATAGACTTCACATTCTAAGACAGTTACATGTATCAGTGGAAGTTGTCACGCCATGAAAGGATGGTTGATAGTTCTTATTGCATTTGGCAGAGGTTATTGAAGTCAGGCTAGGTTTGCTACTTGGATTTGATTTTTTTTCCATTAGTTTTAATGAAAACTCACTGTTTGCCAAAGCTAGACTGTTTCATTGCTGCCTCTTTCATTGCTTTTTTAAAATGAGTGCTCGGCATAATATTACTAATGCTCAGTCTCTTTAATACTCCCAAATATACATATAAATATACAGGGTCAATTACTTTGGTTTGTTTTTGTAAGTACTGTGACCTGTGATCTTTTATGATCTGTGCATAGATTCATCAACTCTCACGATTGCTAAAAATCTAAGCCTGCTACCAGGTTGGCTAAGTCAAGCTTGCTGCTCACTGATTACAAAACCCAATTATTTCCCTTGTAAAAATAAATTTCCAATCAAAGGTATCACTGGTAGGAAGCACTGGGTCTCTGCTGAGAGAATATTGTTAGCCTCCAGGGCATTGACTGATCCCAAGCCACATAGTAGTTAAATGTGACGTTGTTTCCCACTCTGTTCCCTATAAAGGAGATGGCCGGGGAGACGCCTGCAAAGATGACTTTGACAATGATAGTATTCCCGACATCTTCGATGTCTGCCCCGAGAACAATGACATCAGCGTGACGGACTTCAGGAAGTTTCAGATGGTGCACTTAGACCCCAAGGGTACAACGCAGATCGATCCCAACTGGGTGGTGAGGCACCAGGGCAAGGAGTTGGTGCAGACTGCAAACTCTGACCCAGGGATTGCAGTTGGTGAGTGACACAGCTCCACATGTACTTTTTATTGTGTTTTTATTTGAATATAAATAAATCATTGCCTACCTGAAGCAGCCAACTGTCTTGCCACAGCCTATACTGCACAGGAACATAACCTCATAATCCTGTGCAGGTAACAAGACTTTCAAAGAGTTGATGTCCTACTGTGTGATAGCAACAGAATATATGTATTTACTTTTGTAAATCAGTAGCTTAGATGTATTAGTATGTAAAGTATCTCACACATGCTGTATAATAGTTTGGTGCAGTTTTTCTGAATTTAAGAGTTGATTCAAATCCTGTCCGCCTAGGTTTTGATGAGTTCAATGCAGTGGATTTCAGTGGCACATTCTATGTGAACACGGACAGAGACGATGACTACGCTGGCTTCGTGTTTGGCTACCAGTCCAGTGGCCGATTCTATGTAGTGATGTGGAAGCAGATCACTCAGACCTACTGGGAGGAGAAGCCCTCCAAGGCCTTTGGCATTTCTGGTGTCTCTCTCAAGGTGGTAAACTCCACCACTGGCACTGGAGAGAACCTACGGAATGCCCTGTGGCACACTGGCAACACTCCAGGACAGGTGAGCGGGCACAGACTGACCTGCCTTTGCCTCTCTGAAGTACCACACACCAACAAAATGACTTCCTGATCCTAAAATAAACCTAAATTGAGAATATAAATACAAATAAACAAAAAGTACTGCTACACCATGATCATCCAATGTAACTGAGTGCTTTAATTTTCCCAGCACTCACAATGCATACTGAAACTGTGTAAGCAAAACAAAGGCGTTATATCTGGGGTCCCATGAAAGTGTTAAGAAAGTCAAAGTGAAAGACAAAGCCATGAAAGTGAACTGCAAAAGAGCAAGTCATGGAGTATGAAGTAACCTTTTAGTGATATAAGAGGTGGCTCTCTCCTTAGGTGTCCTTTTTTCTCCACTGTGTAATATTTGTGATCCATCAACAGTCTTTTCAATATCATGCTTCAAGAATAAGTTTTTTTTCCACCTTTTGGTCCATTAATGGTTTGCTTCTTTTCTGAAATGCTTTAGGTCCGCACCTTGTGGCATGACCCCAAGAACATTGGCTGGAAAGATTACACTGCCTACCGGTGGCATCTCATCCACAGACCAAAGACCGGCTTTATTAGGTGAGCAGCAGGCACAACATGAAAGCAAACAGGCTAGCAGGCTACTACATGAAACAAACAAATGATCTGAAAATCTCTTTACCTTTTCCCAGGGTGGTGGTTTATGAGGGAAAGCAGATCATGGCTGACTCAGGTCCCATATATGACAAGACCTTTGCTGGAGGAAGGCTAGGGCTTTTTGTCTTCTCCCAAGAGCTTGTCTTCTTCTCTGACCTCAAATACGAGTGCAGAGGTGAGTAGTGGATGCCCTTCTCCTCAGTGACACCCAGAAGATGACAAATTTTTTGCTGGTTACGTTCGATTGGGAAAGGTTTCAATCTTATTTCAAACTCAAATGTAATTCTTTACTTATGAGCAAATCAACTGTGACTCTAAAATATCAGGTAGTGTGCACTGTAAGAGTTATGCTCATGTCTCACTTTTGTTCTAAAAGTGAATACGAAACCAACTTGAAAGCTTCCAGTTTGTCACATAATACAGTTTGTAGTGGCCCAATAGTTTAAACATAGATTTTTAATATGAAGTGTTATACAATTTGCATTTTAACTTTGAAATATAAATCAAGAAATGTAGAGATGGTGTTTTAAGACAAACCTTTTTTCAACTCCCAGATAATCCGGAGTTTCCCTCTATTTTCATAAGGTAACAGTGGCACAGGATGTGTGTTCTGTGGTGGTGGTGGTAGCAACACGCTTCATTTCTGCTTATCACCTCTTTTGACTGCCTCACCTGTCTGATTATAACAATTTATAATCTCATTAAAAGTCTTAATGCTTATAAAAAGACTTTTAATGACACCGTATGGGCTAAAATTTTGTGCCTTTCAGCAGTCACTCTTTTCACTGCGTGGTCTTGCAACGGTTGTTTCACGCTTCCTTTGGGGCTATGAAATATTTTCAGTTTTTTGTAATATGTCTGTATTAATTCCATTGTTTTTTTTATCACTTTTTCAGATAATTGAGCTGCAGTGGACACTCACAATACTCACAATACTGCATAGGCCACCTCAGTCACTCCCTGGACATTAAGCCCTTCCCCTTTGCTCAGCAAATCAAATGGAGCTTCACACTTTCAAGCACCTCAGGACTCTTCCAATCAACGGGAGGGAGGCTTGTCTGAGCAACAGAAACCAATCAGAGGGAAGCAAAGCATTTGTGCATGAGTACCTTGTGTAACACACCCTTAAACTGAATGTACAATATTGTTTTTGAGTATGAAAAATGCATACTAGGAGAAACATGTACATTGTCAGTGTTTTAAAGGGATAATTAGAAGTTGTACAACCACTTTGCTGTTTTTTTTCTTTTAATTTTGTTGTTTCTTGTTTCATTTTATTTTTTCAATCAACATCACTTTCATTCACTCTTGATATAAGAACGTCTTGTGACCAGGCACTATGGTTGATCACAATATAATGTTGAAGCTTTTGAGCTATACATTCAATGAAGCCAAGCTGCAGTCACATCTCTCCACTTGCAAACAGCACCGTGAATCCATTCAGTCTGAATGACTTCAGTGTCTCTTGTCATCATCACACAGCATCACTGATTTTAATCGCACAAAAAGCATTTCATTGTTACCACATTGTTTCCTGCCATCTTGAATATGTGCCTTTTAAAGGGTTAGTTTGATGTGTGTTTTAATTAGTCCCTATATTCAAAGAGGGATCATTTCAAGCAAGTGTTTTTTTAAGATTTTAATTGCCAGGGGGATGAAGATGTTTATATTTAGAGTGTATTATAATTTCTTCTGTAAATTATTTATGTTTTCCTGTCAGTGGTATTAGTGAATGTTTTGTTAGTTTTTTTCTCTTTTTTGTTGTTGTTGCCAGATTGTAAATAATTATTTATTTGTTCACACTGACGAAATTTCACAATTGAAGCTTTTATACCAAATTTTTTTCCAAACGAGAGAGTTCATGTTAAAAACATTCTGATAAGTAATGCTGTATTGCACATTGCTTGTTATTTTCTTCATATAAAATGCATGGGATAGAACTGTACAATCCTTAGTTCTTAAAACATGCAAGGCAAAATAAAAAAACACAATGTTCTGGTTTATTCTCTTTTGAAATTTAGCTGCAATTTGAATCAGACTGTGATGGCTCCAAACAATCAGTCAACTGCTAAATCAACACTGACTGTAAGAATGTTGTGATACAGAAATTAAAAGCAAAAAAAAAACTGTGGAAGATTTTCTCAGTTGATGGATATATGTATCACAGAAACTAAGCATTCTGGGAGGAACATGTCAGAGGGGATACAGTGAAAACATTTAAAAGCAAGTAAATCTTGCAACAGTGTCAAGGGTGCATTGATCGAGCAGACAGATGTTCTTTACATATTATAACATGTGCAGTAATGTTGAAAAATGTGTTTTTTATTTGCAGACGTAATTGTCCTGTAGAGGCTGAATAATATGGATCAAGACATTGGCAATGTACAGCTACTAGATTTGTTGTTTTTTTTTTGTTTGTTTTGTATAGCATTATTGTTTTTTATGTTCAATACCTAGCATATTATATTTTGTTTTTTGTGATGTTTTGTGATGCACAAATGTAAATTTTTCTGATATCCTCATTTGATTGACTTTTTTAAAATGAACAAACATTTCCAAGTGTTCATCGTTAAAAGAGATAATCCTGTTTCATAAATAAATATTTTATACATCATGTTCAAGTATTATTATTGTTATTATTAATCACTGTTTAACCTGTCCTTATGGACAAATTTGCCCAGTTCAGACCTGAATCCAAGAGTTCTTTGTGTCATCTCACAGTTGCATAGTTGCATATTGTCATATATCCTCCAATCACAAAATTCCAACTTCAGAAAAACCATATGGCCAGAATCACATTGATCTCTGAATCATGTAACATGGTTGGCAAAGAATTATGAACAATATTTCAGTATATTCATTTTCAATTATTTAAAACTGTGTTTGGGGTACATACGCACATGCTACATGAAATCATGTTCCCTAAAGAAAAAAATATAGTAGAAAATGTAACAAAATGAATGATTGCAAAACAGCATTATCAAAAGCACCCTCTAAACCAATTATGAACCATTCAAATGAATGGTCAAGCCCGTCCTCCTCAAGCCAGATTCAGAGGGCACACTGCAAAAGGACATTAGGACTACATCTTTTATTGGTTCACAAGTATTATGTCACAAGAATTGTGCAATAATTAAAACCAACTGTAATTTTATCTAGAGGAGAGGAGACAAAAATGAAACATGCCCAAGAGTATTGGGATGTCTAGTGAGAGACATTCAATATTTTACATAAGCAGCAGATGGCTGCTCAGCTGCAGATAGGGAGTGAGGGAGCTGTTTGTCGTTCCATATGATTCCAGCATCATAAAATGGAAGGGTAAAAAAATACTTAGAAATATGGCAAAAAGCAAGGAAACTCACGCTTCCCATCATAACATTAAGTTCCTAAAATGTAGACTTTAAGCCCCATTAATCTACTCGGATAGATTACTGGGACTTGTTTATATAACACTGGTTTAATTTATTGTGACTGTCTGGTTATGTACCCGACTTCCTACTGATTTGCTACTGTGTCAGAGCAGTATAGAGTTACCATTTATAAATGCCCTCATCCGGCATGACACAAATTTACCATTTAAAATCCACTCATACAGCTTTATATTTACAGGTTAATTCAGGTTATGTACCTCTGTCAAAGGTACAAAATCAGTGTTCCCCATGTTGGTATCAAGCCTTCACTTCAGCCCAACAAGTGTTTCAGAGCTGCCAATCCAGAAGTTTGTACACTTCTTCAGCATGCTGAATTTGTAGTTAAAAGTTTTGTTCAGTGAGATCCAATGTCAGTAGAGACACTTACATAACATATTCATTTTTAAACTATCACACCTCAGTCTCTCACATCATGTGATGCATTTGGACCAACCAGAGCACATGGAATGCACGAAAAGGATACTTGATCGCTTCGAACCAAATTGCTGCAGGAGGGATTCCTAATAAAAATTGAATAACTGGGCTGAACAACAAAAAGAAAGAACAGGCCAGATAGATCATTTATGTCCTGTTAAGTAGGCTTTTATCAACATCATCTCTTTTGAAAGAATCTCTGGCTCTACAGGAATGATATATGGCCATAATGTGATCCAATTTGCAGCACCTCTGGCAAATTTCCATCCCACATTTCAAGGGGACGCAGGTGGTTGAGTGCCTTTAAAAAAATGCTGAAACTCTCATTCCTTCAAAAGAAAGAGGATTTATGATGTTTTACCCATCCTTTCCTGGCAAATGCTGTGTGTAGACTACAGGGTAGGAAGCCGAAGTTGTGATGCACTGTAGGACAGTACACACAGACAAAAAGATTTCAGTGCAAGTATGTGTTGTTCCTGTTGTCATTGTATGTTTAAGGTGAGGCTGAGCATTACCCTGAACATATTATCAGCAGGGGGTTATGAGTTAGGAGATCTACAGTCCTCTTTAGGGAGAAAGGGAAGGATTTGTGCCTGTACATGGAAGGAGTCGTTCAAGGGTTGGGGGGTGGGGGGTTCTTGGGTACATAATGTGAGGAATTCAAGGAGGGTAGAAAGGAGGGTAGGGGAGGAAGCTGGAGGGTGTGGGGGGGAGACTGGCTCAGGAAGAGAAATGCAGTGGGGATGTTAGGTCCAAGGGTTATCTGATGTCTGTGTTGTGGTATGCAAGAGCTATTGATATTAAGCAAGAGAACAGGGCAAGCACATGGAGAACACGTGAGTGAGAGGGTGGGGTTATGAGAGGGGGTGTGGGCGATGGATGGGAACACTAGCCAGGGGGCTGTGTGGTTCCCCAAGACGCTGGCGGGCCTGGGCTGTGGCAGGACTGCCCACGTGGCGGATGCCGCAGGCTGGGTAATGGGGCTGCTGTGAGCCTCTGGCTTCAGGCCCAGGCTGCTGATTCATGCAGCAATCTTGGGAGAAGGGTCATGTGATCTGGGATTCCGCTTGTTGGTTTTCTGCTCCTGTGGGTGAGCCAACAAACTGTCAGGGGTTTTTTAATCCAGCACATGTTTTTGCTTTACAAAAAACTTACCTGAAGTCAGCACTTAAAATAAATGTGTGGTTTGTAACTCATTTTTAAGCGGCTGGCCACAATTTAGAACTGTTTGTACACAAACCGGATAAAAGATTCATGTTTTTTTCTTACAGGAGTAAAACTTGAGAGAAAGTATTTCCTTAACTGTCACTAATTGCAAGGCAAACAAAACATCCTCCCAAAACTCAGCTCAAGCACCAAAATTCACTGATGGTCATATAAACTTTGGTCATTAGTTTATCTCTGAGATTATTGCTTCCTGAGAGAAGCACAATACATTCTGTGTTAAGGTTTGAGTTTGTTGAGGCAGACATGAGCCTCCAGCTCAGGCTCCAGACTGTCAGCCCAAACACAGGAGAGCCAGACGAGCCTCCAGCCCCATCAGTCAAACGGTGATGGTCCCGACCAGATTGGCTTGAGAGGACCCGCCGCACTGTGTGATATTCCCTACAGTCAGGGTGGTGTGAAATACCTGCCCTCTGCTTTGAGTTCTGAGAACACCACCACCACCTACCTCCCTCTCAATTCAGTTACCCATGCTATTGATCTTCTTGGTCTTCCCCTCTTCCTCTTCTGCCACTCTGTCTCTTCCAAAGCTGGCATTCCACCAACATAAGTCCAGAGAGATAAACGTTAGGTCCAGTTTCCAGCTAAGAGTAGGCACCCATCTCACTACCCCACCCCCCGTCCTGCCTCAGGCACTCTGTTCCTCTATCCATCCCTGTCTCTGTTTGTGTCTCACACTTCCCTATATGTACACTTTACCTATCCCAAAGCGCCAGCTCACAGCTGTCAGAGACCTTTGTCCAGCCCCCCTCAGCAGGCCAGGAAGTGAGTGGGGTGAAGGGTGGGGGGTGCCACACAGACATTTTTTTTTTCTTGCGCTTTGATTCTATGGCAGCAGACAAACACCCTGAAAGTCTCTTTAACAGAACAAATATCTCAAATTCAAATAGGGTCAGCGAACAAAGGAGAAGGATCCAGAATTCCTTTTGAAAGGAAGCTTTAGAGCTCTTGGCAACTCCACTGACAACTGCATTATGGTCAACGTCCAAAATTCTCCTCAAAGTCAGAAAATATATAAAAATATGTTCATATTAAGGGTGCGTATTATTGAGAAATGAGCATAAACCTCCAAAAACTGAAGACTCATCAACAGGGAATGTAAACTCAGTAACCAGGGGAACTTTCATAACATTTCACATAAATAAACAAGAATAAACAAGGTCAGAAATCCATCTCTCTTCGAAAATACATACCTCCTGTTTGATTTTTTTTTCTTTACAAATCAACAAGAGCCCTAATCCACATGAAAATGGGAAGATTAAAAAATCAAACTAGTCCCTAAAGAGCATGGCCCTAGCTCAGTCCCTGGAGTCCTTTAATGACAGTGGTGCATTCTGTGTGTATGCGGTGCCAGCTGTTAAGACTAATGAGGTAGACCTCAACCAACAGTGAGACAAGAGCAGCAGCGAAGGCAGTGGGCAGCCCGTTTGTGGAAAAGTGGCTCTGTCCATTGGAATAAAAAAAGTCATTTGTTTTTTGGTGTAAGTAACCCCCACCATGGCTGGAAAAATATCTGAGGCTGTCTAGCTGCCAGCTTCAGTTCTGTGCTGCACTGCGCATGTTTTTGGGCTGGTAGAGGGCCAGGGAGCTTTTGCACAACTTCGAATGTCTCAAGCAATAGATACAAGATTCCATTTAAGACTCAAAATAACCGACTAACTGGAAGCAGAAATGTAGCTGCAATAGGGGGTCAACAGGGAACCCTTCCCACTCTCTTGTTCTGCATAAAACACACAATGCAAAAGTGAGAGTGAAAACAGAAGGTCCCTCACAGAGACGGGTTTGTGGTTTTGCTGTGTGCTCTGCCCTGGAAGTTGATCATCAAAGGCCACACTGCACAAAAATGTATACTGTAACAATAACACTATTAAAAGAGACCCAATAGGATTTTGGCTACAAATTTTAACTGTAACTGTAGTTTTAGGGCGTGATAGAAAATTAAGTAGTACCTCAGTCAAGCTTTATACATATGTGGCACAAATGCAAACATTAAGCACCATTATGTAGATACCAGGAAAAGTCCTGGTGGACACTTTAAACATATCTTGAATTTGGAAGAGGAGAGTGCCCCAAAACTGTGTAGCTATGTAAAATGGAGAAAGCATCTGGGGAAGAACTGAAAAACCTGTAAAATCCTCCCAACATCAAGCCTATAAAATAAAAATTGTAGCTAAAAGCTAAATAAACTCACTTGTGCCTTGGATAATGCTTTATCATATCATACAATTTAATTTCAGGATGAATGCTGAAGGTAACAAAATAAGAGGTAGCTCTACAAACGTTCTGTTGGATCACTATAACACACTCTTGTCTATTAACCTACCAATATTTTGAAGGACCATGATACATTTCCAGTGGAGGGATGTGAAATAATTAAAAGTGTACTTCAGGAAAGTTTCTTTTAATGAGACTGGCCTGTATCACTGAAAATATAAAAGGTGTGAAAAGAAGCTAACTTCAAGTGTTTTGGGGGTTGTAGCTAGTAAGTGAGTATGGCTTGTAAGTGCAATCGTGTATTCAAAATTATAACAAAAAGGAAAAATCATCAACAAAATAAAATCTCATTAGAAAAATGAATTCCCTGAGCTTGTGATGAATGTGACATGGAAGGCAGATGTAGTCCCTCCGCCCCTTCCCCAAGGATACAAAAGTGTGACCTTCCATTATCATCCACAGAAATAGGAATGAAAGAGCTGCAGTGACAAGCAATCAGCTTTATTACCTCTGGACAAAGAATGTAGGTCAGCTTAAAAGCAATCAGTTTTTATCACAATACGATTAAAATGCAGCCTCCAAAATATTTCTGGACTGGCTAAAGTAAATTCACCTCAAGACTTAAAGTTCCACCGATGTGTGACGAGATGTGAAAAACTTCCTGAGGTGGTGGTATCAAAGAGTCAGGGCCAGAGTCATGGTCAGGATGGAGCCAGCAGGAATGTGCAACAAATTAAAGCTCTGATCACAGTTAGAGGGTGAGAGGTTTTCCTTGGCTGTTTCCTTGTCACGGGAGCATCTGAGTACTGCAACTCTGCAAGTTACGCTCGCAGAATCTCATTCCCATTGGCTCTGTGGGAAAATTAAAATCCGTGACAGTAGAGCCACGAATAATTCAACATATATGCCTTCAGATCCCAGCCTGTTTTTCCTGAGACTGACTGCTGGCCTTGAGAGAACCCAAACGCTACGGAAAAGCACACGCAGGAGAGCTCGGATGGGGGTGGGGTGGGGGCGGGGGGGGGGTGCTGAGCAGCCCAGCGCTCGCGTGCAATTCAGAGAGTGCAGGCAAATGGTAATCAAGAGCAGAGATGGAAAAAACAACATCCTTTAGACATTTCTGGTTGCACCAGCTGCTGAACTGAGCTAACATGAGGTCTAGCAAGGCGCATTTGCATTTGTTTGCAAACCAACGTCAAATACAAATGCTGATTAAATCCAGACCATTAATTATCAAGCTTTGTTTAGATGTACTTGCTTACTTATAATTGCCAAGTAAACCCACTATAAATAAAAATACTTTTCAAAGTGCTGACTGAGAACCACAGAGACCTGGGGTTTCTTTCATGAAAGCAATATGTGACTGTTTTCTTGGTTTGATTGTAAATTGTCCAAAGGTCTTTCACAAAAAATATGTCAATCAAAATGCATTCATTTCTACCACCTGTCTGTGTGTACCACTGTTTTTCCCTTAGAACTCATGTTCATATTGCTTGTATGGAGGAGAAGAGCAATTGGGTTGGAAGTTATATGGATAGTAGTCATTTTATATCATATAATCTTGCATTGGTCACATGGATCAGGAGAATACACTTATGTTTTTCCATATGTTAAATCGCTTGGGGTAAGAACATAAGAACATATTATGATGAGGACAGGCCATTCGGCCCAAGTTAGCTTGCCATTACAATTTAATATCCAAAACTGCATCAAGTCTGGACTTGAAAACAGCAAAGGTCTCTGCCTCAACTACATGACCTGGCAGCCTATTCCATGTATTGATAACTCTTTGCGTAAAATAATATTTCCTTATATCAGTGCGGAACATACTCTTAACTAGTTTTCATTTATGTCCCCTTGTCGTACAGACTGAACTCACCTTAAAAAATGTATTGTAGTTAACCTTGTTGAGTCCTTTTAGAAATTTAAATAACTCTATTAAGGCAGTCTGATAAATGATCTTAATGAAATATAATGTAAGGTGATGGAATGTAATGTGTGTAATATTGTGTTTTGCATGTCCGTGCAGACTGTACAAATCCACACCTTGCTATGAAAATAAACAAGTTAAGGGCATGAAAAAGTATAATACAGCTGCCTCTTTCCCTCACAAGCTACAGTATGTGCAAGGGTTTTCAGAGTTGTGTTGGTAGTATGAGCTGCCTTTTCAGAGAATAAAGGGGAGGAAAGAACAAAAAAGAAATGAAATGAAAAAAAGGATTAGGGTTGACATGGGAGCTGAGCTGAAGTGGGAGACTGGTTTTGACAAAACTGATGACAGCACAATCAAACAGGACTAATGGCCAGAAGGCTGAACTTTCCATTCATCATGTGACAACATGTAACCAGTTTTTATAATACAAAGATTGTGTGTTCCTTTTTTAATGAGAAAATCTAAACCATCATTTTGCAATGCGTAAGCATTTTACAAGGGGAATTTATACCATTTATGACCATGAAAAAATGTTTTTTTCCCTATCTGTGGTTACAATGATTACATAACTGTCTTTCATAGCTGCCTGAAATTTAACTATGCAAAGGGAAATGCTTGTAGGGAAGTAATAATCCCATCATTTCACATCAATCTTTTCATTTTACTCCGTTAACTAACATGTACCTCTATTTGCTGCCACACATCCTTATGACGTGTTTGATAATTCACCCAAAACAACCGAGGTCAATAAATTGTTACAGAGTACCATTTAAATTCCTAAATGATAACAAATGCAATGTTACTTGTGTGTAATGTTCTACGCTTGTGCAAAATTGAATTGGCCAACTGTAGAACACAATGATCTTCTTTGTTTTAGAATCAGTGGTTATATGGTTTTAGTCATTGTTGTGGAAACAAAACAGATGAGTACAGATTACATTAAAAGAGCTATGAATCAGAGCCAGGCTGCCCGCAATGCCAGCAGACACACTGTACCATCGCTAAAAGTCAGGACCTCTTGTAATACTCTTTCGCTTACAACATCAGATATGCCTACAATTCACTTTTGATACATTGGCTTTACTTTTTGGCCACCCTTCATATCAGAGCCCAATACTACAAAATTGCTGGGAAATTACTGGTCAGGTGCCATTCATATGGAACTTTGTGTTTCACTCTCATGCACAGGAAAATCAGCAGAACAGTTTCTGCTGAACAGGAAGTGCAGCTGTACAAACTTTGGCAAGATGAAGGGAGGAAATGTTAATCAAAGGAAAAAAATAAGTTGCAAAGTATTTTCTTCCAGTCTAAATACTGGATCCATAGAACCAGTTCTGCTCCTCACCCAATCCAAGTAGGAAGAGCAGAATACTTTGTAAATCCTAAAGAGACATGGCAAAGTAACTCTTTTGCATTGGAGATTATTAGATCTTTGCTCATGCCTTATCAAAATGACAGAGCTTGCACTGCAATCCCTGAGCTGTCGCAAGTGAACATTGCATTTGTGTATGTGAATATGTTGTGAAGTATTTAAAGCTCTGTTTGGAAAGCTAATCATTTCTCTTGGTCCCCCCAAGTGAATGGTGAGGACAGCAAATGCTATCTTCATTACAATTTCATCAATGTGGCAGGTGAGGGCAAAATCCCACACCTCCACATAAATCACTGTATGTTCAACAGACTACGTGCTGCTGATGATAAACTACATTCTACACCTTTGAGTGTGTAACATAGGGTCTAGGAGAAATAGAACTCTCCTGGACCTGTTACTTTGTATCAGAAATAAACAATCTATAAGGGATGATTAAAATGACCTTGTATTTCATAAAAATACGTGTACATACTTGTAATGAATACCATATTGAGATCGTATTTGTCTTCCACACACTTTTTACACAGGAGAATTGTAGTAAATGTATTGTTTATTACAACGTGTTCTATAAATGCAGTGCATTTTTACCATAACCTAGATGGTACAGAATGCAGAACACTACAAACACACAGGGTCTGGTTAGCTGGAATCAGATTTTTAGCAATGGCTGTGCCTGATGATGGCAAGGGAAGGCACTACATTGATTGGGTACCCACATTTGGAAATAAATGAATCACAATTAATGTTGTACCAAAGAACCGCCCCACCAAACTTATGTCACGGTCTATGTGCTCCTGTTTACATGCCATGGGTTGACGAGTGTTACTCTGTTAAAGTTAATTTGTATTGAAATGACTCAGATCCTGAAATTGTGCTTTTTGTGAAGCAACAGTTTGCTTGTGTCCTGCACAGTGCACAGCATGCACAAGTTAGTTTAAAGGCTGGTGAAAACAAGCTCATTGACAAGACTGCAAACATTCCAGGGACATGCAGTTTTACTATGGACTTAATGCATGACAATATGTTCGATACATTGTTTTATGCAAATATGAATATGCTTGACTAACATTTATTAATATGCTCTTGGGATAAATCTACAAAATAAGTGCAGTGAAGTGAAATATATAAGAAGTGCCAAAAGAAAGCATTTCTATTGTAAAATATCATATATGAGGTCAAATACATATCTACATTTTATTTGAAATCTATTTTAAATTTCACATTCATTGTCCTCTACATTTGTTTTACAATTTTCATATATTTCCTACCAAAATGCATTTGTCTCACATAGGCCTATAGACTAATAAGGACATAATCTTATATAATCAGACATACAATAAACAGTGAGAGCCAAACTAAGAGCAACAAAAAATTTAAATTGAAAAGACATGGCTTTGACACTAATAAAATAACAGATAGGGAAAATACATAGAAATTTGGTTTAAATGTCATACGTTTTCAGGTGGCAATGAGGTGGAAAGCCCACCAGGCCAATGTTCTTCTCACAGAGCCTGAGAGAATCATGCATTGAGCTGACGGTTCTCGCTGTGCCGTGGCAGGAAGGCGCACGGCTGACTCTGAAGCGGAACTACAACACTACATGTAGTTCCCTCCTCAGCGCCAGTGGAAACATACCATCACATCGGGTCAGTTTACATTCTAATGACTTTTACAGCAATCGTGCTGCACGGCGATGGAACTTCTATTATTATATCAACTTATATGATATAAGCAGTGGCTCCCTTTCTACTCTCAAAACCTATTAGGAAATGATTGGAAAACATGAAACAGATTTCCACAGGCCCTGCCAGCGAATATATTATTTTTTAAGCTGACCATCACAGAGTGCGGGTAGGAACGTCAATCAAGTTGCTTCTCGTCATGGGACAGAAAAGCAAGCAGGCCTGTGCATTGTTAAATCGGGGTGTCAAACAGAAACTAAAAACAGATTATAGCATCCTGAGTATCAGCTTTCAGTCTTTGCAATAGATGAAGATAAACTGAGAAAATGTAATATTAAAATAACATAATGTTACATTTAAGCCTAAAAGTCTCCTCTTATCAGTTAATCCCCGATTAGGTGATACATTTCATCAATGTAACTCCATTGGTACATTTATACTGGGAAACAGATATGACTCAGCAAATACAGTCATCACTGGGTTACGTTATCATGGAACACAGTTGGCATCAGATTAACTAATACATTTTTGTTATTTAGTTTTTCCTTCTGACAAAGTATACTTTGATGACATTTTTAAAATTCTTCATCTCTGTGCTATGCAGAAGGCCAGTAGAGTCATTCTAATTTTAATTTATTTCAGTCTTGTAATTCAAGTAAGAAAAACTCAAAACTGAGGATTGTTATCCTTTTTTATCATCCATATTCATTCATAGGCTTACATGGTCAGGATCAGCACTGATGGACAATTTCAACAAAGAACAATAACTAACACCAAAACCTATGAGATAACAATGATCCAAAATAAATGACTGAAATTCACAACATAAAATGGAGCTACAACAATACAGAAGTCCTTCTCAGAGCAACTTTCTGTTGGGCCTTAACCCCAACTATTCCTTGGGAGGCCATAAACCTGACTGGGTACAGTGGGACAGTCTGACTTCATATAGTTTAATATGTTCTGCGTGTGTACTACTACTTTGGCTGTTAAAGGTCCACTTCCAAGTGACTTCCAGCTGCCTCTAGTGCCCTGTGACAGTGAAGGGGAAAAAATGACCCCTGTGATGTAGACATGACTTACATAAGCAGCAAACCTGGCTGAAAGCACACATCCACTGGGCCGGCTAGTCCAATCAAATCATCCATCTGAAAGGCAACGTCCATGCATCACTGACATCATGTCAAACTAAAGCTATTTACAGGATTTGGGAAAATGGCAGCCAGGCAGAGGTGCAGCGTGAGGCCGTGCCTGAAAAAGCTGAGAGGGCCCATGTCCTTTCATGTAGGCTCACATTCTGCTTAATTGAGCATAATTGGGACTGTTAATCCTATTACGACATTCCCTCTTTTACTAGGAAAACGTAGGGGTTATTTACCATGTGGTATAGATTACAGTCGTGTTTCCTACACTCCATCGCTGTGCATGTCACTAAATGGATACCGAATGTTGTAAAACAGCTCTTTAAATTTGCAGCTCAGTTCCATTAAAACAGTTAATGATGTTTATCATGGGTGCTCCCTCTGTAACACATTCCATTTCCGAGAGATTTGTTAATTTGGCAGAAACCTGCGTTGACTTTAACAGAAGGCGAGGGTGGTCCTTCATAGTCCTCGACAGAGTAACAACTGAAGGACTGAAAGACACCAGAAAAAAAGTCGCTTTTAAAGTTGTGGCAATGATTCCACCTGGATCTGGAACCCACGAGTTCAGGTTCAGAGGGTGAGGCGGACATTACGTGCTGGCTTGGCTGACTTCCTTATCTGGGAGTGACCCTGGGGCATTACGCAATGATGCAGCTGGATATGTGCTGGAGCAGTACTGATGAGGACAACAGCAGCATCCCATCCACAGGCAGGCAGCTGGACACTTTTCAGCCACACGTCCAGTTTCCCAATCCGCTGCTTCATGCTGCTTCTCCAGCAGCAAGACAAAAAGATGGAGACCAGGGTTAGTGTGAGGCTAAGGGGTAAGGGTGATACTGATAACTTGCAACATCTGGCAAAAATGGAAAGGCCAAATTCATTTTTTCCCTTTTTTGCAGAGAGAAAGGGAGACATAACATAAACCAGGCTATCCTTTCAGCTTCCTTTAAGAAAAGTGCTGACATTGCACACTGTAAAAACTGAAGTGTGGAACCAACTTTAAAGAATTAAGGCAACATGCTGCATGGATATTTTTACGCTGATTTAACTTGCAATATTTTTCAAGTACATTGAACATACATGCCATAATTGGATACATCATTTCATGAAACATTGTGAAACAAAGCCTGCATTAGTGTAAATGTCTCAACACGTCAAATTTAAACAAAAGAGGCCAGTAGATATTAATAGTCTTAATTTACACCGCTCAGATTGACAGCATGGTATCTTACCTGTAGCAAAATGCAGACAGTTGCATGCAGTCCTCAAGCCACCTCTTGGTAATTCCCTATAGACAGACTCCATAGCAAGCAACATCTAAGGCACATTCTGACAGACACAAAATTAAACCTAGTTCACCTTACTAAATTGTTGTATGTTCCTTGCTTACTCTTAGAAAACATGAATACATTTTAGAGAGCACGTTGCTTTGAGAATATGGTTGTAGAATTTATGTTTCCAGAGCACAATATTAGTTTTTTTAATCAGAAGCAAAATTTAATTGAGTAAATCTTTACATTTTAATCTAGTGCAATTGACTTCGACACAGTAACACTTTTTACAGTGCATAATTCTGAACAGGGAAAAGGAAGACTCAGTGCTTGGGCTACGTCCCTGTATGCAGCTCTCAGTGCTTGGGCTACGTCCCTGAATGCAGCTCTCAGTGCTTGGGCTACGTCCCTGAATGCAGCTCTCAGTGCTTGGGCTACGTCCCTGTATGCAGCTCTCAGTGCTTGGGCTACGTCCCTGAATGCAGCTCTCAGTGCTTGGGCAACGTCCCTGTATGCAGCTCTCAGTGCTTGGGCTACGTCCCTGTATGCAGCTCTCAGTGTTTGGGCTACGTCCCTGTATGCAGCTCTCAGTGCTTGGGCTACGTCCCTGTAT
The DNA here is from genome assembly GCA_022829145.1 of Albula goreensis. Classification (NCBI taxonomy): domain Eukaryota; kingdom Metazoa; phylum Chordata; class Actinopteri; order Albuliformes; family Albulidae; genus Albula; species Albula goreensis. The sequence continues at coordinate 19,304,408 of CM040750.1, forward strand.
GCAGCTCTCAGTCTCAGTGCTTGGGCTACGTCCCTGAATGAATGCAGCTCTCAGTGCTTGGGCTATGTCCCTGAATGCAGCTCTCAGTGCTTGGGCTACGTCCCTGTATGCAGCTCTCAGTGTTTGGGCTACGTCCCTGTATGCAGCTCTCAGTGTTTGGGCTATGTCCCTGTATGCAGCTCTCAGTGCTTGGGCTACGTCCCTGTATGCAGCTCTCAGTGTTTGGGCTACGTCCCTGTATGCAGCTCTCAGTGCTTGGGCTACGTCCCTGTATGCAGCTCTCAGTGCTTGGGCTACGTCCCTGTATGCAGCGCTCAGTGCTTGGGCTATGTCCTTGTAAGCAGCTCTCAGTGCTTGGGCTACGTCCCTGTATGCAGCTCTCAGTGTTTGGGCTACGTCCCTGTATGCAGCTCTCAGTGCTTGGGCTATGTCCCTGTATGCAGCTCTCAGTGTTTGGGCTACGTCCCTGTATGCAGCTCTCAGTGCTTGGGCTACGTCCCTGTATGCAGCTCTCAGTGCTTGGGCTACGTCCCTGTATGCAGCGCTCAGTGCTTGGGCTATGTCCTTGTAAGCAGCTCTCAGTGCTTGGGCTACGTCCCTGTATGCAGCTCTCAGTGTTTGGGCTATGTCCCTGTATGCAGCTCTCAGTGCTTGGGCTATGTCCCTGTATGCAGCTCTCAGTGCTTGGGCTATGTCCCTGTATGCAGCTCTCAGTGCTTGGGCTACGTCCCTGTATGCAGCTCTCAGTGCTTGGGCTACGTCCCTGTATGCAGCTCTCAGTGTTTGGGCTATGTCCCTGTATGCAGCTCTCAGTGCTTGGGCTATGTCCCTGTATGCAGCTCTCAGTGCTTGGGCTACGTCCCTGTATGCAGCTCTCAGTGTTTGGGCTACGTCCCTGTATGCAGCTCTCAGTGTTTGGGCTACGTCCCTGTATGCAGCTCTCAGTGCTTGAGTCAGTGCCGGCACCCGTGCCTTGTATGGAAAGGCATCTTTCCGGTAATGACTCACCTTTTACAACTCCAGCTAAATTCCATTCCAGACCTTGGTGCACTGGACAACCATATTGTGTTACTGATATACGATATTCAGATACAGTGCATCAGGTTCTAAATAGTTCATTAGGTCCTGCATACAGACATTTTTTTGTGTTCAAATATCCACAGTGTACAAACCACAACATATCTGTTATTATTTCATGAACAGAGCTGCTGAAAAGTTGGAATAACCCAAATTAGCAGTGTTAATGACGTGACCACACATGCCTCAATGTCATCATAACGTCATTCATTCATGCAATGAAAAGATGTAATACAGCATCAATATTCATTGCTCTCAGATTTGCTGTTTCACCCAATGCAAATGAGAATGAACTCAATGCAGCTTGATATTCTATACCTGAAAACAGAACAATGTGCACCATGTGATTCCAAATAATCTATATATGTATATGGAACCCATGGGTCATATTCTACTGCCTAGCATGACATCACTGTTCCTTACTTCTTTCTTCTCTTTGGATCCTGTTCCTAGCACAGACCCAGGTCAACTCAGGCCAACAATCAATGGATCTGAGGAAAAGAGTGGAGCACAAGTAGCACCAATTATTTTAATTCTGTGCTGAAAAGTTAAATGGAGATTTACTATATGTCAGATTATAGTATACATAAACAATACTACAAATATGTCTTTATAGCATTTCAAAGCACATCAAATCACCCACAGACATGAATAGTTTTCACCCATGTTCTTCTTAGTCCCTCTAAACTAGCATGTAACATAATTCTGGTGACCCCTACTATGAACCTGTTCCACTCATCAGATTTTATGTTCACATTTCACATTTCTACTTGAATATCTTGTTCACTCAGAGAGAGAGAGAGAGAGAGAGAGAGAGAGAGAGAGAATTAAAACCACAACCTTGAAATGTTAGTATGACGGTTGAACCATGCTGCTTTGAAATCAGAATCTGCCTTGTATTAAATAGTCAGAGTCTCCATCTGTTGTGCTTCTTAGTCATGTAAAAATGTTTTTTTTTTTTTTTTTATTCTCAGGGACATACTTAAAGGCACCCACTACCATCTTGGTTGAGCTGAGGAAAAGGCTTGTGCATACCTCTATGAACCAAACTGCATAATTATTAAGATTATATTAATTCCAGAAACTCAGGTATGACATCTTTGCTTACAGTTATTCACATGTGATAGAGCACATTCAAGCAACTAAACATGTGACACTAATCTGTCCAAAACTGAAACTCTGGAAATCTTTAAAGTTAGCAGAAAACTTCTGCTTTGTATGTGTGAATGTCCAGCCTACTGTTGGATTGTTGTAGGCACCATTCTTAGCCAAGTCAAACAAACAAACAAACAAACAAACAAACAAACAAATATAAAACATACAAACAGCATCTGGCATTTCTCCTCTGTCTGTCTCACAGAAGCTCAACGACATGAAAGAGCATGTGTACATCCACGGCAAAATATGACGTCAACCCCAACAGAAGAAGAATTGCACGATTATTTCCTTTGGCTTGGGAACTAGTTCTTTAGCCCTGTGAGATAATCAACCTTGTGCCATGCTGATGGTCGAATTCTGCTGACAGATCTACGTTACATTGGCACTCTAATGAAGATGTGGATGAAATGTAGACGTGGATTATTCTTGAAAAGGACTGAACCAAACTTAGAAAAATAGGGACCTGCTCTGATCACTATAAACCCAAATGACAGAGACAGAGAACATGAGTCTATTCACATGCAGTTGAGAAAGCGAAGCTGTTCAAGTTACATTGATACAATCAGGCACATAAATCACCCTGGTGCGGTCATTGCGGCTGCAGGATATTTATTTATTTTTGATTATTTGTCATCCAGATCTGCTGCAGGTTGAACAGTGCCTATTGGAGATTACTCTGACCCAAATATGTCAACTGCTGCCTTAATTGAAAAATGAAATTACTGTTCCTAAACTATTTAGTAACGGAAAAGGAACAAGCATGAGTTATTACTCTCATTAATCATTTTCCACAGACAGTTGGACAAAACCAGAAATGCTGTGTTAAGGGGGGCACTGTACATATAGGGCTCAAAATCAGTAGCATTGGTTAAAAGCCCATATGCATCCAAGCTACAGTGAGACCATGCAAACATATGGGTTCTGTACAGATTCACTTTGTGTGACATTCAGAACTATAGTATAGTGGATGACGACTGGAGATGTCTTTCTGATGCTCTTAGAGTTTAAACCCATAATGCTCACAAATATCCCATCCGCTGATAGACTCATGGGAAGTATACAAATGCAGCAGAACCCCAGTAATTTGGAAGTCAGTTATCCACATACACTGGTAAAATGGACAGTGTAAAACCTCAGGTAGAATGTAAGGTTTGATGTATCAGGTTGTGGTAAGGTTTTTCTTACTGTGTTGGATTTGTTGACTTATTTTACTAAGCAACTTGGATATGTTTTTACATATTCTATGGTGGCACAGCCTGATTTTCATGTAAGAATCATGTCAGAGAACAAATGTGTTTTATGTCTTGTTTGCTCTCCCCCACATACAGATATTCACTGTAGTTAGGTTTCACTTTAAATTTATCTTAACATTATTTGTTGTGTAACTATTAAGATTTCTAATCCCACTGAGTCTGATGAGTTCCCCACCCATATGGGTATGTGACATGTTTCTGGAAATAATAATTGCATTATTTTACCAAAGTATGCAAGCTGGTGAATAATTTTGGAATGGTAGTTAATTAATGCCATTCAGCAAACATTATGCTTTTTGACTTGCAGAGTTTCTGCAGCTCAAGCCATTATATTCAGATAAAATATCAAGATGAAAAGCAGCTGTGGAAAGCATTTCATTGCTTCATTAAGACATAGTTTTCTTGTTGCACATCATCTTCTGGTCTTTTTTTATATTGTTCATTTTTTGTTATTGTTTAACAGAAACATCTTCCTTGCTTCATTGTTTGAAAACAATCTCAGAAACACAAGAGTATTTTTGACTCAGTGTGACAATTTAAACCCAAAGGTTGGTGTATTTTAGAATATTTGTTTCCAGCGGTTCAAATCTGCACACTGGCAAACGAATATGCTTCTAACCTTCTCCTGAGCAACGACCGATAGCCCTCCTTTATTATTTAAAGGAAAGTTTCTGTAATATTCTCATAAAAACAGCCCTCTTAATGGCACAATCTGGAAATGTACACCATGGATGTAAAGTCAACATTCAATAAAGTGAAGTAACATTTTCCATGCTCAGGCCTATGCAATCAAGCCATGCTGAAGATGTTTAAAATTCACCATTAAAAATGGTCAGTAACATTTCAGTGTGTTTGTTTGCCCAAGTCAGCTGTTAACAGGAAAGGTGCGATTACATTGTGTTATTTCCTCTAAAAACAAAAAGCATTTCATGGCTGTATAACTCATAAGTAACTGATAAAGAAATGCTGGAAAACAGTTCTCACATACACTGAGGACACGACCTCAGTGAATGGTACTTTCACTGGGAAAGGGAAACGTTTTGGGGGCATGTGGTGGAGGTGGGGCACATCTGTGCGGGAGATTACTAGTGGAGTTTCAGTTTGCTGTTAGAAATAGCTTCTCGTCTGGCTATAGGGTGCGGTGTACCAAGCCACGTGTTGATGTAGATGGACAGGACTTTTTACCACAGACAATCTCGACTGAATGTGAAGCTGTAAAATTTCAAACCACAGAAAGTAAGGGGAGGACATGGAGTAGATTGTGGATTGCCATGGTATCCTGGCCCACAGCAAAAGGTCATTAGGAAAGTGATTTTATGTGTTGGTGTGATTTGGAAGGCAAAGGTTTAGTCAGTTCATGTTCTACACCTGCCTACAATAAAATAAGTACTTCTAAATCTGACAAAGAATGTTCCAAACTATTTTAAGGGAGTGGGAGGATTTTGGCTCTTGGTGCTGCTTTGGTCTCCATTTAAAATCTACACATTTACAGTCATATCACAAGTTGGAATTCAGGAAGCAAGAGCATCACCTTCATGCCTAGAACCAGACCTTCAGAACCAGAAATAAAACAACCAAATCTTTAAGCTTTGTTTTTCTCAGTCACTGCTTTGGCCTCCCACATAAGCCCCTATCTGCCTCATGATCACCACGGGCCACAAAATCCAAAAATAGGACAATAAATCAAAGAAAGACACCGCAGAAGTCCTTCCTTTGGGGAGTTACGATATAGCATTACATGAATATGCATAAATTAGTTGTCTTGATGGGTGGATTGGAGCCAGCGACTATTTTTCCAGGCGTTCGCTCCAAGCCAGTGAGCTCGGGAACAGATGGGTGTGTGGAACTGGAGCAGATCAGCACCTCCCGTGGTGCTATGGCCATGGAGCTTGTTACGGCTCCACAGTAGCCAGGAAATGTCTCTTTCTAGAGGAGCAAACACTCAGGCTACATGCGTTATGGCACGTATTCAGTATAGTAAACATGGTCTTAATCAAGTGACAAGTAGCCACACCTAACACAGAGATATATTGCAGCCAGGAGATAAAACCTGTGCCAAACTGTGCAGATTGGCAAAAGAACTAAACCATTTCTATCTGACAGATTTTAAAATGTTCAACAAATGTGACATATGATGCGTGATAAAAAAAAAAATCACAGTTACTACACTTTAATGTTTCGCCCTTCCTTGCCATGCCTGTCTCGGTTCAACGTAAATTTATTTGGAGGAAATCACACAGTCATATTTGGAGTTGAGTGTTGATTCCTAAAGTGATAACATTATTTTCCTTTTTACAAAATATACAGAATTGAAACAGCAAAATACATGAGACAAATTGTAACAGGTGAATGAATTTGTCATTGTCTTACTTTTTCATTGCTTAATACTAACTTCTTTCCAAGTCCGTGAGGAAAGGATCACATCAGATGACTAAAAACAGAAATATATCTGCTGTCAGCTTCTTCCTTTCTCTTGGAGATAAAATGGACAGACAAAAGCTTAAAGAACAGAGATAATGATGTTACAAATTGTTTAAAAATTTGATTGCACAAATTCACTTCTTTTCTGCTCCAGTAAAGCTTGACTCGTGTCCAGCTGACATTACTTTGATGGTGGCTCAGGGATATCTGGTAAACATCAAGAATCAGATCTGGTCCTCAGTCTTACCCTCTATTACTCTTGGCTATTGCCAGACCATCACTGGACTCCCTGCAGTAATATTTGTAGAGATTAAATACAACATGCACATTTTATTATATTTTTAACACAGCCAGCACAGAACAGTATGCTAGACTATAGAATTCAAGTCATGTGATGCCAGCCTGAGGAACATGTGACTCTCTGCATTCCAGTTACCACAAATGGGAGACGTGTTAACTTTAGTATGCTCGAGGTATGTGCTGAGGTTTGTTTTACTGTGTATGAAGTAACCAAAGATTCTCAGCATTTTCTTTGGCCAAAAAAAAAAAAAAAGTGCAATTTGAAATGTAACTGATCACTTGAGGCTATTTGCTGTTTTCAGTATGCTAAATGGGGACAGAAACCCAAGTGAAGTTCCAAATATGTTCTGTAATGTCATGGTTTTTCAACACCATCTTTCAATATTCAACAATGCTGTTCGCTCTTTGCCGCTGTGTCTGTTGTCCTTTTTATTTCATTGGTATACGTGAATGCAGGTCCCAAATGTGTAAACACTTCTCTGCCTTGCACGTCTAAATGCTCCTATGAGTAGTTTTGCGTTAACGGCTGCCAAATTTGGCAGAGCCAGACGCAAGTAGGGAAAGATAAGAGGGGGCAGTGACAGCACGGGAAGTGCAGGATATGTTTCCCTTACCATTACCATGTCATCATTCTTTCCACTGACTCCTCTGCCTCTCACACCTGCTCAGGGATGTTAGGAAATAGCAGACGTTCTCCAGCATCTCCCTTGATGGGAAGCGAACGTCTCGAGCTCGAAGAATCGGAAAGACAGACGGGTAGACAGGCAAGCCAACATGCAGCTGGAGGTCCCCGGCTCTAAATCAAGAGCCGAACTCCCCCGCGCCGGTGTTCCACGCATCGATCCAGGATCAGGATGCGGCCAGCATATGATCTTGAAGTTACTGCTCACATAACAATCAACCCTCCCATGATTCCACAGCATAGACCTCCACGGGAAAGTGCGGGGGGTAGGGGGAGAGGGGGTCTGTCGTCCGAGGACAACGTCAAACAGAGTCTGCATTGGAAACCATGTAAAATTCCCTTCTGCATAGGCCTGGAATCTTTCCACAAATGTATTCATAAATAGGAAAAGCTCAGGTAGGCTCCACATGTGAGAGGGCTTGACTCAGACCCAGACAGCAGCAAATACAAATCCAGGGTGGGGTGCTGCCGTTTTACCCTTGAGAAGAGGACTCAATCTGAATCCCTTCAACAGACATCCTGCTGGTAAAGGCATAAAACATCAGTCCTCCTGAATTAAAAAAATCCTGCTCAGCAAATGAGTGATGTAAAATATGAACAGATTTGTTGAATAATACAGGATAATCTATGTTCTGCTTAATATATATTCGGATGTAAATTAAGGTATTACTGAATAGATATATGAGCTAAAAGTAAAGGCTTATAGTGGAAAAATCTTGGGTCAAAAGAAGTTTCAGACAGCAATGAATGCAGTAATACATTATTTTGTTTTATAAAACTTGCAGAAAGTTATGTGCACAAAATGTCTGGGAGTTTCACAGAATTTATCAGCATAGAAGATGAAAGGTAAATCCCTTCTACATCAATGTGAATGAATTCCTACAGGTTCTCCCATCAAGGGAGTTACAGGCGTGGGCTTTCCAACCAAAACACAGACATCGGCTATGAAATGCCAGCAATCTCCTTGAACCACTTTAAATTCATATCTCTACAAAAAAATGGAAAAGAATGCACAAAGCTCTGCAATTTATTTTTATTTATTTCCTTTGTAGGTAAGGGACCCTCCTAATTTTGATTTACATGATTTGCTACTATTGATGGCTTTTCATAATTTTTTCTTATTTTTTCCCACATTCCCACTGTATGATCTTGTCCTCATGTCATTCCAGTAAGTCTCTGTTGTCTAGAAGGTTTATTGCCCGAGGGTCACTGACAGGTCCCTCACATCCAGGCTGGTGCCTCTTTGTGGCACAGCTACCCCGTGTTACTCCCCCGGCGGAGTGAAATGTCATTCAGAACCAATGTGGCTTCTTGTTGCAGCAAGAGACAGAAGAAGAGTTTAGACAAAGTGTCATCAGCGCTAGTCCTTAAGAACTGGAGGGTAGGCTAGTTTTTGTTTTCTTCATCTTTCTCATCTTAAAATCAGCAATCAGTTTACACCAAAGAAATCTGGTGAGCTAAATTAACAGTTTTATCAACTGCTTAATTGAAATGGTTAGGTGGCTCTAGTCTATTGATTTGTTTAAAAACAAAACCCCAGGGACTAGAGTAATGTGTTTTAGGTATAATATACATTCAGTAGTTATACAGTTATGATAAATACTACATATGTATCATATATAAGTCACTCAAGGTAAAAGTATTTTCATTGACCAATTGAAAATACACCTAATTAAAAGCTTTCATTTTTTGTTAATTGTATCAGTAATATGATTGTTTTTTTCTTATTTCACAGTTTGGAATACCCATTCACACTGGCAAATCAGTCCCTTTGCTTCACCAAAACTCATAAATATGGGAAGACACAAGACACTGACTACTAATGGCATTGAACTGAAAGCCAACATGTTCTCTTCACTGTGCAGTTCATCAGCCATACTGTAGTGTTACTGAGGTGAGGGTGTATCTCGATAACTGCCCTATGGGATTCCCCACCTCATTTGATGAAGGAATGGTTATGATTCAGTTCTGGACTATGGGGTGCACCCCTGTAATGAACAGCAGTGTTTTAGCTGGAGAGGCCACACAAGGTTCCACCCATCAGGACTTGTGCTCTGGAACTTATTTGCCACAACAGCATCTGATGCCATTCCACTGATTATGGTTTGAGTGTGGATCTTTTAAGAACTGGACAGGAAATGAAATGATCTGTTGTCAAAGGAGTAGAGCTGAGCCTCTCTGGTAGCAGTAAGCTGTCACTGAATCCATGGGAACAGGTTTTATTTTTGGGACTGAAAAAATGCGATCTTTCAAAGTCATGTGGCCAACGCTGGGGTTGCACTCGAACCTCAGTGACTTTTATCAGACACATGTGAAACTTCGCTCTGGGAGTGATGAACGACCGTGACTGATACTTTTGGAAGCAACAAACGGATGTTAAAGGTGATTCCTTTAGCCAGAGAAGCCCTACACACTGCCAGGAGACGGAGATGATGAGGTAAAGAGACAGGCAGCTGTTTACTGCCTGAATCTCTCTCTTTCTTTCTGTCTCTGTTGGGCAGAGCGGAGGTTTGTGTTTGAACTTTTCTCATGGTATACATTCACCTGTTTGATGCATTATTTAACACCAAATGTGTCAGAAAGTTCTTAACCTCACACCCACCACCAGTTAGGTAACACTAATCTCTGTAGACTGAGGACCAGATCCCACAGAGAATCTTGGGTAACAGGAAGATGGTTTACTAAGCTGCCTGTGGAAATACGATAACTCAATATCCTGCCCAGAGCCTACTGCTAAAGGACTATCCATCCATCACCTAGGATTCTGCTTTCCTCTACAAATCCATCCAGTTCTGCTTTCCTCTACAACTCCTGCAAGGACAAACCGAGGGTGTGGATCAGTCACAATGTGTGCGTTCATGTCTGGTGCAGTGGAGTATTTGTGATGTTGTTATGGCAATGTACGTGAAACCCCTGGTGTGACCAGTTACATGGAGCATAGCTGTAGCAGTATGTTTCCAATGGTGCAACAACATAGATGTAGATCTTCAATGTATGGGTTGTTTGAGGGACTGTTTTTCATCATGGCAGCTGAGCTGAAGGTCTGTTAGGACTGCTGCGTTTTTTGGCAAGCTGGTACTGTGCCACCTTGCCAGATTTGCCAGGTGCTTTATGTCCTGCTGAGTCAGTGAATAAGTCACTTTCCCCATATCCCCTCCGCCTACAGAATACACACTTCCACCAGCCTAAACAGTACTGTCTGCTGGGGGTGGCAAGGAAGGCTGCCAAGGGTTTCCCCATAAGGTGAGACCAATGCAGCACAATTTACAAGACCACAAGTATAAATAGTGATTCATAGGAATGCTTTTATGCAGTGTCTTCCATGGATCTCACAATGGCAAATAATGCCTGATATTCAACACCTATTTCTGGATGACTGCATCAGAACATTAACTACACATGGATGTTTTTTGTACATGGATTTTTCTGCAATAGCAGCTCAGAGAACTGTATACGCATTATTGCCTCTGCTGTTGAAGCGCTGCTGTAGCATCGTGCACATAGCAGCTCTGTTTTGTGCAGCAGTCAGCATTTTATAGTGGTGTCGGACATCAGGGCTTGAGCCAGAGCAGTCAGCCAGGCACCGTGGGTACTGCTAGCTCTCTCTCTCTCACTCACTTGCTCTTACTGTCAGGCTCTCTGTTGCTCTCTGTCTTTTTCTGACTTCCTTTCTTTTAATCTAATCTCTTCTCATTTGCCTCTTTTTCTTCACTCGTTCTCTCCTTGGTCTCCATATTACCCCCTCCCCCAAACCTCACTGTGCTTGGCTGAATTTCCTGAATGCTCCCACCCACCTCAGCGGCTCCTCCACCATATTCTGCTGAAACTACAGGCCAAGCTCTACAGCAAGCATGAGACAAAGTAAACAGGACACTCTCCCGAAGTTTCCCTCAGTACTGGATGATGGGCTCACTCCAATACTTCACTACCACTCCCCCTGCTCATTACCTGAATGGAATCTCAGTATAGTCATATGGTTTGGCAGGCATTCCATGTGGAAAAAGAAACAAGGCTCCACAGGACTTCCCATGGTGTCTTTCTCCAGGTCTGTTCCAACTCCTGGAGTTTGTTTTTCTGCCCCACTTAATTTCACTGTCTCAAGGTCAGATGCAACCTGACCCAGGAATAACACAGACATGCCAGGTTCTGCACCTGGGAAACAAAGACAGCCTTTTTCTCCAGTCAGTGACAGCGAATAGTCACTTTCCACTCATTTTAAGTGGGCACAGAGCCAAAAGGTAAACTATTAAAATTAATAATAAACGGTTGTGGATCCTGCACGTCTGCTTGTGGGCTCTGTGGCAACACTGCAGGACGAATGGACAATGGACAGTTTCATAGTTCTGAAGGGTTCTCATTCACAATGACTAAAAATATTGGACTCCTTTTCCGGTTTTGGCTTTCTTTTCTGGTTTTAATGAGACATAACTCTAATTAGACTGGCAATCAAAGGTCTCCATATGGTTTTCTTGGATAGGATCTCTGTATTCACACTCCATGCAAAGACCAGACCATTCAAAAACATGGTGAGAGAAGAGCATGAGGCAGAGGGAAGGATTTTCTGCATCTCATAGCACACCAGAAAAGACCTATTGAACAGTCTATCTGCTCCAGACAGCATGAAACTGACAACTGACACAATCACTACATATTCCAGGTGGACTGGAGAATGAGAAGAAGCAGCTACTGCTACTACATGCTTTGGAGGATAACATCAAATAAACAACCTGCTGAATATCAAGCCAATGTCCTTCAGGGAGGCGTTCCATACTGCTTCTGATTACACTGTGAGACTGGTAGCTCTGCATCCCTGAAATAAATTTCAGCCTGGCTGTCACCTTTTGGCTGTCCTACAGTTTAGCTGGTTTAATAAATCTCCTCTTCAGTCAGAGTTGTGGTGAGGGTAAGAGGGTGGATGAGGTGAGTCAAGCCATCCTCATTTTAAAGTGCTTTTAGATCCACGAAAATCACTGCATTTAAATCCATCACATCTTATTTTTCTATCTGAATCGAATGACGCATGGATTAGAAATATGGTTCTAACCTAGCTGCCATCCTGGCACTCTTTGAGGCTATTTGACTGCTCTGCATGCTACAGATACTATTGTCAGCCCACAATGTGTTTCTGTGGCTAAACTATGACTTTCTCTGCCTCTGCAGGCTGTAGGAAGTGAGTTCTGCCCTGTTATAGGTGGTCTTTATGTGTTAATCATCACATGTTCACATAGTAAAATCCATCCCTCTATCTGTCAGCCTGACAGCTTGGTTTTTTCTTCCAATAACTATAAATCTCCTCAGGCCTCCACATATTCACTCCAAATATTCTTCTGCTGTCAAAGAGCTCAGTGACCTACATATCAGGTTGGCATGTATCCTCAATCGAAATTTGCAAGGAAAAATGAGGTTACCACTGGTTAAATCTGAACCTATAAAATGAGGTTTTGCCCTTACATTCCAGGGCATACACTGCTCTGGTTTTGCGCAGAGAGCAAAAATGGAATAGGTGGCTTTAGGATTCTAGTTTTCTAAGCCCATGGTGCACACATGAGGAAAATGTTAACATCCTTGCCTGTATCTTCAGTGGAATGCAAACAAAGGGAAGCATAAAGAACAAACATTCTGAGGATACATTTTAGACAGAGAGAGAACTCAGGGAAGTGTTGCATGATGTCAATTACAACAGCTGCGTCAGAGGAACTTGCTTAAAGAAGTTATGTCCCTGTATGAAATCAGGTCAGTAGGGCGCTTCTGTGAAAAACAAAGTTCTTCTTAAGAGTACATCGCAAGCGTTCCTTTAAAGATATCAAAGCAAACAAATGTCATTTTGACAAAGTAGGCAAATGTACTTCATGTACAGACTGGCAGGAAAGCTTCCAGAACATTGGTGCCCTAGATTCAGTTTAATTTTATGGTGAAATCTATTCATCTTACTTTATACAATTGAACATTAATGATAAAACACTAATTGCTGAAAGTAGGACAAAATGAACAGTTGTGCTTTTGACTGTAACTGTCATCTGTAGAAGCACTGAATTGGGTGTGTGTAACACTCAGATAAACGCTCCACTGCAGAGATGGATTATACAACGTGAATAAACTGTACAACACTTTGCCTAACACACCTGTCCAATGCAGAAACAACTTCATGTTGCTTCAAAAGTGAAGGGATAAACTGGTTTGGTCCATATCACAATGCAGAGGGCCTTACAGCTCTTCAATGGGCCAGGAGAGGGATTTAATTCAATCATGTGGAGTGCTTATGAAATAAAACACTGTCTTGGTTAAATTAGGCCTCTCTCCAGCCCTCACAAACCAGTATGGAAGACCAGAGTAACTCATCAGACACATTTTAAGCAACACAGAGGGCAGGAGTAAATTATGCCTATAAGCAGCGTTCTGCAAACAATGCATTATTCACATTACCGCAGTTTCCCGAAGGAGGAATGGACTGCCAGGGTGTTAAGATATTCCATGTTACTACACAATAGTCTGTCAAAGCCCCCACAGGGCCACTCGTCACTCGTCTGAAAAGGCAGAAATGTCTCCCACTTAGTTCCTTGTTTGGTTCCTGGGGTCCCCTGCTGCTTTAGGGAACAAAAGTTATGTAGGAAACCTCTCATTTCTATCTAGCTCAAACAGGACTACTAGGGATTGGCAAAAATACACCCAAGATTCTACCAACTGGTTCAGCACTATCATGAAGCCATATTTGACTGTCAGCTGAGAGTGCCTGTGGATGTGGTGGATGACTGAACATTTGTCAGATTTTTAAAGGGTCTCAGGTACAGGTGGCTCAGGGAGTCAACTGGCACAGCTGTTGCCATGACACCTGAGGCCCTCTGACTCTGATCCCTTGGGAAACTATTCTACATTGGTAACAAGTTGCCTGTTAAGTAGAGGACCCAGGCAGGTGGTTCATGGCCACATTCGTCTGGTGGAAATGTGACTCCTGGGAGTGTGCAGGAGCTGGTCTTTGAATTAGCTCAGGAACAACAGCCAGAACCCTTGTAGCATGGAACGTCCACACAATTTGAGATTATGTTCGAAGGACAAAGACAGGCCAATGGGGAGACTGCTTTCCATAAGAATATGGGTCACAGAAATCACCATTGTCTAATTAGAGTGAAAAATCTTACTGATAAGTTTTTAACACATGAAAACTGAACATAAGTGAATGATTTATAATTCAGAGTTCTGAGTAGCTTAACACATACACTGTATTTCATCAGTATGGAAGGTTTTCAGGACAGTGATCATATTCATGGTATGATCCCATTCCAGAGGCGCCTCAATATACACACACTATAATCAAAGTTGGTGGAGGAGCCTTACAGCTCAATGGTAGACGTGGTCTCTCAATCAGGGACCGTATTCAGAGTGAGAATGGAGAGAAGATCGTCCTCTTACAAAAGCTCAATACCTGTACCAAATTTAATGGAGGAGACTTACAGCTTAGCCTCTCAGTGAAGTCCAACACACAACATACACTCTAGAAAGTGGAGAAGCACACTTATTAAATTATTATTAGTGGAACTAATAACAGAAAACACTATTGTCTGGTCACATAGACATAGGAATGTGATGGATTCAAAGGCTATTCCCAGGTCTACAGAAACTTTTACAGACATCTGTCCAGCCGCCTCTGCCATGGACTTGGGATATCCCAGACCCCAGGCAATCCATTCCAAATTCCTCACCAGGAGAGGGTTCTGCATTCATGTTTAATCAATTATTTACCTAATTTCAACTTTTCTAACCAGCCAAGTCACATCAGACACTTATCATCTGAGCTACACCGTTCTATATAATGCTAAGACATATGTTTGAGTCTTTACATGGTATATCTAAAGACTAAAATATCCCCTGCTCCCATACCTGCCAAAAAGATGTGTGTAAATTATCAAAAATATGTAGTGCATAAGTAGTTTTCACGGTATGTGGTATTACTGTAGGATAATGTGTTTAAACTGTTCTGGACAGTAAGGACAAAGGTATGTTTGACTATTCCCTATTGGGAGATTTTTTCCTCTATGAAGGAAAATTCACCGGAAAATTTGATTCATGTACCTAACACTGATGTATTATAACTTGTAAATTTGAAATGTCTGAATACAAAGTTTTTGACATTGAGTTATTCTGAGTGATTCCATAAGTGACCTGGGTCACACATCAGTAGGTTCGACATGCAATTTTACAGCAAATCTGTCATGCCCTCAAGCGTGTAACAGCCATGTAAGGTGTGATTGCCATGATATGTAGGGTTTTTAAGGACGTGCTAACATACCAACCTGCACCACTTAGGTCAACTTCACTGGGTAAGAGAGGTAGACTGTAAAAGTGGCTATCAATGCTCTGAGGTTTGTTGCAGAGACAAGGGCTCCCCCTTGTGGTTCAC